>CM063259.1:12433563-13633563 GCA_032158295.1 Pycnopodia helianthoides
TCTTTCCATGTTCACATGGATTGTGAGTGACTCAGACAGGAGGCAAGTGAATCATTCCAAATCCCGGCCACCGTCAATCAAGCCCCCCCCCCCACCCCCCACTCGGTTCCTAAGATACTTATCACAGACACTCCCCCGAAAAAAAAACGTGATACAGAACAAAAAAGTGGATACAAATCTAGTGAAGTTGGTCAAACTCAATGTCCTGTTTAGATCCATCGTTGAATGAATTTTTTTTTGTCTGCAGGGTTTTGCCCTTAACCTTTTCAGTGACGAGCCAGCAGGACCAGTTAGCTTTTCATTTCACTAGTCCATCACCTTCTCCACTCGTCAATATTTCATATTCATAAATACCTGGGACAGTTTATCCATTCTGATTGGACGAGAGGACATCACGTGGGGGTGTTTAAACCGACGATATAACACCGGCTAGAAGTGTTTAAACATATAATATAATGATAATATCACCTCGACTTCGTCTCGGTGATATTATCAAGAACCAGGCCTCGGCGGGTTTAAACCACTAGTTTCAAACCTCTTCACCACACATTGATTCCCTTATTAAATAGGGATGCTTTTCAACAACTGAACTACACAGCCAGACCACTAAACTGCAGCTTGACGCTCAGGTTTGCATGTGTGTATCGTGGTTGACTTAAAGGTATTGTACACTTTTGGTAACAGCTCAAAATCAGTGTCCACATTTTGTGTGATTTAACTTAACATATGCATGAACAAACAAACCTGTGAAAGTTTGAGCTCAATTGGTCATCGAGGTCATGAGAAAATAGTGAAAAGAGATCTTATGTGTTTTCTGTTTTTTCAAATTATCGCGCGCGATAACTAAAGTTGTTTTACTCGTTTCTCAGAAACGATAGCATTTTAGGCAGAAATATTTTAAGGAACCCTTTCTACCATTACTAACTTTAAATCATGTAAGTTATGTGTGAATCTGTGAACATTGTGTTTTTCGATCTTACCAATAGTGTACAGGGCCTTTAAATCACTTTTGACAATGCAAGGGCCAAATGCCATTAATTTGCAAGGATCAAGTTTGTGTTTATATTAGGTGCAATGTTTTATGGCCTCTACATTTCACACATCCGGGTCTACATTCCTGGCTCTGCTTACTGTGATCCGAACATCGGTGGCAGAAATATCCATGTTTAAAACACAGGCATGTTCACAGGCTAACAAGGGGTATATTTTTCTTGTGAGAGTACTAAAACTAGTTACACATCTAGCATAGAAATTTAGCACTAGCCTGAAAGCGGGGGAACGGTGACAATGCGCAAACCCTGTAAGCGAAGAATAATGAGCGTGCACTAAACCTGTTAGATTGGCAAGCGTAGTGCAGAGTTCCGCAGTGAGCGGAGCCATAATATTCTTTGCCTGTTTACATTCACATGAACATTCTGAGAAATGCTTACCTGTGTGGACCAGATGTGAACACATTTATCGAATGAGCCGCTGGCAAGGTACTTGCCATCGGGACTGAACGCTACGCTATAAACAGGCTCTTGGTGTTTGGTGAGGGTGTGTATGCAGATTCCTCTGTCAACGTCCCACAACCTTACTGTTGAGTCAAACGACGCACTGGAAAATGAAACGACCAAAAGAGAAAAACTCTTGAATAAAACAAAATATGTAGAGTATTAGTGACTACAGAGACAAGGAAGGAGATAACGTTTGTGCTTGTGAGTTTAAAGGCAAGGTATACAATTGGTAATCACTCTCAAAATTAATGGCAATAAAACTTACTTGGTTTGGAGGTATGGCAACTTTCGATAGTCTAAAGCATTTTGAGAAATATTTCAAATAAAAAAAATGTGGATAGGGGAAGAAAAAAAAGATTGTAGTTTTTATCCCCCAAAAATTTGAATCTGAGAAACGTTGCTGTCAGAAACTTTTCTCAGATTGTGTATTCCTATTAGGGAATATTCTTTATGCATCCGGACATATTTGCTGCGAACTTTGGCAATATTTCAAAAAAGCGATCACCTTTTGGAATGAAATTTTCACAGGTTAGTTTTATTGTATATATCTACATTTATATAAGATTAAAACAGTCGAACGGTCCCAAAAACCAAAGGTATACTTTACCTTTAAGGGTGTAGTAATAATTAAAAAAACAGTTGACCTTTAATGTTTAGTGAGTCAGCAGGATGTGGGTTCCAGTCCCACCCTGGATGATCCAGCTGATGATGATCAGCGAGAACACTAAACCATAAATGGTTTCCCTTCGCCCAGAAATAAACCAGTAATCATTATCCACATCTGGTTGTAGCAAGTGGGTTCATGTATCATTACTCACTGGTTGACCACTGGGTGGAAGTGGGTTCGTGTATCATCATTCAATGGCGACCACTGGGTATAAAGTGGGTTCATGTATCATTATTCATTAGTGACCACTGGGTCCAAGTGGGTTCATTTATGTTTGGTCCCTTGTAAAAAACGGGCGTAAGTAGGTATCTTCAGCAACACAGTGGTGTAATTGAGGACCATGAACAACCTCTTGTTTCCAGACTGACTGTGGTTTCTAAGCCAACTTAGTTCAAGAGAGAATCTTACCTGGCTAGCATGAGTGGTGTATTTGGGTTATTAGGGCTCCATTTAATGGTGTAAATTTCTTTATTATGCGCTTGTAGATCATGTACACAACAATCTTGCTTCATTGACCAGATCTGCAATAAAGTACAAATGAAAACAAACTTCACATCAACTACATGTGTAATATTTCTCTCTTTGATCTTTCAGTAGAAAGGTGTTAAGTACATATGAATAGTAACCATTTTGTGTGCGGCACGAGATTGCACCAAGCCACACCATAAAGATATCTCAGTTGATGAATTTGACATCACAGTAAAAATTATAAGTGTCGAGAGTGTCGAGGGTCACATTTAAAAAAAAAATTACGTCTATGACTTTGCAATACTGCCACCAAGTGGCAGAAGTCGGCCAGGAACTGAGTCACCACCGGGTCGATTTTAAAAATAAACCACAGACACGAGAGCAAACACATGTACATGTTCTTGGATACAGTATAAGTTTACACACTATTTATAGGATGAGTAATGTGAAGGGAAGAAGAAAATTAATTGCCCAGACTGAAATCTAAAAAGAACGGGAAAAAAAGAGTAAAGAATTGGTTAAGACCATGAGGTTGTTTTATACTGTACCCCCACTTAAAGGAACATTACAGAATTGGTAAGAAAAAAACTTGTAAAATATACTTTTTGATCACAGATTTCCATAAAACTTACACGGTCTAATAATGATGATAGTAGAAAACATCCTTTGAAATATTTCTGTCTGAAACACCATATTTGATGAGAAATGAATAAACTAATTTTCCAATAGGAGTTTATCGCTCAGTGAGCGTTTTATTCCTTTTTTGAATCTATATGATTTCATGCAAATGTGTAATCGGTTTTCACTATTTTCTCGTGACCCAGATGGCCGATCGATCTCAAACTTCTACAGGTTTGTCAGTTTATGTATATGGTGGATTACATAAAGTGCTTACACTGCCAGCAACTGTTTTGTTTGCAAAAACCAATTCTGTAATGTTCCTTTAACAGACTCGTGACTAAACGAGCGTCCACTGGTTTTTTTTACTGTTCGGGCTTTCTTTCAAAAACACGAGCCCACTTTCATAGCGCTGCCCAAGCACAAAGAGTAACTGAGCACAACAAAAATAATGCTAACCAGAATAAGGTTGCCAGCCAAAATGCCATGTCCTGTGTACCATTTGTGACCGGTATCCTGCTCATTTCTGCTCAGCAGAATTGTTTTTTTTGTATAGACCATGTAACTTTTATTAACAAAAAGACTAACAAACAACGAATCTTGCTTCAATTGATCTAAGGTCCCTTTCAACACCACAGCAGAGTTGCAAACATTTGCATCTTGCAGTCAGGAAGGTGTTGTATAGCAATCAGGGAGATATTTAAAATTACATTCAGCAAAATAGCCTGGGGAAAAGTTTCCATCATCGGGGAGATTTTCAAATTGTGTTCATCAGAACATGGAAAGATCAGTTTATTTCCGGGGAACTTTCTGCAGAATCAGGGAGAGTTGGCAGCTCTGCCACAGCTTTGGCGTTCGCTCCTGCTTTGGCTTAAAAAGCATACACTTTCGGTACAGGGCTTAAAACAGGCGGACTGAGCTTAAGCCAGAGCTTACGGCTAGGCCGTGATTTTCAGAAATGGACCAAGTGTGGGGGGCATACCACACTCCTCTCGAATGATAGCCCCTCCAAATATAGAATTCCACACTTGAAATTAATGAAACGCTGAACCTGTAGCGGTTTATTTTTAACGCCTAACCTTTCCACAAAGGAAGATATTCTAATAAGGCCAAGTTGAACATCAAACCCTCAAAATACGATAAGAGAAAAATTGAGAAGGTCCCGGGAGGACGTTTCCCCCACCGTCTTAAAGACCATTATGCGTAATCTTTAATGTAGGAAATCAACTCTGACAGGAGAAAAGAGGAGGGGGGGGGTGAAGGTTGGAGGTTTTTTTGAATGGGGGGATTGTGACTGAGGGGAGAAAAATAGCGATATTCGTTGTATTACGGGGAAACCACAGCTGATGGGAGTGTAATAGGTGTCGCTAATAAACAGAGTGCCGACTGTAAATGATCTGGCGGCTAATTTTGTCAGCCTAACGAACTGTTAAGTCTGCTGATTGGGGTGACATGTATTTTTACAGCGTGACCTTTTTATGTGTGTTGGCAGGAAGATGGTGATATCGATGGGTTGGACTGTGGGGGGAGGGGGGGGTGTTGTCTTCTAGAGTCAGGGAATCATTATCGGGGTACGGGCCTCCCGTCTGATTCCCAGCACGCTCAATGACGTCAGCAGTTGTAATTCCAATTTTGAGAGAAGGCACCAGGTTATTGTCACTTTTAACCGCAGTATGGTGACCTAGTTCATCCCAAGAGTTTCTCCACTCCAGAGTAAGGTCCGTCAGTGTATCGATTATTACTCAGATACTCGACTCTACTTTGATATCGATATTGCCCACATCACTCTTTACATGGGGACTGTCGTCATGATCTTAGCAGGCTAGTGGCTGAACAATGAACTATGAACTCTAACCCAGTTACTGCATGCAAAGGGTGCCGTCATTGTGAAGTGACGGCCAGCGCAAGCTTGCGCGTGCATTTTGGGGGGGTTAGAGTTCATGTACAGCCACAGGCTTGCTATGATCTGGACGACAGTCCCCCTTTTCGTAATCATATCGAAATATAAAAAAAGGTTGATATTGATCAAATAACGAAAGTCAAAATATTGCTGAAGTCGAAATGCCATGATTAAGACACAATGTTTTTTATCACATTGAGTATATCATGTGCAGCCGTTTAAACAAAATTGGTTGAACTCCAAATTTTGTCTCTGAAACAGACGCTACATAAATCCAAGCCATTAGGGATTTCAATATAACAAGTATACTCAATTCTGACTTTCCAATATACTGACAATTGAAATAATCTGATATCGACGGACCTTAATCTGGAGCATTTATAATAGTTCACTAATGATCGGTCAAGAACTCATTACAGAAATAGGGGGGAAGAGTGCCTTTTTATGCAAAACTTAGTGCAAATGGCAAAGCCAAACATAGTACAGTGTACTTCTTGATAACGTTCCAAGATATGTCAATTCAATCCAACTTCTGGAATGTTAACTCCCAAGTAAAAAAGTTAATTCCTCGAAATTGTCACCAACAACAGGTTGCTGACTGATGCCATTGAATTCTGGTCAGGACAAACACGCTTCAGGTGGAATGTCATCGTGCCAAGTTCACTCCACAAACCTGTCTGCCGGTGTACCAGCTCATGGGGCGTGGCGATTGATGGCATAATCCCAAATGTCCGGTCAACTCTTGGCAACTCTTTTTTTCCACGATCTAAAACACGGTACGCTCGTTTTTTTTAAGGCGGCTTCACACCTTGCTGATTAAAATAGCAGACAGTGCCATGCATCTGTCAATTATCAGATAAGGTATTCAACACCTTGGATGTGACAGCAACATGTGTGAAGTGTTGATCCTAAATATCTTCATTTCTGACCAAACATTTTAGGGTTCGGGTGTCGTTGACTCAGTCCAAACAGATTACTGTTACGGGTGAGTGTAAGACTGTGTGGCGACTGGACCATAAGCCCACCAGGTATCACCTCCAGAGAATCACTGGCGTCACGGACCGTTCAGCGACTATTTTTTTTTTACAACATTCCCTGTAGGCAGGGGGCCTTTTTCAAAACCACAGCGTTGCCCTCCTGTGCCCTCCTGGTAACAACATTGTGGCAGGGGACTGGGGGGCGAGAGTATGTACTTTGCCCTCCTGGCAACAACATTGTGGCAGGGGACCGGGGGACGAGAGTGTGTACTTTACCATTCTAGTGACAACATTGTGGCAGGGGATCGGGGGACGAGAGTGTGTACTTTGCCCTCCTGGCAACAACATTGTGGCGGGGGACCGGGGAACGAGAGTGTATACTTTACCATTCTAGTGACATAATTGTGGCAGGGGAACGGGGGATGAGAGTGTGTACTTTGCCCTCCTGGTAACAACATTGTGGCAGGGGACTGTCAAGTTTCCCAACTAGTTTGGCGGGGACTGTAGAGGCCGGCTCGAATCCTATATATTAGCACCAGGTATCGTACATTATAAAATTGCATCAGGGATAAAGAATACTATTTGTGTTTTGCCCTACACCGATGTGATGTTTATTTTTTCTCAAATCTGCGGTCAGGTCGAAATATCAAGAGAGGTCTTAAAATGGATTGGTTTTCCCAGAAGTGTAAGGAGCAACTGTCCAACTGACGCCATACTCCTGGGGGACAAATCCAAGGGTCACACAGAAACAAAGGCCTTAGGCCTATAATCCCTCATCAGCTACAATGGCGTCAAAGGTAGTAAGGTGGTCTTAACGTGTCAGTCAAAATGGGACACTAATGCACACGTGTTGGTCAGACCAATCACAGGTTTTATAGTTATTATTTTGGGTAACCCTTAAGCAACTTAAACTTAGTGCTTTCAGAGTCCTGTGGAGAAGATTAATGAAAAAAAAACCAGGCCAGGAATTACACGGAAGCCAATGAAGGTCATTTAAGCCTTTTTCGAGACATGGTGGACACTATAGGAAGGCACTGTTTGGTCTGGGTGTATACAGACAAATTTACCTACAACCTAATAGTGTCATAGTATCGTGGCCACCATATCTCAAAATGGCTTAAAAATTGCCTCTGTTGCCCACCTGGTCTTGGCCTTGGTGCCCCTTCAAAAAGTTCCCCACAGACTTGAAGATTTCCCGATGGAAGTGCCCTTTGACAAAGGAAAACGGCCTTGCCCTCTCAAAGATGGAAATCCAGGCCTGAAAAAAATTCCATAGGCTACATGTACTCGGGTGTGCTCCAAACCCACGACCCCTGCATTTCAGATGTCTTAAGCAGCAGACCATTGAACCGATCAGTCAGTCCCCAATAGTGTCGAAGTAAGTCAAGAAAATTAAAATACCCCCCCTCCTAAAATAATATTAATAATAATGAATTAAAAAAGATAATAATAATAATAATGTCAATAATAACTGTGGCTTATTTCGATCGCATAAACTCTATGAAAAAAACTACACTCCAACACGTTGCCCTTCACTAAAACCCAATTCAATGAAATGTTCACAGCTTATAAATGCCATGTTTTATTTCTTTCCTTCGCCCTCCACCTGATGACACATTCTCAATAAACACAGTCAATCTTGCCAGTCATGCCATAAGAATTTGCAGTTCGATGGCCAGGCTCAAGCTGGGTGGAACACTTCCTTATTAACGAAATTAAAACATGTAGGTGGAAAAGCCTCGATCACTACATACATACAGCAACCCCCCCGTGTCCCCCCCCCCCCCCTCACTACAGACGTACACAGCAATTAGCCTGAACGTCATTACATATCCTTCCGTACAAAATTGTCAAACTCCCCGCTACCTGAGTCCAGCCAACTGCAGTGTAAAGATAAAGACTATTACAGGCTCAGAGCCAACGAAGGGACCATCATGTTACATTAGCTGCAGTTTTTGTGAAAGGAGTTTTTTTTTGGGGGGGGGGTGACCAGGTGGGAGAGGGGTGACAAAATTAAAAAGATGTTACTTCTTCCTGGCCTTGAACTTAGAGACTCATTTTCAAGTATTTTTTACTGTTTGAGTGAGCAAGTATTCCCCCCAAGGTAGATGTAACTTAAGGGAGGTCACACTCACGGCTAATCTCCACTCCACTCTTTGAAAGGGCGAGGCGATTTTGTCCTTACAAAAGGGCAACTCCATGAGGGAAATAATGGTTTGTCTCGGAACACATCAAAGGGCACCGAGGCAACGACTAGGGGGGCATCTAGGCAATTGCCTCCATTGCCCCCGTGAAGTATCAGGCCTGGTGTAACGTACTACATCTACAGGAATGAGACTCGATGAATGCCTGGAAAATAGTTTGGGGGCCTGGCAATGGTCTTTATTCTAGAACCACAACCTCCAACATGTTACTTATTCAGGAAGTTTACAGACCGTTCACCAAAATCAGTACAAAACTACAGGTTTGGACACAATGTAGACTTTTTCTTTCTCCCTTTGGTGGCTGCTTTACCATGTTTACTTCTTTCAAGAAAAGCTGAAGGCTCTAAGAAATTTTGAGAAAATCATGAAATCGTGAAATATCCAAAGAAATCCCATAGGTACCTGTACCTCGGCCCTTTTCAAAACCACGGCTTGAGTTTCAGCTTGGGCTTTGGCTCCGTCAGTTATTTAGAAGCGAAGTGCTTTTCTCACGGGGCTTCCATCAGGCAGACAAAGCCCAAGCCGAAGCCAGAGCCCAAGCCGAAGCCAGAGCCCAAGCCGAAGCCAAAGCCAAAGCCGCAGTTACAAAAAGTTCCCTAGTTCTAGGGTGAGCGTTTTCTTTCCCAGGGTCCAGACAACATACTTGTTTCGAACAGTCTCTCACCCAGGGTTTGCTTGACACAATACAGTCATACCACAGACTGGTGAAAATCGTAGAGGGACACCTCTGGGGTTGAGGTTGATGTTGAGATCATCATGCCCCGAGGCTTAACCCACACCTAGTAATAAGCGATTTTGCTGTGCATGCTTTAGCAGAGTAACATCCACAAGCACAAGTGTAACTCATAAAGATCAATAAGGTTTTGACTGGCATTTGGCAAGCAGTCCACTGCTAATGGTCAACACTTGCCACGTTCTGAACGTTTGAGAACAAAATAGTAAAAGATGCATGGCAACCGTAACAAAAAGGCAATATCAGCCGCCAGTAGCCAAAATAGTCATTGGGCGAACTCTGTACAACACGGTTACTTCGTTTCAGAGGAATAGAGCGACATTTTGAAAATCTACGCAACGATGGCTGACACTTGGATAAAGAAACCACAGACAGACATCATGTAGAACATGGGGAAAGATGAGCTTGAATTGTTGTCTGTGTCTGCTGTGCACGCCCTCTATGTCAGCTGTGGATATAGAGTATCAATACCATGTGACATGCCTGTGTGACAAAATCAACCAATGGGTCAGCTGGAATTTGCCATACAGCTAAAATGGCAAGCAAGCATGAATTGCCTCAAAGCAGATACACACAGATAACTACACATACATGTACAGCATTCTCCTGCAGTGTTCTCCCTTAACA
The DNA here is from genome assembly GCA_032158295.1 of Pycnopodia helianthoides. Lineage (NCBI taxonomy): Eukaryota > Metazoa > Echinodermata > Asteroidea > Forcipulatida > Asteriidae > Pycnopodia > Pycnopodia helianthoides. The sequence goes on from CM063259.1 coordinate 12,443,254, forward strand.
GTGGTCCATAGCCAAATACCAGTTAAAACTTCTCAGTACCAGTCAGATTTCTGTCCCAAGTGCTAGGAATGGCTAGTTCTCGGCTTAGTCCATATAAATCTACTGCATGCACAGATTGTTCAGACATGGTCTTAGATTCAAGTCCACTGAAAAATGACCCATGTTGAAGCTGGTGGATGAGTCAAACAAACTGTCTTGCTGGCTGGTCACTGAAATAAAAAAATTAAAGGCGAACGCTGTTCCGTTTCTATTTTTGAGGGCGTGACCGACCTTGAATGACCAAATGTATGCGTTAATCTGAACCATCAAATACAGAGCCCTTAGTATCAAACTCTGTCATCAATCTCTTCCTCACCGGACAGTTGGGTCAAAAATAGCCTTCCTCGGCAACATCATTGGCCTGGTAATGTTTAGGTAGGGAAGGATAACGGAGGCTGGTGTGGGCGTTGGGGGGTGAAACAGGTCATGCCAACGTGACCTACGGGGGAGGGGGGGGAAGTAGGATCTCGGACAGACGTTGGCCTCATTGGTTAGTAAATTATTATCGGGCTCAGCAGAGAGGAAATTCATCTGGCGATTTCCTGTCGATTATTTATGGCCCCGAGAAAGAGAGACAGAGAGAGAGACCATCCTCTCATCTGTGATGTGATTGCCGAGACGTCTTCGAGGGGATAGAGGTTGAGGATGCCGGACTGGTGTGAAAATAGAAGTCAAGACTGCCGGATTCAACTGCCGGACGGACAGCCCCCGGGAACAAGGTTTGTGGTAGGGGTTATTGATTTTAAAAATGGAGCATTCTAGAACATTGGGAACACAAATTTTTGCATCTAATCAATTAGGGTTGCTTTCGAAGGAGGAAAACAAAGCTATTTCTATAAATCCAGAGGGGATGCTGGTGCTATCGAGATTCAGCTTTCAGTTTGAGGGCAGAGATCTTTAGGCACAAGTTTTAATGTCACATCGGTATTGATTTTACTTGGGGGTATGGATAAAAAAAAGTTTCGATCCTAAAGGAAAGGTCGAGATCCCAGAATAAAGTTTTTTCAGGGGTTGAGGTTAAGGGTACAGTACTTTCAACGTAGTTTATGTAACACTGTGATAATACCCAGTATAAAATGTACGTGCGTCGACTCGCAGTATGTGTCCTACATGTATGGGCGGGCCACTGAGTCAGCCAGCATTCAGTTTACGAAGAAGTAACTATAAATAAATAATAAACTTGTGGGTACAACCATGTACTAAATCTCTTTTGTGGGAGTGTTGGCTCTTTTCAGAGCCGGTGTGGTCTCGAAGTTTTTAAACAGTATACTCTGCTGGTCTTCAAGAGAATCTCAAACACCACTTACTCAGTTTACTGTTTAGTAAATTATGTTCCTTCTGTATAAAAGAATAGTGCGTTTAAATAAAACACCGTAAGGTGTAGAAGTTAAAGAGAACTGGTGTTCAATTTGTGTTATTCGCTGAGTTTGACAATCCCTTGGGCGGGGCGGGGGCAGGGGCGGGGGCAAGGGCGGGGGCGGGGGCGGGGGCAGGGGGCAGGGTTGGCTACGGCGGCCAAACCGTCCATGACACTCATAACTGCTTCTAACTCAAATCAGAACGAATCTTCTGTTGGGATTACTGGAGGCTCATCTGGATTAACTTATCGGATAAGGGGTGGTTCTGAATTCAAGCCAGAGTAGCAATTCTGATGCTTGATTAAAGAACATGACCGAGCACAAAATGACCAACAAAACATGCCAGTACTGTATCTAACGAAGGTTAATCAATTAATGGTTGTTTTTTATCACTGAGTGGCACAATGAGGAAACAGGGGCCTCACACAGAGCTTCTTACATCCAGTGGTCGGATTTGGACATAGACCTGGACTACAACTACAAAGCAATGCCAATCATGCTTCACAAATAAACTTAGCAGATATATGTATGGGTATTACTGGTAAGCTAAAATGTACCTTTCGTATCCAGGGAGCTTAGATGGGGGGGGGGAGGGGAGGGGGGGGGCTGTTACTGTAAAGCTCCGATAAGGCCCTGGAATACTTGGAAAGCAGGTATGACTGATAATGTCACTGAGGGGATTGCCTCCACTGCCCCCGTGGTCATTGCCTTGGAGCCCTGTGACAATGTCCTCACACACAACCCATCTGGCTTGAGGAAGTTTTACAATTCTAAAAATCTGATGATCATTTCAATTGTGCTAAACAGACCCCGCTGTATGACGACAAACTGTTTGCCCATGATCCGCTATCTTGGGAGTCAAAATTGCATGTAAAAGTATGTGTGTTACTAACCTTGAGTGCTTTGATTAAAATTCACCAAGATTATGGTGAAGAGGGTCAGTACCAGCCTGATAATCAAACGCTAAAATAACAGCTAATCTGACAACAAATTTGATTACATGCGAAGATTCACGTACTAATAAAAAGAACTAAGTGCTTGATCCTCATAATAATCTGATCCTACGAGTTATGCCGAGTACAACATGTAACATTCAACCCGTTAAAAATCTACAGCAATCTTGGGAAGCAACGTTAATGCTTCGCTCCGAAGCAAAAAAACGTACACGTGGAGCTTCTGCAATTGATCTTCCGTCGTCTCCCCAAAAAGTCTGCCGGGGAGTACCAGCTTGAGCTCTGTCACCGACTTCCTCTATCACGACGATAACTACCTCTCAATTAGCTGCAAGAAAGCTACTGCAGCACTGAGTGGCTTTAAATGCTTCCTCTTCATATTTACTGGCAGGAAACATCCTCTGGCAACTGGGTGGAGGGGGGGTTAGACAGGACAGGGAGGTGATGGGGGCTGGTGGAACCCAAGCCTGGGGGGTAAAGAGACTGGGTGAAGGAGGGGCGATTTAGTCACTGTGCTTGTCCCCGACTCTATCAAAAAAAAGCTTTGTCCGACGCAAATATTCATACCTCTAAAACTATAGACAGAGACCCTTCTGTGAAGGAAAATGTACGAATATGCAAGGGTGTGATCAGAGGAAATTGAAAAATCTTTGTACAGCAGTCTGCTACAACCCCCCTCCCTTCCCCACTACCCCGCCCCCTCGAACTTCGTCTTAGAAGACTTACTGATTCCGCAGGAGACCACATACAGGAAAATAGGGGTTCGGGAACAGCACAGCTTTATATTTCTTCATATGGTGGAGAATTGACGCCTTTTCTTTCAGAAAACTTGGAGGCAAAGGGAGGTCTTTGGACAAATCCTATCAAATCACGGGTCCGTTTAAGGAAGCGGCCGCAGATGGGTGACTTACAAGAAGCCAAGATCTGGGCTGAGGACGACTGAGATTGGGTGGAGGAGTGCAGAGGAGCCTCTGGTACCCGCTGGTGTCCCAGTCCGGCAACCCTCAGAGCTGGATTGCTGAGAGTAGTGTCCCCCAACTATGGGCTAAGTAGGATAAGGTGTGGGTGGGTAGGGCAGGGCTCGAATTTGACACTGGACCGCAGGCCCGAGGCCAGTGATTTTAGCATTGTGCCCGGGAAACTCATGACCGGACAAGTCTGGCGGTCTTGTGTTTTTAATTCAATAACAATTCATGTACATGTACCTCACTCTATAATATCTTGAACAGAAACAAATTACGTTCAAATGTTGACTTTGAGTAATGATTTGAAATGTATTTAATAAATACCCTTAATGACAAATGAGGTCAATCTTCTCTTATATGTCTAGTAGTGCTTGTTCAATTAATTGCAAGTTCAACTGTGCAAGTAAGTCTTTTCTCAGTTTGAATCTGGTCTTGTAAAATTATTTCTGGTCCAGTAAACATTTTGTGATACAAGTCCTGTGGTCTTGTGGGTTTTCCCCCCAAATTCGAGCCCTGTAGGGGCTTATACTTGATGGAAGGGAATTGGATCTATAGGCAGATGTCATTGCCCATGTTGCACGTACCCCTTCCCTTACTTTTCCTTCCCATATACGTCTTGCAGAGGAAAAAATAGCCGTGATTAAACAATGGAAACAGGCTATCCCGCCACGCACAACTCTAAGCCAATGAAAGGTCTTCCATCGACCTCTGCGAGGGTGCTGTTTGCGCTTATGACTTTATGCACAAGAAGTATATTAATCATATGAGCATCTACTTTTACGGAGATTGGAAACTCAGACTTGACATGTTTAACAACAAAAAAGTGGTGATTTAGAAAGAAGAAAAAAAATTCAAAAATCGGAATAGCTTTGTGCAGCATACGTTTATTCGGCAAATTAAACAAACTTGTTCAAAGTCACAGTGTCTTTCCATGGATCAACAAGTAAAGCAAGTTAAACCACCCAAGTATGTAATCTAAACTTTCAGCTTCAAAGGTCAAGTCAGTAAGCTCATATTGTCATATTGTCGGAATTCCATTATTCCATGCTCTGCTGTCCAGGCTCAGGGCCTGCTTTGAACACTCCAATTTTTAAATTAAGTAACCTAAGTAAACGTTTCAGCTGCGCCCGGCACTCAGTAAGTCAGTAAGCTCATATTGTCATAAGTGAATTGTTTACATTAAACAGGTGTTTCTTCTAAAGCAGGGGGGGGGGTGAAATCCTCAGGAGTTGTGCGTAGGTGCCCGGGTGAATTACACCTTTGTCAAAAAGGGACCGGAGCTTCGGTAATTCTAGAACATTGTTTCTTTGTGATTTGTAAATAAATACGTGACTTGAAACGCGCCGGGGGATAAAAGTCGGACAATGTGCAGAAACCAGATAACCTTTTCGGCCTGGAGATATATATCGGTATGAGATATTAATAAATGCCTTGTGGTCGAGAGGTGCTTTCAAGTCGGGGATTTCTGGAAATGTCATCGAGGCAAGGCGGTATTTGGACAGGAATGGGAAGAGAGTTTCACACGCATTCCTCTTTGAAGGTTGAGCTTCCATTTTGCGAGGGGCACTTCCTTTCAAAAAAAATCTTTAGAAATGAATGGATAGTTTTAAAGACCAGCATCAATGCCGAGGCTTGTGAAAAATTGAAACCCCCCCCCCCCCCGGGCAAAGTTGTTTACGTTGTAGAACTTGAACTGCTTAGCAAGAAACCAGCGGGGCACCACTTGCCTCAATGTGAATGCCATGGCATTTTGGCTGGTAACTTATTTCTGCTAAGCAAGATGCTCTATGTTTGTGTGGTACCAGGTTTCCTTAAACCAGGTCTGGGGTCCAGGTTCACAAAGTGCCAAAATTTATCTTAAAATGTGTATCAATCTTAATTCCTATTAAAGCAAAGTGTGATGTCACAATAATATTCGCTTTGGCGATATGGACACCTCATCTGCAGATGAACCTTAAGACTATATCACATAGAGCAAATTTTTTCCGGCAACTTGGAAACAACCGACTGCACTGCATGCACAAGGAACACCTCGGCAGCAAAAAAGACATTCTTCTTTGCTGTAACTTCACTATCCCCAGGAAAATAATGAGAAAACTAGAATGTGAATGCTTTTGCTTATCGGAGATTGCCTGGAACTAGTTGCCGGTAAATTGCCTGTTTTTGTTTTTTTTTGTTTTTTTTTTTAAATTCAGCCGATACTGATTCAAATTTTTCTGTAGAATTCCTTTAAAGTGATGAAAGAGACTCCACCCAGAGTGAGGTTTACATAAAGACACATTTTCATGTACTCGTTTGAAAAGTAAACCATGGATTACTGCACTGAGTGAGTCACAGCATGCGGGAAGCCATACCATCCTACTCATATCCTTTTAAGCTATGACTGGAAAACTTTGATGTGACAGGCATGTAGCATCCATACAAGGACATTCATGAGCCCACCCCCCCCCCCCATCTATTTAAAAATGAGTGCATCACATAACTGAATTTGACCTTGGAGCTCCTCTTGAATTCTTTGTGAAATCGGCCCCACTGGGTCGGGTATTCTTCACTGCTCTGGGCACTCACATCTCAACAAAGAAAAAGGGTGCACGAGACTGGGGGTAGGTACTTTATGCTACTCTGGGCACTCACATCTCAGCAAAGAAAAAGGGGGCACGAGACTGGGGGTAGGTACTTTATGCTACTCTGGGCACTCACATCTCAGCAAAGAAAAAGGGTGCACGAGACTGGGGGTAGGTACTTTATGCTACTCTGGGCACTCACAGCTCAGCAAAGAAAAAGGGGGCACGAGACTGGGGGTAGGTACTTTATGCTACTCTGGGCACTCACATCTCAGCAAAGAAAAAGGGGGCACGAGACTGGGGGTAGGTACTTTATGCTACTCTGGGCACTCACATCTCAGCATAGAAAAGAGCGGGCACGAGGCTGGGGGTACAATGTAGGTACTTTTTGCTACTCTTAGCACTCACATCTTAGCATAGAAAATGGCAGACCATCAGTAGCCAGAAGGCACAAGTGACATCAGATCAAGGGTGGAAAGAGAGGGGGGGGGGGTCTAGATGTATAGTAAAATTAGGTTCATCAGAATGGCTTGGAGTGTTGAACTCTTTAGGGTTGTTGTACTTTACCAGCGGATGTAGGAACAGAAAGAAAAAGAAAGCAACAGGATTTGATGAGAGTAGACTCTCGAGGATAACGGCGCGAGGAAAGAAACCAGATCAAGTCACAAGGAAACATCAATCGGCTATCTCAATGAGACGAATTAGGCCTCGTTAACTGGGGATCTTGTAAATGCCTCGTATTGCATGTCACCCGATGACAAAGCTGATTAAATGTTAACATATGAGTGTCCGCTAAAACTAAGGGGGGAGGGACTATACTTCAGAAATCTTTGAGTGAGTATCGCTCGTGTGAAATTAACTTCCAAGGGTTTTTCTAAGTACCACGGAAACGTTCATCCAGACTTGCTAAGCACAAGGAAATTTGTAATTGAACAAAAACTGGTTTTGTCGATAACCTGCTAATCCTTCATGTACAAATTGTAGCTTGCGTGGCCGAGCGGTTTTAGTGCATCGGACTCGAGTTCTGGTGGTTCAGTCATCAGGGTGTGGGTTCGAATCCCGATCGTGATACTTGTGTCCTTGAGCAAGAAGCTCAACTATAATTGCTTCTCTCCGCCCAGGGGTAAATGAGTAACTGTGAGGGCAGAGATGGTTCTTGTGATTGATTAAGCTTGGTGCGCTACATACTTTGGAAGCACAGGCTGTATACTCACTAGGGAGCCGAGATGGTTTAAGGAATGAAAACAGAAATACATGGCCCAGTGACCTGGGGTAAGAATACTGTACGAGTGCCATGAGCGTCACTGAGTGATAGGTTTGGGCACTATATGAGAAGCCACTATTATTATTGCTTAATACATGTTGACGGTACTCTGTAGGCAAAATGGTCTTCAAAACAAACAAGAACACCTAAAAACTCGTCAGCGCACAACCCTGCAAAGCTCATTCAATAGGCGTTTCGCAGAAACTGGTTACCAGCCAAATACCATACGTTGTACTAAATACAATTGGTTCCTAGCTATTTCTAGGTTATGAAAATGCTGCTTAAAGCATCTAGACACAGAATGAGCAACGGTCTACGGGTCACCGGTTGACAGCCTCGCTGTGGCCAAGTCCAGACATGAGGAGAACCTGCTGTTCTCGATTGGTCCATTCCATTCCACCCCCAGGGATGGCTCAGGTTGACGCTGAGTGATCTAATACTCTGTATCTTCTCGTGCACATCTATGCCACATCCTGAGACAGGAAGCTACCTTTAAGTTCTGACCGAGTAAAAAGGAGGGTGGGGGTAGGGAGGAGAGGAAACGAAGGACAAATCTTCTCTGATTTCATCCAGGCGTGCAGTGAAGATGACACAGGTACCGCCCTGGAATTATGCGAAGGTTTGTCTCAAAATCATGGTAAGTGACACAAAGGCCTTGCGGGATACCAGTAGAGTTCTAAAAATCATTGGTAAACGTACTTTTTCATTTCGTTTCATTTATTAATTCTGGTTGTGAAGCCAAGGACTCTCAGAAAGTGAACTTAATCACTATACTAGCCACGAACCCCGTGGAAAGAAGACAGTGAAGGAAGTTTCAGTTTTAGGTACGTGGGAGGAAAACCACAGAGAAATATTCCAGGGAAAACCCATGCAATCAGGCAGTGAAAAACCTACGCAAATCAGGCAGGGACTGAAAAACCCAATCGTGGGTTGAACCGGGGTCTCCAGAGGTGGAAGGCAAGGCAAGATACCACTACGCCAACCTGTCTACTTCTGCTTCATTGATTTCTTTGTCAGGACAATACATCGACTTAATGAAGAATGACCTTCGGGAGTACCGGTTAAACTGTCACTGGTTCATATGGAAGATGTGTTTCTACAAGGGTACCGTTGAACTTACAAATATAAACCGTTCTCAATATCTATTTATTGACTCTAGAGTTTGCTTTGTTGAGCAATGTGATCGACCGTTAAAGTACATGACACATACTGAGTGTCCTTGCATAGCTGTCATCACGAATACCAGTGAAGCCTGTCTAACCTGTTCTTCACACTGTCTGCTTGACTGGTCCGCCTCTCTGAATAATACAATACAAAACATCACACATGGCCTTGAGGGGTACTGGGGAAACTGAAGCTGTCAGCGGTAACCCGTACATCACACCAGTGACATTGATGGGTAACCCCGTTGGGAGTTGCCAACAGCCCTAAAAATGGCAACGTGCGTGAGACTAACTCGAACGCATGTATAAGACGAACCACTGATGTTGGTCGGAAATTGAAGACACAAAACTGTGAATTATTCAACCCGATAAGTATCAAGATCTTCATTGAGATGTTACGCAACATGTCAAGAACATTCACTGACGAGCGGGACTGAATTTCCTGCCAGCTGTGTGACTTATCTACCATCTTAGAAATACGCCCAACGGACAAAAAAAAACTACACACAAGAAATGCTTTTTTTGCCTGCAACGCTAGCTACAGACTGATTGACAAAGTTGCTGATCTACATGGACCATGGTTGTCTACATTGTGGATTTTTAATTGGAGTTTTCCTCCCTTCCCAAGAAAAAAAAAAAAAACACTCAAGAAACATAGAGGCATGATGCTTTGTTCTTGAAAGGGTAAGGGCAGAAGGCGTTTTCCGTTTCGGTAAAGGGCACCTCTATGGGGAGATTGTAAAGTTCTATTGTTACATTTCAAGGGGCACCAAGGCAATGACCAGGGGCAATGGAGGCAATCGATTCAGAGAAGTATCAGGGTTGAATTTGATCTTTTTGCTGCCTTTACCCCCAAACACTTTATACAAGGGTTTCATCGATTGGAGGTCCACCGATGTCCTCTTTGGGAGAAAAGTGTACCCATCTGGGTAAAACTTGATCCCAATGGGGGACTTTTGGGGACGCCAGCAGCTAGGTCGCAGCAGACTAACAAGGTAACTCCATTGTTCTTGGAAGTGTGAGCATGCTCAGAACTCTGTAAACAATGGAAAGTTAGCTGGTATGTCTGCTGCCACCTTGTGTTCAGAAGTCTCCCATTGAATAGCTGGGTTCAAATAAGACTGGTCCCCAGTCAAGCCTGTCTTTATCCTAGAGACAGGCACTGGCCTTAAAAACCCAATGGTTTCATTGGACGATGCATTTAACTATCCAATCTGACAGTGATACTACATACACAGTATTATGGCATGCAAGGTCAAAGGTACATCTAGCAGGTAACCAGGTTCTAGAGGCCGGTATCTGGCGTTATTCACACGCATGGAAGATGTTCCGGGCTACCAGTTCAGGCTGTCCAATAGGGGTAATTAAATTGACAATCATCAAAAAAGATCACAGGTCTTGCAGTTCTTAACTCTCATATACACAAAAAACCTTCAACCCAGATTTCTTTTTTAATGTCTGTTTAGCCTCGTACGAGGAGCTTTGGACTGAAAAGTATAAATTAGTAAATCAGTAAAAGCTTTCAGGTTCCCAGTGCAAAGCTACAATTACTGGATTCTAGTCGCTCGCGGTTTATTTTAAGCCAATAGTAAGCCTTGACTAGAAAAAGTTAATAAATACTTCTTTTTTTTTTATAAATCTGGATCAGTTGTCAGTATATGTCAATTTGACAGGGTGGTCTTTACAGAGCGACACAATTCCTAAAATGAATGCATCCTTTTTCTCCGTAAAATCTCAACACAGACAGGCATTCTCAACGACCGGTAAATTGAATTAACGAGATATAAGGCTTCCTGCCCGTTGACCCATGGTGATGTTCAGTCTAAGCATAGAGGCCAATCCCCGTGTCCTTCTATCCCAGAGCCGATCCCAATGTCTCAAACCCCCCCCCCACCCTCTCCTTCTCTCCCTCTTTCTGACGGGAAATCCTGCGCCGGACAGAAATATCTCTGCTCAGTCAAATCTGCCGTATCATGACTGACGTTTTTGGTAATCTGCACCAAGATTAATCTCCAGATCCTGAAGTTTTTAACACAAGACCACGGAGCCTTGATCACGGTAAATCTGAAATTACCGGCACGGTGGCTTTTCGTTAATTGGATTTTCCACCAGGGTTTTAAGCTCAAATCTAGGGTGTCAAAGTTTGCTGTAAATTTAGAAATAGGGCCTCCAGATTGTTCACTTTTATATATCTTTTATGTGTAAATGGAAAATAGAGAATGGTGTCTCACTTTCAAATTCAAGACAGGGTGTCCAAAAGCCACTCAGACACACTTCAGCTCAGACTGACACCAAGACTCCAATCCTTATCTTATAGGCCTAAATTCTTATTTGAAAGCTCTTAAAGGCAGGATATACTGTACTTTTGGTAATTGTCAAAGACTAGTATCCTCACTTGGTGTATCCCAACATATACATAAGTTAACAAACCTGTGAAAATTTTGGCTCAACTTGTCATCGAAGTTGCAAGAAAATAATGACAGAAAAAAACACCCTTGTTGCATAGAATTGTGTGCTTTCAGGTGCCTGAGACTGAAGCTTTTCTCAGATTCAAATATTTTAGTGAGAAATTCTTGTCTCTCTCAAAAACTACATTACTTCAGACGGAGTTGTTTCTCAAAATGTTTTATACTATCAGCAGCTCTCAGGTGCTCTTTACCGATTAAGTTTTTTATGGTAATGTACTTCCAGAGTAATTACCACAAGTATCCACTGCCTTTAAATTCTCATCTATTTGACGAGCAAATACACCCAGTTTTGAGTTTGGGCAGGAAGTGCTTGGTTTTAGAGTATGGAGCGTCACTAAATGTGTTCAGCAGTAGACGCAGCCAGGCCCAATTTCATAAAGCTGTTTAGCAGAAAATACTGCTTAAACAATTTCTTTGCTAAGCGAAAAAATGAGTTGGGCACCAGTTGAAACAATGTGAACTTTATGGAATGCTGGCTGGTAAGCTGTTTCTGCTAAGCAAGATAATCCTGTGCTTAGCATGTTTTATGCTTTTTACAGGCTTTTATGAAATTGAGCCCTGGTAGGGATAGCTTAATAACGATTGGTCCTTGTCTTGCTGCGTAGTGTTCTCGAAAAAACAAAATGGTCTAGTGGTTGAGGACATTGACTTTTGGCACGGGGGTCAGGTCCTTCAAGGGAAACAAATTACATCCCTTCCCTAGCATCTGGTTAGAGTAAAATGTCTTCAATCTGACATGCCGCTGACGACATCGAGGGAATTTTTATGACACGGGAGTGAATCTGTTTTATGCGAACACGTTCCCCGAGGTGCCCACTTCGGAGAGGTTTGACTGTACATCTTCATGTACTATGGAAAGTCCACACACTAGCATATGACCGCATGCACACCTCTCAGAGGGGGGTGTCCACTATACAGAGGTCCCAGTGACAGAGCCCCTTAAAAAGTCTGACATCATCAGCACAGTGTACTCCTCACGGTATCTGTAACAGTGTCCACTTTCCACTCTTCAAGCGCTAGAATGAATGGATTAACTCCCATTGTCCAATACATCAATAGACATTGGAGACCAAATTTGCATATTGATCACAAGCCCACTTCATCATTTTTTCCAAACTAGTACAAGCCAGATTTGAGATTAATTTGATTGAACTCAATCTGTAGGAGTGACTTCAGTCATGGAGTAGGGTCCCATTTCTGCAACCTATAATATATGGTTCCAAAAAGTTTGTTGGCTTTTGCAGCCCACAATGATGCCAAAACATTGTGTCCACACAAGACTAGTTTCACGTGGTTTAAAATTGACAAAACAGGCAGTTCGTGATAACTGCATGGTAGCAGACAGTCATTGACTTTAACTGCCTGTTCCATATTACATTAAAGTTTTGGTAGCTCGTTCGGTGATGTGTGGCTACATAATGGTCTACAGCCGCACACCAGCCAAATTCAGGAAGCTGCTAACTAAATCTAGGCTTGCCAAGCACAGACACGGCTTACCAGCCAAAATCAGTATGTGATTTGTATAGTATGTGAAAGGTGTCGTGTGCAGTTTGTGTGATTTTATGACGACAGCAATCTACATTTAAGTCCAAGGGTTGCAACAACTGAACCTAGGTTTCACTTTCGTTAAATTTAGCAGTCCCAGGTTCCCTCCGTTCAGGGAACTTGACAGCCGCGAGACAATTCCTGTCGTCACGTTTCACCGAGGTTAAGTTTTCCTCTCTATGATTTCTCAGTGACATTTAATCCGACTTCCACGTTGCGCCTCGTTGTCTTCAGAGAGGGCTGAACAAGAAAACCGACAAGAGCTGCCGGTGGTCTCGAGAAACAGGTGCAGGGGCTTATTCTAAGAGTGCCGATATTTAGAAAGTACTCATCCTGCTCAGCATAGAGAAATTACACTCGGCAGAAACAGGTACCCACAAAGAAATATCAACCGGTTGTCATACAGTTCTAACTGGTACCCTGGGTATATCTGATTAGCAAACAAATCTTCCAAGCAAGTATTGGCTCTTTGGTTCCATCTCCGTCCACCTGTAAAGTCCCTATACCAAAACCACACGGAGCCTAAGCCAGAGCATAAGCCAGAGGCAAAGCCGGAGCCTAAGCCAGAGCCAAAGCCTAAGCCGGAGCCTTAGCTGGAGCCGGAGCTTAAGCCAAAGCCGGAACCAGAGCCTAAGCCTAAGCTGGAGCCTTAGCTGGAGCCTTAACTTGAGCCAAAGCCAGAGCCAAAGCCGGAGCCTAAGCCGGAGCCAAAGATAAACCTATGGTTCTGAAAAGGGCCTGTACATGTAGGTGCCTATGGTTAACCATGCATTCATGATTCAAAAGAACAACTTCATGTGACCCTACCTTTAACGTCATGTCATCTGAACAAGATGCTAACATCGTGCCTGTTGGGTCCCATTTGATGGCGTTGACTTCATTCTAGGAATAAATTAAGAAGAAACAAGTGAAATTTAACCATGAAATATATGAAAGTAACATCAATTAAACAAATCACACAAAAAAAACCAAAGAGAATATGACTTGACCTTCTTTCCCGGTTACTTGTAAACAATTAAGAATTTCGCCCAACTGACAATCATGTTATCATTAAACCTATGTGATGCACCCACAAATTTGGGCGTGATTGGCAAATGGGGTTTCTGAAGAGAAAAAAGGAAACTAAGGCAGTACTTAAGCAGTATCCAGCAACAGAGTCCAGCATTCTCCTGAAGACGATCAGAGCATACTGATCGAAACGTTGAGTCTTTAACAACCGGTTCTTTTTAGAACCAACAGTTACTCAAAAGAGATTTTAACATGGTGTTACCGCAAACCTCTCTTAGTTAGTAAAAGGAAACTTGTCTCAAGTCCTAATTTTGTTTCAATGTTAATTTTCACATGGTGTCACCACAAACCTTTCTTAGTTATACTTCCACCATGCAAAGTTTCAAATCCTACTTAATGTTAATTTCATGTTATTTATAATAATGTTATTTATATTATATATAAAAAATGTTAATGTATATTAAATTTTAACAAATTGCTATGGGTATTTTTATTTTCAAGAATTCTGTACAAATATAATTTTAAAAGATTTGATTTCATAGAAAAATATCGTCTTCATTCGATTTTTTTTTCTTGTTTTTCGATACGCGCGTGCCTTGCAGTCTATTAGCCTTACTTCTAAAAACTAAATGGGGCCCAATTTATGGGTCTGATTGCTGTGGCATCTTGCGCTTACTGTCACCATTCTCTGCTTACAGAATTAGTGCCACACTCCTAGGCTGGACGAGTGTGCAAAGATTGCTTAGCAACATGAAGTACGCACACGCAAACCTAAAACTTCCTATGTAACCTGTCAGCGTCTAGCAAATGTCTGCGCCGACTGTTCACAGAGCAGAGCCGTGAAAGTGGGCCCAGGTTCTTTGTTGAAAACAAACCAATGTCATAAGTGAGATTGAATTATGCTCCTCCGTCGAATAAATTATTTAAAACTTATTTGTTTGTAATTCAAAAAAACTCTAAATGTACACATGTACTCAAATATTTTGGGGAAACTTTTGAAATAGATTTTTAACAAAAAGTGTGGTCTCTATCTTAACAAATGAGCTCAAATGAAACAATTAGAGCAAACAATCAAGTACATAACTCTTACAGTTTCCGACAGTTTCTGAAATAACTTTTGCAGTTGTTTGGTTTGTCACTATTTGAAGGGAATACGTCTTTTCAACATCCATCATTTACTCACACACACCAAACAAACAGCTGCCATAGCCGCCAACAAAAATGACACCCATCCAAAAAACTTTTTTTCCTTTTCAATCTGATCGGAATGAATCACCCTGACCCACAGAGAAGAAAGCCCAGGGGTCAACCCAAGGTCGGAGGTTAATTCAAACAGGTGCTTCTTATCAGCACAACCCCAGGAGTATAAATGTACCCCAAAGTCAGTGTCATCCGAGTCAGAAGTGATATAATAAAGACCAAGTCAAATTTCTGAACCCACATAATATAGGGGTTCACCTCCATTTTAACCCTCCTACTGTCAGTGACTCTTGGCAACATTTTCCAGTGAGTTGACCAACCATTTGAAACCATTCGACTGCCAAGGTTGTGTACGGTGGCACAACTGTGCACAGAACTAACTGTGTACTGTGTACTGTGTACATGCATTCCCTCATGGTATCATATTGCAGGCTGGCATAGTTTATCTATCATTCAAAACCACAGTGAATGGTATTGAATGGTCAGACAGCAAGAGGGTTCAAAGGCTGGTAAAGCATTTGGCACCCCACAACAATATTGACACTTTTCGGAAATAGTGATATGACATTTGACCCCCCTACAATCAGTTCACTTCATTCGAAAACCAATTTATTCCACAAAGTGAAAACAAAGTTTGTAATTTTATGGAATTTTGGTAAACATGTGTATTGCTATTGATGTAAAGCAACTACCACGCAAATTGTGGAATTTTGAAGAATATGTGTGCGAGTTCGAAAACAGACAAAACAACTTTTCCTGAGTCAAGGGTTTTACTGTTACCATGGATACATTACAAGAATGCCTTATTTGAGAATTATTAAGAATTGCAGTATTTTGGACGGGGGCGGGGGGGGGGGGGTGTGTGTGAACCACATTTATGTGTTGCAAAACAAGTAAAACTTACTGGTTTTTTGTTCATTGTCATTATTACTATTTGGCTATTGGGTGACTTGAGCAAAGCGACATACATGTAAAGGTTTTGAAACAGGCAAGCGAAAATACAAGAATGAGTAATTGCTGAGTAATTTTTTGTTTAACAAATAAGAAAAAAAAAGTTACTCTTGAGGCTTGCATCAAAGCAAAGTACAGGAAAACAAGCTTGCCTTTGAATCTGTATACATTATAAAAAAACTTGCATAGGTATGATTTGGATTTCCTACAATTTAATACGGATTTAATGTGTTGTTTATTACATACTGTATAACTATTATCACATCCAAAAGGGTTCTGCCCACAGTGGTCGGTGCCGAAAAACCGCCCAGCACTCAGGATTCCCCAACCACCACTGGCAGAATTTTCTCTGTTTCCAACCACCACACAATTTTCTAATTTTTTAATTACACTTGCAATTTCCTTTCAAAGGTTTTCAAGGAAATGTAAAATTGGGTAGTTACCAGTAAAAAATTGTATCAGAAGCTATTAATTTTGACTGATTTGAGTCTATTTATATGATCTACCATGTAACTGATCCATCTTGCAATGGTTTCCAGAGAAAACGGTTTTCCACCACTAAAGAAATCCTGGGCCGAACCCTGATCCAAATGTAACATGAGCATGTACGTGGGTTCTTTGGGAATAAAAACAAAAAAAAACCTGTTCGATGACTCAGACCAAAGTCTAGTCACGTACAACCGGTGAAGCTATTTCACATTAATCTGTCACCCGCATGAAATCCCACCATCCCACTTTAGCGACTAGCGCCCTCTTGTGACCTATCTCTTCTTCACCATCGGCTGACTTCAAAACTCGTCGGAGGTTATTCATTGTGGATGATTACTGTTATCGGACCCACACCACAGGAACCCAAATCTAGCCGCCCCCCTCTTTTTTTTTTAGTGGGGTAATTGCTATCCGCCAACAGAGTTCACAGGGGGGCACATGGGTTTGGATGTTGACAATTTCAGCCAGCTTTTCTTTTTAGACATTTCACAGGAAAACATTGCCGCGGTTGGACGAAGCCAATGGTTCCGTGTGGAAGTGAAGCTTAATACCAAGTTGCGATTATAGACAAAAGCAGCTTAGTTTGAACATTGGAACCGATCCAATAATTACATCAGCGAATATATATCAGTTATTTTAATTTTTCAAGGTCCGTCGTTCCACCGCTGATGACGGTGTATATTTCAGATTTGAAACTAATCACAGCGTATTTTTGGAGGGAACCTGGGGGACATCATCCACTTGGCGAGATAATTTAAACACTCAACGAAAGAATGATCGCAGATGTTTCTCTTGCGTCTGTGAAAAATCTGTGGGGGAGGAGGGTTTCCGAAACGGAAGCTTTCTAAAAGTTCATCTGTAACAGAACCCAGAACCTCCACATGAGTTCTTATTATTATTATTATATATTTCTTGTAATGAAACCAAGGATGTCTCATAAGTGGACTTAATCACTACACCTCCCAAGCCTGAGGAAACCTGTTAACAAGGGTGCTTGCTGAGTGAACCAGAAACACCAGGGTTTACCCCTACTCTTCCACTTTAAGTGTTCCGAGTTCTTTGCTCTGCCAATCCTAGTACACAGAACTGATAAACAGAATGGTAAAGAATCTTGCTGAAGGACACAAGTCTCAAGACCTGTGACTCAAACCCACATTCTACAGAACAGAAACACCAGAGCTCGAGTCCGGTGCTCTTCACCGCTCGGCCACGACACATTTTCCTCTATGGTTCACTGATCCGATGGCAGGTGCATCCAAGCTAGGGGCATTGATTTATGCAAGCCTGGTTGGAATTAATTCACTGGACAACTTTGAGTCTGTGAAACATCTTGATGAGTTTGTTATAGCCAGGTATCTCTACGTAATGTCCCATATGAGATCAAAAAATAACAGTGGTCCGCTGCCCAAATGCCAGTTCAAGCATCCGAGGACCAGCGTAGATGTTCTCCCGGCAAGTGCTCCTTAATGTTACATATTCAAACACAGATTGTTCCAAGTCTGCAATTTCACTTTTGACCGGTGAACCTATTTTTGCTAAGCAGGAGTTTTCTATGCTCAGAAAGTTTTTGTGCTTACAGGCCTTATAAAATTGGGCAGCAGGTCCAGCTGGCTAATCACTGAGAAAAAGTTACAGCCGAACCCTTGACTGTAGCTGTTCAACCAATCAGAGGATAGTTTGCTTACCGTGTGTCCCTGGAATGTTTTGATTGGTTTGTCGTTACCCAGTTTACACACATGGATGCACTGGTCCGTTGAACACGAAGCAAAACATACATTAGAACACCAGTCGACGTCCAACGCTGGCGCTATAAAAAGGAAATGAAAAAGAATAAAACATGTTCAATTAAACAGTCCCTCTCTTGTTTGTGTTTAAACTTGACACAAATTAATTAACTCTCATTAGATGGCATAATCTAGAAGTTTTAATGAACCGTTAACTTTCTGACAAGGATTCAGTTTTATAAAACTGCTTTTAGAAGCAAAAAATTTGCTATTAATGGAAGCAAAAACCTCAACGTCCCAAGATCTCCCTTAAAGGCACATTACAGAATTGGTAATTGTAAAATATACTTTTGATCACAGATTTACATAAAACTTACACGGTCTAATGATGATGATAGTAGAAAACATCCCTAGAAATATTTCTGGCTGAAATGCCATATTTGATGAGAAATAAATCAAACTAATTTCCGATTGGAGTTTATCGCTCATGAGCGTTTTATTCATGCATTGTATAACACATGCAAATTTGTAATCGGTTTTGCACTATTTTCTTGGACCCAGATGGCCGATCGATCTCAAACTTCTACAGGTTTGTTAGTTTATGTATATGGTGGATTACATAAAGTGCTTACACTGCCAGCAACTGTTTTGTTAGCAAAAACCAATTCTGTAATGTTCCTTTAACCGTGTTTAAGTGTTTTGATTGGGGTTGGAGTAAAGAGCCTTGATCAGTTGTTAGCAAAGACCCTGAAAGAAGATTTTCTATATGGCTGGAAATATAAAAGCGTCCATTTTGTTTAACCCCTAAAAAATTGACATGTAAATGTAAGACAAAGCATGACGCCCAAATTGGACAAACTGGGAGCTCCAACAGACACCCAGACACCCCCCTCTGGCTAACACTATGGTCTACGTCATAAAGTAGAGGTAAGTAAGGGCTTGGAATATTCTGGACAGTCGGGATTTTAATTGAATGAAAACAAAACTGGATAAGCCGGCGAAGTTTCCATCCTAATTGATAGACTTGGATTTGAGTCAAAGAAATAACAGACAGGGGGGAAGAGGTGTATTAGCCCCAAATATAACATCAAATGTCTTGAATCATATCGCACTTGGATCTCCAGTTATGATTTTTCGACAGGTGTGGTCAATTATATTACCGGCCAATCACAAACAGGGCTGTGTTTGGCCTGATGGATTTGGATCTTGGCGATAAGCTCCACGGGAAGGACGTCTGAAGCCCTTCGCACGCTTCTAGATGCAGAGGTTTAAAGGGACAGTGTGGGCAGTTTTTTTTTTAAGGGAGAAACTATTCTATTAAATTTTATTATTAACCCTCCTACAGTCTGATTGTTCATTATCATTCACTATGGTTTTGAACTATGCCCGCTTGCAAAATGATATAATGTGGTGAATGCATCTACACAGTACACAGTCAACCCTCCTACTGTCTGACCATTCACTAGCATCTGCTATGGTTATGAATGATGGATAAACTATGCCAGCCAGCAACTCGGACATGGCCTTGGACAAACAACTTCCCTCGCCATGTTCAAAACAAAACTGAAGTTCTCATCTTCTCAACTAGTTTATAATCATATCGTTTCTTTTTATGTGAGTGCAGGTGCCTCAATCGCTTTTCTGGAGAAGTGTGCACTATAAATTTATACTATTACTATTTCATGATCCAGAAATCTGGTATTCATTCTTAACGAGAAATGCCAAGAACTCTTAAATTATAGACATCCACCAAAAACCTCAAATCTATGGGAAATATGTCAATAGGGACCCGGGCAAACACAGAAAAAATAGAAGTTCTTGTATCTACTGCCTCCAAGAAATCAAGGGATGCTCCTAAGAACTAAATGTAACCAACTTTGAGCTTGATGGATTCAGACAGTGATGGAATAGATACAGTAAGTCTTGCACCTCCATCAATCTATCAGAATCATAGCACAAGGACAACCTTGGCCATTCATTGGTACACCGGGTCCGTGTTCCTCTATCTATCCATCAAATTCCTCCAGCGAGTGTCATAACCTTGGACTCTTGACTGAACTCTGATACGCCCAGCTTTGCGAGCGTCCTGCGCCGATCCGTCTTAATTCATCATCACCATTACTGAACCACACACACCCATTGCCTTTTTAACGATCTTGATCCAAGTGTGGCACATTCGGTGTTAGTAATAAAAAGTCATACCTGATTAAAAACAACGTGCTGCTGTAAACTGAACTGTGGTGTGACAAACGCTTTTTTGCGTTTCTTTGGGCAAGTGGTCTCTCGCATCGAACTCATGTTAAAGGCCCAATTTCATAGAGCTGCTTATAAGCACAATTAACTCACTGGAACATGTTTCCAAGAGTAGGAGGGTAGTTAAATTATTGCATATACATATATATATATTCCAATCTGGATCCCTTCTTTAAACTGCGAGGTAAACCCTCCAGATTCACATGTCCCAGTTACATGGATCTCAATGTCTGGTATCCAGACATCTGTATGTCTGACTGCCACTCCCCCATCCACACAGATCTGTTGAAGGGGGGGGGGGGAGGTGGATGACGATGTCAAAGTCAAAGTCAATGTCTGCACCTGTAAGCCACCTGTCTAGAGACTTATCTTACAAGGGTGGTACATCTGTATGCCCCACTTGGATGAGTAATGCATCCCCCCCTCTGGCCATCGTCGTCTGATTCCCTGAATGAGTGTATCAACTCTCCACTCAACTATTCTCTCACACAGAGGGACCCGACTATCTTTCCTTTAAGCCTCAATTTGGATTCTTTGATCTGATCTGACTGGCATCAAAACGAGGTGTCTGCATCCCAATAGCGCTCTTGCATTGAGTGCATCGAGAACCGTGTTTAATGCACTTGCGCTGTGTGCAATACACCTGTTTAAGCGTTTCATTACGAAGTGTGGACCTGAGAACAAAAGAGGTCCGCACAGTGTAGGGACTTGCAACACTGTGTGGACCTACACACGTACACACAGTGTTGTATACAGTGTTGAGGAATACATTTTTTTCTTCATTGCACAGAACAAAAGGAATGTTCACAGAGTGTATGCAACACAGAGCTGTGTGTAACTGCAACAGAGTTTCGGCCTTGTCAGTAATCTGACAAGTAAACTTCCTAAACCAGTCCAAATTCTGTTCACGTGGTCCTGCTGCCTTGTTGTATTGCTTTGATACCCGAATATCCACTGCTACATGAAATCCACACCATGCAACAAATTGTTCATCTGGGGTTCTAAAACTCAAAGTCCAATACAATTCACAATGTCGAAAAGGAATCCCTAGGACGGGGACCAGTGAAAAAGCTGGAGGACCAGTGAAAAGACAAGTCCGCTGGTTAGTCACTGATAAGGTCAAGGGCAAACCCTGTTACAGGTCGACTATTTGGAGGCAGCATGGTAAAGGTTGATGACAACCAGTCAACCAACCTAACAACAACCTAATTGATCATCGTTGAATTAAAAATATACACATACAATGCCATTGTGATACTGAACGACTCCCTATCAGTTCAAATGTCCCAGATCTTGAAGTTGGTGATCGTTTATTTGTTTTTACAAGACAGTGAGTTGGACAAATGCCTTGTTTACATTGACAAAACTCCACTACCTTAGCCTGGAGGGGGGTGAGTGCAGTGAGACACGTCTGACGTACATTGTAGGATGTATACCTTCACAGTCTCAGCCGGAAGCGTAGCAGACCATGATTGACTGCGAAAGAAACCTTCCCCCAATCAACCCCTCCAGGCCGAACGGAATCAATCAGCGACGACTCAAGACTAGCCCGGGCACTCCACAACAGTTCAATCTTGAAATGTCAACGTGCAGACTTTGTAAATAGCAGTGTTTTATTACTCGCACATTGACGGCTGACATTTCCAAAGTTTTTTTTTTTTTTTCAAGCATGTAATTTTGGATACTCCCACAAAACTAAGTGCAACCATTCCCAGCACGGAGATCTTAAATAAGAAGAATCAACATGGACCAAGAACTTTCTGAACGCGGTTGATAAGAGTACTTCCTTGACACCAGGGTCCAATTTCATAGAGCGCTAACACAAAATACTAGAAAAAATCTTGCTTACCGGAATAAGGTTGCCAACCAAAGTACCATGTACAATCTGTGACTGGTATCCTGCTTATTTGTGCTTAGCAGAAAGTTGCTAAGCATAATGCTCTGCTTATGCAGCTCTGCTTATGCAGCTCTATGAAATTGGGCCAAGTAGGCCTTAAAGCCATTTCCTGAATATCAGACCGCTGTGTTGAAGGTCTGATGCCAACGATGGTGTTCCTGTCAGTCTAAACTGCAAAATTTTGCTAGTTTATTACTTTATTTGTCCTTTTTGCCAAGCAGATATTGAGCCCAGCGCCCAATTTTTATAAATGTATTTGGCTAAGCGAAAAAAAAAATGAGCAGAGAACCAGTCTCAACCAATTAGAATAAAGGGCATTTTGGCTGGTAACCTGTTTATAACAAGTAAGATTTTTTCATGCTTAGCAAGAATTGTTTTGAGGACTTAAGAATGATTACTGGTCACTCAGCGGTTTGGTTGAGAGGGAAGGGGGTGGGGTAGGAGGGGGAATGAGGGGGAGGGCAACAAGAGGTGGCAACTAACTTCTTAAATCCAGACTTCAGAGACACGAGAGAATTACAACCATCTTGTCATCTTTGAAAAAAGTCAATATTTTGGTTTGTCCCCATATCCCTTGAAAATCAGTCTGCCCTTCCTTACTAAGAAAGTACAGTAAGCTTGACCCCGCCCCCTCAAAAAAAAAAACAGGAACGAGGATTCCTTCTCGATCAATATCAACGAGAGAAGGCACAGGTTATTAGCTTCACAGGTTCTGATCAAATGCTTTCAGATGGATACATCTGGATACAGCCGAACGCTGTCGGCAATTAAAGTCCCCAGACAAGCCAGATCTATCACGTACGAAAACGACATGTTTTGAAAGCTCTGACTGACTGCACAAGCCAAACCAACTAGGCCTGGCGGGAATGCCGACACACTCAGTGTGTGCTGAGTATACGTTTGGGTCAAATGTTTGGGGAAAAAACAGCTACCTTTTTTCATCATGCAGACATTCACACAATTCTGAGTTCAGATAAAAGTCTAAAATGTCCCCTCCCTGAAAAGAATACCCAGGCTTCACTTTGGATACCATTGACTAAAAATAATAATAATAATAGTGGCTTCTTATAGCACTCATATCCGTCACTCAGTGACGCTCAAGGCGCTTCAACTTTCAGTATTTTCCTGCAAGGTATTGTGGAGCAACGTTTTGAAGTATTAGACCTATTCCTTTACATGGCACCATGTACTAGTTTACAAGGTGCTGTGGCGCAATATGCTGCCAATCAAACCTGGTGCACTGGGTTCTTTTTGCAGGAACATCAGCTTTACGCCCATCCAAAGGACGCAGCAATAATGGTTAAGTGTCTTGCCTAAGGACACAAGTGTCACAACCGGGACTCGAACCCACACTCTGCTGAACAGAGACACCAGAGCTTGAGTCCGGTGCTCTTATCCGCTCGACCACGACACGCCGAGTACCCTTCCCCACCCCCCCCCCCCCGAAAAAAAAAAAACAAGATGGCAACTGCTTATTCTAAAACACCCACCTGAATGGAAGGGGAATTGTTGTTTACACTCTCCTGATTGGGCGTCCCAGATGATCGTCGTCTTGTCCACCCCGGCACTGAGTATGTAGTTACCCTTCTTATTCCATTTCAGCGCGAAGATGGGGCCCTTGTGTTGGCCTAACGTACTGACTAACCGGCCGTCTGTCGACCATATTCTAGCGTAGCCGTCGTAGGAGCCGGTTGCTAACAGGGTACCGTCACACTGCGGAAACACATTGGGGGGAATTAGTACGGTGAGGGCGCACTGTGTGTCATGAAGGACCGATGAAAAAACAAATGGCTGAATGGCGAGGTTTGTGGTTACACCATATAAATAATCTCACTGATAAGTTGGGGGTGATTCTGACAAGAGCCAATACGCAATTTCACAAAAAATGAGGAACAACCCTCCTACTGTCTGACCATTCAATATCATCTACTGTGGTTTTAAATGATATGGATTATACCCCCCCCCCCCACACACACACACAATATGATATTGTTTTAATACAAGAATACAAGGCACATATGTACATAGTGATTTCTGTGCAAAGTTGTGCCACCATACGTAACACCTGCAGTTGAATGGCTTCAAATGGTCGGTCACCTCGCTGATATCATGTTACAGGCTGGCACAGTTTAACCATCATTCAAAACCACAGAGGATGATATTGATTGGTCAGACACTAGGAGGGTTGACGGTGGACTGTGTGGATGCATTCACCGCATGATATTACAATCCAGGCTGGCATAGTAAGTATCTATCATTCAAAACCACAGTGGGTGATATTGATTGGTCAGAAAGTAGGAGGTACCAAGCTGATATCAAACATAAGGCAAGCACTCAAGACTTGTTTGTATTAACCCTCCTACTGTCAGTGACTCTTGGCAACATTTTCCAGTGAGTTGACCAATCCGTTTGAAACCATTCGACTGCCAAGGTTGTGTACGGTGGCACAACTGTGCACAGAACTAACTGTGTACTGTGTACATGCATTCCCTCATGGTATCATATTGCAGGCTGGCATAGTTTATCTATCATTCAAAACCACAGTGAATGGTATTGAATGGTCAGACAGCAAGAGGGTTAATAAACGAAACTCAAACTCACATTCCAATCTAACGAGGTAACATCTTTGTTGCTAGGAACGTCTTGACCACCTTCCCGAATACAATGTCGTAGTACTAATTGATGAGGGCTACTATTATTCTCGCTAAGGTTCCATATTCTCGCTGTCGAATCACCAGAACTGCAAATTTAAAAATATAATAATAAATACGTCAACCCCAATCATAATCTATAGACTGTGCAAGTGTCACAAGTATCAGAAACGAGAAAACATCTCGCACAAAGACTAAACTTTCTATGAATTCAAATATTCTTTTTAAACTCTAGACTAAACAAAATTCTTGAAAATAAAAATACCCATGTAGCAATTTGCTATAAATATAATGTCATCTTTTATATTTGATACAAATAAGTTGTTAAAATTAACATTGAAACAAAACCCAACCTTGGGTTGAGGATGTTTTTAGAAACGCCATTTGCCAATCACGCCCGAAGTTGGGCAAAATTCTTAATTGTTTACAAGTAACCGGAAACCGAGGTCAGCTCTTATCTTGGGTTTTCTATGTTGATTTATTAAGTTTACTTAGTTACAGCAATTTAGTTTACGGTTAAGCTTTACTTTCCCAAACAATATATTAACTACGCTAAAGTAAAGTATTTGTGGATACAGAATCACACACATGGGAATCTCAATATATGGTTGGGACCAACTTGGTCCCGGAAGTTTGAACACGCCAGACTTGCACAGTCGATAAGGGTTGAGCTTATTCCAGTGTTTCCTTTAAACTTGTAAGCCAAATCAAACCGCCTTTCAAATTTATCTCCGTTTTAATCCGAGCAGACAACAAATTTCCCCTTTTTTTCTTCTCAAGAAACAAATTTTCCAAATTCACAGTGAAAGCTTGCTTCTCAAAGTCCTATATAAATGGGAAATTAATCCTCTAAATTTAAACGAAAGTGACGCTCTCCACGACTCAACTGAACCTGAAGGATCTTAGGGATCACATCCTGTAGAAGTATAAAAACATCCGCCTTGGAGGAAGGAGGGAGAGGGGGGAGGGGGTGGCACTACTCAGTGTACTCCACAGTCAACAAGACACTGTTAACACGTTCTTTACAGGGCCCAATTTCATAGAGCTGCTTAAGCAGACAATATTGCTTAATAAACAATTGCCTGCTAAGCAGAAATGAGCAGGATAACAGTTACAAATTGTACGTGTGATATGGTAGATTGGCTGGTAACCTTATTCTGGTAAGCATAATTTTGTTGTGCTTTGCAACTTTTTGTGCTTAAGCAGCTCTATGAAATTGGGCCCAGATCTAATCAGTTTATTTCTACACCCTATAGACCCCCTCGCACAACGCGCAGCGTACTCACATGTGCCTATCCTGGGTGTCATTTTGGGTGTCAAAATCGTATAGAAACATGCACAAAAGAGAGTTGACACCCTAAAATTACGCGCATTGTTCGGAGGCGCGTTGTGTGTTGTGTAAGGGGTCTATATAAATAATGCGAAACGCTACAGGTACGCTGAGGTCACGCGCATGTTTTTACGCACAGAGTACTGCTATCGTCCAATGATTTGCCTCCTTTTTGAGAGTGTGACGTCATATGCAATGGGTCTATGGAGGGTTAGTAGGAAGTCTCCAATTTCCAAAATAGCATAAATTTGCATTTGTCTGTTTAGAAGGATTTGAAGTAGGGGGTTGGCAAAAACCGAAGATAAAGGCACTTGAACTGTGGGCCAGCAAATGAAGTGCAAGACATTTTCTGATGGGTTTATGGGACACCACTAGGACGAAATCGTCAACATAATCTATGGGGCTGAGTTCAAGAGACATGAAGAAATAATTGACGAGTGTGAAGAGAACTGCCTCCGATGTCTTACAGGGCAAGTGGAAAACAGTGCATATGGTTGGTGGGGGGGGGGGACAGACGGGGATGGCTTTGCAGGGTGGAGGATGTCGGAAGTCTGTTGGATTTGGTTCTGCAGAACGCCATGTGGGAGATCGCGGGGGGGTAATCCCAGTCACTGAGTCAGATTTAGTGGTTATGGCTCAACTCCACGTAATTCAGAAATGGAGGATGAGTGGCTGGATTTGGTTCTGCAGAATGCTATGTGGGAGACTGCAGGGTAATCCCGTAGTCACTGAGAGAGGTTTATCGGATTTGACTCCACTCCATGTTTCAGAAATGGAGGATGAGTGTTGGATTTATATACTGCAATACGCCATGTGGGGGATCGCAGGCTAATCCCAAAGTCACTGTTAAAGTGAGATGTATAAGATGTGCTTTTTCTCTTTGTTTCAGAAACGCCCATCAAAGATGGTTCACCAGGGAGACTAAGCTACATGTCTTCTCTTTGAGTGTAATGTGTAATGCTCACAATACATCATGGATATGTGCGTATATCGTCACAAAAGTGTGTGTTGGCTAGACTACATGCGTATAACCAGGACTCGAAATTTACACTGGATTGCAGGACCGTGATGTCAGCATCGAGCCAGTAATAACAATGCCTTTCTGCATGTACTGTGTAAAATCTTGAACAAAATAAAAAGTTTGTTCAAATGTTGACTTACGAGTCTGATAAATAGCTTTCAATAAGAAAAAATGAGATAAAGCTTCTCTTAGTGCTTGTTCAATCATAAACAGTTTATATGTTAAACTATGTAGAATTTTGATTCTCATTTCGATCTGGTCTTGAAAAAAAAACTCGTCCATTAAAATTTGGAGCTATGTATAGGCCCTACGGTCTTGTAGAATTTTCCGCCAAACTTGAGCCCTGAAAACGACTAGTCTGTATGTTTGCAAAGTGAAAACGACACTCTGGACGTTTTCTGGAACGGTTAAGAAAACAATGTACATGTAAATCTCCAATTTAAAAAGATTTTTGAGGCCCGAATGTTTTTACGCTTCTTGACCTGATCAAAGGGCAATATGAAGTGCTGTTTTACCCCCTCTTCACAATGTGAGTAAACACACGTTGTGTTTGATTTGGGCTCACAACATGGCATATGCGTACATTGTTGCACAAGTTACGCAATAGACGATCCCTTAGCCCACCTTTAGCATATTGACATCACAGCATGGCTGCTCACCACTGCACATGTGTGCAGCAATGTGGTCTCTCCAATGCCACACTCGCGACATGACGTGCGGCTTTAAGTACGCGCGCAGCATGTTTACTTTTCTAATGGATTTTAGCGTGTGACTTTGTCGGCTTTCGGTGGCGTAGCCAAGGTTGTGATTGGTCAACCGTAAGGGCGGAGCTTAATGGATCGGTCTATAGCGTGGGCATACTCTCGCCAAACTTTTTACTGACCAAAATGCATTTCAAGATGAAACATACATGAAGCAAATTTTACACAGATCCCCATACCAGTGACAACAACAAAACAGGTGGATGTTCAATTGAGTATTGATTCAAAGAAAAGCCAATACACTAATAATAGCAGCACAGCAGGTTTACAAACAATTGTAGATGACGTAAACCAATGTCTTTCAATCTGAGTGACATAACAGTGTATCGATGACTCGGAAAATATATCTTTGACGGTTTGGGTTTTTGTCTCTTCCCTTGGCAGGGGTGGAAAATGATTCCAAACACGACTTCCAAGGTTGAAATCTCTGTTTGCACTTCTTGGGGTACAACTGTTTGAGACCGTCTGACTTAGAGGTAATTTGGAGGCGAATGGCAAAGAGTGGATGGATGTGACACAAGGTGACGTGACACGTTGCCACAGCGCGATGCGTAACACTCAATGACGCAGTGTCAAGAGTGCGGAACTTTGGGTCACGAAAAATTTGGACTGAAAGGAATTTTCGACAACCAGCAAAGTAAATGTCACTCTTGGTACAAACGACATGATGCCTAGAAAGATTTGGCACATAAATTCTTTTGCAAAGCATTATTTTTACAATATAGCACTGAATCCGTCAGTCTCAGTGGCTAAAATCAGGGTCCAATTTTTATAGTGCTGCTTCTTAAGCGCATAAAAAGTAGCTAAGCACAACAAAGTTATGCTTACCAGAAGAGTATAACAAGACAAGGAGCATGCCACATGTACAATCTGTTACTGGTATTCTGCTCATTTTTGCTTAGCTTAGCAACAAATCTTTGAGCACTATTTTCTGCTTAAGCAGCTCCATGAAATTAGTCACTTGACTGGCCACCCTGAAGGTACGAGTTTGTAATTACCATCGACTAAAACCAAAGCCACAAGTGGGTCAGGTCACACTCACAATACCTAGGGTTTTTAAAATCCAGGGGCATTTTTTTGTTCTTTTTTTTTGGGGGGGGGGATGATGTGACCAGTCATTCAACCAGACGCTAAAGGGTCGTTGCATGGATTCAATATGCAAAAGGTTATTTTCTAACTCAGGGGCATTTGTGTGTGGGGGGGGGGGGAGTGGGGGTTAATGTGACCACTCACTCACCCTGACGCTAAAAGGTCGTTGCATGGATTCCAGGCACAGATGAAGACTTCTGACTCATGACCCCTGAGAACGGTTGCCTTGGTGGCTGGGATTTCTACTCCGCCGTCAAGCTCCATGGACTCCATGTGATTGGCTACAAAAAAATACATTCAGGTCAATTGTAAGACTTTAAAATACAATACAGGTCGGTCTGGTTTTTGAAGATCAATGGTAAAGTTTTTTTTAATACGGGCGTGAAGTGGTCAAGCCTTGAAGGTTGCAATCTGTAATCATACAGTTTACCTTGAGGTTATATCGGAATACCTCATGAAATAAAAAAAGTCTTCTACTCAGAATTCAACTTTTTATCCACCTTTAATCTTACTTGAATCACCGTCAGCACAATCTTTGCTTGAGGTACAATGTAGGGTAACATGTAGCAATACCGGATGAGCATTGTGTGACTCAATTCCAGTGGGGACCCTCGGTTAACCAAACTGAAAACACTCGGGGGTGAACCCCCCACTTTTAACTGGCTACTTCTCAGACACAATTTAGTGTTCAATAAAGTACTGTGCCAATGTACAGCTGAGAAACCAAAAGGGTAGAAATCTGCTGATCAGCTGAAAAGTTGCAAGGTTCTCCCTATAATGCTCAAGCTACATGTAGCATATCGGGCGGTACACACGAATTACAGACCCATGCGCACGAATTTTGGGCTGATACTCACAAAATGCGGCCGAAAAGCCACCAAAATAAAACAATAATAAAAATACCCTATTTTTGGAGGGGGGGGGAGAAGACGATTTCCGAACAAATTCACAAAATTCATCAAGATAAAACCATTGAGATTGCCTAGACTGCACAGTAAGGCTTTTAAAACCAAAGATAAACCATGAATGAGATTTACAAATGTGAAAATTTCTGGGAAAGAAAAAAAAGGCTCATGGGCCTGGGTTCCCCCTTATTCTAGACCCGGAACCTCCCAGATGTTACACTTCAGACCCTAGATGCATCTCCAGAAATACAAAAATACAGGTTTGGACACAATGTGAACCATTTGTTACTCTCTTAGGTAAATGCTTTACTTCTTTCAAGAAAATTTAAAAGCTCAAGCAAGTAAAAAACTTCTTTTAATTCAGAGTGCTGAGGCCACAACTACCCCCCAGTTTTGAAAAATCCTGGGGAAAACCATGCAATGGCTTTTTCATGGCTTTGGCAGACCCAAATGGATTAAAGAGCTTTGGACAGTATCTGCATTCTGCCATTCAGCACCTTAAAGGCCCTGTACACTATTGGTAAGATTGAAAAACACAATGTTCACAGATTCAGACATAACTTACATGATTCAAAGTAAGTAATGGAAGAAAGGGTTCCTTAAAATATTTCTGCCTAAAATGCTATCGTTTCTGAGAAACGAGTAAAACAATAGTAATTATCGCGCGCGATAATTTGAAAAAAAAAGAAAACACATAAGATCTCTTTTCACTATTTTCTCGTGACCTCGATGACCAATTGAGCTCAAACTTTCCCAGGTTTGTTTGTTCATGCATATATGTTGAATCACACAAAATGTGGACACTGATTTTGAGCTGTTACCAAAAGTGTACAATACCTTTAAGTTATTGTCAAAGTCATTATTGGTAAATTATTTACTACGACTCTGGCTGAACTCTGTCAGACACAAGATCTTTGTTCTTTCATCACGTGGAATGTAAATGACTGTACAAGATTAGCAGAAGTTTTTTTTTTTTCCAAACCGTCCAAATCAAGAGGTTTTTCCGAACCTCGGCTTAGGAACTGTCTCCTGCTCAGGGCTTCGGTTGATGTTTGAAACACTGTACAAAATGAACACTGTTCCAAAATTGATGTCAGAAACCAAGCCGGAGCTCAAGCCCGAGACCGAGCCCCAGCCGAGGTTTGGGAAAAAGGCCATGGCCAGAGTCCCAAGCTGGGCCCAACTAATGGTGTTTAACAATATTATGCTAAGCGAAACTAAGCAGGAAACCAGTAACACACAATACATGTACATAAGACATGGCATTTTGGCGGGGGTAGATTTGTTCTGGTAAGCATAATCAGTTTGTGCTTTTAGCTAACTTCTTGTGCTTAGGCAGCTCTATAAAATTGGGCCCTGGTTTATTCGCACCTTGATATTGCTAGGATGGAAGCATTTAGACTTCCTGTTTTTCCCAGACATTCAAAGCCAAATGTGACACATTAAATTGCCCGATCATGCCTGTTGTTCGCGCCCCTAATAGCTGCACACTAATGTGTCACAGGCAAAATGGCTGATTTGGGCTTATTACGTCCACCCCAGATCAATCCCCTGTAAATTACTGTTCACGTTTAGTAAGAAATGATCAAACACGCCTTGAGTAGTTCCAAACAGTCCTCTGACCCCTAGATTATCTACAAGTAGACACTAGGCAATGACACTTTGACATGTCACAGAACATCTGTGTCATTCCTCGCAAAAATAGACTTGTAATTTTTTGTTGTCAAACTTCGGTGACTTCTTGAAGACAGAAGGTTACAGTCTATTGTCTAAAGGCAGCGATGAATCTCACACAATGACAACTACGTCCGCTTTTTTTCTTGCGCGTTAATGAGAACTGTCAGTTCTGACATGACAGAAAGTCACACACTACGAGAAAAAAAAAAAAAAAAAAAAAAAACAACCAATGGCTGAATCACTCTTTACCAGAGACTTCAGAGGGAAAGAGGATCCATCCTAATGTCAACAGTTTGACAACCAGGTCAAGGTATGGTACCCGGCGTCATCGAAACTCAAGGTATGGTACCCCATGCGTCATCAAAAACCCAAGGTAAAAAAGATTGTTTACATGTGTTTGTACATGTCAGTTACTTAATGTGCTGCAGTGTAATCGGTGTCGTAGGTGGAGGGAGGGGGGGGGAACAGTTTTATCTTGATCTCAATCTTGTTTTTTATTTCATTTTCTGTCTTTCTCACACGGTCGTGGACATCCAGGGCCCATTTTCATGGCTCTGCTTACCGCCGAATTCTGCGCTTGCGGTGACCATTCTCCGCTTACTGTTCAAGCGCTGAATTTCTGCGCTAGCTGTGTAAGCGTAGAATGCCTAGTAACGTGGAGTACGCACGTGCACAAGCCGAAAATCCCCGCTAACCCGTGAAATACGCTTGACGTAAGCGCGGAATTCCCTGCTTCCGCAAGCGCCGATTCTTTGCTTACGGTAAGCAGAGCCATGAAATTGGGCCCTGGTCTTGAAACCGAGGTCTTTAAGGGGATACGGGTGTTTTGACAGAGAGAAGATGTCTCCACTTTGCTTTCGTAAAAAAAACAATTAGCCTTTTGAGATATGGCGGACAACATAGGAGTGCACTGTTCGGTTTGGGTGCATACAGACAGATTTTACCCGAATCTTATAGTGTCATAGTATTGTGTCCACCATATCTACAAAATGGCTTATGGGATCGTCGCCAGAAAAGAAAACAATATGCAAGTCCAAACAGTGGGAGAACAAAAAGAAGTTCTTGATTTACAGGGTTTAAACGTGTGAATATGTGTACGTTTGGGTAGGTATACACATTCAAACTGGGAATCTATAACAAGAGAGGACAATAGGGTTCCCGGTTGGGTCCAGGTTTCCAATTGGAAAGTTTGTACAAAACCAATTGGGAGCTGTGAGCCAGAAAGTTAAAAGAGGGACAATACATGTAGGAGGTCCCGATTGCAGGTGTTTACCCTCTTGTGTATGTGTGGGTAGGTACACACATTCAAACTGGGGACCTACATGTATAACAAAAGAGGACAATAGGGTCTCCAGTTGGGGAAAGGTCCCCAGTTGGAAAGTGTGTACAAAACCAACAGGAGCTATTGCCAAAAAGGTTTATAAAGTACAAACAACAGAGGGACACTAGGAGGTCCCCGATTGGCAGGTGTTTACACACTTGGGTAGGCACACACACAGCTGTAGGGACTTTTACACAATGGAACAAAAGTCCCCACAAAGTTTGTTCATTGTTAAACTGGGTCCCCCACACTGGAATTCTTTAGAAAAGGGAATAATCGAACAACAATCGGAAGTCCCAACAATTGTGTGTGCAAAAGACTGTGTTTGAGGAAACATTCACCACTTAATATCAGAGCCCAATTTCATAGAGCTGCTTAAGCACAAAAAAAATAGCTAAGCACAACAAAATTATGCTTACCAGAGTAAGGTTACCAGCCAAACTACCACGTCATGTGTACAATTTATGACTGGTATCCTGCTCATTTATGCTTAGCAGACACTTGTTAAGCAATATTTTCTGCTTAAACAGCTCTATGAAGTTGGGCCCTGATTGCAGGCTGACATAGTTTATCCAAAATGTACCATTCAAAACCACAGTGGGTGATATTGAATGATCAGACAGTAGGAGAGTTAACAGGGGAAAAAAAGCTACATCTCCGCACTTGTGACAGTATCATCAAAGTATACCGAGATCTCTAATCAAAACGGCACAACATTGACTCACTCGGTATCTGGAGGTTTACAAACAGGTACTCGGCAGTCATGTGCAAAAAAAATCACCTCAACCCAGATACCTGAAGCTATTAGTGACAGAGAAACAAGCTAATTAGATAACTTAATTAACTGAGTCACTTGAGGGGAATGTAAGAACGCTGCGTTACAGTGGTTGTCTTGTCTAGACTTCATGGGTGTTACATGTGTCTTGGGCTGCCGTTATCCAGGGGGGAAACACGTCCAGGGTGGTAGCACCGTTGGCTGCTTGCACTCACACAAGTAAAGCGTTCTCCCATAAAGTTGGGACGGTAGTGCATTCTGCTCTACCAGCCAGGCTCCTAGTGGATGATATCCATGCCTACATCCTTACAGACTGTGAAGGGGGTAACCCTGTTTCAGCCCCAGGGTCAACAGCCGGTGTCAGTTGATTTGGGTCAACAGCCTAAATCAGTTAAGTGTAGCCCTCACCCTGGAGTTGCCGTTCGGCCTTGTGAGTAAGGCGATATCTCATTTTAAAAAAAATAACAGCAGTCTACCAGCCAAGTGCTAATCAAGTATGACTTGAAACTTTGCATGGTGGAGATACAATCGTGGATGGCTAACCAAGGCTCCCAGCCCTTAATCCTCGATGCATGACTGAGAGTCTAGAATTACACAGAGGTCATGGAGGCCCCTGGTCTTGGCCTTGGTGGCCCCCTTCAAAAAGCTTCCAATAGACTTTAAGTTTGTTCCCAATAGAACTGCCCTTTGCAAAAATAAAAGTGGTCCCAAGTACAATGCCAACACCGGCCCTTATTAAATGATCCCGTACGTCTGAAGCAATGTACTCTGATAGGAAACTTTCTAAGGCGCTAAGAAGCAGAAGACAGATCAAGCTTTTCAAACTGCCCGTAATAGAATTCTGTAAACAACGCAACAAATCAAGTCTACCCTTAATAATGACACCACCCCCATTCATCATATCCTGTTTTACATACCTCTCAAAAAGGGGCTGAGAGAATACGACCAACGTGGACTGTCTGCGAGGATCTACAGACTGGGCCAGTCGGTAAACCACAGTCCCAGGGTATACTTTGACCTCTGACCTAACGTACCTTGTAATGAGTTGAGCGCTACGTCGTCTCCGTTGGCATTTGCACCGTCCACTTTACCGGTGTTGTTCGTGTTGGCGGCCGCTTGCCTCGTCAGTTCGCTCTTCCGCGATGAGATGACGTCCGGCATGACGGCGTCTATCAGCGACAGGGAATCGAACCCATTGTCCATCACCGATCCATCCTGAGAAACAAGAACACAAGAAAATGATGATAACCCGGTCAAAGATAACACGCTTGTCTCAAAGACGGGCCCGCACATGGAGTGGCCCTGGTGCACCCTTACAGTTCAAATACCACCCACTCGTTGCCTGGGACCAGGGCTCGATTTCACAAAGAGCTCAGATTGATCTTAACTGGACCTTTTTGCGAATCAAGGGATAGTTGGCAGCTCTGGATTATGCAGTCCCCTAGCCCCCTCCCAAAAGTCCCCACTCCCCCTTCATTCTACCTTACCTTATTGATACTGATTTCTGCCTCCTGGGACCAGGGCTCGATTTCACAAAAAGCTCAGATTGATCTTAACTGCAAATCATTCATTAATTGCCAAGCAAAGTGTAATGTCATGATACAAATCACTCCATTTACACAGAGAATTTACATTTATAAGCAATATTTTCTGTTTAAAGCAGCTTTATAAAATTGGGCCCAGGTTTTGACAAAAATTACCCTTTATAAAGTCCCCTTCAAAAAGTAGGACGCCCTACTGGTATTACGAAACGAGCATTGAAGATGTTGTCCTGGCAAAGTGCAAGGAATGACCCCCGTAGGCTCCGTCCAGATCAGTCCATATAGGTCAGGTTTACATGTCCCTGATGTATCAATGAATCATCCCTGGTAATCTGACTCATGGTCACACTGCTGCATGCAACGTGTACACTTGGCTGTACATGCAATAGAGGACATGTTGCTGGTTACCAATTAAAGTGGTACCTCGCTCAGCTTGAGTCAGTTTCCTCGACCGAGACTGTCAACCTTCTGCCCCCCTCCCTGTCCCCCCCCCCAGCCCATCCCTTAAATAAGGATGCTTTTCAATACTAGACTAGCCAGCTAGACTACTTGGAGTTTTTGACTGGTCCTTAGGTGTTTTGAACTCACTAACTGGCCAGCGGACCACTGTTATGTGAGAACGCTGATTGCAAACTCACAAATCTTAAAACAATTAGGTAAACATGCAGGGTTATCAGAGCTGCCAACGTTTGCATCTTGCTATCAGGAAGATCTTGTATAACAATCAGGGAGATGTTTAGATTTTACATTCAACATAACAAGGAAAAAGTTTCCATAATCAGGGAGATTTTTCAAATCTGTTCATCGGAACATGGAAAGAGTGGTTTATTTTAAGGGACCTTTCTGCAGAATCAAGGGAGAGTTGGCAGCTCTGGGTTTATGCAGTCACCTAGCCCTCCTCCCAAAAGTCCCCCCCCCTCCCTCCCGCCCCCTTCATTCTACCTTACCTCATTGATACTGATTTCTGCCTCCACATATTGGAGTCCTTTCTGTATGATTGAGATGAGGGCTGCTGGGGGCACTAACGCCCCGTTGATATTCGACTGACTGATGTGGCTCTCAATGCCAAATGTAAACGCTGAATGTGAAAAACCTACAAAGCAAACAAAAAGAAGAAAAGAAACAAAATGTCACCAATGCTTCCATAAATTTTTCAATTGATTTCACACGAGGCAATTTACAGGCAACCAGCTCCACTAATAATCAAAGAATAAAGAACATTCATATTTCATTTTCATACAAATTTCTTGGCAACATTCGGGAAACGGTTTTTAAAATGTCTGCTGTGCGACTAAAGTGTTCCTTTTGAACACATGCATATGCCTCAAAATTTCATCTATTGACCATTTCCAACATTTTGGGAGTCAATTCCTTTGTGTACATTTTGACTCCCAAAATGGCAGGTCAGGGCCCAATTTCATGGAGCTGCTTAAGCAGAAAATATTGCTTAACAATTGTCTGCTAAGCAGAAATGAGCAGTATACCAGTCACAAATTGCATCAATTTTGTCATTCTTAGCTGCTTTTTGTACTTAAGCAGCTCTATGAAATTGGGACCTGGAAATGCATGTGTAAGTGCGCTGCACGTCATGAAATGAGTAATAACGAAAAAAAAAAATGTTTAATTATACATACATCCGAAGAACCATCAAAAGCTAAAAGAAAATTCACAGTTCAACAAAAATCCACAAGCACCTGAAACTCGTTCTTAATATCCCTCGATCCTAAAATCAAAATTAATACCATGGTTTTACCAGTTACATGTAGTAACAGAGTTACAGTTTGAAACGAGTAATGACTATTTACTGACAAAGCTATTTTCCTGCTGTGGCACAGACATCCTGTTTAATCAAATTTCAAAAATACATTTCATTTCTAGTGTAGCATACCTATTTTGTGCAACAATTTAACTAATTACTGTAAAAGTAGATCCCGGGCTTGATTTCACAAAGCACTAACATTCACCTTTAAGATGAATTGTCAATACTACCACAGAGTGATTTGTAAATTGTGACATTACACTTTGCTTAGCAACTAAGTTTGCTTCACAGTTAAAGGAACATTACAGAATTGGTAATTGTAAAATATACTTTTGATCACAGATTTACATAAAACTTACACGGTCTAATGATGAGGATAGTAGAAAACATCCCTTGAAATATTTCTGTCTGAAATGCCATATTTGATGAGAAATGAATAAACTAATTTTCCGATTGGAGTTTATCGCTCAGTGAGCGTTTTATTCATTTGTTGAACCTATGTGATTTCATGCAAATGTGTAATCGGTTTTTCACTATTTCCTCGTGACCCAGATGGCCGATCGATCTCAAACTTCTACAGGTTTGTCAGTTTATGTAGGCCTATACGGTGGATTACATAAAGTGCTTACACTGCCAGCAACTGTTTTGTTAGCAAAAACCATTTCTGTAATGTTCCTTTAAGATCAATCATGGCTCCTTGTGAAATCAGCCCCTAGCCTGTGATTTTTCGCTGGCCACTGATTGGCATTAGCCCGATTGAGACGGTGATAGCCCAAGTGGTATCATTTAGACACTTTGATAATCAAATAGAAACGCACAAACCTACAAAAACCCAAACAGGAAAAATTACATCACAAAGATGCCCACAAATTGCCCTGAAAGCATCCTGCAAACGTTTTCGTTAAACCTATTAACTCAACTGAACAAACTTGCCATTTTGAACATCTGAAAAAATGAAAGACGAACATGGTTTAAAGGCCCTGTACACTATTGGTAAGATCGAAAAACACAATGCTCACAGATTCACACATAACTTACATGATTTAAAGTAAGCAATGGTAGAAAGGGTTCCTTAAAGTATTTCTGCCTAAAATGCTATCGTTTCTGAGAAACGAGTAAAGCAATTATCGCGCGCGATAATTTGAAAAAACAGAAAACACATAAGATCTCTTTTCACTATTTTCTTGTGACCTCGATGACCAATTGAGCTCAAACTTTCACAGGTTTGTTTGTTCATGCATATATGTTTAATCACACAAAATGTGGACACTGATTTTGAGCTGTTACCAAAAGTGTACAATACCTTTAACCTGTAAGTATTTACTCAAACGTAATTTCAATTTAAAAAAAACAAACTATTTTAGGTATTTTTCTGGCATATGCATTGATCTGATTGTGGAAAACATAGTGTAGACTGTGTGTCAGCCATTGAGTTTACTCAAACAACTGTGGAAACCCTCGGGTTCCAACATTCAATGCTTTAACCTGTAAATTATGTGAACATTTAAATGTGATGTCAGGGAAGGATTCTCACTAACAATTTTGCCCGGAACATGTTCATTTTTTGAGAAGCAAGTGATATATCTTGTGTGGCATTTTGCTATGCCTATATTGCCTATACATGTACCAGGGAAATCAATCACTGGATGGTTTTGTTTTTCTTTGTTGAGATTTCCCGAACCTAGTTGCCTGTAAACTGCGACAGCCTTTACGATTGCACTATAATAGCCACAGTGTTTACGCATACATTACAACAGGCAAACATCAGTCATGCGTGTTGCGCAATCCATTATCTTCAATTGCAATTAAGCAAACACTGTGTCTGAGCCCTCATTTGGTAATTTATAATGGGAAAAACTGACGATTAATACAATGTACAAAACCAACAGGTTAGTATAAACACTGTATAGGCCTACTCAATGTGCAGTTTGGGCTAGCCCATTATCAGTCCTTCTACAAAAGAGTCCTTAATCAATATGTACCATAGTCTCTCCCCTTAAGCCCAGGGCTAAATTTCATAGAGCTGCTTAATTAAATGTAAGCTAAGCACAACAAATTTATGCTTATTACCAGAATAAGGTTACCAGCCAAACTACGATGTCACAAGTACAATTTGTGACTGGATCCTGCTCTTTTCTGGCAGAAAATTAATAAGCAAAATTTTCTGCTTAAGCAGTTCTATGAAATTGGCCCCAGTTCATACTTCACACGAATAGTGAAAGCGAAGCCAATTGCTCTGCGTCAAAATTGGAAAGCGCGTACAAGATTGATTGCGTCACATAATTCACTTCGCATTCGTTTCCGAGCGAAGCAAGAAGCAGGCTTTTTAAGCTGCTTCTAATTGTCTACACTGTCATTGATTAGACATCTCTGTCATCTTGTTTAATCAATCCATGTTATTAGTTTGCCTCTTGTAATCATACCCATCTGTTGTTCTGTCCAATATCTGTCTATAGTCTTTTGTCTCTTTGGCCATCTGTCTTGTCCTAAGGCTGGTTTCTGCAAGTTTGGACTGACCTAATCAGCCTTCATACTCCTCTTTGTAATACACTGTTTACAATCACTTCATTAATTGGTAATGTTACTTCATTTCTGATTTGTTACATTATTTTCTCTAGTACCAGAGTAAGGAAATAACTGTTTCCTTGAATTGAATTGAATTTGGAAACTATTTTACAGGGGTTTATTCAGACCATGGATGTAGCAAAATTAACTGTGTGCACCTTGACCCTACTTCGAATATGTGATACCTAATGTTCCCAGATTTGAATTGTTTTGACCCATCCACCAGCACCAAATTTTGATTTTTGAAATATTGACTGACTATTCAATGTACCGTACACACTGAAGAACAAAGTAAATGAAAGCAGATACTTTAAACAAATGTTTTCTTAAAAGTTCAGTAGAAATTAAAGAGAAAACCCTCACTATCTCCCCATCGGCAAGGAGTGTGGCTATCCAAACCAGAAATACTGATAACAATGGAAATGCACAGACAGTTCTTCTATTATTTGAATTGAAAACTGAATTTCGTTTTTCAGTTATATCTTTTGACCCACCAACCCCTAATTTCGGGGAAAAAAATCAATATTTTTACGCATTGATTATTCTGAATGGCCCCTTAAAGGTATTGTACACTTTTGGTAACAGCTCAAAATCAGTGTCCACATTTTGTGTGATTAAACATATGCATGAACAAACAAACTTGTGAAAGTTTGAGCTCAATTGGTCATCGAGGTCACAAGAAAATAGTGAAAAGAGATCTTATGTGTTTTCTGTTTTTTCAAATTATCGCGCGCGATAATTACTATTGTTTTACTTGTTTCTCAGAAATGATAGCAATTTAGGCAGAAATATTTTAAGGAACCCTTTATACCATTGCTTACTTTAAACCATGTAAGTTATGTGTGAATCTGTGAACATTGTGTTTTTCGATCTTACCAACAGTGTACAGGGCCTTTAAATCATACATTGTTATTGTACCACATCGCCACCTCCAAAAGCCCTGGGCCCAATTTCATAGAGCTGCTTAAGCACAAAAAGTAGCTAAGCACAATAAAATTATGCTTACCAGAATAAAGTTACCGGCCAAACTACCATGTCACATGTACAATTTGTGACTGGTATCCTGCTCATTTCTGCTTAGCAGGCAATTGTTAAGCACTATTTTATGCTTAAGCAGCTCTATGAAATTGGGCCCTGGCTTGGACGCTTGTCATCGATTCATAGAGTTTCATAGAGCTGAATAAGCACAAAAAGTAGCTAAGCACAACAAAATTATGCTTACCAGAATAAGGTCACCAGCCAAACTACCATGTAGTGTGTACAATTTGAGACTGGTATCCTGCTCATTTCTGCTAAGCAGAAAATTGTTAAGCACTATTTTATGCTTAAGCAGCTCTATGAAATTGGGCCCTGGCTTGGACGCTTGCAGGGGTTTCCCTTAACTTTTTTTTCCACTCGCCGGCCGGGCGATTCAACCAAACTTTTGGATCGCCCGCAGCTTTTTTCACTAGCCCGCATGTATATGTATGTACACACAAAATTTTGAAAACGTAAAGGAAAAAAAAAAAAAAAAACTCAAAACAAGTTAGCAGAATTGCGTTTTGGGACGTTTTTATCCCTTAATTTCTGCCCTAAATTATCCTTTTTCCATCAACAACCATTTTTATGGATTCATGTTTTGAGGATCGGTTGTTTTGAACTTCGTTTGCAATAAAATCTTCGTGAATCAGCGATCGGTCGACAACGCACATTGAGAAATAATTCAATGAACTTTGAACCGCATCGCCCTCTATCGGCAAAGTTGGTGCTGTTTGATTAGACTTAATCCAAGGCTGTGTATTGTACACAATCTGCAGACGTGCTGAACAATGTGCGGCAATTCTTTATTCCGTTCGTGAACGTGTACTGCGGTAAAGTCTAGCCAAGATCTTATGAATATTGTAATTATCAACGGCCATCAACGGCCAATCACAGCGTGCGGAATGTTGGTTAGCTTGGACTTTGAACAGTGGACTGTGTGTTGTGTATACGCTATGCATGGACTGCCACCGGTGGGCGACCGAACGTTGTGTGTGGGGCCGGTTGCACGGGTACGGGTGGATTCTACCATGTGGTTATGTGCATAGTGTTTTAACGACTGTGTACCGAAATGATCGATCGCGATCGCGGCAACATTAAATCTAGCAAATATCCAGACTTGTCAAACTATTTTAAAAGCTTTCTTTGGGATTTTACCACTGTTCCCACATTTATTATGAAAAGGAACAATTATTTGACTCGCCCGGCGGGCTAGTAAAGGAAGGGTTTTGACTCGCCCGCCGCTACTTTCACCTGCATTTGGCGACCGGGCGACCGCTAATTTCGAACCCTGGCTTGTCATCGATTTTGGAGCAGTGATGCATTTTGCTCGGTGCTTCATTTTGCTTGGAGCCAGAGCCAGAACCAGAACCAAAGCCCAGAACAGGGCCCAATTTCATAGAGCTGCTTAAGCACAAAATGTAGCTAAGCACATCACAATTATGCTTACCAGAAAAAGATTACCAGCCAAACTAGCATGTCACGTGTAAAATTTGTGACTGGTATCCTGCTAATTTCTGCTTAGCAGACAATTGTTTAGCAAAATGTTCTGCTTAAGCAGCTCTATGAAACTGGGCCCTGACTTAATGACCACTGGACCTTCATGGATATGTGGGGCTGGGCAGGTAGGGTGAAGGCACTCCCCTTCACTTCCAAACCGAAAGTTAACCAATCCTTTGGACAGATTAATGGGGAGATGGATCAGGCCTTGAATTATACGGAGGCAATGGCCTCTGTTGCCCTGGTCTTGGCCTTAGTGCAAAACTCTGTGGTAAGCAGAACCATCAAATTGTGCTCTGATGGTGTCAGGGTTTAAAGGTAGGGTCATAAATTGGTAAATACTCAAAAAATTAATGGCCATAAAAACTTACTTGCAGCTGTTGAAACTGTTTTAAGAGAGGATTCCCTTCGCAGTAATATGGTTTGGGCAAATTTTCATCCAAAAACATTTGAATCTGAGAAACAACTCAGGCATGAATCGTTTCTCAGACTTCTAAAGGTTGGTGTCCATTCTCGAATGCTGCGGCCAGAGATGCAGTTGGTACCCGCTGTCATCTCGCTGAACGAGGATGTATTCAAAGTGAAAATACAGTGACAGTTTTTTTGCTGTTTTTCTCAGCAAGTAGACACTGTATTCAGCTCAAACTTTCACATGTGACTTTTATTGTATCTGTCTTTATAATTCTGCATATCAATCAGCATTTACCTTCCCAAAAACCAATCTATGATACCCGCCTTTAAGGCAAAACAGAAAAAAATTCTTTACCTGACTCTTGTAGATACCTGTACACCAGAAAGTTGACTTCATCACTACTAATGCTCATGGTGGCCAGAGAAACATCAAGCGCTAAAGATCAACTCGTCAACATGGGAACCTGTGGAGTGTAAACAAAACAAAAAAGACAATCAAATTAACAAAGAATGTTACATATTATAGCATTGACCCCCTTACACGACGCCGAAACGTACCTCCACACAATGCGCGTCTACCTGGGCCCAATTTCATAGAGCTGCTAAGCACAACAATTTGCTTAGCATGAAATTTCTTCATTGATAAAAACAGGATTACCAACCAAATTTCCACGTGATTTTCAGGATAAGCAAACAACAGCTGAACACCAGTAACAAGCAATATGCAACATATGGAAATTTGGTACTCAGGATTCCCCAACCACCACTGGCAGAATTATCTCTGTTTCCGACCACCACACATTTTCAAAATTTTTAAATTACACTTGCAATTTCCCTTAAAAATGGTATCCGGAGCCATTAATTTTGTGTACTTCTTTGATTTGAGTCTATTTCTATGATCTGCCGTGTAACTGATCCATCTCGCAATGGTTTCCAGGGAAACATTTTTCCACCACTAAAGTAATCCTGGGCAGAACCCTGAGAGTGTGAAACAACAAGTACATATGAGTACCCCGACTGCCAAAGTGCCACACTATCGTCAGCTACATGTACACCTGTCAGAGTCTTTTTTAAAGAGGAAAGGATTCTCTCACATTTGTCTTTAACCCTCCTGCTGTCATTGACTCTTGGCAACATTTTCCAGTGAGTTGACCAACCATTTGAAACCATTCGACTGCCAAGGTTGTGTACGGTGGCACAACTGTGCACAGAACTAACTGTGTACTGTGTACATGCATTCCCTCATGGTATCATATTGCAGGCTGGCATAGTTTATCTATCATTCAAAACCACAGTGAATGGTATTGAATGGTCAGACAGCAAGTTTCAAAGTAAACAAAAAATCTGTCCGTGGTTGTTTTAAATCGTTTGTTGTTTTTTATCACACTTGACTAAAAGAAGGTGAATTGGGTCGTGACAGTAAAAACATGTACCTTCCTTCCTTCCTTCCTTAACAGCAACCCATGAACTAATGCAGTAGTTTCCAAGAATAACTCAAAATAAAAATGCAGATAACACAAGTTTAGCGCCACAATAATCATGGATAACACCAGGGACCAATTTCATAGAGCTGCTAAGCACAACAATTTGCTTAGCATGAAATATCTTCATTGATAAAAACAGGATTACCAACCGAATTTCCACGTGATTTTCAGGATAAGCAAACAGCAGCTGAATACCAGTAACAAGCAATATGGAACACACGGAGATTTGGTTGGTAACCCTGTTTTTATCAGCTTAGCAGCTCTATGAAATTGGGCCCTGGTTAGCACCGTATTAACAATGGCGATAACACCAGGCCGTTGTAGGCCTGCCAAGAGAATCAGGGGGTCATCACGAGTTTTTAGACTAATGGAGCTGTAATGTGGTGTGTCGTGGCCGAGCGGATAAGAACACTGGGACTCACGCTCTGGTGTTTCTGATCAGCAAAGTGTGGGTTCGAGTCCCGGTCAAGACACTTGTGTCCTTAAGCAAGACACTTAATTATTTATTGCTGCGTCCTTCGGATGGGACGTAAAGCTGTAGGTTTCGTGTGTTGTGTAATGCACATAAAAGAACCCAGTGCACTTATCGTAAAGAGAAGGGGCTCGCCCCAGTGTTCCTGGTTTGATTGGCTGCATATTGCGCCACAGCACCGTGTAAACTATTACATGGTGCTATGTAAAGGAAAGAGGTCTCATACTTCAAAACGCTCCCCACATACCTTCCAGGATAAATACTGTAGCACTTAGAATCATAGTATTAAGCGCAGTATAAATGTATTTAAAGTATTATTATTATTATAATGACTTAAACCTTTTCATAAAAGTCCCCTATACATAACCATTGCATTAATGCACTTATTAATTGTGCTCCTGGCCCCAGGGAACCTGGGACTAGCGGGGAAATGGCCGGGCCGGGGATGTAGCATTGGCCCGGAGTGGTAGCCCCAGCCCCAGCCCCAGCCCCAGCCCAGCCATGTCCTACCACTGCCCCGTCGGGCCAGGAACTTACTTTCTGTACATCCCTGGCTATACGCTGGCATTGTTTTAACAACCCCTACACAATCCCGGCCCCGGTAAGCAGGGGAACTTGTCACTACCCCCGCACAATCCTGGCTGGCCCCGCGTAATCGCACTATTAATGGGGCTACGGCATGCAGGGTATATTTGTCACAACACTTCCAGAATCTCGGTGCTTGCACAAGGGGCATGGGAACAAAAATGTACAATCATGGCAAAGTGAAGTCCCCGCTATTGTCCTGGTAGGGCAGGGCAAACAATTTTACAAACCTTGGCAAAGTCAAAGACAAAGTCCCCGCTATTGTCC
This sequence comes from Pycnopodia helianthoides, assembly GCA_032158295.1. Lineage (NCBI taxonomy): Eukaryota > Metazoa > Echinodermata > Asteroidea > Forcipulatida > Asteriidae > Pycnopodia > Pycnopodia helianthoides. The sequence continues at coordinate 12,488,226 of CM063259.1, forward strand.
TGGCTAGTGGGGCAGTTTTTTGCACATCCCCCGTCTATGTCCTGGCTAGTTTCCCCAAAGTCCCAGGTCCCCCAGAGACATCTGGGACAACAATTGATATGTGCATAAATCAGTCAACCATGGGCCCATAAAAAAACGGTCGAGTTGACCAAACGGTCCACCATGGATGAAACAATTTGACAAATTACAGTCTAAAATTAGCATTTTCAATGCAAAACTTTTGCAAATTTCTTGTAAAAACATGGGGAAATACAGCTACAGGTTTTGTTGAAATAATAACTCAGTAAACCAAGTCGTTGAGACATAAACAAACGATCTTACCACGGGAAAATTAAACATTTTCGTACAGTTAGACTGCATACAAACCGAACGGTTACATGTGAATTCTTACCTTTTGGGGTTGTACAAAAGCCAGTAATTTGTCTTCTGCCGCGAACGGGCTGAATTATAACTTGGTGAACCGTCCCAGGAAAAACTAAATTCACACAATTTTTACATCAGAATCATCTTCGAGATACACTCCGTCGATTAACGTGGTATACCGGTCACGCTTTTCCTGTTTTTGAAGAAATTTCAGACGTTTTTTGAGGTGTTAAGACACTAATTTTTCGAAAAGAAGAAACAAGATGGCGCCACGAACAGAGCACTACTCAATCTTTCGAATCGTCCACGAACTACGTTGTAATTTCAGTTGTTACTCTTCAAGTCATAAAATATCACATGTTCAATGAATGTAAAGATATCAGAGATAATAAATGCATAGTTAAATAATCAAAAACTTTGTATAAAATATGTAAGAATTGTTAAAAAATAGTCGTTCAAATTTACGCGGAGTGATATTCATTGTACAGAGGGTATGGAGATGTCACGTGACACGAAGCTTAACACAACTTGACAAAGAGGGCGCCATGGATAGAATTATTATTGTTTTATGCTAGGCTCACAATCAAGTTGCTTGGTTGAAGCCTGCAGCTTTTTCACGCACTAATGTATAGTATTTCAAAGGATGGTTACGAAATAAGGGTGTTACCGTGATTTACTCGACAGATTGGAACGGGAAATCTAAAACATGTTTTCTTCAGGCGTCTTGTCTGGACAAGACAGCGGATTCGGTCAACAACATCTTGATGAAACGTCCTACCCTTTCCATCCCTTGACGTTTCACTGCTCTTTTTAACTCACTATCTGTCTGAAACCTTCTCCCCGAAAGCCAAAATATGAAATTCAGTAAAGATATTTTCAACGTAGTTCATCTTCTTTTAGGTTTAACAGGAGAGCAGCACCATTAAACAGTATCACCGGCTGTTTATTTTGTCAGGGTCCCTGTCATTTGCAGTATTAATTGGGGGAAGATTGGACATTTTTTAACACCTAAAAAGGACCAGGGCCACTTGCACGCGGTAGAAAGTATCGGTACGCTTTATTAATATAGACCGTGTAACCTGTGACATCACATGCTTACAATGGAGCCACATAGCTTGGACTTCCTGCAGGTACAATTTGTTTTATACAGCTCAATGGAAGAAAACATAAAATCTTATAATTATACTATGGAGATTGCATCCCCCTTTTGTGATGAAGAAAGGAGGCACATCTCAAAACGTTGTCGAGCTTTTACTTTTGACTCTTGAATTTATGTGGAAATAATGACACAGAGTAAACTTTTCTATGACCAGTGTAGTATCTTGCCTGCCATAAAGGCCATGGAATGTACTACAAGGTCACAGTCTTTTGTAAGCAAAATCTCAAACTTTGTTGAGCTTTTATTTTTGACTTTTGAGTTTATGTGGAAATAATGACACAGAGTAAAATTTTCTATAATTATGACCAGTGTATTATCTCGCCTGCAATAAAGGCCATGGCATGTACAAATTCACAGTCTTTTGATAACAAAGGTCATGGTCTATAACAGCCTAAGATCCAGACATCTTGTGACAAATTGAATCAGATGCATTTGAATTGGAAAGGCCATCTTCAGAGCGATGCACCCGGGTCTATAGTGCTTAAGCCATCCCCGGGCCTGCCGATTACCCCCGCCCCCTCCCGAAAATAGAATATAGCCCAGAGGGGAAGTCCAGAAGGTGAGTTTACTTGAATAAGACTTATTTTCTTCTCGGTCCCCGCAACCTAATTATAAAATATGATCCTTGGTGCCGCATTACTCAATACTGATTCGGAGTATGCAAGGCAATTAAGGAACAAAAAATCAAATGACTTCATAATAATCAAGTCATAAATCAGTAAACCGCGATGTAAGCCCTCCTTCAAAAGTTACGGCTTCGGGAGCCGGAGCCGAAGCCTAAGCCATGGTTTCGAAAATGGCTATAGTTTCAGTACAGTTCACATAATATCTCAGTATAACCTGGGTGTGGCTTGGGTGTGGTCGTGGATGACATTATTCACGGGCGCCTTTTACGTGGTTTCCTCCATTCGGCCAAATTTTCTGATGTTTCACGTTCCTAATTCGTTATCGAGGGGCGACTGCTGAGGTGCCAGTGGCGTTACCAGGCATTCTTTTTTTTGGGGGGGGGCAAGCTGGCAGAGAAATAAGTTTTTTAGATATTATATTTACTGTTCTTATTATTGTTTTACTTTTATCTCTTATTTATTTTATTATATATTTTTTTGAGGAGGCGAGGGCTAATAAATAATATAAATTTATTTGTGCACTGTTTGATCTCATTTGGAGTAAACCCCCACGCCCTCTTGGCCAAATTTCATAGACCTGCTTAAGCACAAAACAAATTTTGCTTTATACCAGAACAAGGTTACCAGCCGAAATATGTGTCGCATGTACAATTTGTGGCCGGTTCCCTACTTATTTTAGCGCATATAATAGCACCACATTGTTAAGCACTGTTGTCTGCAGCTCTATACAAAATTGGGCCTTGGTTACGCCACTGTATAGATTTGGCTTCTTTTTCCCGCCTTCTCTCTCCCTCTCAGGTTTTTCAAAACTTGCCACTGGGTTGTCCTTCCTACACAGATAAAGTTGTCCAATGTCTTGGTGCATATACGCCTCATCTTGTTTCTCCGAGTCAAATGTCGGGATGAGATTTTCGTGTTCAAACAAACAAGTAAGCGAAGATGTTTTTTGAGGGGGGATATTTTTAGCTCACTTCGCCGTAGGCCTAAACCGACTTCCCGTTTCTACGGACGTTTTCCGGAAGACTACCGTCTTCCCGAGTCCAGGCGTAGGAAGGGTATATATATATATAAGGAAACATGACAAAAGAGCCTATTTGTGTCTGAACTCTGAACGTGGCTCTAATCTACCTGGTGGGACCTTGAACTGACAGACATTTCCACAGTCTTTCCCTCTTTCTATCTCCTTCCTGGGTGTTCAGCCCCAAAATAAACCTGAAAGGGCAATACTTATTCACACGCACCTTCCTAATAAAATAACCCGCCTATTTCCTTATACCCTGTAACCAGTTAAAAACCTTTGCTGGTACACCCCCAGGCTATGTACAGAAACAAAACAAACTTAATTCGCTCAGTTTAAAAACATTGCATTACGTGACATAAAGTTATTATTGTTGTCCTCCTACGCTAGCACGTGTGCATGCCCTTATTTGGTAAAAATTGCCCACGCGCTTCTGGACGCGAGTGAATTAATCACGCAACTTCATTGGTCAATCTAGGAGGCACCCGCGCGCGCTTCGCCCAATGAAATTGTACGCACATTGTCGAACAGGTGCACTAGATTTTTATCGTTTGTCACTGTTAGTATCATCCTCACGTGCAGTTTATGATTATTATTACGAAATTCCGGCGGGAACTAGGGTGCGTTTTCGCGGTCGTCTGTTTCAGTTGACTTGGCCATTGGTTAATCACTGGGCAATGACCGAAACAGTTATTGGTTACGGCCGCGAAAACGCACCCTGTATGTAACACAAAAGAAACAAGAGAATATTTACGTCGGGGGATCTATGAATGGTGATTATTTTTTTGCATGGGCTCCTGATGCGTTAATTCAACAAGGTGGTCAATTTCTCATGACTGTTGGTAATTTGAAACTTTTTAAAAGCTAAGTAAATTAGCCTAAAATTTATTTTTTGGCAAAGGAGGAAATAATAATAAAGTTGTTCTAGATTTGTGGACGATTGCTCGTATTCTGGGAAACTCAAATTATCTGTGAGAAGTTCCAGTTCGTGTGTCCCCCCCCCCAAAAAAAAGGGATTGGAAACTTTATTTATTGAGTCACTTTACCTTGTGCCTTCATCTTGATAACCGTCAGATATACATTTTCTTTTCTTTTCCCCTTTTCACGTGGGAAATACAAAACTGATATGAATCTGGAACAGTTTCATAGTATGTTTGATCACACTATTAATTGTTGCTCAAAATATTTTATGGATCAAGGCTACAACAGCCACAATAGAAGAGTCCACGCATTATATTAGGGCGGTCGGGTTGGTGCAGTTGTGGTATTTTCCCTAGCCTTCCACCCCTGAGGACCCCGGTTCGATTCCCGCCGGGGCACTATGTGAAGTGGGTTATTAGTCCCTACCTTTCAGTCCCTACCTGCGTGGGGTTTTCTCAGAGAAAAAAGATATCTCTTGGGTTTTCCTCCCACGTCTAACACTAAAACTTCCTTCCTTGTCTTCTCTCCATACGGTTCTTGGCTACAGATTATTTCCTCTTCGCCGAGAGTCCTTGGCTTCACAACCAAAATAAATGCAATGAAAGGAAATGAAACAGTGATTCCTTGAAAGGTTCAACTTGAAGAAGAAAAACGGGTCAGAACCGGTTATACACGGACCCTTAGGGGGGTCTGACCGATTTTGGGATTCGGAAACTGGTTTTGAAATATCAGATTTTATCTCAGATTCTGCGTCAGTCTGACCCATTTCTCTGTCATTTTGTGACAGAATCCATTTTTGAGACAGAATTGGGTCCAGCCCCACGAGAATCCAGGTCAATTATCGGGAGTTTTAAGACCGTTAACATCCTTGAGCAACAACGTCAAAGACCAGTATCCACACTTCTATGTTAAAGAACTTCTATTACAGAATTGGTAAGAAGAAAAAACTTTTTGATCACAGATTTACATAAAACTTACACGGTCTATTGATGATGATAGTAGAAAACATCCCTTAAAATATTTCTGTCTGAAATGCCATATTTGATGAGAAATGAATAAACTAATTTTCCGATTGGAGTTTATCGCTCAGTGAGCGTTTTATTCATTTGTTGAGTCTATATGATTTCATGCAAATGTGTAATCGGTTTTTCACTATTTTCTCGTGACCCAGATGGCCGATCGATCTCAAACCTCTACAGGTTTGTCGGTTTATGTATATGGTGGATATTTTACAAGTTTTTTTCTTACCAATTCTGTAATGTTCCTTTAATAAGTCATCGGAGTCACGAGGTAGAAAATAACCTTCTTTGTGTTCACTGTTTATAAAACTCTAATTGGTTTACTCATCAGAAAGCAAGCACAAATAAAGGGAAGTTTTTCACATGAACATCTTCATACCAAGTTAGTTACGTGCAAATCTGTGCGAACTTGAATTTGTAATCTTACCAATGTTATAACAATAATATCGGCTCTTATATAGCGCAATTCCAAAGAGTGATCATTGCGTCTCGAATATCATTTCCCCTCGTTTTTTTATTTTATTCCTTAAAGGAACATTACAGAATTGGTAAGAACAAAACTTGTAAAATATACTTTTTGATAACAGATTTACATAAAACTTACACGGTCTAATGATGATGATAGTAGAAAACATCCCTTGAAATATTTCTGTTTGAAATGCCATATTTAATGAGAAATGAATAAACTAATTTTCCGATTGGAGTTTATCGCTCAGTGAGCGTTTTATTCATTTGTTGAATCTATATGATTTCATGCAAATGTGTAATCGGTTTTTCACTATTTTCTCGTGACCCAGATGGCCGATCGATCTCAAACTTCTACAGGTTTGTCAGTTTATGTATGTATTGGATTACATAAAGTGCTTACACTGCCAGCAACTGTTTTGTTTGCAAAATCCAATTCTGTAATGTTCCTTTAAACCATCTCAGCTCCCTGATGGGAGTATACAGCCTGTGCTGCCAAGTATGTAGCGCACTAAAGCTAAATCAAGCACAGGAACCATCTCTGCGCTCACAGGTACCCGTCTACCCTTTGGAGAAGAGAAGCAATTACAGTCAAATGTCTTGCTCAAGGACACAAGTGTCATGACTGGGATTCGAACCCACACCCTGATGACTCAGCACCAAAACTTGAGTCCGATGTACCAAACTTCTCGGCTACGACACGTGCGTCACACATTAAGTTGGATCCTGATTTTTTTAAATCACCAATGAAGTGGCAATGCCTCAGATCTCCGTGCTCTACTCACAATTCACTCAAGTTTTGGAGGAAAGGACGGGTTCAGTCATATTGATTTCTGGTTGATACGACGCTTTCAGCGACGAAAACCTTAAACCTATAAACGCGGTAAAAGAAAATATGGCATACCAGTTAATTTATTTCTCAATGGAAACCATTCAAAAACGAGGTATCATCTGTACAGTTTGGCTGGTATCCCGATCCGCACAGAAAAACTTTTGTTATAGTATCAAGCATATTTCTGTATAAATACTTATTAGCAAGTTCGTATACGAGTGTGCCTGCTCAGCTTTACAGTCACCCATATTGTACAGCCGGGAAGAGGTGGAATGGTTAGGGTTGTTAAAGAGGTGTTTTCGACATTTTGAACTCAGCAAAAAGAATACTAAGAAATTACTCAACTGGGATTATAAATTAACCTTACACGCACGTCGGACCTTGACCCCGGCAATTTCGGGCCCTAAATATTACTCATGACCAAGTCTTCCTGAGGTAGAGGTCAAGTCCAGCTCTCCTTGACCTTTTGTGATGGACAGTAATGTTACGCGTTGAGACAAGACTATACTCTGCACTGAGTACGAAGTCATAATGATCACTTATGCCACCCACGAGCAAGGACAGAGAAAAAGAGTAGGCAAATAATCCACTGGGGAATACTATAATGTTTACTCTCCTAAATTACATCATTAATCTATTATTGCCTAACATGCATTCTTGATGTATATCGACCACCATCTTGCCACTCTCTGAACATCATAGCGTACATGAAATCCCTGATTTCCTCTTTACCATAATAACTTTACAGAGGGTCCGGTACATGAATTGCAGCATGAGGTTCTACTAAAAAAAAAAAATTATGTCCCAAATCCGCTGAAGTCATTCTAGACTGGTGGATAATTGTTAGCTAAATGTTGAAAGCAGTACCGAAAATTGGCAACGATCCTCACATACTAAAAGACGCTCCTATACGTCAACACCCTGGCCGACCTTGTCGAATGGCTTTTACAATTTCCCAATATATTAGGTTAACCTTAAATGCTTAATCTTCGGAGAAGCGAACCTCTCATGCTAATTTTAGTTTCTCAGATGATAATTTCTTCTGAATTGCACAACTGCCCCTTCCCCGAACAAAAAAAATCCAGAAGTTTATCTTGTGCAACTTATTTGTATGACTTTATAGGCTATTCGTCATTGTGCTCCATCCCTTTGTTACATGATCACGACGCATGTACATAAAACCAGACAAAGCTTAGCAGTCCTCATGTCGGGATTAGGTCACAAGTGTAAACTCTCAGCAGTGATTTTGCTGAACAAAACAATAGGTTGCTGAGCATTAATTGGCCGGGAACCAGACACCAACACTAACAAATCACATTTCAATTTTGGCTGGTAACCGGATCCGCTATAAAGCAAATCCTGTCTGTACTTGAGATGGACCCGGGTCTGAACTCATTTGCATATTCGTCATTGAAGAGCCACATGCTGATGTTGAGGATGCGAATCAGGTGCCAGTTATCCCAGACACCACTGTTGCAACAGCCATCCTCCATGGGAGTTATAGACAAAAGTCTTAACTGTAAATCCAACTTTTCTTGGCAAGACGAATCCTCTCCATCTGTACCCAGTGAGGTTAATAATTGATGAATCACGATCCCAAGGAGGCGTGCGGATATAAATAGATCTGACCTCAGCTTGCTGAAGATCCTTCCCGTTATGTGTCCTTCATCCTTTTACTCCGAGAGATACGGTCGAGTTCGAGGTAATCTTCTGTGCCCGGTAGTTCCTGGTGTAACGACGGGCAGACGGCCGGCATGGGGGTGCTATGATAACGATAAGCTAATAACGTGTCAAGACAGTGATGCTGGCGATTTCTTTAGTCACTAAAAAAAATCGTTGATGTCATATTATGTTTGCTTTAAAAAAAATATATGAATTCTTCTAAAGACAATTGCTTATTATGATAACAATGCCACCTGCAATTTGCAGCGGTTGGTGACTATTTCTTTAAAGCGATGTTGTTATAGTACTCCTTGAGTTGTGTTTTAACGTTGAGTTTTCTGCGCTGGTAACCAACTCTGTTGGAGGAAACGGGCAGTGGTGAATTACTTCAACAAGTTTAAAATGAGCACCCGTTGACACAGACGGCTTGAAAAGGGGGATCTTGGTGGTTTTACAGACCAAGGACATTACTTGGTTCAATTTTCTGGACAAAACCAATTGTAGCTTTAAAAAAACAGATCAAAACAATGAGAGATAACAAAGGGAATGAGTCCTCGATTTGAAGGGTCGGCAGACTTTTGAGGATGTGTGTATTGCATGTTTGTTTGTTTGTTTGTTTGTTTGTTTGCTTGTTTGTTTGTTTGTTGGGGTGTTTGTTGGGGTGTTTGTTGGGGTGTTTGCTTGTTTGTCTGTTGGGCTGTGTGTTTGTTTGTTTGTTTGTTCGTTTGTTTGTTTGTTGGGGTGTTTGTTGGGGTGTTTGCTTGTTTGTCTGTTGGGCTGTGTGTTTGTTTGTTTGTTTGTTCGTTTGGTTGTTGTTTTGTGGTGTGTCTACCCATTTAAACCGAGAACTTTAACAAAAGGGATCTGGATGTTCTGGCAGCAGAGCGAGGACGTGCTCGCTCCGCAGTGTGTGTCCGTGTTGGAACAAATAAACCCCACAAAATTGTTCTTCTTTGTTCAACTTGGACCTCACATAGGAATTCTTTAGAAGAGGGAATAATAGACCAACAATAACAAGACCCGACCAATCTTATCCGCAAGGTTGCCCGTGTGGGTGCGTGTGTCCTTTTTTGTCTTCTCCATTTTAAGTAAGGGTGAGTTTGTTGAATGTTTTCATTTGCTGTCTATTTCCTATTTATGTAAATATTTGGCTCCAGTGGCCTGCTGTTCTAGGAACTTGTTTACCTTGAAATAATGTTTTTGTGTAATTTAGGATTACAGCTTTTTATATATATAAATAAACCATAGTAATCTATCTATATTATAAGTACTGATTAAGCTGTCTGGTTAGATCCATCACCCCCCCCCCCAATCCCAGCATCCAACGCCAACTCCTCCCCCTGCTCCTTAATTCCCCGGATGTGCCATATACTCTCTCTCTCATGCTCAATAGTCAGATAGTGCCACTGTTCCAACACCCAAGGGGCATCGTCCCTCAGTCTCACACGCCGGGAATGCCAAACTTGGATAGCATCCAAAAAGTGATGTACTGTTTCTATTTTTGGAACGCATACAACTCGGCAAAGTTCTAAATCTAACTTCAAAAACTGGAATGTTCACTGTCGTCCCTGAACCGACTCGTACTTCTCGGGTGCCTTTTCTTGACGCTGGTCACTACGTTGCTAATGGACATTACCATCTGGAGGTAGAAGGTGAAGCCACCGCGAGGCCATTTTACTACTCTCGTTATATGCATGTTATCCAGCATTAGATTGATTCGAAAATCGTTAGGAGACACTCCACTACAGGCCATGCAGTATAGCGTAGCCAGAGAAGGAAGGGGGCGGGGGGCAGGGTGGCTTGCCCCCAAAATGAGATCAAACCAACACACAAATGAATGGTTGAATTCCCCCCCCCCCCCCCCCACACACACACACACATGAAGGCCCAGTTACGCCAATGAGGTTCGAACTGTGCTTCCACAATAATTGTCGTTTTCAGTCTGTAATCAGTTTGGAAATAAAATTGCTGTTCTAATTATTGAGCGCGGGGTGGTTTCAACTTGAGAGTTACAACATGGCGTGGTAAGCCGCCTCCTCACCGGACACACACCTTCTACCCAAGCAACCCGTATGGCTGCTCACGCAACGACTGTGCTTCGGGATTGAGGTTGACATTGGTACACTGTTTGCATTTCGAATTTAGGCTGGCCGTTGACATTCGAGGTATAAAGGTCAACCAGGGTCACCTTCATCCAACATGACAACAATCACATTGCCCAAACCTCAAGAATCAAATAATTGACAATTCACAAAATATAATATCATATTATATTGATTTGACGACCAATTTTTATTTATTTCAGTAGCATACCAGTGGCTAAACATTGTTGACTCAATGTTTTTTTTCAAAGATTATTGACGACAAATTGTCTGATTACGAAATACATTTTTTTCTGGAATGCATAAGCTTTTAATATGAAATTTTATACACTGAAATAAAAATTATATAAAATATATCTTTATCAAATATACAGTTGTATATAATGTACAAAACAGTAATAGAGAGAATCTTATTCACGGTAATACCTAATACTGGAAAATAATGAAGACCATTAAAGACACTGGACACCGTTGGTAATTGTCAAAGACCAGTCTTCTCACTTGGTGTATCTCAACATATGCACACCTGTGAAAATTTGAACTCAATTGGTCGTCGAAGTTGCGAGATAATAATGGAAGAAAAAACACCCTTGTCACACGAAGTTGTGTGCTTTCAGATGCTTGATTTCGAGACCTCACGCGTGAGGTCTCAAAATCAATTCAAATATTTCACGTCTTTCTCAAGAACTACGTTACTTCAGAGGGAGCCGTTTCTCACAATGTTTCATACTATCAACAGCTCTCCATTGCTCGTTACCAAGTAAGTTTTTATGCTATCAATTATTTTGAGTAATTACCAATAGTGTCCAGTGCCTTTAATGCATTCAACGGCACTGTATCACCCATTATTGGAAAGTGGAACTAAGGAAAACAGAATAACTATTTAGAGAGAACTACTTCAGATAAAACTTAGGTTAATTAATTCTGAAGGAAAGTTTGGCGTCCATCGTAGCAAGAAATTGCTTTTTGATTTTCCATCGGTACGAGAAATTTTCGAATTATGCAAAGAGGCTTTCTGAATTCTTATTTTTACAAGAAATAATTATTGTCACACAATAAGGATTCTAGCTTGTTTTAACCTAAACATTAAGATAACTTTTTCCTTCTTTCTTTTTTTTTTTAAAAGGGGTCATCGAAGACACTGTGCTAAAATTTTGCATAATCTAATATTTGTGGGGTTTTATTTGGTCCCAAACTGATAAGTGGATGCAATAAGTAAAACGTCACGAAAGAAAGTGCATATTGCTTGATCAAGGACGTGGTCTGAGTGGAAACATATTTATAAACCGAGATTAAACTTTCTATTAATCAACGAAGCCTCAAGAATGCAAATTCACCTCTGATGGACGCCATTTTACGAAAGAATAGAAAAAATAGATCGACACGATTCAACAGGAAAAAAAAGATAGAGAAATAGAACCATTTGTTGGTTGACCTGGAGACGGTAAGTTTAAGCGCCCTCTACGGCGGCAGAGCTCGGACACTTGACGTTATCCCAAACTGGGGAAGGGTATCATCGTTTCAAACTGGACTAAAAACTTACAAATGTTGTTTACAAAGCGGTTGAGACTCAAATAAAAAGATGGAAAGAGGAATTTGATAACTCTTTTCTGATGACGTCATAGACCACGCCGTCATCAAAGTGTTATAAAAGCAGCGGCCCTATTTGCTGAAACTCGTTTGGAGTAAAATTTAGTTTAAAAAATATATATTTCCCGTAAAAGGTGCTGCATGGTTTAAACGAATTTTATGGAAGTGTTGGTGCGATATTGTTTTTAAATGGTGTCCAGTTACATAAATATTATACGTCATCACTTCGACTGAAGGACGAATTTTAAAGGAAATCGGAAAACATCTCGATCACGACTGTAGGAACTTCAATTCTGACCTGGAAAATTTCTTTAAACTACTGGAAGAGCTGTTTTCACACTTATTGTGACGTTATCGTCAAAAGTTACACGAGTTATCAATTTTGAGTTAAAGTGAAAATTTTAATACAAAATAATTTCACGGCTGGTATAATCACGGTGGTGAGTAATTAATTAAAACACTTAACCACTTTAATCGAAACCCGGAAAGAGTTAATTGGCTAACACGACCAGCTCTATACCACTCGGAGAGAGTGTAGTAAGTTTGGGAGCACTGGCTTTAGGCTGACTCAGCGCAGGAAACGGTCGTTAGTATTTAACCGAGGCCGACTTTATAGAAGCAGGGATTATTTCGTGACCGCGGTGGCGTGGCCAGGCACAACTTCAGGTGGTATTGAACTCCCTTAAAATAGAAATCTTAATTTTTTTTGCAGTAATTATAACAAACTAAAATTTTGCGGTTCCAAGGATGTTAAAGTGACAGTTGTGATCAAGCTTTGTTTTATCAGGCTGTTGTTTATGTGTTTACCGTTATATTTCCCTTTAAATGCAACCCATGAACATTAGGGTTGTAAACGACTACTGTGCAGCTTTAACTTTCCAATTATTTACTTAAAATATATTTGAAACTGCCAACCAAAATATTTTTTACCAAACGGCTGTGTTTTTTCTACAAGTCAAGACACAGTAATTGATGCGGTCGCTTAAGCCATTGGTATCAACGACAAGAAAGTGCAAGTTCGAAAGAGTAATGATGTAACATTGCGATAAACTATAATTATATCCTTCACCATACCAAGTTGTACAGTGGGTTGCTATCATGCACTGTATTGGCGCAGCCATTTTTACTCCAAACCGAGGCTGTGATGAAAAAAGTTGGCGGGTCCAGATTCATGATTGGTCAAGCTTACATGCAGGAAATTTAATCCAAAATGGCAACACTGTGTGTGTGTGAACATGTCTACGCATTCGAACTGAGGACTTTCACAAAAGGATTCCGGAAAATGAAATACCGGAGACAGTCCTCGCTTTGCTTTCTTGTATAAAACCAACGTGGACGTCGTTTAGAAAAAGACTAAGTCCAAACAATGGGAGAACAAAAGGGTGTCCTCGGTTAACACCATTTACAAACACATGGGTGTGTGTGTGTGTGGACTTTTTAAAAAAACTTCAACCGTTTTCTGTCTTTGTATCTCACTTTTACCTATGTTCAGACAAGTTCAACGAAAAACAACTTCAAAAACCACATTTTTTCTTGAAACTCCGGACAGAGACCGAATGAACAACGCACGCTCCTCCTAATATCTTTACCTTTTTAGGGCCGGTGTGTTTGAATTTTGTTCCCACCTTCAACATGTGTCATTCGATCGACTTTTTTTTCACGGGAAATGTCAATTTCTTAAGGGTTTAACATTGGCTGTTAGATGGATACCTTGATTTAAAGAGAGTATGTATACAGAACTCATACAAGAAAGTCTTACCAGCGATGACATGTCAAGTCTTTTTCCGGAAATTGCCACTTAAAAGTTTGAACGACGAAACAGGCGACATATATCAGTATGTGTGTCATTTGAAGCACTTGAGGACAAAACTTTTTTATTTTGGCTTCAGAGGGGGGACACAAGTTTACCCCCAATTGCGGTCATTGACGGTTATAATGTGGTACATTGCCAATGGTCAGATTTGTGTGCTTCTAAGAAAGCGTACATGGCATAATGGTCACTTGATGTGGTGCAGTTCTCGACAATTGCCGTCAGAATATGATTCTGATCTCATTGGAATCTGCATTAAATCGTATTTTTCATCTTCATCAAACTGAATGTAAATATGGTACTTGCTATATATTATACGAGAGCCAATTTGGTGACGAAATAGACGTTTCAATCGTCATGATCTGAAGGTCTTCAGAAGAAGCGCACAGGCTCACCTTTGTTTGATGTTACACAACAAGCTATTTTGGAACGAAGAACCAAAAGAGATGTTTGTATTTCTACTTCTCATGCCCATTTCTATAATGTGAACACCTTGAAACCCACACATTCCTCTTTTAGTTAAATCATTTTCATTTTGTCTTTTTTTTCCAAAAAGTAACTCTTCTGATAACTGCTAAAGGTTCATTCAACAACAGAGAATATTTCAGCGACTGCTCAGGTGATTTTACTGTCTGGTTTGGTAAATAATATTTCCAAGGGATTAAGACTGTTCAACAGCGTGAGTCTACCACACAAGCCAATGGGGGAATTAAGTACACTATGATTAATGCGAGAGTCGAGTTAGTCATGTCGTCTTAGTTCCTGTGTGAATGTTTGGAATTACGTGGCTTATGCTCACAGACACAGACGCGGAACAAAAACGGGGGCCTTCTGAGAACGCTGAACTTTGAAGGATTCGATTTTACAGTCATTCAACTTTTGTTTCGTACATTCATATCTCTACACTGATAAAGAAAAGGGAATCGTTCCCTGCAATTTTGTTTTTAATTTGTGAAGCCGTCACACATTGGTACCCAGTTTCAAACTTGATCATTAAAAAAAAGTTCACCTCCCTTTAAAAATTAGAAGCACGTTATTACTATACATCATTTATACAGAAAGCTTAATAATTTACAACTGTAGGTTTTTTTCCACATAAAGCGAAAAAAAGAGAGAAAAAGGAGCCAGTTGTGTTTTGTTGTATAGGAATAATTGTATACCGTTACAATTTTTGAATATAAAAAGTACTTGAAACAAAATCAATGTTGCAATCAAATTAATGGTTGCAACACATTCTCTTCGGGAAGTAACTTCAACGCACATTGATGTTTGTTTGTTTGTTGGGGTGTTTGTTTGTTTTTTCTTTCTTTTTTCGTTTTGCTTTACGTGGATAAAACTGTGTTGTCCCATAATACATCGGTTCGTATGCGATTTCTTACAAACTATGCCCAAGTCCTTAGAGTTGGTAAGCCAAATCAAAGATCATTGTCTTTTGGCCGATATCCTGATTTTGCTTAGCAAAACATGTCAACATGTCGGTGCTTAGCAGCTATGCTTGCTTACCAGCTCTACAGAATTGGCCTCGAGAGAAAACTCCATACCTGATTCCAAAACATTATTTTCTTAAATATACACTTTTTACAGCAGAATCGGCACAACCTGAAGTACCCATTGAAATGTCGACCATATTATACCAATGACTCTGTCGAATTTGTCGAACTACACGACGTGTCATGTCGTCGAATTCGCATCGCAGATTGATGTCGACTTTGATCGATCCCAAAACATCATGGGGCTGATTGTACACGGAGTTGTATCCCCCGTGTAGTCGTTGGTTTGTCACGGAGTACGACACTTCGACATGGTTGGGCCGGGTGGGTGTGCCGTCATATTGGAACTGAAGTACCGTTGGTGAATCACCGTTGCGCCCACACGCGATGGGAAGGTGTAGGTAGCTGTCAGGTTTGAGTTCACTATATCTCTATAATGAACAAACAAACAAAAATGAGGGGGCGCAAGTTATCCGTCCATAGTGTCAAAGTACCCGGTTTGCTGATGATGTTTGTTCCAGTGTGTAGATCTTTAACACAAGGGTGGCATATTTCTTTCAAGGAAGACTAAGGGAGACCGAAGTGAGGCTAGAGTGATGTAGGTTTAACCTATACTGGGGTGTGGTAACTTTCTTCAGGTCAAAGAATCGAACACAAATTTCTTTTGGGGCCGCTACTCAGCACTCATGCGACAATTGTTCAAAGAAGTTTATTTTTGACTTTGTCTGCGTGTACTGGCAAGATTGTACGGCCCGGCGAGGCTTTGGAGCTGGGGCCTCAATCGGTATACCTTTCGAAATATTCTCGAATAGCTTCACTCGGTGCCGAATTTCCGGTGAGCCGGGGCAAGGGCGTGGTGGCGGGTCGCTCGCACCATCCAAGGGTTTGGAGATGGGTTCCTTAATATTACTATCACTGAGCATCACTCCTTCAAAGTACTTGATTTTGCTGGTGAGCGGCATGCTGCTGATGTCGGGCTCAGCGGTGGCCTTTTCCGGCTCGGCCGTGACGGCAGGGTCCGTTGCGACATGCTCGTCAATGACCTCGTTTTCGGGTCCACCAAACTGTTGGACCTCGTCGGAGAAACGGACCCGACGGTTGCTGTGCCCGCCCTCTTCGCTGTTGCTCGAGAACCGGCGGCTTGTCCGGCGGTTCCTCTCGAGGAAGGCCGTCGGGTTGAAGGAGTCATCGGTCTCACCTGCCGATGCGTAACCCTCGGAGCCGTCGTCCTCCTCGGGGAGCGGGTAGGAGTCTCTGATGGACGCCCGATGCCGCACGCGAGCAACTGGCGAACCCGTATTCTGTATCTCGGCCTTCAGTGCTTCTTCACTGGCGGACTCCTGGTGGGTTGTAATCGCCGAGTTGCCGGCCGGCTTCTTCAGCTTGTCGTGCTCGGCGAGCATTTCCGTGAGGGGCTTTAAGATGTTCCCATCCTCATCTATGCATCCACTTCGCCTTGCTTCGATCACTTTATGCACACAGTCCACAAACTTATTTCTCTTCTTGCGTCTGAAGAGAAGATCGAAACGCTTGGCGATAGAGCGCTTTAAAAACGCCATGTTTCTGGAGCGCTAATACCCACACCGTAACGTGGTGGCGATTCGTTGGCACTATCCCTGTCAAAGCCCCGAGAGTTGACTGAGCTTGGCTTGGCTGGCTCGATGGTTTTGATATGGGATAGAGTGAAGGGAGCCCGGGTCAGGAGGAAGTTGGCTTCCGCCACCCTGGCTTCAGCTGAGCTGACTGGCGTCTTGACATATTGCCTGGGCCGAGGTTTGAGTCATGAAGGCGTGTGTTAAAGAATTTGTCGAGCAATGAATAACTCTTTGTCAGCTCATACTTGAAGCAGATTAAGCAATGAGTATCTATTTATTCAACTATTGATTGACTTATTTCATTTTAATCTAGAGAGACACTAGCTCTGTTTTTTGTTTTCCGGGAAGTGTACCAAGATAGGCCTACATAAACTTTTTAAACTACATAATCTTCCCTTTATTAATTAAGTTTGTAAGCTTTCATCTGTAGTTTATGTTAAAGGCAGTGGAGACTTTTGGCAATTACTCGAGAAATACATGACCATAAAACTTACTTGGTTATGAAGCACCTGAGAGCTGCTGATTTTTATGAAACATTGTGAGAAACGACTCCCTCTGAAGTAGGCCTAATGTAGTTTTTGAGAAAAAGGTAAAGTTCTCACATCAGCCCAAGAAAGGCTTCAGGCATCTGCATGAAGCCTTTTCTCAGGAAAGTAGCCTACACAATATTATGCATAAAGGGTGTTTTTTCTTTCCATTATTTTCTTGCAACTTCGTTGACCAATATGAGCCCAAATTTTCACAGGTTTGTTATTTTAGGCATTATGTTGTGGTACACCAAATGAGGAGACCCTACTAGTCTTTGACAATTACCAAAAGTTTATCCTGCCTTTAAGTGTAAAGAAGATTAGTTTATTATTACAGGGGATGACAGTCTCCAATAAAACGCATTGTTTTGTAAAGACAAAATTGCCGATGGGAGATGAAGAGGACAACGGGTGAGAACATTCTCAAGATAACTTTACTTTTAACCATAATAATGCAACGGTGAGGTAGGCCTATGCCATGTTGTTATAGCACCTGAAACAGTGGACTGCGTGCTCATTGTCGAATGTTTTTTATTGACACGTTTTTTTTTAAAAGTTGTTTGAGAAATTGGGTGTAGCCTACTGGGCACTTGAGCTGTTTTAGAAAAACTAGATGCACCGCATAAATTTCATAAGTCACAAAGTTGAAAGCACTTATAATTTGTTTCACTAAAATTTTTAGTTTCAGAAGGTGGCTGTTTCCTTTTCAGTGGATTTCCGAAGGGCCTATACATCTTATGTAGCTTTAGTGAGCAAATTTTGTAGGCCACGCATAAAGCTGAGTCAAGTTTCGGCGAATTAGAGCCTTGTGAAATGAAAAATCATTACAGTTATTTCTATTCACAAGGGCTTATTTCAGTTGTGCAGTTATATTTTCAAAATAGACCAGTTTAACAGCGGTCTTTTGTGTGTGCAATGATTGATTCTGAAGATACCGCGAACTGCCAGGAAACAAAGTTACCGCAGCCAAAAAAACAAGTTGACAGACGACGCGTCGCTCCTCCGCTGCTATAAAATCTATATACCGCCCTCTAGAGTTCAGTAACCACGGCTGCAAGTAGCTTTCAGATCATTCATTTATAATAAAAACAAAAAACTATTTGTGTATATTCATTTTAAATAATTACATACATTTTTCATAATTTATAATTCTAGAATTAAAAAAATAAAAATAAATAATTATAAAAACTATTTTTTTATATTATATTTCAAGGTATTTATTCATTTACAATACTGTTTAAAATAAACTACTGAACAAAACCAAGTTGCTTGACAACCAATCCATGAGCTAATTTTTGATTGAGGGGAATTTCGACTGCCACCGTGCGAGCATAAAATCACTTATTTGACACAGAGTTTGTCTTGATAAGTCAAAATATAACCTTTACTCATTGCTTGAGAACTCAGCATCTTCTGAGAATGGTAAGTTTGGCTATATGGAGGTTCGTTTTACTAGTTAACCACCGGCAGCTTTATTTTAGAATTGATTGAGTTGCGAGCAGCACTCTCCATGCTCTGACAGTCACGACAGTGACACCGACAGTGACACAGTGACAACAACATTTGCAATGCTTCTCTTGCTTACAAATATTAACTTTAAGTTGAAGTTGACTTTGTTTCGGTCGCATTAAAAGCCGACAACTTATAATAACGCCTGACGTACGATAAGTGCCGACCAACGAACAAGTTTTAAAAAAATGCACTGCCACTGTCAGTGTCAGTGTCACTGAAATAAGAACATAAAAAAGGCATTTTAAAATTTTGTTTATTTTGAATACTCAGGCTCAGAGTCAGTACAGTGCTGGTGTTACTGCCAGTGTTATTGTGAAGTTAGTGACTGTTGGTGCTCGAACTTCATGTGCACGTCCAGAACTTTGTCCCCTTTCATGCCTTTGGAACTTGCAAAAAGTTGCAGCGCGGAGCCTGAGGAGATGCAGATGGCAACCAGCAGTTTTGAAACAAACAAATCTGCCCCTTGAATGGTTGGCACTTTTAAGTGCAGTTGCGTTAGTGCATTAGAAATAGCCTACAACAATTAACAACTTAATAAGTAAAAAATATTAGCATAATAAGTAGACCCAGTAACTGGGGCGCTGTACTCCTTTTTCAAAATGTTGACATTTTCTGTCGTACTAGCGCCCCAGCGAAACCTACCAAAAATATGGGGAAGTGCAATATTTTCATAAAAAATCAGAGATGTCACACCAAAAATGCCCCAGAATGACGGAAATACCCAACGAATTACCTTCAAAACTGCCAACTGGCCTCTCCATATGTTTAAGATGTAACACCAGGCATGAAATTGTACTCACGGAAATTAGTCCGGGCGCCAGACCTCACTCCCCGAAACCAGGTTTTCATAAACAGCCGGACCCACAATGCATCTGACTTCTCGTTGCGAGAAGTCAGATAAAAAAATATGGCTGGACATGATCAACGGAAACCGGGAATGTCTCAAAAATCATCCTTTTTTAGCCGGACTAATTTCCGTGAGTACAATTTCATGCCTGGTGTTACATCTTAAACATATGGAGAGGCCAGTTGGCAGTTTTGAAGGTAATTCGTTGGGTATTTCCGTCATTCTGGGGCATTTTTGGTGTGACATCTCTGATTTTTTATGAAAATATTGCACTTCCCCATATTTTTGGTAGGTTTCGCTGGGGCGCTAGTACGACAGAAAATGTCAAAATTTTGAAAAAGGAGTACAGCGCCCCAGTTACTGGGTCTACATAATAAGGCATTTAGCCTTACTATACACAGCTTATGAATGACTGAATCACTGTGCATTCATAATCATACTCAACAAAGATTCTTCAACCAACCCAAGTTTTTCTAAAAAATTGTGAATTGAAGCATCCATGACCATGCACAATAATTTTCATCATGGACCCCTTTTAAGCAAATTGTGTCTGTCACGTTTCATTGACTTGATTGAATAACTGCTAAAACATCCTTTATTGCTGATATTATTGAAGTACATGATAGATGTTGGTCAATGTTTACATTATGATTTTTAAATTTTTGCATTCGAGCAACTATTATGATTTTTTTCTCTTGATATTTTCAGTCGCTGCCAGAGAGGTATGCTTTTATTGCAGAGTGGTACGATCAAAATGCAGCCATCATACGATCGTACCAACTTCTATTCTATGCATCGGATAATACAGTAGAAATGGTAAGACATGCTCTAAATCTCCCTTTCCAATTCCAAGGCCTCCCGTTGCCCTGGTATTGTCCTTTACCTGCCCCTTAACAATTTAGAAATGCCCTACAGTACACCGTGACCTGGCCTCACTAAGATAGAGAAATGCCAACTTTTTTTTTACATTTGCCCCTTGGCAGGGCTTGAAATACCCAATGGACCTCTGCTTAGTCCAGTAATTTTAGCATTGGGCCAGTTGGCCCACAACCGAACAAGTCCGACAATCTAGTGCTTTACAATTTCACACATGAAGAGTTCAGCGAATGTAAAAAAAAGAATCCTTTTAGGTCTTGTAAAAGGATATTTCTGGTCTACTGAAAATGGTGAGTGACAAGACCTAAGAACCATATCGTAGGATATTTCTTTTTTGCTATTTATTTAATGCACTTTTATATGGAGGTTTGGAATTGAAAAGTTTGAGTGTACATTTTTTTTTTTTTTTCAAGTAAATTTCTTAAAAGTCAAATGTTTGGGAAACACTTGACTGTAGGACTTGTTTAGTTTTTGAGTAACCGTCCCGATGCTAAAACAATTGCACTCTGGCAAGTAGTCCTGTGGTTATTTCAAGTCCTG
The DNA here is from genome assembly GCA_032158295.1 of Pycnopodia helianthoides. NCBI lineage: Eukaryota > Metazoa > Echinodermata > Asteroidea > Forcipulatida > Asteriidae > Pycnopodia > Pycnopodia helianthoides. The sequence continues at coordinate 12,509,180 of CM063259.1, forward strand.
GTCCAGCTTGATCAGTCCTACATGTAACTGCTCCTGTGTACAGTAGTTCTTCAGTCCATCAGGCCTGGAATTACACGGAGGCGACAAATGCCATGGCCTCTTCTACCCCTGGGCCCAAGTTCATAGAGCTGCTTAAGTGCAAAAATTAGCTAAGCACAACAAAATTATGCTTACCAAAATAAGGTTTCCAGCCAAAACACCATCTCTCATGTACTATCTGTGGCTGGTATCCTGCTTATTTTTGCTAATGCTTATTTTTGCTAAGCAGAAATTGTTTAAGCAGTATTTTCTGCTTAAGCAGCTCTATGAAATTGGGCCCTGGTCTTAACCTTGATGCCCCTTCAACAGTTTAACATAGACTTTTAAGATTTTCCCGATGGAAGTGCCCTTTGCAAAAAAACAAAAAATGGCCTTGCCCTCTCAAAGATGAAACTCCAGGCCTGGTTCATGTGTAAATTTTGACTTTCTTTGTGCAGTACGACATCAAAAACAGAAGAATATTCTTGAAGCGTTCCAAGGTTGAAAATCTCCGCTTTGAAGATCTCTTCATTGGAGGGACAATCAACGTCCATTCTAGACAGCTGAACCTTGTGGAGTACGCTGATGATTTCACAAAGAAACAACTGAGCTCAAAGAAAGAAAAGTAAGATATGTACTTGTCATTCAGGTTTTAGAGAAGAATGTAAATAATTATAATAGTGGGTTGTTGTATAGCGCACATGTCCTAGGTAGCTAGGTTAAGGCATTTTAAACATTATTATCCCTATTCATCAGGCATACTTTAGACCTCGGCCAAATTTCATAGTGCGCTAGCACCAAAAAGTAGCTAAGCACAATAAAATAATGCTTGCCAGAATAAGGTTACCTGCAAAAATACGATGTCACATGTACCGCCTGTGACTGGTATCCTGCTCAATCTTGCTGAGCGGAAACTTGTTAGGCAATCTTTTCTGCTTAAGCAGCTGTGTGAAAACTGGGCCCAGAGATATCATAAAGATAGTCCTGTCAAAAAAGAAGCTGGATGATGGGCACCTCCCAAGCTGGCTGATGCCCTACACCCTCTCATGGCCACCCTAGGCTGTCTTCAAGGGTGTCCTAAAGCAAGACCTGGATGCTTTTGGCACCCCGGTTGCCACCTAGATATTGCACTGCAACGCTCCTCCTCATGCTCTTCTATCCACATGGGGTGTTCAGTCTCTCCTGTCAAAAAGGAGTTTGTAGAGGCTTACAGGCAGGCACCTTTAAGTTGGCTAGTTCAGTCATCCATTTCTCAAAACTGTAGTTTTAACCTCTTACTCTCTGACCATTCATCGCCCACTATTGAATGATGATCAAGAAAATTGTTATATTACATATGTGGTGAGTGTGCCTATACAGTACACAGATAGCTCTGTGCACAGTTGTGCCACAATACACAACCTTTTATGCAATTGGTTTCAAATGGTCGGGCAACCGTGGTGGGGGGGGGGCGTTAAAGTGCAAAATTTATCTGTGTGATTTGTTGCACTGTCTTGATATATAAACCTTTGCTGTTACCAATTTCATGTTCTCATTTTTCTTTGACTTTCTACAGAACACTCGCTATGATCAAACCTGACGCTGTTGCTAAGTTTGGTAAGTATTTATCGGATTATTGAAATCTGGTGAAGAAACTAGTTATTTTCGGCAAATATCGCAGAGCTTGAAATTACTCAATGCAGGGATGCACGGACAGTTTATTCTAATAATACAGCATTCTCCAGGGGTGCGTTCCCAGGGCCAGATACTTCCCTGAGGCGATGCAGGCATTTGCCTCTGTTGCCCCTGGTCATTGCCTTCGTTGCCCCTGGTCATTGCCTTCGTTGCCCCTGGTCATTGCCTTCGTTGCCCCTGGTCATTGCCTTCGTTGCCCCTGGTCATTGCCTTGGTGCCCCTTGTCATTGCCTTTGTTGCCCCGCAGAGCTTGTTGACTGCATTGCCTGGATGCCCCTAGCATGTTTCCCTGGTATAGCATTGTCCGGGTCTTGCTTGTTCCCTGGTGCATTGATACGTTCCTGATGCCTGTGCCGGCTTTGCCTTTGTTGCCCCTGGTCATTGCCTTCGTTGCCCCTGGTCATTGCCTTGGTGCCCGTGGTCTTTGCCTCCATTGCCCCTTGAAATGTTCCAATAGAAATTTTCAATTTCCTTAGAGGTGCCCTTTACCGAGGAGAAACGCCTTGGTGCCCTTGCCCTTTCAAAAACGAAGCCTCAAGCCTGGTTTCACTCACCCAACCGATTACAAAGTATGTTACCCTGACTTTACCATGCTGTTTCTGGCTTAAATAAAGAGCAGGATTCCAGCTAATCCATCTTGTTTTAAACTGATGTTTTTACACTGTCAGATGTAACACGAATTACGTACTTGATTAAATAATGAAATAATATTAATTGTTGAATATTGACGATATTACATCTTGTCACGTTGTAGGAGCCATCATTGATATGATCTATAAAGGTGGATTCCTCATCGTCAATGCTAAAATGACTAAACTATCAAGAAAAGACGCCGAGGAATTCTACCAAGAACACGTCCAGAGGCCGTTTTTCGAGTGAGTACAAAATAGTATGCTTGAAAATTTGCACTGTTAATCACGAATCTGATATTATTTGGTTTACCCTACACTGAACTTGGCACTTTCCCTTTGTCCTACGGGAGAAACAATCCACAGGTGTACTACTCGGATGGGATAAGAACTCACAACCCCCATGTCTTAACCACAAGACCACTGAGCAAATGCTCGGTGGCGAGAGTTCAGTTCGAATGAATCTGATGTATCTCAGGCTATGTCTGAATTGGGTGCTATGAATACGGCTACGACTGGCTCACCACTTCCACAAATCATGACACATCAGTGGAAGTGTTTTTTTCTCGACGTAATGAGGATTTTACTGGCCAGAATGTCAATAAAGATACAAATATAAGTCACCTGTGAAAACAGCAAAAAACTCTCACAGTATTTTCATCAACCCATCCACGTTTAATGAGGTGACAGCGGGTACCAACCACATCTCCGGCTGCAGTGCAGCACACATTTTCACAGAAATTTGAATCTTTTAACCTCGCCTTGAGGAGAGTTTTGGAGTTTCAATTTTGTCAACATACTTTTATTGATTTCTAATCAACGGGGGCATTTCAGACAAAATAATTTTGCAGGATGCTTATCGCCATAACTATCTTTATAACAAGTAAGCTTTCGAATAGAAATGCCACAATTTTTATTTTTCAGGGTTATTACCTAAGTACGACCCTACCTTTATTATTGCCACTTTTTGTTTTGCAGTAACCTCATACGGTTGATGACGAGTGGATCCATTATTACCTTGGAGCTAATGAGTAACAGTGCTGTCACAGAATGGCGTAGACTACTCGGCCCGACCGATAGTAGTATGGCACGTAGTGAAGCTCCTAATAGCATCAGGGCAAGATTTGGCACAGGTAAACGGGTCAGTCATGTACCCTGTATTGCAGCAACAATAATGAATACCGATCCACATCGTACCTTAAAAGGGGCCAGACTGCAGTGACCTTCTAGCCTCAGTTTGGTTTAATTAGTCTAATTGAAAAAGTTCAAGATGGCTGGACCTTTGTTAAGTCTGTATTTGCTGTCCACTTGGACAACATTTTTGCTGGTCCTCTGGGCTTAAATAACCCACTGGACAACTGGCCCAAGTCCAGTAAACCTCAGCACAGGGTCAGTAACCTAACAAGTCCTGCAGTCTAGTGTTCTTTTTCCGAGAAACATGTTTTTTAAATTGACTTATTATTTCTGTTGCTTCACAAGTCCATATCTCCTCTTAAATTTCAGTAAACTTCAAAGAGTAAGAAAACAGTCATGGTTTTGTAAAACTAATTATGGTCCAGTGTAAATATTGAGCTACAACACGTCCTGTCAGTGCAAAAACGTTGTATCTCATAAAATAGCAATTACATTACGTGAGTTTCAAATTGTCAAAATATTGTATTTTGTTAAAATAGCCCGGATGTACACACAAAACAAGTACGCTCCGAGATACAACGTTTTTGCACGGAGCATTTTCGTGTGAGAAACATTTTTTTTTGCACAGAGCATTTTCATGTGATACAATGTTTTTGCAAAAAGAAGATACAGACACTTTGTGTAGATTTTTCTTTAAATTTGAGCCCTGGTCACCAATTGTTTTAACTTGGATTTTGGGCTGGACGACTGCTGTTATGAAATGAGAACGATATTGATGTCTGTTTTTTTCATTGGTTTATAGATCAAACACGGAATGCATGCCATGGCTCCGATGCTGCCGCCACCGGTCAGAGGGAGACATCCTTCTTCTTCGCTGCCCCTGGACGGTGGAAGAACACGGCCAAGTTCTCTGAGAGTACATGCTGTGTGATCAAACCGAGTGCTGTCCTGGAAGGTAGTGTACATAGTGTTAGCCAGAAGGTGCCTGTTTTAAATTTGGACACCCTGTTTTATCTGTCATTTACATGTAAATGTATTGTCAGTGAACAATTTGGACACCCATGTTTTTAATTTCCAGCAAAGTTGGACACCAGCAAATTTGGACACCCTTTCACTAAATCCTGGCTAAAACCTTGGTAGTGTACCACTCATCGTTACCTCCTTTGAAATTCAAAGCCTGTTGTATAAGAAATGCTCGAACCCTCTCGTTACTGAATTCTTTTGACATTACTGATTGATGCTGCCCCTATTGTTTGATCACTCAAGCGTGAACCCACACCCTGATGTGTATGCCATGGGAACTTAAATAAATAAATAAATAGTGGTTTCTTATATAGCGCTCATATCCATCACTCAGTGACGCCCATGGTGCTTCAACTTTCTGCAAGGTATTGTGGAGCTACATTTTGAAATATTAGACCTATTCCTTTACATGGCACCATGTAATGGTTTACAAGGTGCTGTGGTGCAATATGCTGCCAATCAAACCAGGAACACCGGGGCGAACCCCTTTCTTTTTGATAAGTGCACTGGGTTCTTTTACGTGCATTACACAACACACGGGACCTACAGCTTAAGGTCCATCCAAAGGATATAGCAATAATGGTTAAGTGTCTTGCTTAAGGACACAAGTATCCGACCGGGACTCGAACCCACACTCTGCTGAACAGAAACAGCAGAGCTCCAGTCCAATAACTTGAGTCCAATAAGCTAGAACTAAGACATGCCAAATTATTTATGAACCTTTCTGAAATATGATTTTGTTAATAAGGTAACGCTGGCCAGATCATGATGGCCATAGTAGAGGCAGGGTTCGAGGTATCCGCCCTTCAGATGTTCCATCTAGAGAAAGCAAATGCTGAAGAATTCTTTGAAGTCTACAAGGGTGTTGTCGCAGAATTCACTGTAAGTACAAAACATATTACTACACAACTTCAAATTGTTTTGGACAAATGTGATAATGTCTCATTCTAAAGGTGGGGTCATAGATTGTTTTTTTTGTCAATGTAATGGTGGTTTATCTATAGGCCAAACTATCAATAAAGATACCAAAAAAGTCATTTGTGAAAGTTTCAGCTGAATACAGTGTCTATTAGTTGAGAAAAGCAGCAAAAAACTGTCACTGTGTTAGCAAATTTTTGTGCCAACTATAGCAGGAAAAATTGCTTAAGTGTAATTGTATTCTTGCAGAATGCCATCATTTGTGAACAAATTGTGAGATAAATTCATTTTGTTGGTGTTCATCATTTGTAGGAGATGGTGCAAGAGTTATGTTCTGGGCCATGCTTCGCCTTGGAGATCACGGGCAAAGGTCCGAGCACAGCGGACGACTTCCGGGAATTCGTGGGCCCAGCCGACCCCGAGATTGCCCGCACCCTCCGCCCCAACACCTTACGCGCCAAGTTTGGACTGAACAAAATCAAGAATGCAATCCACTGCACTGACCTGCCAGAGGACTGTCAGCTGGAGGTGGAATACTTCTTCCGCATCTTGGCAGAGTAGGCATTGCCTCTTCGCGTCTTTTGAGGGAAGCAATGCCGATTCCTAAACTTGGGTAGCATGTACTTTGTCCCCCCAAAAACCTTCACGGAAGATCTGTGTACATGCCAATTTTGTGTGCCAGAAATCGAATGACGTGTTAACCCTCATTTGAATATACTCCGGAACGTTAACAAGCCCGTACATTCCTATGTGTAGCTTGCACAGTGCATGCACTCAACATGTAATGCTTTGTTTCCCCTATACAAAGCAGGACAAAGGGTACTGGAATTCTTACTCGTAATCTCCCTTTTTCCGTGGGGGTTATTGTGTAATCCCCCAAAGTCAAGATTTTCATTATTTTGTTGTACAAACAGGATAACGAGAGATTGTTAGGCTGCCACCATTGTTTATTACTGTATTCAGCTCAATGGGAGGCAAGTCCCCGGCATGGACAAATTTCGGAAACGCCGGCACCGAGTGGTTACAATCATCAGTTGTAACTAGTAATGACATGTATACATGTTTATTGGCATAGACAATGGCAAGTTCAGCAGTTAGAAATACTTCCCTCGATTGTTTACTGTACAAATTCAAGATGTATATATTGACAAAGACAGCAGTTACAAATGCATGTATATGCTAGATGTACTCAACTAAGCAAATGTAACTTCCGTGGCTTGGTGCGGAATGCTAATTCCTAAATTTGGGTAGCATCTACTTTGTCCCAAAAAAACCTGTAAAACAGGAAGATCTGTATACTTTCCAGTTTATAGAATATGATATCCTGTTCATGGCGCGCGAATATGGTATTTTTTTGAAAGAGAAACAACAGATCCCGGTGCTTCCATCAGACTCTTTGTTTCTCTTGGCTTTGTGAAGTCATGGTTCCTTTGTGGCGGTGGTACTCTCAATGAAAGAAAATAGTCCCGTCAGGCTGGAAGGGAAAAAATAAAAGACCCCCGGCGATAACTGGTTACCATTTGCAGTGTACCAATATGAATTGCATTTGATATCTTGATACACATATGACTCGGGGATGCATTATGATATCACGGGGAGAATGTGTTTACGCCGTACACAGTCAACCCTCCCACTGCCTGACCATTCAATATCATCCACTGTGATTTTGAACGATAGCTAAACCAGCCTGCAATATGGTACCATGCGGCGAGTGCATTTTACACATGTACACAGTAAATTAGTTGTATGCTTAGTTCTGTGACACACCATGCTCAATACGCGCAGTCATAGAGCAAACTTCCGGTTGGGCGGTTTCAAATGATTAATAAACCAAATAGTAGAAAATGCTACCAAAAGTAGGAAGATTAGGGTGTGGGAAAGACTCAAAACTTGTTTAATGCCATTGCATTTATTTCAAAGGAAATGAACATTTACACTGGAAAGAAATTAATTTTTAATTAAGTAATAGTTGAAAATTATCCTGAGATGTACCTTATATTAACACCTGTTAATACACCGAAAAAAAACAAAGCCATTATTCTACCATTGTACAGTACTCAAGTAGCAAAGTAAGTATTACACTAGTTACATGTTAAAACACAAAATCTCTATAAACTTGTATACAAAAATATAAGCACATATGTATTATTTAAAACACAAACTGGAGGGGTTGGGGTGGGGGTTCACTTTGCACTGAAAATTGTACATGGAGTTGTACTGGAGCTGGGTTGTATTCTTTTAAAGATTGTTTATAATCTGTCGCTTTTTCCACGATTGTGACCTATAATATGTCAAAATTCTGCATATCGATTTGTGTACAAATTATTAATATACTTATAGTTATACTATACGGTCTACTCTACACTTTCAGCAAGTTTCAGGGCCTAATACGTAATAACTTTGTAGTTGCACTGACTGGCATGACCGATGTATTACTAGATTTGCCAGTGATTTACATAGCCCTGTCAAGGAGCCAAACTCAGGTGGTACCAATTTTGCGTATTCACAAAGTTAACTTATCTGTCGAACCTATTGAAGCTTAGTGTTCATGAAGTGACCCATCTCAACATGCGTTGGTTTGTACACAGCGCTCTGACCTGTATGCCATCATTTAGTTCAGGGTGGGATAGTATTCTTTAAAATATTGTTTATAACTGATGGCAACAATGTCTTGTGTTTTTTCCATTTTCACAGTTCTGTACAAATGAAAAAGTCGGCTTTATTTTTGTCTTAAAATTTAAAATAGTAAGCGGTCTCTAAAACACCAGTTTCAGAAAATAGTTCACTGTTAACCAATCACATCATTTAGGGCTGTGGACCAGTGACGAGTTGTTCCGACTGTTTTTTGTATACATTATACAAATACTGTTTAAATCAATTGTATATAAAAAGTTATTGCAAACTAATGAAGCGTTCATGGTTTTTTTCCTCAGAGTGTTATTGCTAGGGTCGAAACGTCAGGCCACTAACTAATTTTTTGAGTTTATAAAATGTTTCTTTATAGACTAGTAAACTCTTTTTCAAGGAGAAGAAACAGCTACTCCTGCTGTGGACTTGGTTCAAGTCTGGTCTCGTGCTAATCGAGTCAGTATTGTATGAGCTTTTTAACACGCGCGCCCTCTAGTGTCAATTATTTGCCAATCCAGGCAAATGAGGGCGCACAAGAAAGTGGTGAAATAAAACTACCATGTTTATCTGGAGTGTATGCAGAAGATTATTTAGGCGAACAAGGACTCAACGAAAGTCCGATTTGGGTCAAGTCTACCCCTGCTTTGGGGTAAGGTTGAGCGAGATAACACATGTGTCATATGTCATACCAAAAAAGTGTCTGCTGAGCATGCGCAGTGGAGGCCAGACACTATTTAGCACATTTATGGACAGTTTTTTTCGCAAAAAATGTTAACAGACACCTTTGGTTTACACAGGAGGTAGATTCACCCGATGGACAAATTTTACAGAAAGTAGGGGAAAACATAAAAAGACATGCATATAACCCATTAACATTAACACTTTTTTTTAATACAAAAGTCCCCACTAAAAATGTACACAGTTTTCTAAGTATCGACCAACAGAGGGCGCTCTTTCCACATAGCTTTCAAGTAAAATTCAAGTACCTGTCCAACTGGTAGGTTTTTTTTTCTTGTGGATTTATATATATCTTTATATATTAGCGATCCACATGGAATTATCTAATTTAAACGGTTTCCACGCTCAGGCATGATATGCGCAAAGAAACTTGGTTTCTCAACACATTTTCACTTCATGCCCCATTGTCTAACCCTAGCAGAACCCTGTTCCCGTCTCTATTCTACTACAAAAATGGAAGTGGGTATTTCTTTAAAATAAACAAAAATAAAAAAGTAAAAAAAAGGCATTCCATATTAATATTTCAAGTAGGGAGTTTTCTTGTCTTTCGCGCTCTCATTGCCGAGATTCTCTCTTTGAAAAGCTGCCGAGCGTAATCGTACAAGAGAAAGTCTTCGGCGTTCATGTTACGGATTTGCTGGATTTGCTCTGCCGTCAAACTTTCCTTCGTTATCTTCGCTGCATTCGTATCATTTCGCTGATCAAACTCGGTCTTGAACTTCAACTTGAAAGTGTCTTCGAATAACATCTGCGTGTCTACCTGGTTCTCCGTCAGACCGAAGAAGGCAAACCGTCTTAAATTCTCCTTGGCGCTTTCCAGCATTTTGGCTTTAGTTTTAGGGTCCATCAAAGACGAGTAGCAGCCGACTTTAGTGAGGTCGGCTAGCATTCTCGTCTGGCGGTTGGCGGCCAAGTTGTACGGACAAGACAAGAATTCATCGAGCGAAACGCCCTCCCAGGATGCATCTTTGTAGCAGTGCGGCAACTCCTTCTCCGTAGGGACGTGTCCGTTGCACATGTGCAGTGAGCTATACCACGTGGCCCCTCTCTTGACATGTTGCCACTCACTAAGGAACCGTGCGAACGGCTCACGCAACACTGTCACATAGAAGTATCTGAAACGGAAAGACCGATTGACATGGTGTTAGCACTTGGCGAATCTGGGTATCGTTCAGACACCAAGTTTTTTGTGTTTGGCTACCTCATTCCTAGTGGTGTACAGTCTTCATATGGGAGGCGAGTCCAAGATTCCAGCATACCATGGCCGATTATCAGCCGTGGCTTCCGGCCCAGGTTGGGGCCCTTAACATGGAAAGACATTCCATAAATTCTCAAAAACAGAACGAAAAAATCCTGGTGCATTTTATGAGAACACTTGGTGTAGTGTAAAGCCTGAATCATTCGCATATTTTAAAAGATTTTAATGCCTCAGAATGGGAAAACAGCAGAGTAAATGTTTGTACAACATACTGGCACCTACAATCCTCCATGCCCTCTTGTTGGTTTGCCTGACCCTGTGCATTTATAAGCAATTGTTATTTGGACATCTACATTACAGCCCTCAATCCTCAACAATCCTCAACTTCATGAAGAAGATTTTGGGGGATCCACGAAGGTTAGGGTTTTTAAGGGGGACTGCCATCACAATCATAGCAGGCCTGTGGCTAGTACATGGATTTCTGAACTCTAACCAAGTTACCGCACTAGCTGGTCGTCGCATTACAACCGGTGCAGACGCTATATTATGATGTGACGGCCATCGCGATCATCGCGATCGCATTGGCAGTCCCCCTTTAAGCATGGTTGCAACTATGGAGGGATTAGGGTTTACCCTGTTTGGAATATGAGAGCTAAATTATATATTTACCTTCGTCTCTGCCGGACATTCTCATACCTATCCAGCATCGAGGGAACACAGTTGACCATTTCAGTCCAGTCAGCGTGGAGACCACACACCCACCCGACAGAGTACTCACTGAACAGCCATTGTTCTTTCCCGTTCCCCGGACGAGAACAGTTGCAGACCTTTTTGCCGCGCTGACACTGGCACGGCTTCTCCAAGATGAGATCACCCTTGAGGTGTCGGCCGAATGTGGACCCTCCCGTTTTCTGAATGTGCACGAGAACGATGACATCTTTCCACTTTTTTCCGTGGATATCGAAGGTAACATTCTTGGATGTAAACTCCCGTGTGGTGTCGAAGGTATCCGTGCCCACCAGTTTCCTGAGCGTGCTGTCACAATTATACATGTCCATGTCGAAGGAGTCGTACATCAGAGAGAAAATCGTCAAACCAATAATTGTACTTAGTCCAATAACATAATAATTTGCCATTATTTTTTCGGGCAACTTGGTTTAGCTTCCCAATTCAAAAAGCAAGAGCAAATCCAAATTTCTGACCGATCTGGTTTGATGAATAATTCTTGTCATGTGAAAAAAATGAGTTTGTGGCACGGATAATATTGTCTTCAATATGAATCAAAAAGCTTGACTAAGGGAGACATGGAATGCATCCTCAATGCTGACTATAATTCTGGCAATGCATAACCTGCAATTGAAGGAAAGAAACAGCATTTTGTTAAATTGTTTTGCTTGTAGTTTTCTGATTCAGAGATGCTTCCAGTCATCTCAAATGGAGCTCACCCCTTAGGTCTCCCCCTTCCCTTCCCTCCCCCCCCCCCTTTATCGAATGCCAGTCATCTCGCCCCCCGGCAAAGTCGCCCCTCACAATGTCGCCCCTCTACAAAGTCGCCAGAGTTAAAAATCATAAGTAGAAATGTCCTAATTACGATAATTAAAAAATGGAAATTTACTGCTGATGCATTTTGCGTGGGTAAAGAATTGACAATGTCATCATTGTTCCTTCGTGAAACCCCTTCTCTCCAATCCAGCCAAATTTGGCCTCCTATAAGATGCATTTTTCTGTTTTCATGAACAGCCAATTTGGAAACGGTTTCACGAGTGACCAAACTAAAATCCGTTCTAATATCTCGGATTGTGTGTTCTGCGGAGTGTTTGTGAAAACGGTAACGAAATGACATACGAACAAAAGGGTTATAATATAATTGATTTTAGTTCCGATCAGCTTTTTGCAAAAATAGCTATTAAAGGATTAAACTGAATTAAATTTCAAGTTTGTTGTAAAATGTTTTGCGTAACTTTTTTGTCTGCGCCGAAAGAATTGCAACATTAATCTTGACGTTATTCATTGGGCATTTTTCAAATTGGATGATATTTTTTGAAAGGGACACATAGTCCAAAACTTCATCTTATTAATAACATTGCCAATAATGGGCATTTTCTTATTGATCCCTGGATTCGCCCTTGTGATGTTTGCATTTTGGGTAGCATTTTCTTTTCGTGGAGACAAAGTGATCTGTCAGTCACTGGCTGTTCAATGTGTTGAAAAACGCCGCTTTTGATGTGACAACTCACACCAAAGATGATGAGTCGGAAAAATTGAAGGGAACGATTTCTGGCCGAAATGTATTGAATTGACGGAGCATTTCACACTTCTTCGTCGCGATTGTTCAATTGTACCCTCTATCTGCATTCATGCGATGATATAAACCGAGGTGTTCTCTGGAGGAGAAATCACATAGTTTTTCGATTACATCTTGATACATTGTCCAGATTGTTCTCAGCTCACCTAGTACGTCATAAAGAAAAGGGGCGACTTTGTTGGGGGGGGGCGACATTGTGAGGGGGCGAGTTTGTACCTGGAGTGGGAAATATTGTAAGGGGGCGACTTTGTACCTGGAGGGGGCGAGTTTGCAGGGGGCGAGATGACTGGTTTCCCTCTTTGAGTCTTATCAAGGTTTCATATGTTAAGAAAGCGTTGGGTCCAGTGCATGTAACTTGGACTAGCGTGGGACTGCCTCCCATAACAAAATCACACCTTATACCGAGTCCTAAGCAAAGTCACCCACTCACCTGCTCAACTGGCCACTATTAATACTGATTAATATAAAACTAAAACTAAAGCTCACGATATGACAATTGACATGTGTGAGTTGTGACTTGTTAATTTGGGGTAAATCTTTGTGAGAAAAAGTTTATAACTAAGTTAATTAATTCATAAAGAAATAAAGTGACAGTGGTGGTGGCAAAAGTCACTCATAAATAGTCATTGCAAACCGTAATAAAAAGGCCACAGTGGCGCTGCCGTTGGATTTGCACAACACACCAACCGATACGATGTACATGTACATGTAGTTTTGTAGTACAGATGCAGGTGCGGCAATGTCAGGGCCGATCTCTCAGGGTGTGACTTTGGGCCTTGGGCTGCCCCCTATTGGTCAGCGAGCTTGTTTTGTTGTGAGAGAGGGGTGAGCAGCGTTATACAATACACATACAGCGAGGTCAACTTTTAGTTTTCGCTTTACTCTGTTCTTACCTTCTGATTCTCCCCCTGTCTGTAACTACTGCAAGTGCAAGTGCAACGAACCACAACTTTACAAGTTGGGTGTCATTCAATCAATCAATTCAACATGATTCAATCATCGTCAGCCACCAAACCCTCTACAAAATTACACAATTTAGTTATGTCTCCTTCGAACGTGATTGAAAGCCAAATCTATTGGCTGGCCCATTGGCCGTTTGGTGATGTTACAAAAAGGTAGAACTTGGAAGTATTCTGGCTCAAAGAAAAGAAGTATTTTAGCCTGTGTGTGCCGACTGTCCTTTACTCGCAAAATTGGAAGGTTTCACTTCAGAATTGGGGGTGTTCAATTTTGTAAGAGGGAAAAGCACAATATATATTTTCTCTGTACATACAACATTTAGCGTAAAGAATGAGTATGTACTTCATTTAACATTAAAATTTTACTTTTAAAGGCTCTAATGCTGCAATACATTCAATTCAATTGTCATGTTCATCAATAGTGATGGATGTTTAAGGTAGGGCTACCCCTTAAAATGTTGAAACGGTACAAGACTGCTCAGACTGTTCCCTACCGCCCTCTTTCGCTGAAAATGAACAAGTCAGTCAGACATGAACACTTATTTGCAAAATGATAAACCTGAATAATCGGATGATACTCCACATGGACATTTATGAATGTAGTCAAACAATTGCAAGCCTATAATAAAAGTCAACTTCACAAATTTATGTTTAAATTTAAAACAAAGAAGAAGAAACTCTTACTGCAGCTACACGTGTTTGCCCCCCTTAGGATTCTGATTGAACCTGTCCCTGAAGAGTTACCGTTTTTATGATAATTCTGCGGAAAATTTGCCCAGCTTACACTGCCCACTGCTTCAAAATTCCTCGAGGCCGAACGAAGAGCCATTATGCTAAAGAAGAGTGCCAAGCGGACACCTCAGACGTCTAGCTTTCTTTGGATACCAGGCTGAACTGAAACGAACAAGTTTTATTCGACGAAGCATTTTTGACGGCATAAGCAATATTCAGAGCAGTTGAACAAGGTGAGTGATACTAGATTTATGAACCTCAATTGCATTGTAAGATAAAAACTGAGGATTTCCTCTCAAGTAAAACATTGTCATGTTGGCGGCAAATCTGGTAAGCGCCTAAAAAACAACAAACAAACAAACAAACAACAACAACAACAACCCACCATCAATACATATGTTGTTGAGCGCAAAGTATACCCGCGCAAGTGCAAGTTTGAGACTTCACGGACAAGTTTTAAAATCTGCGCGGGAAACTAATTTTCTAATTTGCAGCACGGAAGCGTTAATGTGACTCAGTATTTCATAACTATGAATAAGCATAAGTCAGTTAAGTCATATTTTAAAAATATATCTCATAATTGTGACTTAGTACTAAGTATAATGAGACATATCTCATAATTATGACTTAGTGCAGGTCACAATTATGAGATGTAAGTCATAATTATGACTTCTACATAATTATGACTTATAAATCATAAAAATGACTTATAAATCATAAAAATGACTTAGTGTTAGTGCAAGTCATAACTATGACTTGTAGTATCTCATGAATTATAGCATAATTGTCGACTTATGCCAAATGAGTCATTTATTGCGTTGCAACTATGAGATATACAGTATCTCATAATTTTGACTTGTACTAAGTCACAATTATGAAATAAAAATGGTAAGTCATAATTATGACTTTCTTTTACATTTTCTCTCAATGTCTCTTCAAAGCTCCCGTAGAAAAACAAATAATCTTATCTATAGGTGATTGAGATATTGCCATATTACATGAAGAAGAGACCGTTGGTTTTCAGAATCATTCACCAAGTTGGTTGAGAACAACTTATCCAGCCCACAGAAATCTGTCATGTTTATTTTGACGAGTAAAAGGAACTTACATGTTGTGTTCACTGGTTTTTTTAGGAATTTATTTTTAATAATTCTTTCCAATTTTCAGAAGTAGATATTTTTAGAGAGCAAAAGGGATTGTGGGTAATGTGCCCAAGATAAAATAATGTATACCGGTACATAAAAAAATAGACTCATAAATTGATCAAAATTACAAAAAACAATAAAGCTACAAACGGAAACAAATAATTATAGTGTACAAGTGAACACAAATTGTGGAATACATGAAAATTTATATTTCATTACCTTCTGAAAAAGTGCAACATTTACAAACACATTCTTAATTACTAATGTGAGCAAAGTCATTTGGATATAGTACATTTAAGTAACACTGCTGTCATCTTTGACAGGTGCCCTGTATACCCGAATAAAAAATATTTTACAAAAGGGGCTAGACTATTTATTTGTTATCATAATTCGTGCGAACCACGTTTTGCTGTATTAACATAAAAAGTTAAGTTTAAGAGTACTTTTGATAAAAACTACATTGAAAAAAGGGCTTTCTTCCTTTGCAGACAATTAGTTGTACCATAAACAATGAGACAATGTAAAAACCCGTAAAATATATAGTGAGCTTGGATCCATTTTGCTGCTTGCTTGATTCATCCTCAGCACCAAATAGTCCCAGCCAAGGTATATCCTTAGCGTTTTTAGTGACTAGCCAGTGGAACCAGTTAGCATGTCATTTCACTTGTCCCCCACTTTTTTCACTGGTCCTCCCCTCCTTTTTTTCACTGGCCCCACCTTTTTTCACTGGTCCCCCGCCTTTTTTCACTGGTTCCTATATTCACTGGTCCCTATATTAACGCTTCCTTTCAACAATGCATGGGACTTGTAATTTGAAGCAATATGAGCAGTCAATGGTTTACATAGTCGTAGGCAGCAATGAAACTAGCCAGCCGGACGAGTTGGACAGAAATTTGACTGGTCTTTTTTTATTTTTTTATTTGGCCGTTGTCCGAGCGGACTTCTGTTCCATTTGTCTCTGATTGTGGTGGTATGCCTGGCCTAGCCAGCACGCCCGACATCACCACTTTGAGGCTTGTGAATGACGGCTTACAAAGACCAGGGGCCCAGTCTCTTCCTGGAGCTCCTAAACTTGACTGTTAAGAACTCAAACAATGTTCTTGTATCTGTCTAGCCAGCACGCCCGACATCATCACTTTGAGGCTTGTGAATGACGGCTTACAAAGACCAGGGGCCCAGTCTCTTCCTGGAGCTCCTAAACTTGACTGTTAAGAACTCAAACAATGTTCTTGTATCTGTCTTTATACAAGTAAAATGTAAAATTACACCCTGTTGGTGGTGGTGCAGCAAGAACATTTTCATGGGAGGGGGTGACCCGAAAATATCAGATTGTGGTATGTGTCCGCATAGCACCACTGTGTATCGGCCGGCATTATGAATGGCTCACACAGAATGTGACAATACAAACATCTATATAGTAACTGTTGGACCATGACTGTTTCCTTTTTCTTACACCATAAACCCAGTCACAATAGCACTTTTTCACGCTACCAAGCCACTGCCCAGAGAATTCCAGAGAAATTACATAACCCCTACCACCATCTCAAGATTGGCTCATTTTGCTAAACTCTACTCCCAAGCAGGGTTAACTATTTTTCCCTGGAATTGGCTACTATAGAGTGCTGTATACCGGCCTTTCTGAGTACTGAGTAATGAATGAGTCTAGCACAATCAGCCAATACTGTTGGATGGATTTTGAAGGATTCTCTGGTAGTAACTTTTTTAGAGACCATAGCTACCGGAAACGGCTTCTACCAAAATGCTCATAGCAGCGGCTCTGACCTACTTCTACTCAACTAAAAAAGGTCAAAGTAAAGGTCATGACCTGAATTGACCTTTTCCAGTGATTTCCATGTTAACATTTAATCTATGTTTCTAAAACAACACGCAAATTTCTGTTGAAAACTTTCATTGAAATAGATTCGCTTGAAATGATATAGTTTTTAGGAAATGAGTCAAACAATTAGTTTTGATCCCGCGTGTCCAAAACCTGATGTTTGAAAAAAGTGAAAACATATAATTGGGTTTTCCACTATTTTCTTGTGACTCCGATAACCAATTGAGCTTAAACTTTCACAAGTTTGTTATTTCATGTCTATGTTGGGTCACATAAAGTGAAGACACTGGTCGTTTACAATTACCAATGTTATGGTATACACATATACATGTGCTTTAAATACAAATATTTCGACTTTCAGATCAAATTTTAAGTCTGCTTCAGCTCAGTCAAAGTCAGAGTTTGGATGGGAAGTACTGAATCCATCAAAATCGGACATAACATAAGGGCATAGGAATCTGGAGAGAGTTTAGGTACTTGTGTTCAAAATTACAATAAAATCGTAAAAACACTGATATGAAACAATCTTCAACAAGTTGTTGACATTAAAAAGCATATAACAATCAAAATTCAAAATACATAATTATGGTAAATTCAGTGTACATACGTATAATTAATTGCATAATTCTCTCATATCAAAATGCAAAATATTTTATAAAAAAATAAGGCTATTGAATAGTACAATGCTTTTGTTATAGTTTGAAGTTACAGTATTTAAAAATGCAATTATTGCTCATGACCTCAGGTTCTGACCCTAGCAAAGTCTTTCTCAAGGTACTTTGCAATGCGACAAATCTATACAATACAAACAAGGTTATTTACGTAAAATAAACTTTGAAGAATCACTTACAAAAATAACTTGGTAGGAATCACATTGATTTTTGTTTCACCGTAATTCCAAATTCCCAATGATATTCAACAGTACTTGGGATTGCATAGGCTTACAACACTGAGATTCTCTTAAACTTGAGGTAATCGCAGGTTTTTTTTTAAATTGAGTTAAACTTAACGGCTAACTTGTCTTAAACTTGAGCCTAACATCAAGTTAGATTAACTAGTAACAAGATTTTGGGAATTTAAAAGGTGCGCTACGTGAACCTTGTTTTCTTTATTTAAAAACAACAGATAACCCAAAAGATCACAAAACCAATCTGTAAAATTGAATTACCATCAAATACCATCAAAAGTGGTTGCGTTTTTTTTTTGGGAGGAAACCCAAAAAGTTTCAATGTTTTTGTCCAGGATTTTATGAGCACGCAAATTTTGAAAATTAGAACTTTAGAGCATGAGGGGCCAGAGGGGATGTCAATTATACACAAAGTAAGTTTGAGATCTGAGAGGTTTTTTGTTTTTCATTTGTTACCAATCATGCAGAAAAGCTTCAACTAAGAAAGTCACATAACGTTTTTTTAGAAATGTTGGAAGACACAGATCAATGTTACTCTTAACCCTCCTACTCTTGGTCTATATTTTTCGGCGAGTTTACCAATCATTTGAAACTACTTCACTGCAAGGGTCGTGCATGGTGGCATTACTGTGCACAGAACTAACTGTGTACTGTGTGGATACATTCACCACATGATATAATGCAGGCTGGCATTAGTTTATCTATCGTTCAAAACCACGGTGGTTGATATTGAATGGTCAGACAGTAGGAGGGTTGACTTGTTGACTGTTTATTATGCATTCACCACATGATGTCATATTGCAGGCTGGCATAGAACTATTTGTCCGCAGTTGTTTATGGTAATTATCCAAACAGAAACCGACTGCTGATGTTGACTCAGTGTGCTAGACTTGCATGCAGCATGGTGCTCATCGCGTGCTGCAAGTTGGTCTGCACTCTGCAGTGGACTGCACTTTACTTTCTGTTGTGGTAGTCTGGATGCCAGCCTGTTTGTGAGCACTACATGCCATGGTGAGCGCAGGCAATGTGGTTTAGGGTGTGTTTTATTGAACAATTGGAAACAAACACATACACAAAAACTTTGAACATGCATAAATTGGAAGGAAGGATGCCAGACAACAATTCCTTTTAAAGGGAAGGTATACGTTTGGTAATAAAAACTAATCGGCTAGCAGTACAGCAGCTTTCGATAGTAAAAAGCATTTTGAGAATCATTTCACTTCGGAGTAATGTGGTTATGGAAAAATATATCAGTTTTTATCAGAACAAAATTTGAATCTGAGAAGCTTTTCTGTCAGATTCAAATTTTCTCAGATTGTGTATTCCAATTGCGGATTATTCTTCCTGCGTGGCCATAACCGCTCAGGATTTTTGGCGATATCTCATAAGCACTAACACCTTTTGAAATTATATTTTCACAGGTTAGTTTTATTGTATATCTACATTTATGTAGGATTAAAACAATCGAACAGTCCCTTACATGGCTTAACAGTGACTGATCAATCATTAAGAGGGTTGATGTAGACACACACCACATGATGTCATATAGTAGGCTGGAATGATGCCACTATCATTAAGTCATTTGAATGATATTGAATTAATATATCAGTAAAAATTACGAGTTAGTAGGTGAACTTCTACAACACTAGCACCAACGAAAACTGCAACCGTGTCAGAAAGGAAACGCGAGTGTCGGTCTTAAACTTCTCGATCTCGACATAACGGTAGGACAAATTGCCGTGGTAATTTATGTTTATTTTCTGTTTTTAAGAGGAGTGGTTTATAGTACGGGCACTTTTTCATAACGACTGTAAGCACGCACAGAAAAATCCTGCTTGGCTGAAATAGGCTACCAGCCAAAATTTCATAGAGTTTACATTGTTGCCACTGGTCCCAGCTCATTTATTTTGCTCAGCCAAAACATTTGCTAAGCTGTAATTTTCTGCTCAACAGCTTTTCATGAAATTTGTTAAAAATGGACAGAAAAAAATGAACTCAACAATGAATGTATTTGTAAGATTTTTGTCTCCCTTGGTTGGGGGTTCGATAAAAAATAATTATTTGTAGTATTATTTACTTATTAAAAGGAGTCAATAAAAAAAACTAACAGGTTGCCCCAAACTGTCTACATTTTCCCACTAATTTTTAAAAACCCAGTTCCTCTCCTTGACAAATTTGTCTTCTTTTCTGTACCGAGGTCTGGTTCTGTACTCCTGTATAAATGATGACAATTATGGACAACCACTACTAGTAAATGTATTTTATTCCGAAAAACCCCAAAATAAAACAGATGGGAAAATCAAGAAGGAAGTGACATTAAAATAAATATCTTATGAAAATCAATTGTTCTATTAGAAAATATGCATACATGTAAATCCACATCACCGAAGGAAAGTAAAGTTTTCACTCACTACTGGAAAAACGTGCAACACACACTTGAGGAACAATGTTATGGTACAGCATTGATAACATAGGGGGGGGATGCCCCTATTTATATATATTTTGAAAGAATAAGTTTGAATAGTTGTTTAGCCTATGGGGGGGGGGAGGGGTAACAAACTGATGATCTTTTAAAAACACAACACTCGTTTTAAAATACTCTTTAATGAATGTCTAATAGTAGACACAATCAGCGACCGGAGTCACGTGATTCATAGTGGGGATACAATGTAAACAAAACCAGCAAGCAACGCGTAGTGTGCATGGAACACCGTAACTGCTATCCCAACTTCTGGCAGAAGCACTCGAAGGAAGCAGCCATGCTTTTCCGTGCAAACTGCACATTGCTTGCTTGGTTTATCTACATTGTACACCCGCTATAAGTCACATGACTCCAGTCGGCACTTGTTTTCTATTGACCAAATTTCAACTATGAATTTTTTGTTGGAGTATATTTTGTCCTGTTCCTGATTTGAATTGAAATGGTTTTAAAAAAGGAACTATGGTTTGTTTTTTTCATTAGAGGACTTCGAGAGCTATTAAATGAATTTAGGTTGCCTGCTTTCGTTCTTACGAAGAGACAGACTTGCCACCATGGGCAGTGCGAACCGAACCTCTCGTCACTAACCCCTTGATGGGATGCACTGAAAAAAAAAACACTGATCGGCTCCCAAAAGTGACTGATTTGCGTGCACGCTTGTTTACTCAAATGTTATCGATGCTGTACCTTATCGATAAACAAGACTACATACTCAACCTAGGAATTGGTAAATTGAAGCTTAAGACTTGGGATCATTCTGTATGGATGAAAACAAAAATTAAATTTAGTATTGAAAATAAAAACAAACAAAAGAACCTTGCCCGGAAGGGTCGCTAATCATGCCTTTAAAGACATATCGTACAGAGGTGTAATTACCTTCACAATCACCGAGTGAGATTGGGTTTGGTTTCTAGACTGCTCCAGGCATCTTCAGGAGAAGTTCCCCTTGGTCCACTGTTCTTTTCCATGGTAATAATAATTTGCAGGACAATTTCTTTTTCAGAACTTTCTTATCAGAACTACGTTCTACTCATAGAAAGTAGATGGTACACGGTGTTACCGTGTAACATGACATTGTGTTACATGACATTGTAGAAACCCCAGAGTAAGGGGTTTGCTGGTGGGCAGTTAGAAATTTGTAACCGCCTCCAAACGGAAAAGAAACAGTCTTACACGGTTACAAACTTGTCAATGGTTAGACTGGTCCCCTGTCTTTATCCGCAAGGTAAAGACAGGCAATGGTCTTACAGGCACAATGATTTCATTGGATACAATGATTCATTGGATACAATGATTTCTTTGGATACAATGATTTCATGGATACAATGATTTCATGGATACAATGATTCATTGGATACAATGATTTCTTTGGATACAATGATTTCATTGGATACAATGATTTCATGGATACAATGATTTCATTGGATACAATGATTTCATTGGATACAATGATTTCACTGGATACAATGATTTCACTGGATACAATGATTTCACTGGATACAATGATTTCACTGGATACAATGATTTCATTAGATACAATGATTTCACTGGATACAATGATTTCATTGGATACAATGATTTCAATGGAAACAATGATTTCATTGGATACAATGAATTCATAGGATTTCATAGGATACAATGATTTCATAGGATACAATGATTTCATTGGATACAATGATTTCATTGGATACAATGATTTCATTGGATACAATGATTTCATTGGATACAATGATTTCATTGGATACAATGATTTCATTGGATACAATGATTTCATTGGATACAATGATTTCTTTGGGTACAATGATTTCATTGGATACAATGATTTCATTGGATACAATGATTTCATTGGATACAATGATTTCTTTGGATACAATGATTTCATTGGATACAATGATTTCATTGGATACAATGATTTCATTGGATACAATGATTTCATTGGATACAATGATTTCACTGGATACAATGATTTCATTGGATACAATGATTTCAATGGATACAATGATTTCATTGGATACAATGATTTCATTGGATACAATGAATTCATAGGATTTCATAGGATACAATGATTTCATAGGATACAATGATTTCATTGGATACAATGATTTCAAACGTGCAGTGACGTATTAAGCTTTCCATATCTGTGTGTTATGATTGGTCCGAGGTGATGTAATTTGTCAGCTTGCACTTTTGATCGTCTGCATGCAGCGCTGCTGGTGTTTGGACATCATGTAATGTTATTTTCTTCACTAGATGTATGTGTGAGGAGACTGGGAATCTCCACGTGAAATAAATGCAAGGTCAAAGGTTCATCTGGCAACATCCGGTCAGGTTGGTTTCAGGCATTATTCACGAGTCTCGAAGTGTGACGTTCAGGCTAGTGAGATGCTCAGGCTAGTCAAGGGTATGCGTTCAAACACATTTTGGGGGCAAGTTAGAAATGTTGTTTTAAAAAAATCTTATACCACTGACTTAAAAAATGATTAAAAAAAAATATAATATCTTGATGATATACCCCGGTTCATACAAAACATACTTCTTGATCGAGTTATTTTACACATGATCTAACAGCTGCGACTGGTTTCGCGGGTGCACTTTGCTGTTTGTGTGGTGGGACGGGTAACTTTTTAGTGCTGTTATTTGAGCTCGTCAGTTGAAAATAAGTATGTCCGACTTCTTCACCTGTTTTTTCCTCGCCAAATACAAATGAGGGCTTGTGCGTAGGACTGGGGTTACAAATCATGTTGGCATATGAATGGTTCGCTTTTAGTTTTACTGTGGTTTTTTCGGTGCGGGCCGAGGGGGTTGGCGGAGACCCACCTGATTTTGGGGGGAATTCTTCTTCGTAGACACACGAATAGATATCTTCGTCTTCGATGACATCTGGTTCAGGGATATCTGAAATAAAACAATGGGGGATGTTTGAAAAATTTGACCTTGGAATTAGTAAATGTAATAATAATAATAGTGGTTTCTTATATAGCTCGTACACCCGTCACTCAGTGACGGTCAAGGTGCTTCGCATTATTATCCCTGGTCGGTCACTGGGCCATTTATTTCATTCCTTAAGAAACCATTTCAGATTCTTTTTGGAGTACAGAGCCTGTGCTGCTAAAGCTAAATCAACCACAATGACCATCTCTGCCCTCACAGGAACCCATTTACCCCTGGGTGGAGAGAAGCAATTATAGTTTAAGTGTAAGTGTCTTGCTCAAGGACACAGGTGTCATGACCAGGATTCAAAACCCACACTCTGACTTAACCAGCAGAACTTGAGTCCGATGCACTAAACCGCTTGGCCACGGCACACCCAAAACTTCTTTAACCCTCCTACTCTCGGTGACTCTTGGCAACATTTTCCAGTGAGTTGACCAACCATTTGAAACCATTCGACTGCCAAGGTTGTGTACGGTGGCACAGCTGTGCACAGAACTAACTGTGTACTGTGTACATGCATTCCCTCATGGTATCATATTGCAGGCTGGCATAGTTTATCTATCATTCAAAACCACAGTGAATGGTATTGAATGGTCAGACAGCAAGAGGGTTAATTCAAAACTGAAATTGAGAAGAAGTTAAAATGTCCACAAGTTGATCATGTATCAAACAGGGTTTGCATATTCTGCTGCAAGACTATGCAAGTCATGAGCATATTTAAACAGTTGGCTCTGTTAAGTTGTGCATTCTCGTTTCCTTTAATCGTTAAAAAAAGCAATGTCCAGATTGCCAAAAAATGGTCTAATACACACACAAAAATACACCAATGAAGTGGTAGTTAATTAGAAACTAAAATCAAATTCTTGTCCGGATCCTGACAATATCTCCACATCCATAAGCCATGTGCAAACAATTTTGCACGAGAGAAAAATCTTTCAACAAATATATTTCCGTAAAAATTTGGTCATGCAACTTAAATTTTTTCTTTTGCTGTGTTATGCCAAACATATATTTTTTAAAAGACAAAGTACACCTTTGGTTTTTGGAACCGTTTGATTGTTTTAATATCTATATAAATGTAGAAATATACTGGAAAACTAACCTGTGAAAATTTCATTTTAAAAGGTGGTACTGTTTTTGAGATATCGCCAAAAATCTGGAGTGGTTATTGTCCACGCATGAAGAGTATTTCCTAATAGGAATACACAATCTGAGAAACTTTTCTGATAGAAATATTTCTTAGATTCAAATTTTGCAGGATAAAAACTGACATCTTTTCCCATATCCACATTAATTTGAATTGAAATATCTCTCAAAATGCTTTGTACTATCAAAAGTTGCTGTACTTCTAACCAAGTAAGTTTTTTATTGCCATTAATTTTTTAGCGCGGTTACCAAACGTATACCTTCCCTTAAAGGCCCAAGTTGCTTTCAATTACTAGAACATTTGTGCACACTTACTTATAGGACTTTTCGGAGATGAAGAAGGGCTATTAGCTGCTTTCTGATATGGCTTCGGGAAGACAGCTGGCTTGCGCAGTTTCACAGGGGGTGCTGGTGTTGGGCTGTAACCGAATGATTTACGATGATGTTCTGTTGCTTCGTTGTTTCCCATGTTGCCGTACAGCTGGTCGTAATCCCCCTGGCCGTCCTCGGGAACAAAGTAGAGGGGGTCACTTTCCGGTTCCGTTTGCTCCACTTGTATTCTGGGAGGGTGCTGGGTTGAACTATAGAAATCAGGATGGGAGTCAGAATGCCAATTAACAGTGGGGAAAAAAGTGGAGATACTGGTGTTCCCACAAATCAAAACAACGAGTTGTTACACCACAGTGGCTTTTCAGCTTGGCTACGACTCGTAAAAAGCTTTTTCCCGTATTGCTACCAGAAACCTCTCCCGGAAACCTCTCTAAATTGTGAGTTGTTATGTTACAACACCGGCTCTTTTCAAGTCCAACAGCACCCACAAGTAGTATTGTAGTCCCTTTGTATTGTTTTGTTTTGTAGCAATTGCCAGTCGAGTATGAAGTACTGCCAAATACTAGGATGGCTGAAATGTACTTAAAACGAGTACTTTGGCCATTAAGCACGAGTTCAAGTTTGTTTGTTTGTTTGTTTGTTTGTTTTATTTCCATTCATACATACATAAACTGATTGGTGAATCCAAACTAATCAATACATGGTAGGAAACATGTCCTTTTTTTTAGTTTTTAGATACATAATAATAAATAACAACAGTATGAATGGTGTTGTCATTCTGAGAAGGACTGGCCTTCTGTGGTAGCAGCACCCAAAACTGATGTCAACAATTACAGATCGTCTAGAGTTATTCTCAACATGGAAAAGGAACAGAATAATCAAATAAAGGTAAATTAAGAGCACAATCAAATAATAATAACGTATAGAGGTTTCTGCATAAATTACATCAAGTGTCCGTTTCCAGTTGTGTATGATCTCGCCGCGCCATGTTTTTACTTTCCCAGAATGCCTTGCTCAATCGTAACCCCTGAAAGTGTGACTTTGAAATATTCAAACTTATTGGGTATTTTTATTTGTCCTGTGGTCGCGTCCATTCTGTGTTAGAGAATACGCAGAGTGCGCTATCAAAAAGACGCATCAAGTCTCAGAGCAACTGGTCCCCTTTCATTCTTTTTTTTCGATCTTGTGATATGTCTACATGTAAGTGTATGCAGTTTAGGGTGACCACGTAAAAAACATGGTGTATTGCGTCAAAATACGTGCATTATGACACGCGCGCATACTAAGCGCCCGACAAGCGCCCTACAAGCATGCACACAGAGCAGTCACTTATGGTTAGCCAATCAGCATTGTTGTTCAGTGCGTCCCTTCCAGGGGTTAGTGACGAAAGGTATCGATACGGCTTGCTGCCCACAGTAACGAGGCTGCACACGCACCATACCTTGACAAAGAACCTTAACTCCCAAAATGGCAGACCGTGGGCAGAGTGTAGCTGCTTGTGATGTCAGTGCATTGTCTCTTTCTCATCAAAACACTCGACTCTCTAGGAAATCACGAGAGGCCGGTTACAGAGGTTTTCAGAGGAAATTCCTGGTAACTACAGAGACGTTTTTTTGTGGGGTGAACGCTTTTTTCCCCCTGAAGCTGCAACTCACCTTGGTGGCATAACTGGGGCGTCTTCATCTGATTCAAATTCAAAATATTCTGATTTGACGTTCCTCGGGGATGAGGTAGAAGGGGATAGAGTTGGAACGACGTACATGTCATCAGCGTCTACTTCATCTATAGTACTTGATGGAACTGCTACAAAAGAGCAAACAATACTTTATAGGACTTTTTAGTTATAATAATAATAATATAACGTATTTGTAAAGCGCCTACTGCAGGCCAGCCTCTAAGTGCTTACCATTCAGTATTTTCCAGCAAGGTATTGTGGAGCTACGTTTTGAAGTGTTAGACCAATTCCTTTACATAGCACCATGTAATGGTTTACAAGGTGCTGTGGCACAATATGCAGCCGATCAAACCAGGAATACCGGGGCGATTCCCCTTCTCTTTTCGATAAGGGCACTGGGTTCTTTTACGTGCATTACACAACACACGGTACCTACGGCTTTACGTCCCATCCGAAGGACGCAGCAATAATGGTTAAGTGTTTTGCTTAAGGACACAAGTGTCAGACCGGGACTCTGCTGAACAGTAACACCAGAGCTTGAGTCCGGTGCTCCTATCCGCTCGGCCACGCCATGCCACAGTTAAACACTTGTATTGTGATTTCTGACCAAACGTTTGAAACCATTCAACTGCAGGGTTGTGTATGGTGGCACACTCTTTTTTGTTAGCCCCGGGGGTTACTGCACTCAGCCTTTCTCCCATGAATGCCAGTGTTTTCAGGCTGTGTTCAAATTGGCGGCTACAACTAGGGGTGTTTGCTAAGTATGTCCTATACTTCAACGCATGATGATGCGGAAATCTAGTCATAGCCGCCAATTTGGACAGGCCTTCGCAGTGGACCACTGCCAGTTGTGTGAAAAGGTTAAGCAAATTTACCCCCAAATGTTGTGTGAAAGGTGCTTAAAAACGCATTCAGTACAGTGCAGGAGTGATTTGTGTTAGTAAACCCTCTACTTTAACAATGACTTCATCCGTTGTGTAATTTTGTATTATTATCAAATAAAAGAAGAAGTGGAGCGTACCATTTCTCGGAGGGAGTTTCGGCGCGTCTTTTCCAGCGATTTTTCTTCTGAGCATTTCCTCATCTGGCGTCATATACTCATTTTCATCGTCAGGATCGCTCAAGTCGCTCTCGGAAGAGTGGTTGAAATCTGAAACGAAGAGAAAAGAAAACCCCGCATTATTTTGGTTTCACCCTCACACTGACGATGCTTTCCAAGTCCTGCTGAAAGACAAATCGACAGGCTACTTGGGTAGGATTTGAACCTGCGACCCCCAGCATTCTAGTACTAGACCATTGTAGGCTGGCATAGTATATGAAAACCACAGTGGATGATACTGAATGGTCAGACAGTAGGAGGGTTGACTGTGTACTGTGTAAATGCATTCACAACATGATATCACATTGCAGGCTGGCATGGTTTATCTATCATTCAAAACCACAGTAGATGGTATTGAATGTGTCAGACAGTAGAAGGGTTGACTGTGTGCCATGTAGATGTGTTTAGGCCCCCAAAAATAAGGGTTCTGTTTCCGGTTCCCCGACGACCCAAGTTTTTAAGCCGCGACCCTAAACTTTTTATTCGGCCTTTAAAAAAAATGGGAAAAAACAAAAACAAAAACCTATTTACCTGGAAGAAAATGTCTGACTTTTACCAACTTACCATGTTTTAGGCAACATTTGAAATAAAAACCAGAACATATCAAGAAGAATTTACAAATATATCCGTGATTTGAGCCTGCAATGTCCAACGACTCGACTACGAGCGAAAAATACTCAAAATTCAATTCGCGGCCCGCACATGTGTACACAGCGCTGTATGAAGCGCATTCCACGGGTTTGCGCAATCTGCAGATTGCGCACAATTTTGCAAAACCGGCCGCTTGAACTGCCTATCTAAAGAGCGCAAACTGAAGATTGCGCTCAATTTGCAAGGTCAGGCAGATTAACTGCCAAATCTGCAGAGCGCAAACTGCAGTTTGCGCACAATTTTGCCTTATTCGTTGTGCAAATTCGTTGATTGCGCTCAACACATGAACGATCGTGGACGTATCGTCAATCGTATCGGGAAAAAAAAACCCGCAAAATAAAAAAACTTTCCGACCTACCGACCCTATCTTCAAATGACATGTAATCGGAAACAGAACCCTTTTTTTTGTGGCCTTATCACATATCACATATCAGGCTGACATAGTTTATCCACCATTCAAAAACCCAGTGGATGATGTTGAATGGTCAGACAGTAGGAGGGTTGACTATGTACTTTGTTGATGCACTCACCACATGCAGGCTGGCATAGTTTGTCTATCATTACCAACCAAAGTGAACGATATGAAATGGTCAGACAGTGAGGGAGGGGGGGGGGGTTGACGCAACGAAAAATACACAGACATAAAGCAGGACACTACCTGAAACCTTACCCTGTGGTTGCTTGTTTTTACTCTGTAGTGATGCAACAGGTTCTGATGTCCGCCTGGTGATATGGGGAGAGGGATCAGGGAGCCCGAGTGTCTGCTGGGGTGGTAAAGCCTTGAACCTCTGCGCTGGCAGGTTTCGTTCTAATGCTGGATCTCTTTGAGGGAGCTGAAGATGCAACTTTTTGAAAATGTCCTCAACTTTACTGTTATTGTCTGTGATAGAAAAACACAAGTACATTGTAATTAGATACTACTACTACTACTACTACTTCCCCCCTCCTAAAAGGAAAAAATGCATACGAATCAAGCAACTTCAGCTGCAGCTATGGCTGGTGGCTATTACAAAAATTTGGCAGAATATGATTTTTTTCCACCGAAATTCTGGTCATAGCCACTTCAGACTCTGTTACTTCGGCCATGGCCTAAGATTGAGGCTCTAGCCTGAACTAATCTCGGACCAATTTCATAGAGCTGCTTAAGCAGAAAATATTGCTTACAAAAATTTCTGCTAGGCAACAAAAAGCAGGATACCAGTCACAGATGCTATATGAGAAATTGTATTTTAGCTGGTAAGAATAATATTTGATGTGCTTAGCTAGTTTTTGTGCTTAAGCAGCTCGATAAAACTGGGCCCTGATGCCGTTAATATGGTTTTTTCTTTATCAATATGGGTGGCATGGGTGGGTACTGTGCTAAGTGCTCGCCTCTCGCCACTGTGGCCCTGGTTCGATTTCCGGCTAGGGTCATATTGGAGTACAGTTGTGCATTTCCTGACCCACAAGTGTTTTTCTCCGGGCCATATATGGGTCGATGTGGCTAGCTGCCAAAAGGCGCCTTTACAAACTTGTCGCTCGACCTCATTGAACCCGCATCCTTCAGCTTTTCAGCTGCGAGTAAGGATGCTAGCCTCCCAAATAATAGTTATGATTATATTTTGATGAATCTTGAATACTGGTTGCCATACCTGCTACCGAACTAGGCGTCACTGCTGGTTCACTTGGCATTGACTCGACCACGTCCAGTTTCACCTTACATAAGGCAGTGCTCTTCTCAAAAAACCTCATCAGAGAATGACAATGTTCTGTCATCGACTCCTTCAACACCCCAGCCTAACCATAGAGAAACAGACATTTACAGGTAATATACAGGATAGGTAGAGCTGACAAAATAGTTTTAGAAGTGTCTTGCCCCAGGACACAAGTGTCGTGACCGGGAATCGAACGCGTACTCCGATGAACAGGTAAAATCGGAACCTCGGGTCCGATGCACTAGACTGCTCGGCCACAACAGCATTCTCTGTGTTTTTATTTTGTTTGTTTATACTGTATGTAGGACTCAACTCCACTGGCTCCCAGTCCATCAGAGAATAGTTTTTAAGATCCTCACCGTTGCGTACAAATGTCTCCACAATACCGCTCGGCTCCTGCAAATCTCACCATCTCACCGGTCTCAGCCTGGCCTTCTATCCGGTTCAGACAGCCCACTCTTGGCGGTTCCAAAGGTGCATTCTGCCGCTAGGGATCGTGCATTTTACGCACACATGCCCCGTGCCTTTGGAACCGTCTCCCTCATCGAATTTGTTCCGCAGAGTCACTAGAAGTCTTCAAGAATCATCTAAAAACTTTCCTGTTCAATGGTTGATTGCTGAGGACCAACGGTCTTTCCCATTATTAGTGCCTTTATTTATTTATTCGCTTTTGTTTGTTTCCTGTTAAGTGCTGTGGTACCCAGTGGTAAGAAGGCTCTATAAATGCCTGTTATTGTTATTCTTATTATTAAATACAATTATCAAAGTTAGCCGGAAGGGTCAAGATAGATTGGGTTTCCTTTCTCACCTTGTAAAGCTCAAACTCTGTAAGACTGTTCTTCAGTAAGTCAGCCATTTCTCCATCTTTTGCTTGCGCCTTCAGAATAAAAAATATAAAAAACACTCAATTCGTTATACTTCACAGGCTTCCTTCAAGCCGACCTCCTTGAATGAAACTAAACCTTAGCAATCCATTTTTTTTCCATTGGGATATTTTTCTACTTACCAAATACAACTCCGACTCCAAGTTCGCTATTTTTGATTTTTCGGTTTTCTTTGCCTTCTTGGCACTCTCCAACTGCAAAAAACAAAAAACAATTGAGCATGTTACTAAAAAATAGGAGACTTACAGGGATGCCAGGCGGCACCAGACTAACTAGGTACATATCCTTCTGTTCTTGGAAATTGAAATTAAGGCCGTGTCCGAATTGGCTCTGGCTTTGGCTAGATATCGGCGTCATCATGCATTAAGGTATAGGTTGTCCTTCAGAAGCAACACCCTTAGCAACAGTTGCAGCCGTAGCTGTAGCCACCAATTCTGAAACAGCCTTATACCTAGGTCTGCTGCCATCTAGCATTTCAAAGTCTCATTATTATTAAAACAAAAAAAGACTGGAGGATTTGTTTTCTTAACCGACAAAATAACCATATATTTCTTAAGACGATACACTAAGGATTACAAAAAAAACTAACAATTAAAGACCATGTAAAATAGGGGAATTTTTTCAGGCAGCTTGAAAGCAATCAACTGCACTGCATGCACAGAGAGCACCTCAGCAGCACAAGAGACATTCTTCTTGCTGTAAGTCACTATCCCCAAGAAAGTAATGGGAAAACTGAAATGTGAGAGGATTTTCTTATTTGAGATTAATAATAATAATAATATCGACTCTCGTATAGTGCAATTCCCAAAAATTATCATTGCGCTTCAAACATTATCACTTCTGGTCACTGGGCCATTATTTCATTCCTCATACCATCTTGGCTCCCTGGGGAGTGTATAGCCTGTGCTGCAAAGTATGTAGCGCACTAAGCTAAATCAATCACAAGAACCATCTCTGCCATCACAGGGGTGCCCATTTACCCCTGGGTGA
Source organism: Pycnopodia helianthoides (assembly GCA_032158295.1). Lineage (NCBI taxonomy): Eukaryota > Metazoa > Echinodermata > Asteroidea > Forcipulatida > Asteriidae > Pycnopodia > Pycnopodia helianthoides. The sequence goes on from CM063259.1 coordinate 12,540,907, forward strand.
TGAGAAGCAATTACAGTTATGTGTCTTGCTCAAGGACACAAGTGTCACGACCGGGATTCAAACCCACACCCTAATGAGTCCGATACACTAAACCGCTTGGCCACGACACACCTGGAACTGGTTGCCTTTAATCTGCCCCGAGTGACATGGCCTTAAGACTGATTTTTGTTCCAAATAGTTAACCCTGTATCCCATATGTACATGTACCTTGTTCCGGCAGGCTACCACCTTGCCTGCAGACTTCTCTTTTTCTCTCTGGATTTCGGTGACTTTCTTTCCTTCTGCCGTGATGTCCTTGAACGTCTTTCTGTATCTGGAACACTATTCATAATCATGAATAAACATTATTCAAACGAGCTAAGTGTTATTTTCAACCAGCAGTGAACTCTTTTAAAGTGTAACTGAAGATTACACATTCATCTATTGAATAAACATTATTCAAATGAGCTAAGTGTTATTTCAACCAGCAGTAAACTCTTTTAAAGTGTAACTGAAGATTACACATTCATCTATTGAATAAACATTATTCAAATGAGCTAAGTGTTATTTCAACCAGCAGTTAACTCTTTTAAAGTGTGCCTGAAGATTATACATTCATATTGATGAAAATTTACATGAATTATACAAATTCTTTGAGTTCGTTTCACCACAAATGTTAGAGGTAAATATGATTCTCCATTGTCTTATATGTTATATAATGAACAGATCCTTGTTGGTGGACAATGCGTCACGACGCTCCAAAATTAAATATAGGAGTCCTATATGGACAGTTATAGGATGCTTTGAACACCTCGCAGCAACCTTTACCAAAGTATTTAATCCTAGCCCATTTGTCCAGATAAGGCGAAGGTCGTGTCAAGGCAGACAAGATACATGTACCTCGAGGATGTTCACATTATTTAGAGGGTTCTTTAAAAAAGGTTTCAAAGTGTCGGGTGGATGAGTTTTCGTGTCAATTTTGTGTGGTTTTTTTTGAAGAAAAAAAAATGATATCAGGGTTCTGCCCACAGTGGTTATCTGTATCCAACCACCACACATTTTCTAAGGTTTTCAACAAAATGTAAAATTGGGTAATTACCAGTAAAAAATGGTATCCAAAGCCATTAATGTTTAGTACATGTACTTTGGTTTGAGTCTCTTTGTATGATCTACCGTGTAACTGATCCATCTCAAAATGGTTTCCAGGGAAACATTTTCGCCACTAAGAAATCCTGGGCAGAACCCTGCAATATTTAATATTTAATAACAAGGCTCTATGTGGATGAGTTATTATACTAAACAAATATCGGACACATTTCGTACGTGCATTGTCGCAGAGTACTATAATCGCTCAATAAAATAGGGCTTTCACTGTTTCCGCTTTGTGAAATGGAACAGTCCAAACTTCACCTCGTGATTATATTCTGTGACAATGCACTCCCATGCACCCAATATTTGTGTAATATTCAGATGTTTTCTAATTGAAGTTTTGACTCATACTTTTTCGTAATCTAAAGTCGAAAAAAATAATAAGTGCTATCCAAATGCACAACCCTTGGCAGGCCTTTGAACCCCCCTTCCAAAATGAGATGGGAAAAATATGAGTTCATTATCGCTCAAAGCACATGTACAACATTGGTAATTTTCAAAGACTAGTATCCACACTTTATGTGACCCAACATATACATGAAATAACAAACCTGTGAAATGTTAAGCTCAATCGGTCTTGGGAGTCATGAGAAAACAGTGAAGAACCCCATTATATGTTTTCACTGTTTTCAAACATAGGATTTTATTACTAGTGATAAGGACTAACAGTTTTACTCAAATCCTAAAAACTATAGCATTTCAAGCAAAACTATTTCAAAGGAAGTTTAGAAAGTTATGTGCAAATCTGTGAACCACAAGACCACTGGGCTTGTAGCTCAAAATGTTTACAACATGGTTTATTGGACCAGAATTCTTTTCAAAGGGGCAGAAAGAAAACAAAACTACTCATTTTAACATAATATGTAAACTGTTTTTAGCTGGAAAGCACTGAGACTTCCCTCATCTGTACTAAGGGGGCGTGTATACTTCGACATTCGGCAGAGTACACTGTGCAAGTCTTGCGCGTATTTGAACATTTAGACCAATTAAAGGGCGCGAGTCTGTTTCCTTCACGCACTAAGGCAATGTGCATGGGACCAAAGTGGGACCAAAAATGTTTGTATGCGTGCGAGACTTGAATGATACATGTAGCTACATGTATCAGACTCAAAGTTAACATTTGAACATTTAGGCCTATTAAACAAAATTTGTATTAGATGTTACTGCACAGTGAGATATTACTGTTCAATTGAAAGGAACATGTCCCGGTCATGAGTTCATATGCCCCATGTTAAAATCACTGGCCTTAGGCCCGCGGTCTAGTGTACTTTTCAAGCCCTGAAGTTTCAATAACTGGTAAAGACAAATTTCCTTGTGACCCATGAGCTCATCCAATTTGTTAAGCTGCCTTTTATTGGTCTCATCTTACACATGACATGCCTACAGTTTGTTTATTTTTCTGAAAGCGTTTCCTGGTTCGGGTGCATAAGTCCTTGCTCTAATGAACATATCCACCAAATTTGTGTCGGGGAAAAGGAAGTGTGGCTACGCTAAATGACAAAGGCCCAGCCTGGTATCTTTTGTCAGGGCATGTAGGGTAGAGAGTTAGTTGGTCGTTTTTGTATGAAAACCTTTTCACCCATGGAAGAAAGACCACAAATCACAAAACAGTCGTATCTGATCCTGATTAGCGCTCTCCTCATGTGCATTTAGCTAGCTTATCTGGTCAACAAGCGCAGATTGCCGATATGCAGGAACTGCGGCCGGCCGACACAAGATAAAACAAGTTCAGATGCTCCAGATTGTCAGGGCTTTCAAAACAAAGACAAAAAAGCCACATTCTAAGGACCTCGTTTTATTTCAGCGTGCTTTGGCCAAACTCCCCAAATTTGGGTCTAGAATGCCCCACAGTTTAAACAAAAAAAACCAAGGGAGGACCCCGCTCAAGTTTCAGTGATACTTTGCCCTTGGAAGGGCAAGGCAGTTTCTCCAATGGTAAAAGGCATTTCAAATTTGTTTGCATGGAAACATCTCAAAAGGACACAGACACAATGACCAGTAGAATGGAGGCAGTGCAAGTCTCGCGCGTATTCAAACTTCCGGAACCAAGTTGGTCTCTACCATTTCAAATACTTTAGTTTAACGTATCTGCACCCACTCTCTGGAACTCTCTTCCTTTACACATCCGAGCTACAAAGTCTCTGGACATTTTCAAAACTTTGCTAAAAACTCACCTATTCAATATTTCTTATGATTGACTTTCTGTTTGTTATTTTTTACCACTTGTTTTTGTCGACACGTTTATGTAAATCTATTTTATTCAATGTGCTCTTATTTCTTTCTAAGCTACGTAATTTGTGATCTTTGTTGTTACTCTCTCTGTTTTTTGTTTTGCTTTTATGCGCCTCGGAATAAGTTTAGTCTTAGATAGATGGCGCTTTACAAGTTTTTTATTATTATTATTATTAACGTAGGTTATGTCTACACAATATTGTTTGGAAAAAAGTAAAATTTAGCGATAATGAAAGTGAAATAAGTTTAACAAATCAACAAAGAAAACTTGAGAATAAGACTTGACATCTGTTTCAGGTTTCATAAAATATCAGTTTACATGAGTCACAAAATGCCCAACTATCATTTTGTTAAGGAACAATTTTAGCTTCGTAGAGAGAGAGAGGGCGGGGCAACAAATACCTGTTTCAGGTGTCAATTAAAAAAAAAAAATTGCTTTAATGTTAATTTAGTTTTACATTCCCCAGTAAATCAAAAATGTGAAACTTAACTTGATCCTGGAAGGATCAGTATTACTTTCATATTTTTTAGATTTTGTAGGTTTCATTGGCTTTTTCAAAACCAAAAGTGATGTTTGTCAGTAATTGTCAGGTACAGGAATGACACCATGTCATATCCCCCACCCCCACCCCACTGATTTTAGCAGCGGGCCAGTAAACTCACAAGCAGACCAGACCAATTTTCATCTTGTGTTTTGAATTCAAAATCTTTATATTAAAAAAAGAAAAAAAAAATTAAATCAAGTTGAAAATTTGACTAGTTTCAATCAAGTTGAAAATTTGACTTTTGATTCTCATAAATATCTTTTGATTCTGTTGAGAAGCAAAGTACACATATGAGTACACCCATGAGACAAATTATCTCATCTCATCTCATGAGACAAATGAGATATAGATCTTCCTTTCAGTGCTTGTTCAAATAAAAACAGTTTATACATGTATGTTAAAACTGTGTTGTCATTTGGATTCTGGTATCTTCATGTGTGTTTTTTCCATTTTGACTCAGGTCATGTAACAAACAAATGTGGTCAAGTAAAAATTCTGAGCTACATGTAGTACAAGACCAGGGGTTTTGTGAATCCCTCCCCCTCCCCAAATTCGAGCCCTGGAAAGCATTTTGGAATCTTACCAAAGTCCAAATTTGGATGTTGAGTGAAGAAGAGTGGAGTATGTTGGAGGAAATGGGAGGGATTTCTGGCCAAAGACACCTGGGGATTAGGAATGATGGATTGGAAATGGATTATCCCCTCCTTTACAGGAGAATACACAATTTGTCATCATGTCCAGGCATACAAGTCCTATATCTGGTTTCTATTCCTTGAAAGGTGCAAGTAAACATGAGTACATTTCGAAAAGCCAGCCAAACTCTGTGCAGATACTGTCCGCAAATTCCTGTAGAAAAAATGTGTAGTGATTTAAGGACTCTAACTTTGGAAAATAAACCCTTTTTTATTTTTAGGAAGAACTTTAAAAAATGTTACAACGCATGATTTGTAGTGTCGTTGTCCAGTTCACAAAGTCCAAGACTTTTGTGTTCCTTTTTCCTATATTATGTATTTGGACGATTACTAGTATTTGGATGAAACTAATCTCCAAAGGTCTTGCCCCGAGACCATTGCTCCGAGACCGAGACCCAGACTCCAAAAATTGATTTGAAGCACAACACTGACGACTTGGTTTCAATCTCACGTTAAGGCATCGCACTTATTTGAATATTTGAACAAGTAAACAACTCAGTGATCAAAAACATGCCTTAACATGCGGAAAATGCCTTTCTAATGAACTTGCATTTTATGAGGAAATAATATGCTTATTATAATTTTAAGCTCAGAAAAACGAAAAAGCTGTTGCAAACTGCTTAGCAACCGAAAGGACCTATGGTATAAATGCAAAAACTTGTTAGTGGCCTGACGTTTTGACCCCAGCAAAGTCTTTCTCTGAAATCATCAGGTAATGTAGACAGTGCCTTTGCAACGGGAAATGAGGGAGATCCTGGTAACCATGGTATCAGCAAAGAGGAAGTTGTAGTGTTTTCAAAGCAAACATCCAACAACAACAACAAGGATGTGATGTTCTTTTAAACAAAATAAATGAAGTGGGTGGTTGTTTTTTTCAATCTTAATTGCCCCCCACAGAAAGCTAGAAGGCCCCTCAAGGTGAGGACTATCTTGTACTCACTTCTGACTGTAAGGAGGTGGGCAACAATGCGCCGGGTCAAGTTTCACAGAGCTGCTTCTTGCACAAAAACTAGCTAAGCACCACAGAAATATGCTTACCAGAATAAGGTTACCAACCAGACTATCATTTGACGTGTACCATCTGTGACTGGTATCCTGCTCATTCTTGCTTAATAGTAGAAAACCATTGAGCACTATTTTCTGCTCTTAAAGCAGTCAGGCTATGAAATTGGGCCCAAGTTAGGGGGTTCCAAAGTGCAGCGGTACCAGGGAAAAAGCTGGCAACATAACCTCACAGTACTGGCCTTTGAAATACTACCCCTGCTCAGGGAGCAACATGAATTTGTGAGCCCATCTGAACTCCTTAGGAGTATGCAGCACCAAGAACCAAACTGGCACATGTATCTAATCAACCACAATGTACGGTGCAAGTCACACACATATAGTCTAGATTAAATTCAAGATTCCAAGAACCTATTTAGGAAGCAACCATGAAGAATTGAGTCAACACGCAATGGAAACAAAACCACACTATGTTTAAACAGGTTCGAGACGAGACCAGTCTAGGGTAAACTGGGGTAAAAACGCCCATGGGGTAAAAACGCCCACTTGACTTGTTTCCATTGCTAGTAAAAAAAGACACATAGAATTACTAAATGAAATATATTTCTAATAGGTACTATGCATGGCAAAAAACATGAAAAGAATAATTAAACTTATTAACATATTTTAAGGGTGCATAGGTGCTGTTAAAAAAAATTCGGAAAAAAAAGTTTTGAAAAATGAATGTCGAAGGTTTAACGTATTTCACTGAAAATAAAATAAAAACAGCACATTGTTTTATTTTTTTTATTATTCTTTAGTTGATATTTGTTAAGATGGGTTAACTACACAATAATAAATGATCAAAATATTAAAATCAATTTTAATATTTGCTTAACATTGTTTTGAAAGTGGGCGTTTTTACCCAAGGATAAATCAAGTACCTTGGGGTAAAAACGCCCAGTAGCATCCTTAACATCGAACTCCATTAAAGCCTCATTAATCTTCAAAAAAACCTCAATATTAGTAACTAACAGCCATATTTTAAATTTATATTCACTATTAGAAGCCTATTATATACAAAACTGTGTATTTCTTATATTTTTGTATTCAGGTTTGATCAATTAGGTTAAGGTTCAATTAAAATTTGCAAAGTTTATTGTGACGTATTTGGATTTGTTCACAAATAACTTTCCTTCATGCTAAGTACCACTGCAAACGGCATTAAAAGATTATGTTGAATGATTGGGCCTAAATATTATGACTTCATGAATAGGACTATTTCTGCCATGATTTCACAGGGCATTAAGGCACTAGGTAACAACAGAGAAACTGTTCGCCTGAGTAGGGAGAAACTGTGGATAAAGTGCATCCAGATCATTCAACCCCACTGGTCTGAACATCCAAAAAGAAACGGCTAATAACCTTTTGTCTTTGTTATCCCCACAGATATACACATTTTTAGTCTGCCTCATTAACTAACTAACCCCCTTTTCACCTTTGGTATTGTGTTTTGTGTTTCCAACCTCTTGTGGTCATACCAGCTCCTTCCCTCTACCCCCCCCCCCTTGTCACCCTCTTCGTTGTTCATCTCTTGGTGTCATGTGTGCTCTCATCTCTTTCCAATTGACTGTTTCTGTTACACCAGTAGGCCTATTCCTATTTATATGTGTTGTGTAGTCAATAGTCACCCCACTGCGGTCATGTGACAAAATCTCTCTCTTACCGTCAATGTACATTCGCGAGCTTAAATGCACATCTTACTTGCTAAGCTAGGTGTGATGTCACACTAAAAATCACTGTGGTATTACTGACAACTCATCTTAAGATGAATCTTAGTGCTTTGTGAAATCAGCACCAGGAGCTTCTGGGATGATTTCCTCAGACCAATGAAGCCTTGCTGGAGTTAACCTTAGACCTTTCTAAGTTGGTACATAAAATAAGTGTTCAAGTTTATTGTGCGTGAATTATGAATGCTAATGTTTCAACATACCACATAAAGTTATCTGTTCAAAATGATTGAGTTTGTAGTTATAATGAACCAACTGTGTTTGAAAAGTTGTTTGCAGTTAATGTAGTATCCCTCAATATTGAATTAATTTAATAAATATGATTCCATTACAAAAGAAACCTGTCATATAGCGACCTCTGGGCGGGCGGGCGTTTTTACCCCGAGACCCGAAAAAGGGTGAAAAATTTCACTTTTTCAACATAGTGATTATAATTTTATATTTGCACACAATAGAGGAGATATGTAATGGATAAAACCACACATTAATTTCTCTGTGTCTCCAAGAAGTTCTGAGATATTTAACTAAAACTTTAAAAACGGGCGTTTTTACCCCAGTTTACCCTGAAACGGTCATTGTAGCTTCCTGTATCTGTTTCCACTTAGTGTGAAGAAAAGTAATTCAAGGGTGAGTGTCTTTCCCACTGAGGAGACAATTGTTGCCTGCTGTGATGGGGTTCATGGTGTTTTGAACACCCGAGGGGGCGAACAGCCCCCGCCCCCAGTTTGTACAAAACCCATGGACCCCATCACAGAGGGTGCAGCAATTTTTTTGTTTTATATACCACTGGTAATACATCTAGGCCTACATGTAGATTGTTCTTCTTTGGAGGCGAAAGTGGCACAGTTAAAAAAAACGCAGACAAACGGTGGCGAATGAATTGTAAACAACAATTGCAGTGAATTACATAAACGTTGCTTCACTGTTCCCCTAACGGCACATCGCATCGCACAGGAACGTAAATCAATTAACCTACATGTAGTACCAGCGTAACAACAACCTCCAACCCCGGCGCTATTTCTAATTGTACAAGGCGCTGGAAACGACAAACAGTCATGACAGCGGGCACGATCAAGGCAATATTCCCCTGTGGGGTACATCACTCATGTTCCCCTGAGCCGGCCATGGGTCTTTGAAGCACTTATTACGATTGGTTCTCAAGCCAATAAAAAATTCACAATCTACATCTATTACCAAGGTCTAACAAACAGGTTTGTTGAACCGGCCAATCGAAGACTTCCCATTGTTAGGATTTAATGGCCTTCCCACGGACACACAAGTTTGTCGAACCTGGTTAGCGGACGACTTCCCTTTGTTCTCCCATTGTTTGGACTTTTTTTTCCCCTTTTGGGAAAGCGAAGCAGGGATATCCTCGTTCTGTTTAAAAAACACCCGCATTCTTTTTGTTCAAGTCCTCGGTTTCAATGGGTAGACCAGGGTTCTCTGCCCAGGATTAATTTAGTGGTGGAAAAAATGTTTCCCTGGAAACCATTGCGAGATGCAACAGTTACACGGTAGATCATATAAATAGACTCAAATCAAAGAAGTACTCAAAATGAATGGCTTCGGACGCCATTTTTACTGGTAGATACCCAGTTTTACATTTCGTTGAAAACCTTTGAAAGGAAATTGCAAGTGTAGTTTAAAAATTTGGAAAATGTGTGGTGGTCGGTAACAGAGAAAATTCGGCCAGTGGTGGTTGGGGAATCCTGAGTGCCAGGCAATCCACGCAATCAGGTCGGGATATTCTAAAGTTGCGATGGCCCCGATTGTTTCTGGTTGTGTAGCCAAGGATTCTCAGAAAAGTTAACTCAATCACTATAGGCCCACTTGCCGGAAACCCAATGGAGAAAAGACGAGAAGGGAAGGTGTGGGAAGGAAAACCCAAGAGATTTATTTCAGGGTCAACCCGAACAATCGGGTAGGAACTAAAATAGTGCCCCTGGCGAGATTCGAACCAGGGTCCTAGAGGTGAAAGGCGAGGAAAGCAACCACTACTACGCCAACCCCACCAAACATGAGAGGGCCCAAGTTGGTTCATGTTAAAGGAGCTGTGGAGATCTGTTGGATATGGGGAGATTTTTAGTGTTTTTTTTAAACAAATGCCGAAAGAGTTGACATAGAAGTACTACAAGAATGCAACCAAATTTTGTCTCAAACCTCTTCCATTTGTTCTTGTAATAGTTGAGTGAGTCCGGAATTCAAGTCGGACCATGCTGAAAACACATCTGGGATTGCATAGTTGGGTTCGTTGTAAGACCATTTGAGTAGATCCAAGCTCACTGGAAGCAACAGGAGAAAAAATAACACAATAAATAAGGTCTTGTTGAAATTATTATTTTATAATTTGGTTTTTAAATTCAATTCATAAATACCCCAGTCCTATTGGTTGAAACGTGGTCACATGACCTTAAGACCAGTTTTAAACGGCTGATAGAGACAGTCACTGGAGCTGTAAATGGGCTTTCATTACTTATAGCCTTACGTGTGTTGATGCACTAGCTTACACAGGAGCTAATGTGTACAATGCGTTACGCAATCAATTACATGCTTGATGTAAAGTCTATGAGCACATCGCTTGCAATTTGACCCTTCGAGAAACGGAGCTTGAGGACGTCACAGGAATTGAAAATTTAGGCCTACAAAAAAGAACATTTTACACATTTCCCACATCATTACGCTCTTTAACAAAAAGAGGATATGAGTAAGTAAGTAAGGACTCGCTCTTGCATGTTCGTGGCCATGCGATATAAAGGACCTCACCTTTGGCTTGGTCCTTTATCGCACGGCCACAACCCTGCCTGCTTGAAACGGCCATTTGAGACCTTGTTGCCAACTCTTTTATTCCCTTAATATTCCCTTAACAATTTCAGTGCCAAGGTCGTACATGTACATATAATGTAAATTTTGTTTTTTATTATTCAAAAAGTGTCATTAGTCGCACATGTGCGACCCATAATATACATATGATCACCAGAGGGCATTATCACTCTATTATGCAATTGACTTTGGGATGTACATGTACCAAGGCAACAGCAAGATACATTTCGCTTGTTTTTTTTACAGAATTTAGAAAAAGCTGGGCATTTTAGGTTCAAAACGCAAAAAAAGCGGACACTGAAAGAGCAATATAAATATTTGTTCATAATCCAGAATTTTAATCGTGATAGACTCCGTTTCTGTTGCCCAGGGCCAAATTTCTTGGCTCTGAATACCACAGAATTCTGCGCTTTACAGCCCATATAGAATCACGTGCTTACCGGGATCTGTAAGCGCAGATCTTCGCAGTAAATAGCGCCATGAAAGTGGGCCCTGGTGTTGGCCATTCCGCCTTTAAAAACTTGACGCAAGTTTGTTTTGTTCCACAGAGCCAGTCCGGCGCAATGCAGGAGCACCGAGCTTTTCAAAAAAGTATGAATATGAAGAGACCCTCAAGCAAAAAATCCAGTTCTTTGCAAACAAACGTTCACATTGCATTTCAAATAACCCAGAACCACCCACTGAACAATTCAACTAAGACCTTCATTATTGTCTAGCACCAGGAATTCTTCAGTCATCTGTTATAGTACCTTTATCACCCATCCTGAACCCCCCTCCCCCCCAAAAAAGAGAATCCAAACATCAAAAGTTTCTTCAAAGGACATCGCCTCGGGGTTTAACGGTAAACTCGGGGTTTAAAGGTAAACATTCTGTTTCCTCATGTCTGTAATGGCTAGGGGTATTGTCTACTAAAGCTGGCAGACCATGCACAATGATGCATGACATCACAACATTGCACATTGCACATTGTAGCAAATGGTGCCCAGATGAGATTAACATTATTTGTTGTTTACCCTAGAACCCTACACCTATATTATGTAAAGCATTGTAGGCCTATATACATTGTGCTCAGTACTTTCCCCGAGTCCTGTGGAATTTTCTCACAGGACTAGCATGACTAGGGGGAAAATATACTGAGTATACAGTGCTTTACGTGCATTTTGGTTATAGGGCAAAAAAACAATTAATACTCTTTATCCCTGATTCAAATTTATCATCTATCATCAGATAAGAATGTAATTTACATTCATCAGTAAAGTTTGATTGTTGTTTTTTTTTCAACGTAATGCTGATTTATAGGCAAAATTTTCAAGAAAGATAAAATAAAAATTACTTGTGAAAGTTTCAGGTAAATACAGTGTCTACTTGTTGAGAAAAACAGCAAAAAAAAAATTTGTTTTACGATGAATCCATATGTTTACATGTGCCAGCGGGTACCAACTGTATCTGTGGCCGCAGCATTCAGAAACTGACACCAACCCTCAGAAATCGGAAGAACGATTCATCTTAGATTAAAATACTTTTTGGTTGACAACCAGCCGGGCTTTTTTTCAAGATGGTTGCCAGCTTTTTTTCTGTGTGTTTTTTCTGTGTCCTAAAGTTTAAAAATACAATCTTATTTATTTAAAATAAAATTCGTCAGACATCGTTAAAATTTATCCTTTTAAAGGCAGCCTCTGTAAAGGAAGTGGGTGGGGACGCTAAACATGTTTTTACAAATTATTTGGCCTTATAAGGATTCATAAAACTTCATCATCTTAACATTAACAGAATGTTAGGTCTTGTTCGGCGTAACCTTAGAAGATGCTCAGTCAAAATACGCCAGCAAGCTTATTCGTCACTTGTCAGACCCCACCTGGAATATTGCCGCCCTGTCTGGAATCCATACACCCAGAAAGACACTACCAGAATTGAAGCCTACAAAGACGTGCTGCCAGGTTTCGTTCTCCAGTCATACCGCCGTACTGAAAGCGTGTCGGCCATGTTGAACACCTTGGAATGGGACACCTTAGAAAGGCGACGCAAGGCAGCCAGCCTCACACTCCTCTACAAGATTCAGAACCAAACTATTGCAGTCAATCAAGACCTATACCTTAGTCCAGCCATCCCAAGTAACATCAGGGCATACCATTCCAAGAAATACCAGATCATCCCAGGTATAGGATACAGCTTTTCTACAATTCATTTTTCCCAAGAACTGTCATCTGGTGGAACACACTCCCAGGCAACATCATTGCCTCACCTTCAGTTGAGGCTTTTAGGGGAGTGGTGGCTGCACACATATAAGCAGCGCTGAGTTTTTACTTGCACATTGTACATAAACACCCCTGCACCGCTCATGGACAAGAAGTCCCTCGGCATTACATCCAGACTTATGGATCCTACCGAGTATTCAAGTAGAAGTAGAAAGTACTTTGGCGAGATATAATTTTGTATTATTTTAAACCAGCAGATAACACCCATCCCCAGAATTGTGAAGAGTGTCTCCTTAGTTTGATATTTTGCTACAATTTATAACAAAGTATCATGTCTGTTTTCACGTGTGACGTTTTACAATTTCACTTTTCAAACTTTGCGTTAAAATTTACTTGCAATAATTTATGATTTTAAGGCTATCATGGCAGAAAGAGTTGTCCCAGTCACGTCAAGTGCCCACTCATACCAAAATACCGGTGTAGTCTTGCCAAAAATGCTGTCCATTCCTCCTGTCAAATATGTAAATTAACTTCAGTCAAACACTGTCCATTCCTGCCAACCATTCCAGCCAAATACTTTCTCAGGTAAATTCTTCTGTCCTTGACAATTACTGTCTATTCCTGTCCATTTCGCCGGACACTAGTATTTGGCAATATAATTAGTGCGAAATAGTGCCATGTGTCCACTACGCATGCTCAGTGGACATTATTTTGGCAGCAGACACTTTTTGGCATGACTGACACCAGCAATGGCAGTCACTTCGTACCCAAGTCACTACAAGTACAAAGTGACTTGGGTACGAAGTGACTTGGGTACGAAGTGACTTGGGTTTGAAGTGACTTGGGTACCAAGTGACTTAGGTAAGAAGTGACTTGGGTACGAAGTGACAGACATACGACACCAGCGGCACGATAATTCGGAGGTCGCCGGTGCAAATCCCACTCCAGTCAATATTCATTTTGTCCGAGACCCCCAAATTAACTGAAAATAAAACCAGGATCTTACCATTGTTTATACTGGATACAAGTTTGCCATTGATCAATTCTTGCATTGATTTCTGGTCGATGACAACCGCAGCGAGATCACTGCCTCTCATCATGATCTTTGCAGCCCGTTTCATTCCATCCATTTTCATCATCTTGACAGATACGATCCGTGCCAAGGTGCAACTTTTCACTCAACAAGTCAACTTCGTGTAATTCGTTGTACAAATGTATAGACCTAAATTCTCAAAATGGTTCAAGTTATACATCGGTCTACATCTTTTCCACAAACATCCAAACAGGGAATTGATTTGCCACAATTATGTCATCAGCCATAAAGTTTTAAATTTCAAAGTTACCAATTAGTGTAGGGCAAAAAAACAAACTGAAGTTTAAAAAAAACACTTTTTTTTTAATTCTTCTGTTTTGTCTACTCCTAGATTGTTTGTGTCTAGCTGACAGTGACAGGTTTGATGATTTTGGAACAACAGCTTCGAAAGTATCCAACTTCTAACTCAAAATCAAATCCATCTGAGTTATCGAAGAATGCAAAATGATGGTGTCCATTTCAGAGCAAGGCACCGCCTACCAACGTATCCCCTCTCCTCGTACTTGACTCTCTTTCCTCTCAGAAAGCACAAAGCTCTAGTCCTAGTCCTATGTACGTAATTGTCGTAGCGTCATATTCACATAACTTCGTGCACTGCAGGTAGCGTCAAGTCCAGTGACATCAAGTTGGCCGGCTGACCCTTTCAAACTTTTTTTTTTTCGATGGACAAACTGTTGATGTTCATCAAAACCTATCTGATGTCAACTTGAAGTTGTCATGAACCACAATTAGTGAAGTATGAACACGATCTTATTCCATTGCCCGGTGTGGTGTGATGAGTTCGTCTGGCAGTCGGATGTAAATAACTACCAATTAGCTCATAGGGGACATAGGGGAGGTCTCATAGGGGTATGAAATGTGGGTCATGAGAATTAATTAGTTAACAAAGCAAACTTTCCTATAATCTATGCGGCAAAAGGATACAGATCAACATGTGGTATGAGAAGAGTTTTCACTTCCTGCCACATGCGCTGCATGCACGACCGACTAGTTGCGAAGCCTATAGAAAAGCAATTGTTCGACAATCAACTCATTTATTAGTTGTCCACTTAAAAGTACATAAGTTGAACATTTTCATGTCTGAAATTGATTTAAGCTCTAGCACATGACAATAAAAATTTGAAAACTTAGTAATGAATAAAGAAGTTAAGACAATCTCGAAAAATAAATATAAAAACCTTAAAGGAACATTACAGAATTAGTTTTTGCTAACAAAACAGTTGCTGGCAGTGTGAGCACTTTATGTAATCCACCATATACATAAACTGACAAACCTGTAGAAGTTTGAGATCAATCGGCCATCTGGGTCACGAGAAAATAGTGAAAAACCGATTACACATTTGCATGAAACCATATAGATTCAACAAATGAATAAAACGCTCACTGAGCGATTTAAACTCCAATCGGAAAATTAGTTTATTCATTTCTCATCAAATATGGCATTTCAGACAGAAATATTTCAAGGGATGTTTTCTACTATCATCATCATTAGACCGTGTAAGTTTTATGTAAATCTGTGATCAAAAAGTAAATTTTACAAGTTTTTTTCTTACCAATTCTGTAACGTTCCTTTAAAAATGGCGCACTACAATAACTATAGAAAGCACTGTCCTTCAATTTCATTCTGTTCTAAAACTCCAGTTTATTCAATACAAAAATTCAAAATTCCAACAATTTATAAGGATGTCTACAATCAATCTGCGCTGTATATATTAGCAAGAATGTTTTGTAATGAGTGTAGTGTTATCAAAATTTATCCTGATCCTGCACCATGCCCATATGGCAGTCTCAACAGTTCCTTTGCTCTATCACGTCTTATTTGTGGGTGCACCCCAGACAAAAATACCCCCAAACTCCTTGCTCTATGCCCAAACTGATTATCGTACTGGGTGTTCTTTGGTTCAACTTTTGAAGAGACTTGATTAATTAAGGCTTTGAAGTTGGTCCTGTTTGCGATTTTTTTTTTCCCGCAGCACACGTCGGCTATGGAGTCAACAGTCTAGGCTGTTCTTCCCCATCCGTTAACTGTTGACTCCATAGCCGACGTGTGCTGCAGAACATAAATTTGCGTCCTGTTTGGCTTGGGAAGTGGAGGGATGCTTCATTGAAAAGTGGCAGTAGTTTTGGGGGGAAAAAAACATTTTGGGAGGTGTTACTTTCTGAGGTAGGTCCTAAAAAAGAACAAATCTCAAATGGCTGACCAGCCAAAAATTGAAAGACACCTGAAGTTTAGTGTTTAAATACAAATTTTATTGGTTTTCAAGAGTCCGATTGTTTTAACAGATTTAGCATCGGTTGCTATGTGAGTCTTGCTGTGTGAGAGCGCCGCGCGCGCCAGCATTGGACAATTTAGACCTACTTGAAGTGGATGGATTCTGGTTCAACAATAGATCGTCAAGGTTGAATGCAGAGCATTCACTGCTAGCTGCACACACTGAGTGCTTTTTGCATGTTTACGGGAAAGAAACGCAGGGACGGATGGTGTAATCCGGGTTTTTCCTGATTCCATTTCCGCAATCTGGGCAGTCATGCATGCAGCAGATAAAGGTGAGTTCTTTTCATCCAGATTCTCTCATCATTTATAAATGAAATGCCATTCGCAAACAAAAACGGACAATATCACCTGATCACTCAGTACTCGGTAGTCACTAAGTCAGCTCGGGAGTTAACCATGATGTAATTAAATTAGTGTATTGCTAGCTCCAGACCATGCCAGTCCATGGTTCAACAATAATATTATTGAGTTTCTACTACTAGTTAAGTTTCCCCTGCGTACAAGCGTAGACACTACTCTAAACAGTGTAATGTATGTAAATGTTTAATTATGCCAATGACTGAACAGAAATGCACCACTGCACTCCAGTCATAATGCCAGTCGGTGCCAGGCATGCCAGGCAAAGCCAAGTGTATGTTTAGTATATACAGATATAAGCTTAGTTTAGTAAGGAGTATTGTTTTTCTGCAGATTTAAAATGCTGCAGTGCTAAGTAATATTAATATAATAATAAATAATTTAAGTTTTAACTTAAAAATATGACTAAGTACTAAAAACTTTATAATGAACCTCCTCCTTGATTTGATCATGGAGGTAGAATTAATCCAGGTTCATTTTAGCCATTTGTCCTGTTTCTACATCCATGATTTTCAGCTAACATGGGGTTGATTTTGAAAAAGCGCTCTCATCAAGCTGGTGCATTTATGGTAAAAATGCTAATTCGTCCACACTTTATGCCCTCAATGTGCTGGTAGTTTTTTAATATTTGCTGGTAGTTTATTCCATTTTACCAAGGTCGATGTAAACAGTGGTAGCACTAGCAGTCAACAGAATTACATGTGTAGCTTTGATGACGAATGAGGTGGTAATTTAGTCTCTCCTTGTTGACCTCCTTTGTGAATCTTATATATTTAGCAAAAACCTCAATCTTATTGTTCCTTCCTTAAACATGTTTAAAGCCAGTGGATAGTTTTGGTAATTACTCAAGAAAAAAATTACATAAAAACTTACTTGTCTGCTGTTAAGTGATAGTTTAGAACATTGTGAGAATTGACTCCCTCTGAACTAATGTAGTTTTTTAGAACGAGGTAATTTCTCACTAAAGTATTTGAATCTGAGAAAGGCTCCTGAAGTCATTCTCAGGCATTTGAAAGCATAATGTTCTATGCATCGGGTTTGTTTTTTTCTTTCATTATTTTCTTGCAAGTTCGATGACCAATCAATTGAGCCCAAATTTTCACAGGTTTGTTATTTTATGCATTTGTAGGGATACACCAAGTGAGGATACTAGTCTTTGACAATTACCAAAAGTATTACCTGCCTTTAAACCGCTCTCCGTTTAGGGAATTCATGAGAATTTCACCGGTTTATTCACTGTCTCCTTTACTCAACAGGGATGAGCCACAGGGTAAAGTGTTTGGTGATTGGTGTTCGATCGTCTTGACAACATGAAATGCAATACACACAGAGATCCTCAAATCAGCAAGATGTTAGAGCCAAGGTTAAATCAGAGTACCGTCTGTTTTGTCTCCGCCGTCGTTGATTGCTAACTACTGACCGGGGGAGCCATGGCTTGCTGTAGACGCCTGTGCGCTAGGTTCTGTCGAGTCTTCTCCTCTCCGAAGTGCGCCCGCTTCTTCTCGGTCCTTCTCCTCGTCGCCATCGCCTTCATCTACTACAACCTCTTCTTTTTCCTCACGACAAACCACCTGGAGAACCCAGACTTTGTGGGCGTCAACAAATGCCCGGCGTGTTACGGGACGAGCCTGTGCCACGAGTTCAGCCACGGGTACCTCAGCCTGTCGTCCTACTCGAGGATGAGATTCCTGGACATTGTCAACGTGAAGAACGTCTTCTACGGTTGGCACAAACAATTAAACTCCGACGTGATTCTAAAACGTTTGGGCCACAACACGGAACTTGCCAGTTTTGACAGAGATATGTGTAAGAATGCGGGCGCCGGAGTTGACTGCGACGTCGCGAAAAGTATTTTTAAGACCAAGTTCTCGAGAGTGTTAGAGACGGACAAGTTGACGATCACGGATGCGGAGGGGCTCTCAGACGTGGTGAGATGTCCTTCGGAAAGACTATTGGAAAGGATCACGACAAAGTTTATGGAGTACGTTCCAGCGAACACTCCGATGAGGGACTGGAAGATGATGCTGATGACGACATTGGCAATTAATCCAGAGCCTATTATGTACATGGTGAGATATTACTTAGACTAGCCCTGGAGGCCTTTCGCTTCAATATAAATGGCTGTCCTATATTTTTATAATTATAACTTCTCCCAGTTTTTCAAGTGCTATTTAACCCTAATGTACATTTTGTACATGTAGCAGCGTCCAGGGCCATTTATTGAATTGGTCCTTTGTTGTGGTTACAGAACACCACCACATGACCTTAAAGTTACTCTTTTGTGAAAGTTCTTGAAGAATATCATTTGGTTTTACCCTAACACCGATGTGTGTAAAGCACTGTTTACTCAGTACTTTCT
Source organism: Pycnopodia helianthoides (assembly GCA_032158295.1). Taxonomy (NCBI): domain Eukaryota; kingdom Metazoa; phylum Echinodermata; class Asteroidea; order Forcipulatida; family Asteriidae; genus Pycnopodia; species Pycnopodia helianthoides. Next base: position 12,559,374 of record CM063259.1, read on the forward strand.
CCCGAGTCCTGTGAAAAAAATCCACACGTTAGGCATATTACTCGGATGGGATTTGAAACCACCACCTTTTCCATTCTAGAGATATGTCTTACGAGCTAGACACGAGATTGCCTGTAGCAAGAGCAGTTCGAATCTATATTTTAGAAGCAGGTACCGCAAAGTTCAAGTTGTTACCAAAACATTGTTTGAATTTAACCTTGTTGGACCAATAAACCCTTTAGTATCAGTACAGATGCGAACAGTTAACTCTATGATAATGGGCACTACACGTGGATTGCGTTTCCAGTCCCTACCTGATGGAGTGGGTTTTCCCTGGAATATATTTCTCTGGGGTTTTTTCCTCCCACATCTAAAACTGAAACTTCCTTCTTTGTCTTCTCTCCACTGGGGATCTTGGCTAGTATAGCAGGGCTCAAAATTCACACTGGACTGCAGGCCCGAGGCCAGTGATTTTAGCGTCGGGCCAGTAATTTCACAACCGAACAAGCCCGGTGGTCTTGGTTAATTTTTTCAATTGAATAAAATGCCTCATTGTGTGAAAAAGACTATGAATCTGATAAATATCTTTCAATTATGTTGAGTATTGAAGTGTTCTTACACATAAGACAAATGAGATAGATCTTCTCTTAGTGCTTGTTTTTTAAAACACATTCTGGTCTTGTAAAATATATTCTGGTCCAGTAAACATTTTGAGCTACAAGCCCTGAGATCTTGTGAATTTTCTCCACAAATTCGAGCCCTGTATAGTGATTAAAGTTCACTTTCCTGAGAGTCCTTGGCTTCACAAACAGAATTAATAAATGAAATGAAATGATAATCGTATGTTTAAAATCTGGGCTATTAAGACCTTCCCATGGGCAAGTCAGAAGCACAGTTTGGACTAGTTGTATAATAAACCCAATTTTGTTTCAACATATGAATGGACATGCAGGCTCATACTGAAAACAATTTGAGTTGGTTGGTAGTGGGTTCTTTTTTCGACTATCCTCAAACTGCATCAAATATCGGAAAGACAAATTATGATATAACCTTTCCCGTCCATTTTTGATGGGAAAAAAGCAACAAGTGAATCAACTCAAATTATTTTCAGTACAAGCCTGCGTGTCCGTTCAAATGTTGGAACACTTTTTAGATGGTTTCAGGTACTTAAAAAAAAAAACTACAACCATTATAAAAACTGCCAACGTGGCAAATGCAAGGGGGTCCACTTTATTTTATTATTATTTTTTTTGATCTAAAGCTTGTCTAAAGGATTCACAGCTGTGCCATTAAAAATTGAAATTAAAACACAATAAAAAGTCTTGCAGCTGTGCCTGGCTCTTCCCTTTTTTTTTGGTTTTTTTTTGTTCAACGCATAATTTTTCATTTGTCACAGACTAAAGTTCAAACTGCCTCTGGCTGCTTTGCAAGCTCAGTGGTCTAGTGGTAAAACGTCTACATCTGTTTATAGAAAAAGTGTGGGTGTAGATCCAACCCAAAATACCTGTGGATTTCTTTTTGCAGGACTTTTGGGAAAGTACTGAGTACACAGTGCCTAGCATGCATCGATGCACTGCTGGCATGGTATTCTTCCTACTTACGGCCTAACAAAAGAAATGTTATGTTGGCGTAACGGGCTAGAAAAAATAGGATAGGAAGGTATTTATTTATTTTTTGCCTCTGTTTTTTTTCTCGTCTTCCACCAATGAAAATGACATGTTTTCTAATCGTTCAAGCCGGTAGTAATACACGATAACAACAGAAAGCAGGGTCTTCTGCATGTTCGTTGTGCAAAACATTGTGCACTCCAAAGTTCCATGCACGCAATTAGAAACGGCTAGAAATGGTTTCGAATATCCATAGATTTTAATTATAAAATTCTTCCCTTGAGAAAAAAATTATTCAGGGTCGGCCGTATTTTTAGGGTCGGTCGGGTTACGCCAACATAACATTTTTTTTAAGGCCTAATAGTATTTATTAATTAAAAGCCTAAATTAGATAGTATGTAGGTCAACCCATGTACTCAATAAATGTTTGTACTCTTTTCCAAGGGCCAAATACCATGCCTGGTATTGGTGAAACTAAGTAGATAAATACAAAATTTATGCAGTTTCATGCATGGTTAAACCTACTATTATTATTTAATTGGACTTAAAGGTATTGTACACTTTTGGTAACAGCTCAAAATCAGTGTCCACATTTTGTGTGATTCAACGTATGCATGAACAAACAAACCTGTGAAAGTTTGAGCTCAATTGGTCATCGAAGTCACGAGAAAATAGTGAAAAGAGACCTTATGGGTTTTCTGTTTTGTCAAACATCGAGTTTTTATCACGCGTGATAAAAACAATTGTTTTACTCATTTCTCAGAAACGATAGCATTTTAGGCAGAAATATTTGAAGGAACCCTTTTACCATTACTTACTTTAAATCATGTAAGTTATGTGTGAATCTGTGAACAATTGTGTTTTTCGATCTTACCAATAGTGTACAGGGCCTTTAAACAACACAAAAATGTACAGAGAACTAAAGTGCAAACATGGTTTTAAGACATAATGAACAGTAGGTCGACCAAAATGCAAAGCCATAAGCCTTATCGGACTTGTCACACAGGGCAATTTTTACAGGCAACTTGGAGGCAACCATTAGTACCTTACTGTCCTCAAAACAATTATGTGGAAATTGACATGTGAATGAATGTTCTTCTAAGAGATTGCCTGGAAGGGGGTTGCCTGTAAATTGCCCCGTATGACACTGCCCTTTACAATCCTGAGTTTTTGGTTTGTGTCTGCAAACAGATATTTCCTAATTCAGAGGGTTGGCCATTTCCTCATTACTACGGAGCATGTGGTCGTTTCATCGTTGAGGACTACATAGGCAAACCATTAACAAGTTACTTCCAAAAGGATTGGACGATACGACTAAATTTGGCATTTCAAGTAAGTACTGTGTTTCAAGTCATATTGGGGTGCTTTCTAAAAAACTTTGGCTTGGGCTCCGAATTAGGCTCTGTCAGTTGTTTTGAAAAATGCGCGCTTTTGGTATGGGGCTATAAAACAGGCAAGACTAGCCTAAGCCGGGAGAAGCCTAAGCCAGGAGAAGCCGAGGCCGGAGCCCAAGCCGAAGCTGTAGTCTTTAAAAGGTAACGCTGTACTGTAATGCTTGCAAAGGAACCCAGTGCACTTATCTTTAAATGAACACAGACACTCTTGCTTTGCTGAGATGCACATGATCTAGAACAAAGAGCCGTTCCAACAGCTTTGTTCCACGTACTGCATCTCTTTGGAACTCCTTGCCTCCGTCCTACAATCTTGACTGTTTTAAGAGGAATATCAATTCCTACCTTCAGCTCCCCTGAGTTATTTTCATCTTAAATATTTTTTCTTGCAGCCCCTTACCAAAAGTGGCGGCTTTTAGCCTTGTTTGGGGCGAACTTGATACATTTTTGTTTTTAACAGTTGCCGCCAGGATCTTCATTTTTTTTCCCCCCCCCCTTCCAGCCTGATGAAATTATTTTAGCGGAACTGCTGGAATCATTTTTCTTTGAGAGTACCACTGGCACAAAGAAACCATGACTTAACAAAGCCGAGAGAAACAAAGATTCTGTTTGAAGCACCAGGTTATTTCCCTTTAAGAAAATACCATAGTCACACTCAAAACCAGACACGGTCGCCATTTGGGCTCATGAACGGAACCAAGGCTGGAATCTTGGTCCACTCAGACAACCTCCATTGAATTGAAATACAGTGAAATAATACCGTGGAAGCCTCTCGATGCCACGTATTCCTCTTCTTGCAACAATTTAAGGACAACGGCCTGGAATCTAGAAATACACACAAAACAAAAACAGCACAAAGGCAGAATTTTACTCTTTTTTTTTCAACCACCAACTTGTCATCTTTTTCTACTTGACTGCTTCTCTTTCACTAATATACCGGTATCTGTTTATGTGTGTTGTGTTGTCATTTAGCCTTTGAGAAAGACTCTGCAAAGGTCAAAATGTCAGGCCACAAACTTTTTTTTGGCATTTGTACCACAGGTCCGTTTAGTTGGTAAGCAGTTTGCAACAGCTAATTCTACTGTCTGAAAAGTAATGATAATGAGCATACTCCCTTCTAGCGTAGATAAAGCCTTGTATAAGAAAATTGTATGTTATATTATTTGACCTCAGTTGACCCCCCTGCTCTCTGTTCCTCAATATTTCAGGTGATGAGAATAGCTGAGAAGTTGACCAACAACGATCAAGGGTACGGGCTCTACATGACCGATGTCACTCCGGAGAATTTTGCCGTAAACGAAAACGGGGAGGTTTTTATCATTGACGCTGAGAATATAATCGTCGTTGACAAACAGAAAATCAAAACAGGTTCGTGGTTTCTCTCTGTGCTTGTGTTTTTTGTTTAAAGAGAGGCTCCAAGGCTGAAGTTAGTTTTTTGATGCACTCACTTTCCAACAGAAAGAGTCTTCATGAAAGTGTGAAAAAAAACTGACAAGTCTCTTATATCCAGTGCAAATTTTGTCAAAATTCCCTAACGTCCATTGATGTCACATGTCAAATATATGGGTCTGTACATTTTTGTACTGTACATATCGATAATATTCAGTCAAAATGGCATTGAATTTGACCTTTTGACACAAAAATTCCTCTTTGAAATGTACAGACCCATTCGTTGCCGGTACCCAGTGGTGTCTGGGTTTCGAATTTCACTCCAGCTTGGGCTCCATTGGCTGTTTTGAAATTGTGTACTTTAGGCTTGGGGGCTTCACAAAGGCAGGCGGAGGCTATGGCCCAGCCAAAGCCAAAGCCAGCACTTTGAAAAGATCCTAAAGGATTCATCCGTCTCTGTGAGGTGTCGCCATTTCATGTTTAGTCTTTTTGGTTTTATTCAATAATAAAGAAGATGGAACGTTAAGAACGTCGCTGAAAATAGGCGTATTTATATCCATCCGTCTTTGACATTATTTGATTTTTTGTCTATCCGTCCCGACTTTCAGACGGTAAGCCGTTTTGGGATCAGCGCCACCAGTCATTTCATGATGAGTGTAAGAGCCATCCGGGCTGTCTGTCTTTCTCATCGGAGCTTCTCTGCAAACGTCACAGTAGCGACCACAACTACTATGCTATATGCCATGGGTTACTAGGTGAGATTAGCCCCCTCTGTTGAGCTTAACTGATGTTGTGTATGCTATATATGCCATAAGCCGCAATTTCAAAAAGATCCTGAAGAAACTAATTAGCCTCTGTGAGGCGTCACCATTTCATTGGTTGGTCTTTTTTGTTTTATTCAATAGTAAGTGAACCAAGTGAGAATAGCCCCTTCTGTTGAGCATAACTGATTTTGTGTATGCTATATGCCATAGACTACTTCGCAAATACTCTGTACGCGTACGTTAGCCGTGGAATGAGGTGCATGCTGGTCTAGGTAACGACAAAATTTGTCACTAGCTAGACCAGCATGCACCTCATTCCACGGCTAACGCACGCGTACCAAGTATTTGCAAAGTAGTCTATGGGTTACTAGGTGAGAAAAACCCCCTCTGTTGAGCATAGCTGATTTCGTGGATAATTTGGTATTGGCTGTTTATGTATGCCATGACTAGCCTGAGTTCGTTTCCTGCTAGCCCCATTAGTGTGGTTAAGTTTTTGATAATCTGGTTGAACCGAAATAACCAGACAATCACATCAAGTTCTGTCATGGAAAAGAACTGTCCTGCTTATTTAAAAGTACTACCTGGGGGGAGGGGGAGGGGGGTAGGAAAACGGCCGGGACTTTTACTTTTGCTTAATGGATTGAGGGGGCTTCTTTTTATAATCTTCACTTTCTGAATTTCTTTTAAGAACTAAGTAGTCTCCCAAATTTCAAAATCTACTCCATGGCAGTAGAATAAATAGCAAGACAAGTTCTCAAAGAACAAATCAACACAGCAGAGTAGATTATACACTGTTGAATATTGAATATACATTGATACCTCACCATGCAATGCCTCAAAACCCATATTATCTACTAAAGCTGTTCTCTCGTTTATATCTTCACCTTCCCAGCCTACACGCCTGGAAAGTCTGACCTATCTTCAGGTCTACTCCACGACCCCCCGAACACCTACTGGAAAGAGAAGAGCTCACTCGCCTGATTGCTGAGTGCGAGAAGCCCAGTCAACAGAACGGCCGTTACGATGCGATGCAGCAACTCCTTCAACTGCTTGCCAAACTCACAGATAGATAATTTTTTTAAAAGAGAGACAAAAACTCCAAAGTACAGCATCTGGTTATGTCTTGTTTTTTTTAATGTCAGTGCAGTTGCGTTAAATAAGGTTTGGAATTATCTCTCTTGGAAATGAATTGTAGTTTACGTTTTATTTATGTTAAATTATAGGTATTCTAGTGTCTTTAAGTGCAATAACTCAATAGGATTACCAACTTTTTTTCTTTAGCATTATTAAGTTTTAACAATGGTACCTCTACAAATTTTTATATATAGCACTTTATGTAGGAGCATCTTAAAGAACTCATTACTTTGTGACAAAGCTTTAAAGGCACTGGACACTATTGGTAATTACTCAAAATAATTGTTAGCATAAAAACTTACTTGGTAATGAGCAATGGAGAGCTGTTGATAGTATAAATCATTGTGAGAAACGGCTCCCTCTGAAGTAACGTAGTTTTTGAGAAAGAAGTTATTTCTCAGTAAAATATTTGAATTGATTTTGAGACCTCACGCGTGAGGTCTCGAAATCAAGCAATCAAGCATCTGAAAGCACACAATTTGTGTGACGAGGGTGTTTTTTCTTCCATTATTATCTCGCAACTTCGACGACCAATTGAGTTCAAATTTTCACAAGTTTGTTATTTTGTGCATATGTTGAGATACACCAAGTGAGAAGACTGGTCTTTGACAATTACCAAAGGTGTCCAGTGTCTTTAACAAAAAAGTGATACAAGTCGCTGCGGTACAGTCTGCTGCCAACCAGGCCTGAAACACTGGGGCGAACTCCTTCTCTAATAGCGATAAGTGTAGTGGGTTCTTTTACGAGCATTGCACATCACACAAACCCTACGGCTTTACGTCCCATCCGAAGGATGAAGCCATTATGGTTAAGTGTCTTGCTATTAAGTGTCAGGACTGGGACTCGAACCCACACTCTGCTGGTCAGAAACATCAGAGCTTGAGTCCATCATTCAACTCATTACTGCCATGTTTTTTGTTTTAATAAATGACAGATAGTTAGGGGTAAGTGATGCAATTGATTGGGCATTGCTTTTTACTCGGTGATTCTTACAAGAGAATATTTACAGATTAAAAAAAAAAATGTTTGTAGAATTGTTAAACGGTTATAATTGGTACCTCCGAACTAAGATATGATATCGACATAATAGGGAGACCTCGAACATTAGGGATAGATAGCTTAGTTGGTAGAGCGCCCGTTCAGCAGGAGATTCTGTCCCCCATACGGCAAAATGTGTAGAAAATTTCGTCGGATAGCGCCGTCTTTTGAATAAACTTCCTTCAACCATATGGGGGACACACAAAATCCTCTATGACACCAGCACGTAAACCGGAGGTCGCAGGTTCAGATCCCACTCTAGTCAATTTGTCTTTGTCCTTGTTCAACCCCAAATTCGTTCAATCATAATTGTATTTGATTTAAAGTAACTTTGATCGCAAAACTTAACTGAAATAGAACAAATGACACTTCCTTAGTCCATCAGAATCCCATAGCTAACCCAAACATCTCAAGTCACAAGAACTGGGCCAGATACTATGGCTCTGCCATAGAGTTTATATAAAAACTAGAGGGCGCACTGGCAATACTGCGTGCACAAATGCGCCGGGACCGCAAGGAGACACGAGCGCCATTTTACAGAGGGCAAAATTGAGTAGGAAGTATACGTTGTGCGTATGGTAAATGCAGGCATCACGCGCTCGGTGTTCATGTTGTTGTTTTGCGCACAGTAAAGTTATGGTAGTAGCACTTGAAACATGGCCGCACCACCCGCGCGACGAGTCACGTAACTTGGCTAGTGCGCCCTCTAGTTCTTATATATAACTCTATGGGCTCTGCCTACTGTTGATTCCTGCGCTTATGGTGAACAATTGTTGCTGTCAGAGTTAGTGCAAACTTTATGCACAAGTTGTGCGAGTGAAGAATGCTTAGTTACTTGCTAACCTTGCTAGAGACATGAAGCACAGATTTTTCTGTTGACGGTAGGGCGGAGCCCTGGAATCGGGGGCCAGCCCTCAAGTACCCTTACATCACTGGGGTGTACCTTTGACATTTTGGCCGGTGTCACCTAGAGCCATTGAGTGACTCATGAGGTTTATACGCGCATACCAGCTACCTCAAAAGTACTACTTCAGTTGCTGCATTAGTGTGCGAGGTTTGTAGATTTGCCTTGTGGAAATATTTAGTTGGTAACATCAAGGCCATCTGTCTGTATCCTGAATGGAGAAAGACAGGGGACCAGTCTGTCACACAGTATACTTATGAAATTTGGCCCTGGTCCAATGACAATTTCAGTTGGATTGTGATGGTTTTTGTAGTGATTGGGATTGGGTTATAATTAGCTCAAAGTATATTTATAGAGTGTAAGTTGAAAACAGATCAAAAACAGATTTTTATATTTATATGAACGTAAAAATTGAAAATTTAGTAATATCAGTATAAACTAATTGTGTGTTTTGTTTTTACATGTACAACTTAATGAACTATTGTCCCCTTGCAGCAACGTCACATGCAGCTAAGTCTGTCAGGCACGCTTGCCATTTTGGGAGTCAAATGGCCTGTAAAAGTTATGGTATCAAGTAACAAACCACAAGGTAAAACTGGCTGGGTATATTTTAAATAGTTTTGGGTTGAACGAAGAAAAATTGACTAGAGCGGGATTTGAACCAACGACCTCCGGATTAACGTGCCGGCGCTCTACCAACTGAGCTATCTAGCCCTAATGCTGGCAGTCTCCATATTTTGTCAATATCTTTGTTCAGGGCTGCCAGTCAGGTGTTATGGTAAGCGTGTAAACGCTGCATCGCCTAAAAAGCTCACAAACTGCACTGTGTATAAAACACACACGGACATGGACTCCCAAAATGACGCAACCAAGATTATATATATATAGGATTCGAACTGCCTCTAGCTACCGGGCAATCTCGGTGGTCTAGTTGGTGAGACATCTGCTCTAGAATGGCAAAGGTCGTGAGTTCGAATCCCACCCGAGTAATATGCCTGTGGATTTTTTTCATCACAAAACTTGGGGAATTACTATACAGTGCTTTACACAGATCGGTGAAAGGGCAAAATCGAATAATATTCTTTATCCCCGATGTAAATGTAACATCTATTAAAGATTAGTGTCATTATGGGTGATATCGAGTGAAAATGGGTCAATACAGTAGACTTGTTTAAGTCTCGTCTCGTGTTGTAATGTCAGGACACGTGAAATTGCGTGGTTTTGTTTACGTTACTTCTAAATGCAATTAAGATTAGTGTCATTATGGGTGATATCGAGTGAAAATGGGTCAATACAGTAGACTTGTTTAAGTCTCGTCTCGTGTTGTAATGTCAGGACACGTGAAATTGCGTGGTTTTGTTTACGTTACTTCTAAATGCAATTTATTTCGGAACCCAAGGTTTTAAAAAGTGCAAAAACTTACGTCGTCTGTTACTACATGTGTTAATATAAAACTGTTCATCGCATCAGTGCAAAAAAAACGTTGCCTCTTGATTTTGCAAAAACCCTGCATCTCGCATAAAAATGATCCGTCCAAAAACGTTGAATCTCAGCGCGTACTTTTTTTGGTGTACTTCTGAGCTATTTTAAGCAAGTTATGGCGTTCTGACAATTTCAAGCTCCTACGTTACAGAAGTGCTAGTTTAGGAGATACAACGTTCTTGCTCTGAAACGAAGAGTTTTAAGTGTGTCGTGACAAATTTTGTAAATAAGTCAAAGTTGGTGTTCTGTAAAACAACCTCAAAAGTAACAGTTTTTTCTTAGTGGAAAATCAAAATGAACGCATTTACACAAAAAAAGGGCAACTTCCCAATTTGGGCCTAAGGTATGCAGATGCCATCTGTACATGTATAGATCACATGATAAGAAATGTCTTTATCAAGGATTTTGTTGGTTTTGAAGAAGTTTTCTGTTGGACGAGAAAACAAACCTGTGTTGATTGAATGTCGTAAAGTTAAATTACTCACTCGGCAGTAGAGGACTTTAGGAGGAAAAGGGAAAAAATTGTCATGTGCTCATTGACATTTTCTACAGTACACTCACACATAAAAGTGACTCAGTGTCTGAGGTAAATTACCAATGGTATAGACGATGTGACCTGTGACCTGTGACATCACATGTTTACAAAAGAGCCACAGAGCCTGGACTTCCTGCAGGCACGATTTGTACACAGCTCAATGGAAGAAAGCATAAAATCTTATATTTTATGGAGATTGCACTCTGTCTAATTCTTATCAACTTTTGATATGATGAAAGGGGGCACATCTCAAAACTTGTCCAGCTTTTACTTTCATAACTCTTGGGTTTTATGTGGAAATTATGACACAAAATGTCAACTTTCCCATAGGACCAGTGTAGTATCTTGCCTGCCAGAATACTCAAAGGATGTACAAGGTCACACTTATTGTAAACAACGTTCACATGGTCTATACCCTCCCTTGTCCCCGTTTTTGTTGTTGTTGAAAGAGTGAATTAATTTCCTTTCTCTAGTTGTACTAATAATCACAATCAACCTGCAAAAAATTGCATCAAACTCAGTTGTCACACTCTTGTCTAAATATTTTTAAAAAGGGTTTCTGTTTTGTCAGAGGTTTTGTGGCAGACCTGAAGACGAGCAGAGTACACTGTTCCAAACTTTGAGACCACACCGGTTCTAGTCAGAACCAACACTTCTCCAATGAAAGTTTTATACATGGTTGTACCCACAAGTTTACTACTACATAGTTTTTCTTAAATTAGCTTTAAAAATATCACAGGTTTGCTATTTCATGTATATGTCAGTTACCGGTTACTGGCACTTGCCAATGTTGTTCATGCGCTTTAGCTTGAATTTATCCCCCCCAAATGCTTCTCTTGCCCTAAAAAGACGATGAACTCATATTCTCTTGAAATTATATAACTGTTTATAGAAATACAGCGTTTGGGTTTGTTTTTTCAAATGGTGGCGGGCTGGTTTGAAATAATATAATAGTTTGAATGGTTTCTGTCATGTATTTTTACAAGGACTTTATTTTAATGGTTGTTGTGTTTAGTTCTGAACCAGTGATTGTCTTGATTGCATGGCTGTCATCGGTATCCCGTTGCGCTTGAGTCCACACACAGAGTTCACACCGCGCTCGGAGTCAGGTCGTTCTGACGGACTTGGTGCGCAAGCACTATGCTTGTGTATAGTCATATGGACTCCGTGCGTGGACTATCAGGCAAGACTACTGGGATGGTACCTGAAAAATTACAGACTGCTTGTGCGGATAGCCCAGGTTGGACTCTTTTGTGGCATGTCAGTGCAGTGCAACAGAGACTGGCGTCCTATACAAGGGCTTGTGTGCGGACTACCGGGCATTGGGATGGCCCAAGACGGCCTTGTGATCAAGGCTACACAAATGACAGAATTAGTGCAATTTATATTTATTCTTTCCAAATAACCCCCATATAATTTTTATTTTAATTTTATTGTTGCTGTTTTAAACTGCTTACCAACCCAAATGACCTAGAGTCAATGCAAAACTTGTTAGCGATTATTATAATTCTTACAACAATATTCCAAGCATTCTGTTCAGTTACTTTCCAAAATGTAACCAGTTTTGTCTTCAGAATATAGATCAATTTTATGCTGCAGCCATTTTTTTCTTCTTCTTCCAATCAACTCAATGTAATGAAATCGAGGCGGGAAATGGTCTGGTGCTTTTCATTTTTAAATTAAATATTGGATTATTATTGTGTACACAGGAAACCTAACAATGATGGCATATTGGCGTTTTAGTCTGGGCCAAATTTCATAGAGCTGCTTAAGCAGAACAATTTTGCTTAACAACTTCCTGCAAAGTAAAACAAGAAGCAGGAAACCAGTCAAAGATAGTATGTGTGACATGGTATTTTGGCTGGTAACCCTTTTTCTGTCAACGAAGTGTTTTTGACCCTCAGTCACGTTTTGTGTTTAAGCAGCTCTAATAAAAGACAGATTTTTATCAAAACAACTTTCAGAATAAATCTAAATTTATATTTTGTGACCATACTCAGAGTTATTTACCGGGTTTTGATTTTAAAACAACTCAAGATAAATAATAAACAAATGTGATTTGACCAATTCTGATATTAAAACAAATTAGAAATAAAGACCACTTCTATGTGCGTATGAGTATACACCTTTCCTTGACTTTGTTATTTTGTTATTCATTTTTTCAGTTGTAAAAAAATCCACTGCATTCAACACTTCAATGCAGTTGACTTTTACAGCTACAATAATGGAAGTTAAAAGAAACCAAACTATATAGAACTCTAAGGGTGAAAAAAATCCACACAAATTGTGTAATAAGCAGGCCTTAAAAGTTGCATAATGAGACACGAATACAATACATTGCAGAAAATATAAATACTTTTTTTTTTTTAATGTGGAAACTTTCAAGCAGCGAAATGCTTGGTTTTGTGACATTTGTATGGCAAAATAGGCATTTAAAATCCCCTGTCCAATGTTTGTAAGATTTGACGAGTGGAAAGTGTGTTTTAAAATGTATGCCTACATCTTTTATCTTTTCGGTGTTTTTATTCCTACAAAAGTTCAATATTTTACAAGCAAAATTGTCAAATTCAACGCCAATGCAATACATTAATAATGAATTTTGTATAGAGAGTGCAACTGGTGTGTGGCGTACTGCCTACTGAGTTTTTTTGATAAAATATCCGTCTTCGATTAGAGCTGCTTAAACACAACAAGTAGCTGAGCGACAAAGATAAAGGGTTACCAGCCAAAATACCATGTCACACATGTGCTTCTTCCGTTTTTTTCTCAGAAAGTTCTTGAGCAAAATTTTCTGCTTAAGCAGCTCTATGAAACTTGGCCCAGACCAAGGCATAATATAAATAACAAAACAGACATATGAAGCTAAACCATGTACCACAACCATGCACGTTCTATGGAAGCTGCCACTGGTTCCCTGTTTCTCAGCAGGTAACCCTAACTTTGTTTATATATTTTTTTAAACCCGACCCCTAACCCTAACCCTACCCCCACCCCACCCCTACCTAACCCTACCCCTACCTAACCCTACCCCTACAGCTACCATAGAACATGCAGGATGGTTGTTTATATATCTCCCCTGACTACAATGCCAATATATATCCGCTCAGTATGTATTATTTTCTTCAAAGCTGTTGATTTATGACTTGTTGTTTACTTGAGTGGAAATTAACAAACAAACAAACAATATGACATCATTGCTAGGTTCCCTGTGCACACAATAATGAGATACCAGCCTGTGATTCAATTCAAATGTATTGCTTATTATAGCATTTATTTACAGAACACAACCAAATCATGTCACCATCTTCATCAGTTTATGATTAAGTTAAAACAAAACATGTCAATGATCAATATACACATGATAGTAATACATTCATTATCTAAATATGATTGATAAATTACACTAAATATTTTCCGCTAGTTTATGGTAAACACGTGAATTGTTACAATAAAAAAACGGCAACAAGTTTTTAAAAACTTTGAAGCGATTTCCCCCCTTCCAATTACTGGTTCAAACATTCATTACGATGGCTATTTAAAAACCACTTCAGTTTGTACAGGTCATGTCATGTCAGGTCAGGTCACGACCTCAACTTGCCTCAGTGTGACATAAGCCTCATTGTGAAAACTATATAAGGAGACTTGTGTTTAAATGTTACGACTGTAGAGTGACTTAAAGTTTGTTTATGAAACAAACAGCTCTGGGCCGAATTCCAGGCTCAGCTTACCACAGTAGGTCCATATTGTGTGTTTATGGCGCCCTCTACGCCTTTCTTAATATTTATGCATGACATCATCGTTGTAATCCGAAACGAGGCTGCGGGCGCAGCGCCAACAGGTTCGCAGCTGTGATTGGTCAATGGAAAATGGGGGGGGGGGGGGGCTTACTGGATCGGTGTATTGGTGGCACTGCGCCGGAAGTACCATGATGTCGTCATGCATAAATATTAAGGAAGGCATATACAGTGCATGATTCTATGGGCTGTAAGCGCATAAATCCGTGCTAAGCGAAGCCATGAAATCAGGGACCAGGTACAAAATTTCAAACATCACCTCGGCGGCCTTTGTGCTTTAAGAAAACTATGCATCGATAAACCGCAGATCAGTTTGTGCTTCTGTAACTGCAGAATGTAAAGTCCCTAATAAACAGAACATGTTTTGAGATTATAATGCCATGTCCCAATCTGCGGATACGACTACGGCTGCGGCTATGGCTGCGGCTACTTGCTAAGGGTGTTGCCATCAACACATCATCATGCAGTGAAAAGCCGCAGCAGCAGCTGTAGCCAGTAATTAAGAAACGGCCTAAATATTCTGCAAAACCTGTCCGAGACCCAGACTTCATTTAAGGGCATACAGCACCCTATACAATACTACCATGTTTATGTTTTAGTCTGTGTTGTGTATACATACACACACACACACACACCATTGGTACTTAAATATTCATAATTTGTACACGACACTATTATACATTCCATAGTTTTGTTACAAAGTTGTATTCTCTACAATCATATAGTGGCTACTCAAAATAATGTACACTTTTTCTAGGGGTTAGTGTTAATAAAAAGGAAATTAGTTTTATAAAACTTGACTTGACAAAAACTGTAAACATACAATTAGGATTTAAACTCAATTTAACAAAACTTTACACTTATACACAAAGCATTTGGTTCGAAATTAACAGAATGTAAGGCAGCAACTTCACTCTCTTTAGTTGCAGCAAATTTACAACAATTCTATGAGTAATCCGATTGATTCCTAATTATTGAAAGTTTGATTTGTATTGCTCGCTTGGAAAGACTCGACAATCAATCGGTTTAGGATATCAAGACCTCTGCCCAGACACCTCCCATGTATCTATAATCACCATTCCTTCCGTTCAAGCATTCCAAAATTTCCAGAAACGAGGAAAAATATTTTAACTTCTTGAGGAATCTATACACCCTCTCTAGAAATACTCTATTACCAAATCTGCATCAACCCTCCTACTTGATGACATTTAACAGTCGACCAGCCATTTGAAACTTTTCAACTGCACGGGTTGTGTATGGTGGCACAGAACTAACTGTGTGCCTGTGTACTGTTTGGATGCAGTCACCACATGATATCATATTGCAGGCTGGCACAGTGTATCTACCATTCAAAACCACAGTGGATGATATTGAATGGTCAGACGGTAGGAGGGTTGACTGTGTACCGTGCGGATGCATTCACCAAAAATTGAATTAGACTTCACCTAGTCAGTTTCCCTTGTGGTTTGTTACTTGGCATTCAGTAAAAGCTAGTTGCAGTTCGGCTGCCATGGGTTCACACCCTACTTAAAGCCATGGAACTGGAAGTACTGGAAAAAATCAAGGCCTGCATTTGAGGGAGGTTGAACCCAAGACCCAGTGGTTGCCAGTGAAGTATCCTACATGAGGGGTTCAGGTTGGCTTAGTGGTTTCTTTCCCTGCCTTTCACCTCTGTGGACCCCGGTTCGAATCCCAACTCAGTCCGGAGCCTTGCATGTGGATTTGGTTTTCAGTCCCTATTTGATTGTGTGGTTTTTCCCAATTTGGGTTTTTCCTCCCACATCTAGAACATTTCTTCTCCGTTTCCTGTTAATGGTGCTAATTGTGGATGTGTAATACAAGAAACTGTCATAAAACAAATGTAGCAGTTCTTAAAATAAACATCTTTGAAAACGCCTGCCTTCCTTTATGATTATTTTGATAATTTTGAGGCAGAACTCACAAATAGCTTCAAACAAAATGATGCTGCAATTTTTAAAAAATCTAACCAAAAAAAAAAAAAAAATGAAACACTTAATTTTTAAAAAGGTTGAATGAAACTGACTTTTACTATAGTCAAAGAATGCCGAATAAAACAAGAACAAAACCCCCGACACTGAAAAAATAATAATTTGGCACTCGCTTTGTGTAAAGACATAACATGTAACTTCATCAAGATGTAAACGATTCTTATGGACATAAGGAAGGTCTAGAGAGAAAACCATTAGGTTTAATTTTATATATAAAAGAGAACTACGTAGTTGTTATTTATCAAGTTTAAGGTAAAACTTTCTATTTTGGGTTACACTATGGCCCTTTTCCAATCCACGCTTCGGCTTCAGGCCCAGTTTTCTTGTCTGAAGCCCTGACCGCAAGGCATGCGTAAGTTAAAATAAATGAGGGGAGCCTAGCTAGCCTGAGCCGATTTTGGAGCAGAAGCCGTGAATTCGAAAAGGGCCTATGAAAGTCAAGATGATACGTATCATGTGACACAATGGTTACCATTGGATTTCATTCTACAGTGTAAATCAAAAAAAAAAACATTGACCAAAATCGATTCATATAATGAGCATTAACTAATTATTCCATGGATGTCGACATATGTATACCTTTTTATTATCTCAAGTACAATATTCAAGCAAAAACTGAAAACATAAAATCTTTGATTTCAAGCAAAAATGAATTAATAACTCAAGGTTTTTCAACTTCAAAATATATAAACAATCACATATAGAGGGAATATAGTACAGTAGTTTCTACCATCTTAGATTAATTGAACTTCACTTTAAAAAAAATTATCCACAAGAAAGACAGTTTGATTAAATTCTCAATCGCAACGTGACGCCAGGAGACGGATGTTTAAAAAACGATTCTTAATAACAACTTGGCACTCCAGCAGGGTTTACACTCAAACTCTTTCAGCGCCTTGCTGTAGGACTAGGGCCCAATTGTATGGCTCTACTTGACCACATAACCCTGAGCTTATGCTGCCCCTGTAAAGCGTCCGATTCTATAAATTTGTTTTTTTGAAACTTTGTGGTAAGCAAGCCATGTAGTAGGACACGTTGGCTCGCTGTACCACTAGTCTGCAAGCACTTTTCACCTTTTCACTAGACTCCACCGAGTCCTTCGGAACCCTTCTTGGAGTATGGCTGTTTATCCCCCAGAGTTTTAGACCCTGGTGTGAACTGGTATGACCAGTGCCACACCCATGGGCATGGGGGGGGGGTCAGGTGGCTTAACCCCCCCTCCCCACAACCATCCCGAGGGCTCCCTATCTTTGTCTTATAAAGAGAGAAGAGAAATAGAAAGGGAATAGAAAATGCATTATCCAAAAGGAACGTTCAAAGAACGTAAGAGGGAGGGGGACAGAGTTGATTAAAAATCCCCCCCAAAGAATATCAAGGCCGACGTTTCTTCTCAGCTACCCCTCCCCCTCCCTCCCTGCCCCCTCCCTCCCTCCTGCTCCCCACCCCAAGGATAAACCCTAGGTAACCCACTGGGTATGCCTGGTCTCATATCACGCCCGTTTAATTTTGGCTCAGCGGGATAACTGTATAAAACTCAGCCATAGCCCTCAATCCGAATGTTTCCTCTTTTACGTTTGAAAAAAAAAGGGGGGAATTTTAAGTAAAATAAAACTACAAAATTTAAAAAGTGTACCATTTGAAAGCATTTATATATACCTCTTGATAAAACCGAACTAAAGATCTATCTTTTTTCTAAAATGACCATAAATGAAGTTCTTTTTACACTACTGGGGAATTGTTTAGAAAAAGTGTAATCAACAAATTGCAATCACACAAGTATTTCACTGTTATCTTTTTGATCTATATAATACTTTTTTTTTGTTATAACTACTCTGCGATTACAAAATACTTGCATATTCATAAAAATGTTTCCAATTTGTAATCTGACGCTGAATTTTTCAGGATTGAACAATAAATGTGCGGATTACTTTACTAAAAAGTACCTAATCCCTTCATCACAACTTTTTTTTAACTTAAATTGGATTTATTTCTTCTTCATCTTCGACTTCTGGGAATCTAAACCACATTTAACCTTTGACCTACAATTCCAACCTCCATTATCACAAAATAACTTGCCTACAGTGGATATAGTACACTTCATAAAAAATATTTACAAATCGTTAATAAAGTCGAGTCCAAAGTCCACGTTACCACTCCCTGCTACCACTCTTCCGTCACTTTGTTCTGATGCTAAAATGTGTCAATTTTGAAGAGAGTCTTAAGGTTTGAGGGAAAAAAATGAGGGTTTTTATGTACAAAACGGAAGATATAGTATTTATAAAACCACGGTTATACTTTAAATATGTTAAACTATGGGTACAGTAATGTAAAATGGTTTTAATATAGATTGCTGTCCCGTTTGGGTCAGTTTGGGGACCAGTCATCTCCTAGTCAAGGTAACAGGGTTTTAATCAGAGTAGAAGTTTATACACCAAATGGGGTAGTTTGGGGGGGGGGGGGGAGACGACAAACCCCCATATGAGGCAGTTTGTGTACAGGTTGCGTATATGAGTAGGACAAGTTTACACTTTCTCCTTTTGAACTACGAGGGCAGACTTGAATGCGTGTGTCGCATAATTACGTTAAGAGTTATGACATAGTCTCAGAGAGTTTTTAAACAAATATGTGACGCTCCGTGCCAAAACCGGGCACTTCCTGCCCGAACACTGAACTGCGTTTAATTGCTCATCAAATAAATGAGAAGAGCAGCTTTCAACTAACACCTAATGTGGGCCTATAAGGAACGCATTTCTCAACATATAGAATAATTGAGACATCACATCACATTGATGTCAAGGCTGATGTTTCAGTTGTCATTACCTTTAAATGTTATTTCTGAAAACTGCCTGATTTTGGTGCGGGGACGTCACAAACAATTTACATCCATACAGAAGGTATGAAATTGAGATTTAATTATTAAAATGTAAATGTCATTTTGGATTATACTCTTACGATATTTGGCACAAAGAATGGAAGCTTAACCAGGGAAATGCTATGAATCTCAACAGTAGGGTTGTTAATTAGATGGCTTGTGTGCACTTGAATTGATGATACGGTGGGCTGGTAACCTAATTATCAGAACAGTGAACAGTCTTAAACTTAACCTCACACCGTCAGTGACGAGCCCATTCAGATCCCCCCCCACCAAGAGGCAAGCTACTGCGCTCACACCCATGGTCACCAGGTAATAGCTTGTTGCCGAAACCTAACTAACCATAGTAGTTTAAGTTACCTTACCAGTTAGTTAAACTAGTCAACTAAACCAGTTTAGCAGACTAGCTCACACAACCCGGGTCACCAGGTAATAAGTCTCCGTCGCCAACAGCCTAACCTAACCATAGTGGTTTAAGTTACCTCACCAGTTATTAAACTAGTTAACTAAACCAGTTTAGAAGACTAGCAACTAGTACCTCCATTGGCAGAAGATAAACCTGGAAAAGTTTCCCTGGTACTGTACCATCACTGGCCCCCAGCACACTGCGCAACACACAAGATGCAAAATGCAGCAATCCCAATAGAGCCGGCTTATTTACACATTGTAATGGGATTTTAAGGTGTCAGAATTTCGAGTGTGCTCATTTGTGGTTGGTCAATGCACTGTGGGCGGGGCCGACTGGGTCGGACTATTGTTTTTGTTTACTTTGTTTCCCCCCCAACTACCAGGCAGAATGGAAGTACCCTCTTTCTGAATTGTAATTTGTACAGTAGCCACGGTTACATGAAGCTACAATCCCACCACCAGTATGCAACGACTACTTGTTCAAAGTAGCCGTCTCAGCACCGAAACCGTGATCTTATCTTTCATGATTATTCCTAACATTGACCTTTCACATATCACATATCTTCTTCATCACCTCTGAAGAATAGACCCCTCCCCCTAATTCTGCTTAACAACTTCCTCCTTAGCAGAAAAAGCAGGATACCAGTCATAAATCGTACAAACGACATGGTATTTTGGCTGGAAACCCTTTAAATTCTGTTAAGCATACTTTTGTTGTGCTTCCCTTATTTTTGTTATCCTCAAGCAGCTCTATGAAATTGGGCCCTGTCCTTCATATCTAGATCACAACAGAAACTCCAGAGCTTCGGAGAAACTTTCTTCAAGCTCCGTCGTCTCTTTTCTAAATCCAGCAAGCAAAGCTTCAAGGTGATCGAAAGTAAAGTAACCATGAACCTACACTCTCTAGTACAAAAAGTAAAACTAACTACAAATGCATATTTTAATTTTTATGATAAAACCCAAGGAAGCAATGCATATATTAGTTAAATTAGGCAAGGTCTCTCTTTTTGTTGTCTCTCATTTAAATATCTGAGCTGTACGAAAATAAACATTTGCAAATTCACGCGTATTATTAATAATTTGATAAAACATTTACTGGGGTCAGACAAAACATCACTGTGGTAACTTAGTGAACCAGTTTGGTCCAATAGTTTTGTGTTACAATTTCGTTTACACCAATATAGTTTGAACAACTTGGACATATTTGGGTTCGTGAAGACAAGAAATGTGTTTCCTGTTTTACTCCTCACTTCCAATATGTCACAATTTTTCTTCATTACCATTCATCCATTTTTTCCCCCATAAACCCCCAAAATCCAATCATATAATGGACTTCGTATAATGTGACAAACCAGGTAATGGTCTCTGTTAGCCGACAGCCTAACCTAACTTAAGTGGTTTAGTTACCTTACCAGTTAGTTAAACTAGTTAACTAAACCAGCTTAGAAGACTAGCTTCCCTAGTAACTCCATTGGCAAACTTGGAAAAGTTTCCCTGGTACCGTTCCATCAGCTAACTCAACATGCTGCCTTGACGATTACCGGCTACTTTTCCATGCTGCGATAAATGCAGTTGCAGAGGTCACTGACCTTTTAACAGGTCATCAAACTTATAGTCACTGAACCCCAACTGCGGTGTAGGACGTATTGTGTTATAATGCCCGGTATCCATCAGGTTGACATAACATACTGACTTGCCGTTTACCGGCCGACATTGTTACTGTAGTTGCGTATATGTTTGTTGTCAACATGATCCAGCGTTTGATGTTCACGATGTCCCACTGATTGCATTGAAGAAATGACCAGACACCCTCCTACCAGCTGGCTCATGCTCCTTGGGCTACGACAGAAAAGAAACAAACATCTTATAAAAAATACATTACACAACACCGGCATACAGCTCCGAGAATCTGTGTGCGTAGTCATCTCTGCTTTGAGGCCATTCATGCACGCTGCCATTTCAAGCTGTATGGCAAATTACCGCTTTCCAATTGGTTGATCTAATTTGATTTGTTGATCACGCACGCCTGAAAGTATGGTTGAATGCCTACAACGCAACAAGTGTGGTTTATTACTTGATATAAAAAAGTGCATCCCCTTAAGGTGATCCCCTGGCAGCCGCCTCCCAGGTTGTATCGTTAACTTGGGTGTGATCCCTGGCTATACAACAGATACAGGTTGAATGGCTTCTGATTGGCACCCCCAAACAAAGATATTGACAGAATAGGGAGACCGCCAACATAAGGGGTAGATAGCTCAGTTGGTAGAGCGCCGTCACGTTAAGCTAGAGGTCGTTGGTTCAAATCCCGCTCTAGTCAATTTTTCTTTGTTCAACCCAAAAATGAAGGGTGAAAAGGAAAAGGGTCAACCCAACTTTCTGGGTCCAATTTCATAGAGCTGCTGCGGCACAAAAAAAAGCTAAGCACAACAAAATGATGCTGAGCAGAATAGGGTTACCAGCCAAATACCATGCCTGAATGCACCAATTGTGACTGGTACCCTGCTCATTTCTGCTAAGCAGGGAATTGTTAAGCAATATTTTCTGCTTAAGCAGCTCCATGGTTCAAAAAGGGCTTTTACCTGTTCCTGTTGTAGATCAGACAGCATGACCGCCATGGCTTTGTATTTCTGCACCATGTCCTCGTGATACTCGTATTGGTCCTCTTTGATCAGGCGAGCGTTGGCCTCCAACGCCTTACCGCACACATCAACGAATTCCCTGTCGTCATAAAAACCAGTATTATTTCACTCTAACAACACTCATGATTTTATTGTGCGAGAGTGAATCCTACAATAGTAATAATGATACGTAGTTCTTATATAGCGCTTTATCACACCTGATGGACGTCTCAAAGCGCTCAGTATTTTTCGCTCGGCCCCAGCGGCCTATCCAGGACCGCTGGGATGGGGTAATCAGCTTGCACAGATTCTTGTTCAGGAAGTACGTCATGCGTGCAGTGCTTCCAGTGTGAGTGTGATGCATGATGGGACTGAGCATGGGACTGAGCATTAACGTTAACGATACGTTTGCCCATCCCAGCGCCTTTGGTTTTCAGGCAAGGCGCTGGGGACGAGCGAATCAGTACTTTTGCTGGAAGGTATGCAGAGTTAAGTATTAGACCTATTCCGTGTAATGGTTTACAAGGTGCTGTGGGGCAATATGCTGCCAATCAAACCAGGAACACCGGGGCGAACCCCTTCTCTTTTCGATAAGTGCACTTGGTTCTTTTACGTGCACTACACAACACACAGGACCTATGACTTTACCTCCCATCCCATAACTGAATATCAGGCAGTATCTGAATCAAGTGACTCCGGCTATGGCTAATGCAGATACAACGTCAAAGAATAGACCTTAGCAGTAATCTGGTCATAGCCGCAGCCAGAGTCACGGACTCGGTTCTGGTTTAGGGATATCGATTTTTGTAATTTTAAGTCAAATGAAATATTAGTGCATTTACCTGAAGAGTTGTTTGAGTTCCCAGACGTCCTGTGTCCTCCACTTCTCCTCCTTGCCCTTGCCTAAGAATGCCACGGCATAGGCTTGGGGTCCAGCGTTCACCTGGGAGGAAATCAACCGAAGACAAGTCACAAACCAACTCCTTAATATTCATGAGTCCACCATCTTTATGTCTCTTATTCCCGGAATACAGAGGTTCCAAAAGTGTGCAATGCCCTTTCAGGGGAACCAGACTATTTTCATCTACTTGCTGTGGCAACCTTGCAGTCGCAAACTTCCCTTGAAACGTTTTTTTTGCTCGACTATAGTTTTCGAGAAATGTGTGAAACAATTAGTTTTTAGACTCACAAGACAAAAACTCAATGCTCTAAAACAGTGAAAACCTAATGTCTTGTGACTCTGATGACTGATTGAGCCTCAATTTTCACAGGTTTGTTAGTTCATGTACATTGTAAATGTCTGGTAACCTTAAGTGTGGATGCTGGTCTTTGACAATGACCAAAAATGTACATTCTTTCACTGTCAGAGGATTGGTCAGTCTCACTGATGCATGCAGTGGGTAAGCTACAGGGGTGGCTGTTAAAATTACAGCCTTTTTTTCACATCACCGGCAAATAACACAACAAATCTGACAGAGCCTATTTCCATCAATAAACTCCATACATGAAACAGTTGCTAGCCACGTCTGCTTTTACCTGTGTACTGACGCATCCCTGCAGCAGCAGCTGTAACCGTTTCATGTCGGTGATATCGGCGACGAGGACGTCATTCAGTTCCAGTACTTTGGCTTTGACTTCGTCGATGGCAACTTGGATGGGGTTGAGCTTCTGGTGTTGGTGGTAGACCACCATGATGCGTTTCTTGACGTACGGGAAGGCATGTGACGCTGGAAATACAACGGCGAAACAAATATAAATATGATTTCACGTTGTAACATGTTTTTTCGAGGTTTGAGATTCGGCAATCATTTTATAAATTGTAGTTTTATCTTTTGCGATTCTAACCTCTTGTGGTTAAACCAGCCCCTTCCCTCTACCCCCCCCCCCTTATCTCCTTATTCATTCTTCATCCCTTGCTTTTTCTGTGTGCTTTCTGCCTCTCTCTCTCTCTCTTTTCATTTCTTTCCACTTGACTGCTTCTGTTTCACCAGTATACCTGTTTATGTGTCTTTTTGTTTTCATTAAGCCTTCGATAAAGACTCTGCTAGGATCGAAACATCAGGCAATTAACTATTTTGTTTGCGCAAAGTGTAGTTGTAAATGATTATCTGAACACTGTGTAACCCATTACATAGTGCTATGTAAAGGAATAGGTCTAACACTTCAAAACGTAGCTCCACAATACCTTGCAGGAAAATACTGAATGTTGAAGCGCCTTGAGCGTCACAGAGTGATGGATATGAGCGCTTTATAAACAGCCACTATAATTATTTAATTTTTTACTTTTATTTCATCTAGTATGCTCTAATGTTAGAAAGCACGTCTTACTTGTCAGGACTGTCTTGAGTTTGCATTGTTCCTCGACGGAGCCGCGCGCTTTGCCGCCATCTGTGAACGGCGTCTCGTACACGAAGCGTCGGATGTTGTTGTTTCTCTCGTAGCTCGTCTGCCGTTCTTGGAGCTCGTTGTCGTCAAAGTACGGCTTGACGAAGGTCAGCTGGATGAAGGCAATCTTGGGATCGAGCTCGTCGGCATTCACCTGAGGAGAAAATATAATTGGGACATTATAAGAACGTCGTAACAGTGAGTTGACCAACCATTTGAAAGCATTCAACTGCATGGGTTGTGTATGATGGAGCAAGTGTTCACACAACCATGGAGCAAGGTAAGTGCGTCTTGGTTGGATGCATTCACCACAACTTTCAGATTGCAAACTGGCATAATTTACATGTATTTATCATTTACACAATGCTATGACACTATTAGGCTCTGGGGTAAATTTAACTGTGTACACCCAAACCAAACAGTGCACTCCTATTGTGTCCACCATACCTCATATTGCAGGCGGATTACAGTTTATCCATCATTTAGAACCACATTGGATGATAGTGAATGGTCAGACAGTAGGAGGATTGACTGTGCACTGTGGAGATGCATTCACCACATGATATCATATTGCTGGCTGACTGGCAAAGTTTACCTGTCATTCAACACCACAGTGGATGATAATGAATGGTCAAACAGTAGGAGGGTTGACTGTGTACTTTCTTTCTATATTTTCTTTTGATTAAAGCTATGTATCCATGTATACAACTCTACAACTCTACAACTCTACAACTGGTCACCAACCCACGGGAAACGTAGACGAGGTCGCCCTAGGACAACATGGAAAAATGTAATCCAGAGGGACCTCTCCAGACTGGGCATTGGGTGGGCTGTGGAGGAGGCAGAAGTGGCAGCTCAAGACCGGTCTATTTGGAAGCTTCTCACCAGTCAGGCAGCCGGTGCAGAAATGCATGATGCTAACCGATGATGATGATGATGGTGATCCATGTATAAACCATCCTTTAACAACTTTCTGCTTTTCTGAGTGGCACTTTTTTTTGAGCCTCCAAGAATTGACAACTGTCTACGGAATATTAACCAACCTTTGTGGAGTCCCTGATTAGTTTGACGTTCTCCTTGCCGAATTTATCTGAGAACAAATTGAGAAGTCTCTCGCAGATGGACGCGAGGGTCGTGATCTTGGGCTCTTTGTAGATGAACTCCTTGCCGTCGTCCTCCTCAAAGTTCTACAAAAAAAGAAATTCACCATTTTGACCACTTTTTCAATCTCCATACAAATACAGGACTGGAATTTCATCTTTTCATCTTGGCTCAATTTCATAAAGCGGTTGAAAAGCTGTTTTAGGCAAAAAATTAGAGTGGCACCTGTGGCAACAAAATTGAGGAAATCTGTAAACAAGGGTACTTGCTATGTGAACCACAAACACCAGGGTTAACCCCTACTCTTCCACGATAAATGTTCTGTTAATCTTTGTACATGGAACCTATGGCTTAATGTGCCATCCGAAGGACAAGGCAATTATGGTTATGCATTTTGCTGAAGGACTCAAGCGCCACGACCGGGACTCGAACCCACACTCTGCTGATCATCAGAAACATAAGAGCTTGAGTCCGATAAGCTTGACCACTCAGCCATGACACACAGAGCGTTATGCCACTTTTGGAGTCAGATTCCGTTTTAATGTGCAGTGCGCATTATGGGTGACACGCGCATGGTTGGACTTGCGCATGGTTGGACACGCGCATGGTTGAACCCGAGCTGTTGCTTTCAATGCAATTTGACTCCTAAAATTACAGATCATGGGCAGACTGTAGCCACATTTGGTGCCAGTGCAAGAAGGTCAATACAGCAAAGTATTACTCACAGTAAAGAGAACAAAACAAAGTTGAAATAGACGATAATTGTCGTTTACCTGACCAAAGAATTTGACTCTGAAATACTGTCCCAGAAGTCGCCTTCCTGAGCTGGTGACCTTCATTACAGACTTGTAGGCTTCACAAAGCTTACCATACGCCATGGCAAGACGCTACATCAAAACAAAGATAAACAAATTTTAAAAATTTACGCCTACTGAGAAAAAATCAAGTGTTGAAAATTAACATACAGACATAACAAAAAATAAAATTATTATAATATTTCTTTAAAATATGAGTATGAAAATGAAAGTGTAAAGAGGCTAGACCCATTATACATTATAAGTCAAGTTCCTTGTATTCTATGCAATAATGGTTTCTGGATCTCACTACCCCAAAATGGGGCCTGACTATTTGGCCCTTCTGGCCTCAGTTGGGTTACACTGCTTTGGAAGGAGTAAAACGTATGCATTTCATAAAGGTAAGGATTGTCTGGTAACTGGTAGTCTCATGGATTCTATAAGAATAGAATGATCAATACCAAAATCACAATATTTCAAACAGGGGTCCAGACTACTTTGACCTCCAGCCTCACTTTGAAACACTGGTTTGCATGGACTAAAACAAAGATGGCTGCATGTCATAAAGGCAACAATTGTCTGGCACCTTGAAGTCTCAATGATAAAAACCAAATTTCATAATACCAAAAAGGGGTCCAGACTTCTTCGAATAATAAAGCCTCAGTTTGATTAACATTGATTTGAATGGAATAAAACCAAGATGGCAACATAAAATAAACAAACTGATTGTCTGGTACCTGGAAGTCTCTTTGCTTCTCGTAGAATGGAATGATAAGCTTGTAGAGAGCTCCCATAGATTCGTATCTCTCTGCCTTCTGTAAACCCTCGGCACAACGTTCCAACTGCTGAAGTAGCGTTTGCTGGTTGATGCAAAGAAAGCAATGATGCAAGTCAGTATTTAAGAAATATTTACTCTACTACTTTAAGTAACAATTGCCTGTAAATTGAGCAAATACTTTAAAAAACAATTCAACTACAAAAGTTTTGTATGGTAGAACAACTGTGCACAGAACAAACTGTGTAATGTACTGTGTGAATGCATTCACCACATGATATCATATTTTAGGCTGGCATAGTTTATCTATCAGTCAAAACCACAGCGGATGAGATTAAAATGGTCAGACAGTAGGAGGGTTGACCTTGTACTCTGTAGATGAGTTCATCACATGATGTCATATTGCAGGCTGGCACAGATTATCTATCAGTCCAAACCACAGTTGACGATATTGGGTATCACTCTTTGATTCTTGCTCTTTAATCACAACAGGAGAAGAAGTGGGGGCATGACAGCGAGAGAAAAGGGGATTAAGAGATTTGGGGATTACTAAGTATGAGGATTAGATAGAATGAGATTATACCTCGGAGTACTGTACATCTTCTAATCCCGTATCATCCTTCATTCCTTTCTCCTCGTTCTCCACGTTGGGCGAGACTTCCTTGAAGGCAACGCAGCCGGACGGGAAGGTTCCTTTCCTCTTGAGATACTCAGCGATGAGAGCAGCGATGTGGATGTTACAATGAGCAGACTGAGACGGGATAAAGAAAACATTGATTCATCTTGTCAGTGTACAAAAACGTCATTTAAAGCATGTGTACAACATTGGTAATTGTCAAATACGAGTATCCACACTTTGTGTAACCCAACATATCCATGAAATAACAAACTTGTGAAAGTTAAAGCTCAATCCATCATCAGAGTCACAAGAAAACAGTAAAAGAACCCCTTTCTATGTTTTCACTGTTTTCAAACATCGAATTTTATCACCGCGATAAAGACTAATTGTTTTACTCATTTCTTAAAAACTACAGCATTTCAAGCAAAACTATTTCAAGTGAAGTTTTCCACCATGACCATCTTTAAGCGTGTAAGCTATGTGCAAATCTGTGAACATTTATATTTTCAACCTTACCAATGTTGTACACACCCTTTAACCCTTTAGAGACCATAGCGGCCACGAGCGGCTTTGTACCAAAATGCCCTAGCGGCCACAAACGGCCGCAGGAGTTGAACCTACTTCCTATTCACAGAAATTTTAGGAGTGCACTGAAAACTCATTTATTTCAAACTGAATATTTTCTACTAAATGCTTAAATAGATTTTAATATTAATAAGCAACTTGGGGTGTGTCATGCATCAAACCTGGGCGTGGCTTGAGAATGACATGGACGTGGCTTGTTACAGTGAGACTTGAGCTCGCTAGTATCCTGTGTGGCTAAGAATCGCTGTGGGTATTGGCTTAGTAAGGTGTGGAAGAGCCTACTGGGATATTTAGGCGTGTTTCATATTTAGGCGTGTCTCAGCCAAAGATAGGCGTGTCTTGAGATTGTTTACGATACCGTCTTCTGATCTCACCTCTGAGTAGTTGCTGTTATTGATGTGAATGACCGCCATACTCTCCAGCCATGTCCGTCTTAGCTCCGGGGTGCTGGCGTACGACTTGGCCAAGCTGTACTGGAGATCTACCAGCATCTCCGGATCCTTCTCGTGCTCTTTCATCTGAGCGGTTGCCATGAGAACCGTGCGGATCTTCTTGGTCAGATCTCGTACGTGGGAGGGAAACTGGGTATTCTGGGGGGGGGGGAAAAATTGTTGAAAGTTTCAAAATGGTATTCATATAGATTCCTATGTTAATGTCCATTAAGCACCACCCACTCTAGCAACTGTCAACTTGATCAGTTCGTTGCCGCCAAATTGCCTGTAACAATTGCCCTTGTAACAAGGCCCCAATAGATCAGTACAGTCAAAAACTGCTTGGCTTACAAAAACAAAAAATAATAATAAATTTAAAAAATGGTTAATGAAGGATGGCGTTAACTTACGGTCATTGTTTTGTCACTGTTGGCAAATTGTTGATCATGCGAGCGACTCCTGGAACCGGATGCTGTTTGCTTCACCGATCAACTTAGACACAGATATAATCACCTAACAAAAAACAATAACAAAATTGAAGTGATTTGCAAGGTGAGCTTCTCCAATTGTTGAAGTTTTATCCCCTTCTAAATGAAACAACCAACTTCTGGTTAGCCATTGCATTTCAAGCAACCATGTACAGGGCTGGCAATTATAGAAAAAAAGGAACATTTCAATCTGAAAGCTCACTGATTATAATGATCATACAGTACCATCTGAAATATTGTCAAAGAATTCGAACCCCTACAAATCACCGTTGCTTATTCTGATTGTGGCAATCAAAACAAGCCCATTATGAATGTGCACAAACTCCGCCCAGAAACATAAACCGTTTGGTGCTTTTTTCACAGGTTGGCTGTATAGCGTGTTTGTCAAAAGCTTAATCGCAGGAATTTGCTCTTCCAAAATAAAATTGCAAGCAACCGCATCTTTGATGAATGAACACCCTAACAGCCCCTAAAAAACTTTTGAAGCTAATCCTCGGTAACTCAAGGTAGAACCCCAGAAAACCTTTAAAAAAACCTTGAGGATGACCGTTCGATAACTCGAGGTAACTGGAGGCTGAACCCCAGATAACCCAGATAACCCCAAAAAACATTTGAGGCCAACCCCTCGGTAACTCGAGGTAGAACCCAAGATAACCCCAGAAAACCCCCCCAAAAACCTTGAGGATAACCGTTCGGTAATTCGAGGTAACTGGCGCTGAACCCCGGATAACACCAGAAAACCTAAACAATTTGTCTCCCTTCGGCGACTCAAGGTAGCTAGGGGTTGAAACCTGGATAACCTCGAGAAAACCCCCAAAAACCTCAAAGCTAACCTCGAGTTACAGCCTGTTAAATTTTTGCATTCCTCCAAAAATATTGTCTGTTAATCTAACACTGGCCACAAAGATGCGCAAAAATACAAAACAAACTTGAATCATATCTCAGATCATTCTTGTCTTTTCATCTAACACTGACCTGAAGATGAACTCTGACAAAGTCTTTCCTCGTAGTGAATTCGTAGTTCTCTTTCATGATCAGGTAGAGTAGGGCACAAGACTCGTTCCTCATGGATGGAAGCTTGGAGTTCAGACACTTGAGCGTCTAGGAAAAAAGAAGAAGCCAACTCTAGGATAAGACACCCAACTATTGACCTTAGTAAAAGGAACTTAAATGGAATGGATACCTTGGGGTCTAGGAAAAAAAAGAAGCCAACTCTAGGATAAAACACCCAACTATTGATCTTAGTCAAAGGAACTTAAAGGGAGGGTATACCTTTGGTAATAACTCCAAAAATTAATGACCATAAAAAGTTACTTGGTAAAGAGCATTTGAGAGCTGTTCATATTACAAAACATTGTTGCAAACGACACTCTTTGAAGTAATGTAGTTTTAGAGAAAGATAACTTTTCACCAAATATTTGAATCTGAGAGAGACTTCTCAGGCATCTGAAAGCACACATTTCTATGCAACAAGGGTATTTTTTTACTTCCATTATTTTCTTGCAACTTCAATTGAAAGGTTTTCTATTGTGTTGGGATACACCAAGTGAGGATACTGGTCTTTGACAATTACCCAAAGTATAACCAAAATATTTTAGTAAAGTATCATGCTCGAGGACACTTGACCAGCCTGGCCGGAATTTAAATCCACACTCTACGAACAACAGAACTTCAACACGGTGCACCACACCACTTGGCCATGACGCTCCATACAAATAGTCTCACAACTGGGTCGGGCGGATAGTTCTTTGGTTACTATTTCTATGTTGGGAACTGAACTAGTGTAGACACAATGGAAATGCTACTTACTGAAAGACAGAGATCTCCGCACAGCTGAGCGCTTCCCTTGAACAGAGCCACTGGAAACTGTGATATGAGAACAAACAGCAATAGAATCAGTTACAATCGGGGATTGAGAGCGGGAGAAGGGGGACAAGGATGGGCAGACAAAAACAGTTTAGAGGATTTTGATAAAACTTGGATTCTTGGAGAGGTACAAGACTCCGTGCATACAAAACTCAAAACTTGTCACATTTGTCTCTGAACTGACCCCCCCTCCCCTCTCAAAATCAAATCAAATCCTTCATCAAAAGAGATTTTAATGCTAAGTGTTCATCCATAGATGTATGCATGACTTTGAGCTAGAATACTTTCTCACCTTGTGTACAAATGAGCGCAGCGATGCAAAGAGATGTCTGCTCATTGATTCTGATTGGCCGGTTTGCATGAAGGATAAGAAGAGACCCATGACTTTATGCATCAAGGGGTTATCACCGTCTTCCATGTCAAGGTTAGGCTGTGGATAACAAACAGTGAGACTACGTTCTAAAAAAGTCTGCAGTTTTCTTTGGGAGCTTTATCTGTTCGTTGTCTTTTCGGTTTTTGCCTCAAAGTGTTATCTGCACCAAAAGTCTGAACTGTTTACAGCAAGTCCCCAAGACATTTACAACTTTCAATCCCACTTCTGCCACCAACTAAGTCCATTGTAGTGCATTAGTCTGACCAACCTCAAAGTATATAAAGTAAGTCCCCTGGACATTAAAGAGAGTCAATCCCACTTCTGCAACTAAATATGTGTTTTGAACAGTGTACTTGTTTGACCTACCTTGAAGTGAGAACAGTACATGTTTAGGACATCAAAGAGAGTCGATCCCACTTCTGCAACTAGGTAAGTCTATTGAACAGTGTACTCGTTTCACCTACCTTGAAGTGTGTACAGTAGGTCCCAATGACATCCAGGACAGTCAATCCCACTTCTGCAGCTAAATTGGCTTCTTGCAACACTCTAGGCGCACTTTCAGACTCTGCTAAGGCAAAGACTGCACAACGAGGGAACAGGGTCAGAAGAGCATAGAAATCAAGATGCTGCCTAAAAACCTAGCATTTATGTCATCGATTCACTGACTGAGTTTAAATCTTCGGACGTCACAGCAATGGAAGTTTTGACAGAAAGTACTTTCCTCAACAAACGAGTCTTAAAAATAGCAAAGACTGGAATGTCATAGTGGTTTTGGAAGAAAGAACAACAGCTGAAGACATGCTGACTATACATTACATCAATTTACGTATAATTTTTTCTAGAAACAACCAAGTCATCGTAGGATCGTAGTAAGATAGTTCCTTCCAAGATAACAGGTTTAAGGGCAACTGGAAGTAGATAATAAACATGAGAAGTTTGCGGTGACACCATGAGTGGCTGGTAATTATAAGAAGAAGCGCTGGACTCAATGTTTTGGACAGTATACTCGGTCCATCGTCAGGCTTATAAGGGAGAGTGCGGTGCGCTGGAGATGCTGGATGCATTGAGCTGTGAAGGCGGGAGTCCGGTGGTGTGGAACTAGAGTGGATCCCATGGGGGATGAAGTGGCTATTCATACAAGTGGTGTGTCAGTCTAGCTTGGGTACAAGAGCAGCATGGGCTGCCGGAAACCAGGAAACGGAGAGGGGGGGGGGGGTTGGTGAAGAGAGTAGGGTCCTAAGTGGATAGTTACCTAAGGGTAGATCCCCGTGGAGGGATCTGGTCTGGAGATGCCTGGCCCTGGCTGCAGGTAGAGTCTTACTCTTCTCTTCCGCAGTACTGAATGGTTTTTCACGCAACCTGCAGGGTTTGAACAATTATTACACAGGGTTGAAGACGACAAATACTCCTTATTAGAAAGCCGTTGAGGGATGACACTTTTGGGGGAATACCTGTTTATTCATCCTAACCCAACATGAAAAGAAGGATAAAATCACAAATGGTACCAAACTGTCGAATAAAGTTTAATGTTTATAAAGCTTTGTGAATTTTCAGTTTTAAATTCATGCAAATTTAGTTTCACGTAGCAAAACAAACATTCTTGCCATTAAAATTTGAGAGGACTGCCTACCCAAATTATTTCTAGAGAAATATCACAGTGTGTTATTTCTTTCTTTTTCCCCTACATTTTTGTCCCCACAATAGTGTCATCTCCTCTGCACCTATCAAGAGTCATTTTCAAAGCTTGATCTTTGGCAGCTGGTACTCTGCGAGAAGAGTCTTTTTTTCCTTTGTGACTTTGATTGTTCAGGATCAGAAAAGAATGATTACCAACTAAGCTTGCTACATCTACAAACCTCAACATAATGATGTCTACACAGTTGTTTGATACCATCACCAAATAAAAGCAATTAGTTATCGATATAAATATCAATGGCTACATATCGCTATGCGATTGATTCATCAAGGTGTCTGTTCATATTCCTTCATTACACATGCACAAGATCAGATCAGTAATTCACATTCAGCGGTTTTGAACTTGTGTTAGATCGTAAATGGGTGTTAAGAAAGCTGACCGGAATATGGAAGTATTGGACAACTTCTGATCATGTTTTTTACGAAATAAACTCAGAAGCTCTTCTCGTGGTCCAGACTTGCAAATCTCCTTCCGGAGAGGCTTAGCTTCTTTTTCGTGATTGAGGGATAATTTTGCAATAAAAAATCGTTAATATCTATGGGAATGTTTTTGAAAGTGAACCAAGGCAAAGACCAGAACAGAAGGTAACATAGTCAAAGCTTTGAGAAAACGATTTCAGGGAATGACAAGAAATCCCAACCAAATGGTATCAGTTAAAAATTTGCCAGAAATAGTCTGATGAGCATGATAGGGACAGCAGCGCCCTCTTTTGACCCCCTTGCACTGACATCCAATCACTGACATGTGGCGTGTCATGACCGAGCGGTCAAGCGCACTGGACCCGAGCTCTGGTGCGTCTGAGGTTGGTTTGAGTCCCGGTCTTGACACTTGTGTCCTTAAGCAATAAAGCACTCCAACGGGCACACACTCCAAGATGCCTCAAAATCATCCAAATGCTATGCACACAACGGTGAGATTACCCATGCCATACTTTCCCATCGTTGTATTTGTAAGGTGTGATCAATCAGTGCCTCAAATTGCCGCCCACAGATATTGACCAAGGTCCAGAACCTTATCTCTTCCAGCAGTGGCCCACATTACATTGCAACTGAACACAGCTGGTCGCTTCTGCAGTTCACCCCTCTCATTGAAGCACTATTGGGCAATGGCTGTACTGTCTACATCAGCATGTGTGTGTGTGCCTCAGAATGCCACTGTTGTGGCATAGTGAGGTATGGGTTGGTTGTCTCGAGAAACACACTGATAGTAGGAGGGTTAATTCTCCACGCTTCCCGACACGGATTGACGCATCTTAGCTCCAGCATTCCCAAAACCTCTCATTCTGTACCTTCCCAATTCAAGAATGATCTATGTACATGTACATCTCAATCTAAGTGTAATCTTCACCATCAATGCCAGCAATGTACATGTACTCTACCACGACCAAGAGCGAAGTTCTTTTGCAGATTTTTTTGTTTGCTAAACTTTTTTTCTTCTTCTGCACGGCATATCTGTGGCGTTACAGTTCTACGAAGCTGCGCCCAGTTTCTACAAACCACCCAATAATACAGTAGATACAGTAGATTAAACATTCATTGTCCGTACAGTAGCGTTACTCAGGAATAAAAACTGGAAAATCTACACAAAATTTTGTTCACAAAGAAGTGTTTGAAGAAGCATCTAAATCAACAAGGTGTGAACAAATTAAACACTGCAGTATTTCCTAAACAAAGCACATACACAAATGCACACGTCTATGCCACGTATAGATTTACACAACATTGTCATCGAGAAAAACACACAAACAAATAAACAAACAAAGAGAAAGCTTGTCCATGTGTTAGTTGCCAGTTTTCCATATTCCATTTCAGCCATTGATTTACAAACATGCATATTTAAAGGCAGGGGATACTTTGGGCAAATGTCAAAGACTAGTATCCTCACTTGGTGTATCCCAACATATGCATAAAATAACAAACCTTTGAAAATTTGGGCTCAACTTGTCATCGAAGTTGCAAGAAAATAATGAAAGAAAAACACCCTTGTTGCATAGAGTTGTGTGCTTTCAAATGCATGAAAAAGGCTTCATGCCTGAAGCCTCTTCAGATTCAAATGTTTCAGTGAGAAATTACCTCTTTTTCCAAAAACTACATTACTTCAGAGGGAGTCATTTCACACAATGTTTTATACTATCAGCAGCTCTCAGGTGCTCCTTACCAAGTAAGTTTTGATGGTAATGTATTTCTTGAGTAATTACCAAAAGTATCCACTCCCTTTAAAAGGCGCGACAATATTGCCCTTCTGTTGGCGAGTGTTAAGTAACTCCACCAAGAATCACTCCCACTTCACACAGTCCGACTTCCACAACTATCAATCAGCCCATAAGAATCGCATTGAGGTAGTTTTTCCCATTTTATTATTTTTTTAAATGATTTATCTATCACACAATAAAGTTCTGTTTTGTTTTTCACAGACACAAGATTTCATTACACTTAACCACCCCGACCCTTCAAAATCCAAGTGCATGTTTTGATCGATTTGTTTGACTGAGGACTGCTCTAGCAAACTGAGTATACTTAACATGGGATCCAGCAAACCACCATAATCAGAGTCTAACAGTTCGGGTGTTACAATATGGTGTCGGATTTCGTAATAGACCCCTTGCATTGGCTGTCATCGTCGATGAAACGTGCACACGCACGGAAGGCCATCATATGCTGAGGGCTGTGCGCAGCACGTACACGCTTCCATTCCCATCAAAGATGGTGGTCAATGATGTCATGTACAATCCATCTATAGTCCCATTGCATTGGCCATCATACCTGAGGTCAAACAATGGAAACGTGCCAGCGTGTTCTCAGCCAATGATAGGTCTCTAATGACCTCAGTGAGGGCACTATTTGGGGCTCATGATGTCATTTAGAGTGAGAAAGGATCCTAGCAAGGAAGCTGGGGTTGAACAAAATTCAGCTTTTTAAATAATCAAACCCCAGTGGTCCCAATTCCTCAAAAATTCTATCAAGAACTTGTCAGGACAGGACCTTTAAACCTTGACCTTTTCCGGTTGAGTGGAAGTAGGTCAACTCTCGCGGCCGTTTGTGGTCGCTATGGGCATACTTTAGTACAAGCCACTTGCAGCCACTTGGGTTCGATAAGGGAATTTAGGTTAAGCTACACACGAAACATACATCAGCTTTTTGCAAAAAAAAACGTTTTTGAACGTGGGCGGCCCATGCCTGCATCTGATGTACCAATACTGGCAACTGTACACGCAATTCACCTGACGCCATCAACACAATAAACAAAATTTGGCACCATTTTTTTGAGTCAATGTGTTACACAGTGTAGTGTGCGTTTAGGCGGCGCGTTGTGCACACGCTTACCATAATTTTTACATGCCATCTGACTCCCAAAATGGCGATCGTGGCAGACAGTGGCCACGTATGACATTGGTGCAAGAGGGTCAATACATGTACAGCCCGTTATAATGGTAGGCGCAAGGGTACATGTTGCCTACCACATCTTGTCATCTGACCCTTCATTCACTCATGCTTGGTGTTAGTTCCATTCAACCAATCAGCTCTAATTAGACTTTCAGCAAGATAGACATTCTTCTTCTTTTTTTTTGTTTTTACAAGCGCAAGAGATTTTTCTCACTTGTTAGCAATTGAAACTTTGCAAG
Source organism: Pycnopodia helianthoides (assembly GCA_032158295.1). Classification (NCBI taxonomy): domain Eukaryota; kingdom Metazoa; phylum Echinodermata; class Asteroidea; order Forcipulatida; family Asteriidae; genus Pycnopodia; species Pycnopodia helianthoides. Next base: position 12,596,033 of record CM063259.1, read on the forward strand.
CAAGCCATGCACGGTGTTAGTTCATACGTAAGCAAGACGCCAGTCCGACACACATACACACACATTATTCATATCGCAATATCGGCTTACCATTATTTATTTGGACATGGACGAAACCATAAAAAGCAAACAGGTAGAAAGAGTTAAGAATCGTAATGGAAGATGTCAAGAATACGAGATAGGTTTTTTTCGAGGAGTTTTTCTTTCCTTCTTCAGAGAGAGAGATTCATGCACATTGCACAGCCAGGTAGACTTTCTTGAAGTGCAAGACAGTAGTGTTTTAGGCCCGATACGTCACTCTTGTAAGGGAGAGAAAGTTTGTTTTTAAGGGGGACCTCTACCAGGGAAACTTAAAGACCCCAAGTCAGATTTTTGGCTGATTTGACAACAAATGTATCTTTCAATTTTAAATAGCTATACTTATAGGTTCAAGAAAGTTATAAGTTTTTATTTAAGGTATTGCCCCCCCTCCCCCCCCCCAAAAAAAAACTGCCAATGATAAGTGTTGGTTATTTCAAAACTAAAATTGATTTTTTGTCGGAATCCCACTTCCCTTTGCAATGTACAAACAATTTTGCATGTTTCATGTATTTTGTGCATTTTAATGTACATGAAACGTTTTTCGTTTTGAAACAGCATCATCCGTCAAAAAGATTCAAAATAAAAAATTAAAAAATTCTTTTGAAGAAAATTGGGCCATGCAACTTTAAATTTCTACTGGAACGTTTCAAGGGGCACCGAGGCACTGACTAGGGACATGAAGGCAAGTGCCTCTGTTGGCCTCCATGAAGTATCAGGCCTGTTATTGAGAAAGTACAAATGTGCAAATTTCAAAAAAAAGTATTAAATTTCAAAGACGGATATCTTCACTTCATTGTAAAGTTAGACTTAAAATTATAATTTTGTTCAAACAGTCGACTGCATTGAACCAAATTTCCGTTAGAATCTTTTGGGTGAGAAGTTGAACAGTGGATAAACAGGCCGACAAACAGAAGTGAAAGACAATTCATAGTTTTTTAAGAGACAATTTAAATATTAATGTACAATACAAATTTTAAAACCAGAAATAAAATTAAGCCATTACTGGTCAGCAAAATAAAAGTACAATAAGTTAGAACTTCTCTTTTCCACATTAGTGTTTGCAAAATAAAGTTGAATCATTATGCATAAATATATATTGTTTTTGTGAACAAAAATAGGTAAACGAAAAACTGGTGTTATTTAAGATCTGCATTCATTGTGAGAGCCATTATTGTTTAGTACCCAGAGTGCACAGTGCAGATTGACATAAACGTGTTTGAGCACCAGTCTACAATTGACACAAACCTCATTTTGAGTCCCAATCATGTCAGTATTCAGAAACCAAAATGGCTGCCACATTAGTTTTAGTTGTACCCAACCGTGATCAAATTGATACAAAGAGCCCAACATTTGCAGAGAAAGACGATGAGTTTTGAAACTAGAATCTTAAATATTGAAGGAGATATTAACTTACCTGGCCTCAATGATGTGTTTCTTGCCTTTGTACTTGAAGTGGTAAAGGCACATTCTGTAAGAATACATTCAATGGAAAAATTAATTTAATAACAGTAACAACAATGATGGACATTTTCATCGGCTCAGTACTATAAGGTCCTTGGTGCAGCTTGTATGGATTTCATAAAATTGGTTTTGCATATTTCAGAGTTCCTGGTAAATGGAGGTTAATGATCGAGAGTGATCTCTAAAAATTAATTTTGGGAAAGACAAACGTTCAGTTACTAAGACCTTTTGAGCTTTTGACCATTATGGATTTGAAATTGCAATTAACGACCTTAAAGCACTGAGCTGATGATTTGTAGTGCGCCATGTATGTAGTAAACAATCGCTTTCATTCTTTGACTGGTATCCTGCTCTATTTTGTTTTAGTGGCTCTATGGAATTGGGCCCTTCTAAATATAAGCTGCAGTAGGAGTTTTTAACTTAGCAGAGAGCAATAAAGTAAACAGATTTACTTACTCTAAGACATCAAACAGCTTGAGCTGGTCATCTTCAGTGGATTTGCTCCACCATCCCAAAAGAACCTCTACAAAAATTTTAAAAAAAGGGAAAAAACAAACAAAACAATGATATTTTGATATTTTGTTCTTACATCTTAGTAAAATAATTCCACTCAGGTTGGCTCAGTGATTTCTTCTCTGCCTTTCACCCATGGTACCCGGTTTGAATCCCAGACCCGAAGCCTTGCATGTGGATTGGGTTTTCAGTTCCTACCCGAGGATTGCATGGATTTTTCCCTCTTTGGGGGTTTTCCTCCCACATCTAAAACTGACAACTCTTCAAAATCTTCTCTTCACAGGTGTCTTCAGGCCTACAGGTCGCATGCAAGGCACTTTTAAGAGTTCCTTGGTCTCGTTACCAGGAAGATTTAATAACAATAGTATCTACATCAAGGCGCTGCACAAGATCATCATTCTCAAGGACTGTCGTTGCACTCAAGACACTTAGTATGATGGAACTGGATATGTGGCACACCTGTCGTCGTGCCCGACGTAATCGCAAATTTACGTAGTCAATCGATAATAATAAAGACAAAACATATCCACCCAAAGGGTGCTGCTCAAGGCGCTTACAAGAAAAATAGTAATTAAATATGACGTGTCATCAGGTGGGATTTCAGTTTGCTTTTGAAATTATCAATAGTTGCACATGTCTTGACTGAGTTAGGGAGTTTGTCCCACAAGCGAGGAGTGGCGAAGCAAATGCTCGATCACCCCATGATCGTTTTGACTTGGGGACGACTAGAGAAAAATCACTTGAAGACCGGAGACCAGAGCTATTTTGACTTATGGATGTGGATGAGAGAAGCTATGTATTCGATGATAATGCTAAATCAAGAATCAAAGGAAAGAACACCCACCCTCATTGACATTCTTGACAATGTACATCAAGCAGATCAACAGATCCTTGATCTCATGGTCCAGCAACTTATCGTACATGATGGTCGACTTGCTCCGTTGGTGGCCCTTCCCGGCCGTCGTACTCCCCGTGATAGTCGACTGGGACTCGCTCCGCTCCGACATGTCTGAAAGCATAGAGGTGTGGGCAGATGAGGGCGCTGTTGCTGCCGACCCACCGTTCATTGCTACAAACTGAACACCGCTACCACTACTGCTAAGGGAATTGCTGGAGCCGGTACGGTCATTACGGTCCAGGGGGCGAGGAGTGGATATCAGGGGTGTACCTGTTGGTTGGGGGGTAAAGGTTGAAGGGTTGGGAGTGAGGATGAGAAAAAAGCGGGTGTAATGCTCACATGACAATGATGCTATGGTTGGATTTTGACATGCAGAACTTACAGCCGCATAACAATCATATGTTCCAGTGACAGACACAGCATTGAATATTAACGAGTGTACTCATCCCAGTCCTACAGATCAACTTTTCTCATACACCACGTGTAGAGATAAACTGGTTTTTTTATTTGACTCAGTTCAAACATCAAGCTTTGAAGATAAACATACACGCAACAAAGACATCTGTGACGCCCCAGACCCAAAACCAGGCACTTCTCAGGAGTAGTGAAATGGCATTAAAAGTGAAGACAACCGAATTGTCAGCCTTGATATGACGTCTTACAATAATCTACATGTTGAGAAATACCTACCATAGGCATTATTTGAAAAGCTCTTTTGTTTCATCTATTCGATAAGCAATGAACCAGTCAAGAACATGGGACAGAAGTGTCTGGTATTTGCATTGAGCACTACACATCAACTGTCTTAGGCTTCGAAAAAGTACTGCAGTTTAAAATTTAGCTTTGAAGGAGAGATATATGTACATAACCAAGAAATTTCAACATAATTGGTACAACTTGAAAGTGTGTAGATTGTAATGGTTATGTATTGCGCTGTATGATATACTAGAAAAGCTGACATTTTGGGGTAATTTGACTGTCAGACTCAAAAACACATGATTAAAATGCAGCATGTGACACACACACATATTAACAGTGACATACATTTATGGCATGACACGTTGTAACTGACAAACAACTACATGTACAATGGGAATTTAAAAATATTAACCCTCCTACTGTCTGACCATTCACTATCATGCCCTGCGGTTTGGAATGATTGATAAGCTATGCCAGCCTGCAATATGATACCATGTGATGAATGTCTGTACATCGTACACAGATGTACACCATTAGTTCTAGGCACAGTTGTGCCACCTGGCACAAATCATGCAGTTGAATGTTTTTTTAATGGTTGGTCAACTCACTGGATTTGTTTTTTACCAAGAGTAGGAGGGTTAAGTAACTGTTCCCAACTGGGATCTTAATACAAGATATGGACTTTTTTGAATTGCCATTGCTGCGTTGTTTTGTCAAAACATTGCTTCGAAGTACAGCTTTGAAAACCCTGCAAATCGCAAATAATTATTTCCAAAAACATTTCAACAAGTTGGCAACTGAATACATAAAACGAAATTTAAAGGCTTATAAAAAAAAGGAATTTCATGCTGAAATTAAAACCGACTTTTGGATCTTGCATCGGAAGAAAATTAAAAGCAGACATTTTTTTGTTAAAAAAAAAAGAAACTTGTTAGAGCTCAATACATGGGGCATTTTCCAAACCACGACTTTAGTTTCAGCTCCGGCTACACCTGCCTGTAGAAATCCCATACCGTTAGCACCTGTTTTTGAAGTTACTGACAGAATTAAAACCAGACCCTTAAGCCGGAGCTGTGGTTTTGAAAAGGCCCTCAATGGAAACAGTTGTTTGAAAATTATAATTAACACCACACTTGGATGCCTTGAAAAGAATTATCACCAGTTAAAATGAACGGCGTAAATCAATGCATAACGATTGCACATGCAAACAAAGAAATTAAATAATTTTTTTTGTGTAAACAAACTTTGAACAAAAAATGCTAAAAAACTCAAAACAATGTCTTCATGCTATTACATCACATTATGCAAAGGACCTTTAGTGTACGGCAGCAATTTTAGTATTTTTCTGTCAAACAGATGTAAGTCACCAGAGTGAGGCTGGAATGAAAATAGTCTGGTATCTGGGATGTTATTCATTTTAATGCATTGTAGTCAGGGTTTCTAACATAATGCATTTTGTAACGAAAATCTGTTTCAATGACACAAAACTAATGTACCTAACTGAAGCTGGGGGAGGGGGGCAGTCTGGTGCCTTACATGTTATTTTGAAACAGTGCTATGATCAATGCCTGGCAATCAGGGTACATGACCAAAATGTCTGCCGTATTGTAAAGGTACATTCTGTCTGGGAATATGTTTGAACAACTGCTGAGCACTCACACATGGCATGAAATGAGGGGTTGGGGTGGGTCAAAACAGGTGTCTTAAGGGGGGAAACAGCCAGGGGTCAGGGGTCATCTCAGAGTGTGACATCACACAACTGGATCTTATTCACACTGGGCAATGGCCAGTGTTGCATCTACAATGGGAAGTTTAGAACCTGTCTACAGTGACCACCTCATTTGTGTGCCCACTATACACAGGTTCAACTGTAATAAGATGCTTATCACAGAGCAGCCATTTTTGTTTGCTTTCCAAAATCAATGGAACCAAATTGAGGTTGGAAGGCAATCTTAGTCTGTCCCCTGTTTGTGTGATGAATTTTAGAATTCAGTAGCACTTAAAGAGCACAAGGTACTAGACTAAGATGGCTGCAGCCGAATGAGGGTCTCTGGCACAGTTTGCGCATTTAAGCTGGTGGCGTAGGAACAGTTCCCCAGGAACTGTGTTTCTTGATTTCAAACCGGTCATGGGATGAAACAAAACCAATTCAATAATAATCATTGTAATGCAAATACACCTGTTGCTACGGTTACAAAAATAGCATGCCAAATGAAAATTGTCAACCATAAGCTACGCTAAATCTGTGACAAAAAACAAAGTAAATCATGTATCACTAAATATAGAATGTGGAATGAAAACATCTGAAGAGAAAGTAAAGAATGAGATAGGTTAAATAATATCAAAGGAATAAAAAAAGCAGGATCGACAGTTTGAAGAGCATGGATGAAGTTGAATGCCTCTACCATCCTATAAGAAAATAAAAAATGCATACTGGAAAGAGTTTATCGGACAGCAGTGGCCAACAAAGAAAAGAAAACGAGCTTGGCTGGGGGAGAAGAAAGTGGGGTGGGGGGTGTTGGAAGTTTATCACTACACTCAACAATTAAATTTTTTCTTTCGAAAGAGTTGATGGGTTGTTTTTGGGGAATTTTTTTGTACTTTCTGAAACAGAGTCTTAACATTTAAAAGTGTCTGTGGAGTGAACTCGTTAAAATTAATCGTGCTTGATATTTTGGATGTGAGATTTTAAAAAATATATCAATCTTTTTCGTTGTTCATGAAAGCAGAGTGTAACGGGTGGCTAACTGAGGCAAATTAAATCTATAAGGGGTTGGGGTTGATGTGGTTATCAACTCGAGCCATTTGTGAGTTGGATTTAAATAATGTCTGGTACAACGCCTCGTTCGGTCACAAAGTAAATGCTCAATTTGAATTCCCCAGACTAAATCCAGTGTTGATAACTCACATAGTTTAGGGGCAAGATTTTGCATTGCAACCTCCAGACCAGCAAAGACTGGTATCTCGGTGCTACACATTTCATTGAGAATTGTGAATGGGTGTTTGTCGTCTCTTTAGTAACCAAGAAAAAAGCTTGCCCCTTATCATGTGACATAGCAACACTGGGTTTAGTCTGAGGGATTCAAGTTGAGCATGCATTTCTGATCGAGCAAAGCATGGTACCAGACATCAATCGTATCTAACTTGAAAATTGCTTGAGGGAAGTGGCACGAGGAAAGTACAAAAGTAAAGATGGAGCTGAGGGTGTCAGAGATCTGAAGAATAAGCCGAAAACATTGCATTGCAGTCAAGAATTGCTGAAGGTAAAGTGTGGTACAGAAGGGAGCACAACATTGGTTGGAAACTTGGTGAAAAAAAAAAATCCCCGCAAACACGGTCATCCAATTTTGAGTTACTATGGAACAAGTTTCAATCAAAACGAAAAAACATTTATTGCATAGAATTTTTCGGTTTTGTTGAAATGTATTAAAAGAAGATATAATCTTGTAGGGTTTGAGTTGTGGCGTTTCTAAGAATTAAAAAACAAAACAAAATATTGTGTAAAAAAAAGGGGGCATTTTAAAACATTCATCCAATTGGAGTAAAATAAGAAGTGTCAGGAAAGTTAGGAGTGTTGGTCAAATTCTCATTTCAAAGAATGTTTTATTTATAGAAACCATTGAACAGAACAAGCTGTAAAAAATCAGAGGGAAAAAACCCAAGAGAAAAACTTAAGGTTCGTTTTTGTAAAAACAACCTTGGTTAAATTTTGAGGTGCATTTGTAGTAAAACTGAGGTTTTGACAATGTTGCAAACCCTTTTGTAACCTGCTGAATGATGGCACATGTGAATTGACAAAGGGGCAATAAAGTTTCAGAGTTTGAAAAAAAATAAAGTTGAACAATTCCAAAGTATGGATGCACTCTAGCAGTTCAACTATACACAGAAATATCCTGGCAGTCTCCAGACAAATGAATACGTTATGGCAGCAAAATTATTTTTTCAATTTTTGGCAACTTTGATGGAAAAAGCACCACTCCGCCTCTAGAAAATAACCGATAGGCACAACTGGTTTCCCTCTAAGAGGCTACCTCATTCAGCAGGTTTAAAGCAAGCCACAGACAAGAGGGAGGGAGGTGGGGGAGGTCTAAAGAAAATTAGCTGAGCTCACAAGCACAAACAGACAAACCTCGACTAGGCGTCACCAGCAGAGTTGGAGACGACACGGTGGAAGTGAATGTTACCCTCCCCGATGAGATGGTAGGGGACGGGGGCGGTTTGGACAGGGAGATTTTACGGAAACGCTGTGTCGAGGGCGTCTTTTGTACGTCCTGGATTGGCGAGTCGCGACCGGAGTTAGTCGGCGTGGGAGGTTGTGAGACGCAAGTGGAAGGGACCGAGGAACTGCGTTCCAAATTTTCCATTTTTTCTTGACGAGGAAATATTTGATTAAATTGAATTGTTGAAATAAGTAATTTTTTTCCCAATTTTTTCAAAGATTGTTTATTTGTGTTGTGACATAATTTGCAACATTTTTTGAAAGACATTTTTTTTCAAGTTAGGGAAAGTGCATAAATTGCCAAAATTGAGGAAATTTGTTTTGAATTAAAAAAAATTTTGTTTGTAATGTGAAAAGTATTTTCCCCCAAAATTTAGTATGATGGACATTTGTTATGAATAAATAAATAAAAATAAGAATAATTCATGGAAGAAATGATTACATCCGTGACGAAGAGCAGCATGAAAATGAAGAATGAGAAGAATCCAGTAAGAAATTGCTCCAACCAGAGGAGGGGGGGGGGGGGGCAGGGGAAAAAAAACCCAAAGATGAAGAAAAAATGATGACCTGATGTTGCCATGGCGACGATCCCGGATGTTACAAACATGCAATCTTTGAGCTTTACATGGTAGCCATTAGCTAGTTAATACACTGTATGCTGATCACCTACATAGAAAAGAGTCACCCAGTTAAAAAAGCTCTTGAGGTAGACAAATGAGGTGTAAGCTTGATAAACAAAAAATCATGAACACTTTGATATTATATTTAAAAAAAAGAAAAAAAGAACAACTATTTAGTGGCACGACTTGAAACTTTATGAAGATTCACGGAAAACTTACTGACAACATTTTGTTCTGTTAATGTTGGTCCTCTGTACTCTGTGTGTGTTAACTTAATCATCCGATGTCAAATTATACTTGCAAGTTCCTTAAAAAGTATTTCCTTAACTCGGGCATGCAACTGTAACTTCACCAAAAAAGAGGAAATTACAAAATTTCTAAGATTTTGTACAGTACTTTTCAATTTTGAATGGTAAAACTGAGAATCAAAAAAGAGGAAATCAGCTGATCCGAGGAAACGTTGCATGCCTGTTAACTAAGTTCCATAAATATTGGGGGGTCTCCACACAACAAGCTTGCTTGTAGGAGACTCCCATCACTTTATCATTACATTGTATTTTTAAGTTCCGTATTTGTATTATGTATTATGTATTTGTATTATTGTGTAAGCAAACTGAGTGAGTGGAAATACACTGAACTGAACTGAACAACAAAAAACGGAGTCATGATTGTTGAGGACTTTACAAAGTATGGTACGGCTGTATGGCCCCTTTCGAAACCACGGCTTGGGCTAATGGGCTTTGGCTTGGGCTCCATTAGCCTCATTGAAGCCCCTCAATGAAAGCACACGTTTTCCTAAAAACTGACAGAGCCTAAGCCCAAGCCCAGGCCCAAGCCACTGTTTCGAAAAGGGCCAATGACTACAAGGGAGTATTTTACCCGACTTTAAATAACGGTGTCGAGTTGACTGATGGTTGTGTACAATTTGCTCATGAAATTCACAACACATTGATCTGGATCTAAAATGAAACTCTTGCTATGGAATGAAGGCAACCACGTTGATGGACACTGATGAGGCTGAGACTCAATGGACTGAGTTAGTGTGAACAAATAAACCCCAAACCTTTGAGTTGTGTTATGACACGACTAAACGCCATGTGCGAGTTTCGAGTGTCCGTCATTCGCGGGTCTGAGTTTCGGGGATTTAAGGGCGAGATAAAAAAATGACAAAAGCGTAAGTTTGTGAAGTAATTCCTTACAAGCCTTAATCTTCATACATCAATGTACGTGTACATTCCGCAGTATATTCTGCAGCATGTTTAGTAGTTAGTATATTCTGCAGCATATTCTACAATATAAGCTTCAGTACATGGTTTAAAATGAGGTAAATGTTGATTCAACTTGAATTGACTGACCTTACATGTACACTTCGAGGAGCAAGCAGGGGGAAAGGGTGGAGATGAAGCATTTGAAACTCTTTTCATATTTAGACAAACTTGTGATACGTTTGATGGTTTTTGTTATGTTAAATGTACAGAATGACAAAATAATTACATGGGCAATTCAAGTGGAAAAAGAGGATTAAAATCAGAGAGATTGATAAGCTGTATAATCTTCCTGTTCCCAAGGGAGGAAGGGAGGAAAGCAAGGTTGTTGACAGGGGTACTCTGGCCATGTGTTGACGGGTGTTTAAGCGTTACATATGAAGTGTGGACCTGAGAACAAATGAGGTCCACACAGTGCAGGGACGTGGACTACACACGTCCACACACACATTCTTACAGTGTTAGAGAATATGTATTTTTTCTTAAGCGCACAGAACAAAGGAACAGAGCTGTGTGTGTTGGCCATGAGCAAGCATTACATACTAAGTGTGGACCTGAGAACAAAAAGGTCCACACAAGGTATTTTGAAACACTATGTGGACTTACACACGTCCACACGTCCACACAGTGTTTTCACCAGTGTTGAAGAATATATCATTTTTCCTCAAGTGCACAGAACAAAGGAATGTCACAGAGCTGTATGTAACACAGAGCTGTGTGTATTGTGGCCATGTGTTGACAGGCATATATTGGTCATGTGATGATCAGTACAAACTACTGAAAACATAAGGCAGATGATTTTGATGATTAATACGCCCAAAATAAACAGTCCTGTAAAATTTAAAGTTTTAAGAATACTGCTTAATTTTAAGAAGCGCCTGATAACAAACCAAGAGTTTTCCAAGAAGCAGGACAAAAATAAATAAATAAAAAATAAATAAAATTGAAATAAATTGTGTGGCTCAATATGTAAGCAGGCTGTCATGTGACAAACTACCTGTATGAAATTTGATTCTTAAGGCAAAATAGTGAAAGAAACGAATAAATTAACTGCACTAGGAATTCAGCTGCTTCCTATTGCTTTTTTTGTTTAGATTTGGACCACTCATACCAAAATGCTCGGGAAGAAGAACTCGACATTTCTCGTCTTTTGACATAATGCGAACTTGTACTCGGCTCGCCGCAAAGTAATCCTGTTTATTAACAAACATTGACAAACAAACGAGTGGTTTCATGAATAAACATGGCTACGAACGACACATGATCGGATACACAGTGGGATTCGGGCTAGCTCTGCAGTGCATGATGGGGGATAGGTCAAAGTTCACCATAGTTGGAAAGAAACCTTCCTAAGCTGATCGGATATCAAGACAACATGCTGAGAAGCACCAAGATGTGACCGACACCACGGCCCAATTTCCTGGTTCTGTTTACAGTTAGCTAGAATTTCGCAATTACGGTAAGCAGAAAAATCCATGCTTAATGCAAGCGTAGTTCACAGGTTGCCAAGGACATATCACTTGTGAGCATGCATTTCCCGTTAATAAGCATTCTCTGGTTACAAACCTAGTGCAGAAAAACATTTGACACTAACGTTTTATAAGCAGAGAATGTTTACCATAAGCGCAGAATTCGGCAGTAAGCAGAGCCTTGAAATAGGGCCTCGTTATGAAATGAATGGTTATGACTATGGCTATGGCTAGATTACATCTGCCTGGATAATAAGGATCCAAAGAATCCATCAGCCACAGCCAAAGATTCTCAATTTAGAAGTACCGGTAGCCAAAGCTTCGCAGTTGATGTTAGATTTTTAAAACCCTTGTTCCTTAAAAAATTATCCAAAGCACCAGAGATTCTGAGTAACCTCTAAGCAGCAATATTCCAATGCTAGTACAGAAAATCATGCTTCCTAACTAACTATTATAATATTTAATTAAGGTCATAGGTCAGTCTTCCTGATTCACCGTTACCTCCCAATCACCAATAAGGATTAAGAATCTCAATATATAATACAACAGATAGTTATAGACTGTTATTTCCTGTTTCCAGCGGGAGATTTTGGATCGCTTGGTGGTAGCAGACAGACCAGGTAACATTTCCATTGTTTACGCCTTCAGAACAATGGATTTACCTTGTTAGTCTGCTGCCACCTAGTGTCCCCGAAAGTCTCCCACTCGCATCCATTTCATTCCTGCTTGAAAGAAAGTTGATATTTAACAACAAAATAATTTTACTTAATTATTAGCGGCTGTCACTGTTAGTAGAAAGAGAAAAAAAAAGAAGAAGAGACCTCAGAAGTGATAAAGCTCAAAATGTTAATTTTGCCGAGATATACTTCCTCCCCCGCGTTTGAGACAAAAGACACACCAACCTTCTGTGGAAGGACTCGGGGAGGGCAGAGACAGCCCGCCTGCACCGAGGGGCGAGTGCTCACTCTTAGCCCCGCTGCTGCCCCCGCTAAACGGAGTCTTACGGAAACGCCGTGGGCTCACGTCCCCTGACGAAGAGGTGGGCGGAGTGAGGAGGTTTTGAAAGGAGGAGGAGGAACCGGAAGGCAAAGAGAGGTGGAGGCTACGGAGGGAGTCTAGGAAAAAGGGAAAACGAAGGGGAAGACATGCCGGGATCAACAAAAATAAACGGAAAATAATCAGGAGAAAATCAATTATTCATCGTGCGAGGACAAAGAAAATATCAAAATAAAAACTTCTTCGTGCAAGCTTTTTCAATAGCTTAATATTTATGAGTCAGTCGGTGTTATTGTTAGTAAGTAAACACAAATTTGACCCTGTATAAATCAATTATTCAATGATCCAGGGCTGGGATTGTAAAATAAAAAATCCTGAAAATTTGATAAAAGTTTCCTCTTGGTATGGAGATGAAAGGTAGAGATTGTTACATTTTAATTAGATATCAGAAGGTTTGGTCACAACCAGGGCAGAGTCTGTCATCTCAGTGATGGCAATTTTTTTGTATTCCAAGAAATTCTTAAGGCTCTGCTGCCACCAAGGGTTTAAAAGTTACCCAATGATAATTTGTTAGTAGGACATGCAGAGTGGGCCATCTGGGAAAACAAAGCGATAAAGATATGATCAATCAGCCAAATGAATCTTGAATCTATAACAGAAAACAGCTTGATGGCGTATCTCATGCCTGTAAGGTCAACGTTAGAATGTCAAAGGTTAGAAGGTCAAAGGTTAGAGAGGAGGTCAGGATATCACTACATGCAGTAGAGGGGAAATGAGGTAGGGTCGATGGTGAAGATATCAGAAGTCTTGAAATATCGCCGCCGCAAAATGTCAACCATTTATCTAGGTTTGACATGGATACAGTATCTCATTACAATGACACATTAGACTGTTTAAACAAAAGGCCCGGGAATATTGGAGACCTAATTTGCATATCGATCACATGCCCTTTGTTACACACTGGTAGAAAAAAGACAATAAGATCATTTTCAATCTTTCAAAACTGGTAAGCCAAAATAATTTGACTGAATTCAACCTGTGAGCGACTTAACTCATGAAGTAAGGTCCGATCTCTCCAACCAGTAATCTGTGGTATTACCTTTTCAAGTTTGTTGGCTTTTGTACCGTGCCAAACAATTGCAACATTTTGTGTTTACGCGAGAATGTTTCATGTCATTTAACTAGTGCATGATGTCATACAATCATTGCATTCAACTGCCTGTTACATAATGCATTTAAGTTTTGGTAGAATTTCGGCGCTGAATACAAGCTTCAGACAGCCCCTTTCTTGATCAGCCATGGAATCGGAAGAAAATCACAACAATACAACTTATCAGCTCGCCAATTTGCCACAGAAGGGAGACATTTAGGTTCACTGTTTCTTGAACAAAAATCTTAATTTCACATGAGGGAAACTTGTTGGGCAATTCATTGCAAGATATTTCAGTAACTACATACCAAACATGTGACAAGACATGTTGACAAAAGAGAGCCACAGAGCCTGGAGTTCATGTAGGCACATTTGTACAACGCCCAATGGAAGGAATCAGAAATGGAGATTGTACCCTATGATTTTGATCACCTTTTGATTTGAAGAAAGAGGTCACATCCCAAATTTGTTCAGGTGTTATTTTTTACATTCTTGATTTGAGTGTGGTTGTTATAAAAAAAAAGGAAAGTTTGTCACATGACTAGTGCAGATGTCTTGCCTGCAGGAAATGCACTGGAATGTTTAGGTATCTCGTTTTAGGACATGGTCTATATACATATACCTGTTCAGTGGAGGGTTACATATTTACATTCCCTTTGTATACATGTACATATGTACAAATCAACATTACTTGTACATGTACATACATGTACATGTACAGTGGAGTAGATATTTAACACTCATTGGGCGTCTTTACTTACTGAAGGGGGAGGGGAAAGGGGGTCCTAGGAAGTGGGTGGGGCACCACTTGTAAAGGAAGGAGTCAGCCCTACTGCTGTTTATAAATCTACTTTCATTTTGTGTCCTTTAGATGGTTAGTTTGTTGACAATTGTAAAAACATGCATTTTATTAGAATTATTACGCTATAGTCTCTCTGCAAATAAAATTTGTTATCTTGTTACACCGGAAGTTATTTACAAAAATGAACAATACACTTTTTTAAATGAATGGTTTCAAACTCTACTTTGCCTGAATCAGGAATTGTGGAACAGGATATTCCTATGACTGTGAAAAGCTGGCTACATTTTTTGTACTCTACTAGTATCAACAAAAAGCAAAATTAACATGGCCACGTTTTGAGCTACTTTGTGAAAACTTATGCAAATTGAAAGATTAAATTATGCAAATTAAATGGTAATTAGGCAGTATGGGCTGTTTGTTTGTTGGTGAGAGATGTCTCCAATGATGCTGACCAACCTGACATGCCAATCCATGAGAGGCGATTGATACGGGTGCTGTTCCGATCAGAGCGTGTGCTGCTGCGATCGGACTTTGAACTGCTGCGTTCCGAACGACTTATCTCACTGTTTTGCTTTGGAGGCGATGAGGTATCAGCGAAACCTGCATATTCATGACCAGTCATACATTATTCAAGACTTTTCCCCCTATTCATTTAGGCCCGAGATACATTTACATCATTCATGACACTGTCATACATTATTCAAACGAGCCATGTGCAGACCGAAACAACATGGTCTTAATCAGATCTTGCTGTCCCAGTCATTCCCTGTCCGTTGAATATTCATGACCATTCAAGTTAATACATGTCAGCCCTACAGAACATACTGTAAAGGTGTTCACTATTCATAAGATGTTATAAATTATTCATGAGACCTTTTAAATCATTATGAAACTTGACACTGACGTGAAACACATGTCAACAGGTACCTGCCACAAAACAACATACATATTCATGACCTCATGAAAAATTCAAATCAGGCTTTCAGATGAAAAACCATCCTCCAGGGGTACAGTGAAATGAGGTGAAAAAACTCTGCACAAAACTCTTCCAATTTAGACTTAAGACCTGCAAAGGAACACTGTTAATACACATGGGTATAAAGATAGAGCTATCCCAAAATATGACCCTGCAAAGAAAAACATTATTGGGGAAACATAGAACAAGTTTACATTATAGACAAAAGATCTATTTGACTGTCTGCCTCCTACCATGACCTGATACATGTATATTACAAATAACTGCACAAATACTACATGGGATAAAGGTCTCTGTACAGTTCCCACTTAAAAAGAAAGTAAAGACACCACAAGCCACCGAAAGAGGTGGCTTTTTTAAAATCAAAGTACATGTTTTAGTTGATAGTGTAAGCGGGAAGTGGGGAGGGGGGGGGGCTCAGAAGGGGCCCATAAGCTCCCCCTCCCCAAACTAATCTGAAACTTCCATGCTTTCTTTCACTCTCACACTGGAGAAGGTGCTTCCCTGATCCTGGTATTTATTTTCCATCTCATGTTAAACAAGAAAATTGAGAAAATTTACAGACAGCATTAATCAAAATAGGAAAGAATTTACAGACAATATTATTCTTAAAAGGTTACCAATACTTTTCCAAACTTAATTCGCACAGATTACAAATTATGAACAGGCCGGAAAGATCGATGCAGAATTTCAAGCAATTCAGAAGAAATTGATGCGACAAATTTGAAGAGAGAAATGCGAGAAAGGTAAAGACTGTTCAGCGACGACTGTACTTTGAAAGCAGTGAAAAGATTTGCCGAAAGGATGTGAACGTGACAGAGAAATGAAAAATGCAAATGAGAGATTCGCAGTTAAAGGGTACACTTTAAGACTACAACAAATATTTATCAAAAAATATCAATTTCCTTTTCCCACATCTAAACAGAAGACCCCAAATTCATAATCGAATAAGAAGATTGTTCAATGTCTGAAAAACCTTTTATGCTGTTTTTCGATAATATTTCATAAAATGTGGCACTCCCTGACAAAACCTGGCACTCCCTGCCCCCCCAAAACTAAAAACTGGGTTTATTTGGTCATCAGATAGATGAGTAAGAGAGCTTTCAAGAACACCTAGTTAGGCCCTCTTCAGGTGAGTATTTCTCAACCTACAGGCAGTTTAAGATGTCACATCACACTGATGCTCTGAATGTTATTCAATTTTCCCACTTTTTCCCGAGAAGTCCCTGATTTGGATGTAGGAAGTCACAATTAACAGAATTAAATAAATCCGCTCTCAAATCAAAAATTAGGCAAACAAATACACAATGAAAAATTTGTTTTTCTATAATCCTTTTTTCAACTTTCAGTTTCACGAAAAGTTACAAGATTTCTTTGCAAATCCACATTCAAATTTGATTCAATCTTTAAGTCAAAGGAGTGCCACATATTTCAAAAATTAAGAGTGAAAAAAGGTAAAACAGGCAGCAAAATACATGAAAAGAAAGCGTTCTTCTAAATAGATACAACTCTATATTTTCACTGAGCATTCCACTTAAACACCGATTGTGCAGCTGTGCCATAAAAACAAAAAAAGGTGTAACTCTCACATTAAGATTTGTCATTGATTGAGTCAGGACACAATACAAAATGGCAACAGTACCATGGTAACAAGCTGATGGTGCCCTGTGGCATGTTGAGCAACACAAAAACAAACTCATAGTTTTATTTTAAATTTTTCCGGGATGTGAAAGCCTCACAAAACATCAAACCATCACTGAACAACAACAAAAATAAATAAATACAAAATTATTTCCAAATCCGGTCACAGAAAGGCCCTTACCCTCAGGGCAGAATTGTGATATTAATTTCACATTGAACAATTTTGTTGCATCACCAGCCTTGGAGGATTGTGAGCTTCAGTGGTGACTGATGCTTTTAATGTTCATCTTTGAGCAAGTTCGGGTGCTAACCTTCTTGTCAGTTTGCCATGTAAATCACGCATGTGTGGTCTATGTATGTCTATGTTCAGTCAATTGATTCGTCGAATGTGGCAACCCAAACGGGAAAAAATGTATTGCCAATACAAAAATTACTTGCATAATATTGTGCAATAACAACTCTTATCTTAACAATTGACATACTTCATTGGCAAAAACATATCATTTATCGTTAAACCAACTTTGTGGGTGATTGCAAAAGTTTTACAAAACTTTCTCCATCATGAAACCTAACCGCCATCTTGACTAAGTGACGTAACTTTGTTAGTTGACTAGAGAAACAGTGCTCTTGGGCAAGGTCGACCCAGTTGGACTAGCTAGTTAAACCACGCAGCGTTCGAATGACATCTAGATTGACTATGTATATATTCGGTTTGCGGTAACACCATGTGTAAAAATATCTACTTGCTGTGTAGATTTGTTCTTTAGAGAACTTGTCTTGCTATTTATTCTACTACCGCGGAGTAGGTTTTTTCGGAATTCGGGAGACTTCTCAGTTCTGAAAAGAACTGTCCTGCTTATTAACTACTACCTGGGCGGGAGGTAGGAAATCGGCCTGGACTACTACTTTAGCTTTGTGGATCGGGGGACTTCTCGTAATTAACTGCACTGCCGCGGAGTGAGTTCTTTTGGTCTCAACGTTTCGACTAGCTTGCTCTAGTCATCGTCAGGAGACTGGAGAGTGTAAGACATGCTGGACTATTTATAAGGATTCAGAGGTTTCAGTGTAGATTCATTCACTGCTCTGATTGGTTCTTCTGAAAAGAGAAGTGTGATTGACTATGGTCAAGTCTAGTTGACTTTAGACACCCACCCGAACTTGCTCTTTGCTTAGCAAAAAAATCCAAAACACAAAACAACAACAACAACAACATTTTAGGCTAAGCTGAAATTGGCAACGGTGAGAAAACAGACGTTGCTTTAGAAGACACAAAACAGCTTTCATTTGTGCTGCATGTTGATCCACTCACAGACTTAGTATTAAGTCGGGGTTGAGCATAGAAAAATTTACTAGAGTGGGACTTTAACTCGTGAGCTCCGGACTATTGTGCCGGCAGTCGCAGGTTCAAGTCCTGCTATTCGCCCCTTTGCACGGTCAGCTGTTTGCGTGTAGAGCCTCGAATTGGGGACAGCAGTGACTCGGAATAGAAAGCATTATACATGTACAACTCTGTATTGTCATGGTAATGTAATGACACTTTCATTCAAACATACACATAAATTATACAACTTGAGCGTGAAGGCTCTACCCACACATGGCAGACCCCTGCAAGTAGCAAACAGTCGATCTTTCTTTGTTCAACCCCAAATTATTTCAAAGTTTACCCAGTCCGTTTACCCGGTGGCTTATTACCCGAGGTTTTATTATTGCACAGTGTACTATATATACTACAGAGATTATACAGTCAAGACAACATGTACTGTAAACACATCGAGTGCGACTAGAAGATGTGCCTTGTGGTGAGAAGAGAAGAGAGAGAGAGAGAGAGAGAGAGAGAGAGAGAGAGAGAGAGCAAGAGCCAGAAACGAGGCAAATGTACAGAAGAAATAGATGATAAAGATTATCAACCAACCTCCGGCACTCATTCGACGCATGTGCTGATTCGGCAGAGTGGGTATTGACGTGGAATGCCGCACTCCTGTTGAAGGTGGGGGTGGAACAGTGTTGTGAACAATGAAAGGAGGGTGACAACGTTAGTATGACAAACAATAATTAGTCAGTATTAGTCAGTATTTCATTATTGTTTTTTATATTTTGGGGGTGGGATAATTTGTTCAAGAGGGTTGTGCATTTTTTTTTAAGGATTGTGCAGAGGAGGAGTTACCAAAAATAAAAAAATAAGGGTCTAGGTTATTCAGCACTTTCAGCCCATCCCTATACACTTAATGGAATATTCCACTGTTTTCCAAAATTAATTTTTTGTTTTCATGATTACTTCAAAAGGATTTATAATTCCTAATGAGGTAGGTTTTCAATAAATTTGACCCCCCCCCCAAAAAAAACTCTCTTAAACCTTGTACCAAAACAATCCTCAAATCAACGTCTTAATCAAGTTTGATCACAAAAACATAATACCAGAAAATTAAAATTTTTTACAGCAAAACTAACTGACAAGACTTTCCCGTACTATCTTCATTTTTTACCCATTGCGATATCTACAAAGGAAGATGGAAACACTTCTCCAAAACTAAAATTCCCCTTTTTGTGGAAGAAAAAACATTCCCTGACCAATGGAATATTCCATACTTTGCAGAGGTAAGTGTAAGGAGCATAGTTATTAGGTGCATTTCGGAAGAAAAAAAAGCAGCATTTAGCAATTTTTGTTAGTGGAGTTAATAGGTTGGATAGATTTGCTAAGCTGCTGCAGTTATCAATTACAGAATTTAGTTGCAAGCATTTTCTAAATACTGAATTGAGTTTCCTACCACCCCCCCCCCCCCTTAAAAAGAGAGTTAAAAAAATGAAGAAAAAAAATGTTGATAAATAAATTAAATAAAATTTTCCCGGCTGCTTCGGTTTTGTTTTAGTTCAACACCCCCCGGCCCTTGATCTCTTAGTGAAGACCCCCAGGTATCCTCCGTCTTCAACCCCTTCTCATCCTCTTATTTGTTCCCTCAGCCCCAAACTATACACTTCCCTTCACAAAAATTACTTCAAGTTTAGAATTTTCCTTACAACAAAACATATATCCCTGAAGTTTTATTCGAACACACAGGGACAACATTTGAACAGTTCCCACTACACTTTCTTTGAGGCAATGTAAACTTCAGATAACAATAAACTTGAATAACTTCCCCTTTTGACTACAAAGTTTCCATCCTTTTTTTCCTCCCGTTCACTAAAGAGTTTTTTTTTCTTCAAAGAACTGGTTCTTTTGAACGGTAACCTCTTTCTCTGTTCTGAACTGAGTAAAATAAAAATGTTTCATAGACAATCAAAATTGTCTTATATAACAAAACTTTTTGAAACAAATTGTAAAGAAATATTACAACTTTTCCGTGATGCTTAATCCAACACGACAAAACACTTGAACAGACTTTCAGCTACGACAGACAACAAACCCGCCCACAGACTGACATGTTTTATAAAAATAAAAATAAAAATACTAAAACTAATTTGTGACATTCAGCCCAGCAGAGGGCTCACTACATTCCGTTAAGTTGTCTCGAGTCACAAATATCTGATTAATGAAACTATATGTCGGCCACAAACATTTGACCAATCACGTACCAGTTTGAACCAAGCGTGCTGTGATTGGTGGAAAGTGCTAATGGCTTCTGAAGTTTATTAAGTTTTGTCCGCATCGTTCAAAATCAGTCTTAAAATATTTTTCCCACTTGGAGATAAAGAGCTTAGTCCATCAGAAAAAAACCCATAACATAAGAAAATGTAATAAATAAATACTGTACAATTGCAAAAGCTTACTTCCAAAATTTTCTCCAATAATTTAAGTCCATTAAAAAAAAATAATAATAAATAAAAAAAAAATATAAAAAAAACAATCATTTATAATTGCCAACATTGACTTCAAAAATATCTCTAAGAGTTATGCTGTAAAAGTGTTCAGGATTTTGTTTAAATGTGAAATATATTTTAGAATGCCCGGTACACATTTCTTTTTGAAAACATTAGTTTGTCTCAGATAAAATGTGAAGCAAGACCTCAAAACAGAACCTAAAAAAAAGCCTGTTTAACAAACAGAAATTAGAATAAAATCATACTG
This sequence comes from Pycnopodia helianthoides, assembly GCA_032158295.1. NCBI lineage: Eukaryota > Metazoa > Echinodermata > Asteroidea > Forcipulatida > Asteriidae > Pycnopodia > Pycnopodia helianthoides. The sequence goes on from CM063259.1 coordinate 12,616,886, forward strand.
CAACTTAAATCAAGCGACATTTAAGTACAAAGCAGATTGTACTATAGTGCATTTACTCTACTGCAGTCCCGCTCATTAAGCCCACTGGCAAAACAAAGGCAACTTAAAACAAAAGCTGGGGTTGAAAGATGAGGGGGAGGGGGGTGGGGGGGGGACTCATGCAAAATAAATTACAGACCATGTAGTGGTGTTGATGCATGTTCATGTGTAGCGTGTTCACAAACGCATGTTTTTGTCCAATCAAAAGTAATTATCAAAATAACGGAAGTAAACATTCACTTCATGTCAAAAAAAATTAATGAATGAACTCGTTTTCTCTCTTTTTTTCTTCTCCTTCAAAACATCAATTTCATCTCGGTCTTACAGATTCATGAAATTAGTTCAATTTTGTTTTGAGGGCTCTACCATGGTCTTTAAAATCCACCTTCACGTAAGATTAGAACTCATAATTATTTATTTATCAGTCAATAGCTTGAACAATTCACACGATCTCGAATTATGAAATTTTAGTCCAACATCAATTACTCATGCACTTGACAAGTATCACCCATAAAGGATTAGAACTGAATTCAACACTTTACGGTAGAAAATTTCTGACCCTTAAAGTCGTCAAACATAAAAGGATGTTGTGTTACAAAAAAAGAAATACAAAAAAATTGATTGATATCTGGTTGCTATGGTAACGTGGATGTAAAACGATGAATTGAGAGAGGAGGATGGTGATGCTTGAAGATGTTGAGATGGGTTGCCACGGTGACTAATCCTGATAACAATGCATCTTGGAGTGGAAGCTTGCTAGGTTTTTGAATACGGTGCATGCAGAGCAGAATTTACTAATTTAAGTCCCTTTCATAACAATAACATTTGTTGGAATTTGTTTCAGTTTTTTTTTAAAACCCATTTTGGGGGGCATGGTAGCCTCAGAAGAACAGGCAGTTCTGCTTGGTTACCCACAAAGCAGAGGTTTTTCCTGAACTTTTTTTCAGTGACTAGCCAGGAGACTGTCATTTCACTGGTCCCCAAGCTTTTTTACTTGTCCATATTTCACATCAAATAGTGATGCTTTTCAACACTGAACCGTGCCAGCCAAACTCAACTTGGAGAGAATTTTGACTGCTCCTTGGATAGTCAGTGATCGGATCACTGTAAAGGAAGGAGGCTGTAAAGTGCCATTGTTTATGTAGTTCTGAGCATGCGCACATTGCCGTGAACAACGGATTTAACCTGGTGAGTCTGCTGCCACCTAGCGCCCCCCAAAAAGTCCCCCGTTGCAACCCATTCTTGTTGTATCTAAACCTAGTAATTGCAATGCGATTCGCTGCGATTGCACCCACTCTAAACCTAGCAAATTGCACGCTGAACCTCCACTCCAAGATGCCTTCATTATGCTGACCACCTAATTGAACAAATCCAGACACTAATGGTGACACCAGGCAAAGAATAGAATAGAAAGAACAGAAACGAACAGAGAACGATCCAGCAAACCCAAACACGACATAAACCAAGAGGCCGCTACCAAAAATAGAAAGAACAAAAAAATAGACGCTGTACCAAAACTCCTTGCCATGGAACATCCTACGCTGAAGGAATGTGCTGCCGAGAGAATATCCGTAATCAAAAAAGAAAAAAAGGAAATAAAAAACCCAAACGCCCCGAAAGACAAAGTTGGGAGGAGGGAAAAAAGAGGAAATAAAGTTTTTGTTATTGAAAAGGAAAATTTGAGCTGCTAAGAGATGCTGCAGCTGAAATAGAAAGCATTTTGTTTAATTTAAAAAAAATCAAAGTTCAGTTAGTAGCAGATTTCGGACAAAAATCTGAGATTGAGTAAGACTTTTTTTTGACCAATGAATGGAATGGATACAAAACGGAATTGAGATTGTTCAGTGGTTCGGCGAACATGATCGGTCAAATTTGTCCTCACAACTTCTACAAACACCTCTTAAAATTTGACACGAACCAATCAGAGTGCGTCTTAGAAATTGAAATGCAGACAGTTGTACTGTAGGAAGCCTGTGAATGGCTGAATGTTTCAAGAAGCAGACATTATTTAAAAAATAACAGTAGTTTAAAAAGGTTTTAAACCTTTTGCCAACTCACTGGAAGCATGTTCCAAAGAGTAGGAGGGTTAAAGTGTTTTTCATAAACAAGACGAGCAGATAACTCTGACATCTGTTATAAATTCTAACTGCTGATTGATATAAAAAAACTACAGTAATAGTCTACTTCACAGAACCCTCACTCATTATTTGGAAGTCGAGAGCGTTTGACTCCACTAAAAAAACGTCTGCTTGAATCACAACCATCAGTCAATCACCCGTACTCAATCTCACATAATTGTCCTGACATTTGAACCCGACCGCTTTATTTGGAAAAGGCTTAACAATTATTAACTGCCATTTTTTTCACCAACTATGCTGCAGCTGAGGGAGGAATTACTTAGTATCGGGGAAGCACTGTATAAATACAGCATTACTTAAAACCAAGTTTAAAATTAAAAATAATAATAATAAAAAACTCTTTGATTTTTGTTAACTTTAACACGATTTTAAAAACATGTTATAATTAAACACAACTTCGCATCACCATAAAGATTTATAGGTGGTTCTCAGGCCTGGAATTTCATCTTTGAAAGGGCGAGGCCATTTTCGTTTTTTGCAATTGGCACTTCCATTGGGAAACAAATCTTACAGTCTACTGGAAAGTTGTGAGAGGGGCACCAAGGCCAAGATGAGGGGCAAGAGAGCATGGCCTCCGTGTAATTCCAGGCCTGGGTGGGTTGCAATGTTCGTCAAATCAACCACTAGCTTACCACTTTGTGAACAGTTTAAATTGTCACTTTCCCACCATAAATGTTAACAAACATCACCTCGACCGATAGAGTTACATAATTGAACTTAGAGGGAGCCTTTGCCATGTCAGGCACGCGCTGTCCCGCAATGGGCACGAATCCCTACGGGTAAATTATACAAATATCCACTTGAACTTGAGTTGCATGAACGTCAACTCAATGGAATTTTGGCTGGTTACCTGTTTCTGCTAAGCAAGAGTTTTCAGTGCTTAGCAAGTTTTTTGTGCTACTGGCTTCATGAAATTGGGCCCATAAGATTGACCTTTGTTACTTGACAGGTCAGCAGAGGGGGGGGGATGCTTCTTGCCGGGACGTGTCACATGGTTTTGTACGCCCTCTTTGTTCCTTAAGTACGTAACTCTATGCTTCAAGAGTGTCTCTTTCGATGCAAAGTCACATCAAAATTTTGAAACGGAAATTTCAATTCATAACTCAATACCTTTTGTAAAATGCAAACTGAAAAAAAACACTCTGGAAAAGAAAAAACCAACAAAATGCAACCATGCAAAAGTTGATTGCAACATCAACAAATTGCTGCAGAACCCTTTCAAGCCGATTGAATGATTTTTAAAAAGGGGCCACTGCCTTCAAATCTCTCAAAATCTTGCTGTTTGGAATTTCTCCTTATCCTTTTCAAGAGTTGTTCATGCACAAAAAATACCAGGGTTTTGTAATTAATGAGTAGCGATAAAAAAAAACCCTCTAAATTTGCCTCTTGAAATACAACCAGCGGAGCATACGGTCTGCCTTTTTGTGGAGTCCAAAATTCAGTTCTACAAAATAGCGGACCGTGTTCTGTCTTGAAATTACGCAAAAACAACACACTTTCAAGGGAAAATTGAATCATTATATTCTACTTCTAAAATTCCTTTCCAACCATATTCAATTCAAAACAAACGCTTTTTAAAGCCCAAAGCGCCCAATCCGAAGGCAACGCGCCCCTTTAAAGAATCAACATCGACACCCGAGGACATTTTTTTCAAATGAATGAAACCAACATTTCCTTCTGAAGTAATCTTCCTCACATCACTATTCCCAAGGAAGACCGATCAGAGCAGATCGTCAATTATGAAGAAAAAAAACACGAAATTCAATCTACCCGTTTTGACGATCAATAAATCTCTGGATGAAACTGAGAATTGTGAGTTGCTTTTTTATGAGAACGGAAGTTTTGATTTTTACCTCTTCCTGCAATCATGTCCAGGACGGCGGAGTCTCGCTGCAGCGACTTGGTCTTGGCCGCCTGGGCGGAGACGCTGTTATGCCGATCCATCCCTGGGGAGTCCGTAATCAGGGAGCTCGAGGAGAGAGACGACATGTCGAAGGGGGAGTCGCCGTTGAGGGAGGACGAGCCGGGAGTGGGCGGGCCATCCCGGGACAGGCGGGCCGCATTCTCCAGGATGATCGCTACCAGGGGGAGGTACAGGGATGCGATGCGGGCTTGGTATTGCTGTCATGGCAACAACAGAATAACATAATTAAAAACTGGCGTGTTTTTTCCACCGAAAAGCATAACCCGTCATCAGAATGAACTAAACATATTGATAGTAAAATGGTTTTGGTTTCTGCCCTTACACCGATGTTTATTAAGCACTGTATACTCAGTTCTTTCCCAAGTTCTGTGAAAAAAAATCCACAGGCATGTCACTCGGTTGGGATTTGAACCCACAACTTTTTCCATGCTAGAGCAGATGCCTCACCACTAAACCACCGAGCTTGTCCAGTGGCTAGAGGCAGTTTCAATCCTTCATTTGACACAATGCTTATTACACACCGGTGTAAGGGCAAAACCAAAAATGATTCTTTACCCAAAATACAACATCCGAAAGTAAACTGTCAAAACAGGGGAATGCAGAAATAGACAAAAGAAGAACTTCCAGGTGAAAACTAAAAACAGTTCAAAGTCCTAACCTTGGACATGAAGCGATCGTCGAAGCTGTGCTTGGCCAGAAGGTTTCTCAGGACGCGGATTCCATTTTGTCGTACTTCGGTGACGTCGTGGAGCGCTGTTCCGACCTCCCTCAGCAGAAGGCCGGTCAGGAAATGATTCTGGCAATACTCCTCCGTTAGCTGGTAGTCATAGTGAAGATCTGAGCAGCCGCCATTTCGGAAAAAGAGGACGGGGGTTTGTGAGAAACAAATGCATTAAGGTAAAATGTAAACAAAGAAAAGAAAAACAAGCAAACAAACACTAGGAAAGTTTGCCAGTCAATTTTAAAGCCTCACCTTAGCATTGGTCTTTTTTGGATAAAATTGCGAATCTCATTTTCAATAAATTATTTTCTAAATACGTCAAATTTTAATCCTCATTATAATTGTATCGTGAAGTATTATACCTAAAATATTTTCTATTATAATCTAAATTAAAGGCAGTGGACACTATTGGTAATTACTCCAAATAATTATTAGCATAAAACCTTACTTGGTAACGAGTAATGGGGAGAGGTTGACAGTATAAAACATTGTGAGAAACGGCTCCCTCTGAAGTGACATAGTTTTCGAGAAAAAAGTAATTTTCCACGAATTTGATTTCGAGACCTCAGAATTAGATTTTGAGGTCTCGAAATCAACCATCTGAAAGCACACAACTTCGTTTGACAAGGGTGTTTTTTTCTTTCATAGTTATCTCGCAACTTCGACGACCAATTGAGCTCAAGTTTTTACAGGTTTGTTATTTTATCCATATGTTGAGATACACCAAGTGAGAAGACTGGTCTTTGACAATTACCAATAGTGTCCAGTGTCTTTAAGTCAATCAATTCCACCTAATTTGAATGTTCCCCTCAGTGTGAGATATAGATAACATGTATCAGAGGTTGACTTATGATGGCAAAAAGTTCTGCCGTTTTAAAAGTAGCCATAAACCGACTACCAATACTGCCTGGAAATCAAAGTTAACTAAAGAAATATGCCGCCAAGCTTGAATTGACTTCAAAGATTGAGTTGGCTTTTTTTTCTGGAAAGCTCAAATTTTAGCAAAAAAATAGTGGCCATTCCTGGGGGAAAAATGTCAACACAATTGTGCACAAGAAGACACAAAGAAAGACTTTAACTTGGGTCAAAAGGAGACTCTTCCAAAAATGCTGATGATAAAAGTTAGATCTTTAGATCGACAAAAGATGTCACAAACTGGACAAATACAGGGGCCCAATTTCATGGCTCTGCTTACCGTGGACTCCTGCGCTTACTGCCACCATTCTTGCTAATCAAACTTGCTAACCAGTCAAATACGCTTACTTTTAAGCGCAGACCTTTTTGCTACTGTTACGCTTACTTTTTTCCCTTACAAGTAAGCAGGGCAGAGAAATTAAGCCCAGGTTTGAAAGTTTGTCAAATATCTGGGCAATTTCTGTGTTCTTTGGTTATCGGTAACTGTAAGCAAAAAAACAGATATTTGTTTAGCAATATATGTTTGCTTAAGCAGATGGGGCCCCTGGTTCTTTAGAAAGACAAGTTTTACTGCAACGATATTCAGAAGGAATTTACATCAGCATTTTTTCAGAGCGTCTCCGTGAAAATGAGCACGATGCAAAGAAAGCAACAACCAACCTTTGTACTGGTCTTTGGCGGGGCGGATTTGCACTGCAGGAAGACGTAGTCATGGGGACGAATAATAGAAAAACAAAACAAGGCTAGAGAGTGGTGCTTTTTGGGGTTTTTCTATTTGGTTATAGACCTTTCCATTGTGACGTCACAGCCGGAGTTTTTGCAAACCAAGGTTGGAAAACTATGGGAAGCCATTAATGCAAAGCAAAAACGGATAGCCACAGTTTGTAACAATGTCACACAGAAATTCAAAAATAGTGTTGAATTTGTTGGAAACAAAGCAACCAATCATGGGATGTTCTCTTTTTTAAGTTGAAAGTTTCCAGAAATGCTGAATTTGGTCACAGCATCTGTCAACACGATTGAATGTTTTGCTAACATTCGGCCGTCCGTGCCAACCAGCACGGTTTGTTTATCAACAATAGAAAGGTCTGTATGCATCAGCATCATGCAATCAAAATCAATCAGTGGTGAAAACATTTTGCAAACAAACAAATAAAATGCTGGATGCAGATGATCGATCAATGGCATGGGTATGTACAACTAGACAAAAGAAAAATTTAACATACGTATTATACAGGATTGGTAAGGATTAAAAAACATTTTCTATTTTTAGTCTGAAAGTTCCTCAGTCCTAGAACCATTTTTTCTTGGAAATATTTCCATCTGAAACGAAGTCATATTCGAGAAAACTGTACCTGAAAACCTAAAAAAACCTTATGAACGGTTTTTCACTATTATCTCCTGACTCACACACAGAATAAGCCCACAATTTTACAGGTTTGTTTCATGTATATGGTTGATAAAAAAAAAAAAACCCAAAACATGAACACAGTCTGCAGCTATTTTGTCCGCTCTACCCCTTCAAAGGAATTTACCAAGTTCTAAACAAAAGGAAATATTTAAATAAAAGCAATTATAATAAAAACAAAAATAAATATAAAATTCAATATCTGCTGACAATCTTGTTTATAAGTGTGACGTATTGAGTCACGCCCACTTCACACAAACTTGCTCCACTGATTACCGGAAGCCTTTAGGAGTTTTATTGAGCTAATTTTAGTTGATGGTTTATGCAAAAAACGTTTTGTCATTGAAATTGGCTTTTACATACATTCTTGCAAGACTAAGGTCTTCTGTTAAGAATTCAAGTTTCTGTCTTGAGTGATGAAATTCCAAGTGTGACACAATGACTTAAATAGAAAATCAATAATACTTCATGAAAACAAGTGGACTGAACTGACATAACAACTTTTAAATAAAATATTTTAACAAAATTATCATTTTGCATCAGACAGGAGTATCCATTTCTTCAATCGCTACCGGAGTAGATTTTGTTGTTGTCAGCATGGTCACATGATTAATTCCAACCAATCAGAGCGGCGAAGTCGTTTTTGGGGGGCACTTGTAAAACAACACAGAGGACAAAAACTCTCCATGCAGATAAATGTGTGTTCATGCTCGAATAAATTATTCATGCAATGCAGCTTGCCACATAAACTATTCATTAAATTTTGCTTGCTTCATAAGTTATTCCATGCAGTTTTGCTTGCCTCATGAATTATTCATGCAATTTTGCTTGCCTCATTTGCATTTGCATTTGCATTTGCATTTGCAAAAGAATTGGATGACATTGTAAAAAAAAGGTTAAAGCAAACATGGAACAACTTCTCATCACAACATACAAACATAAAATCAGTGACATACAAAAACTCTGACAAGAGAGAAAGTAAATGAACAGAATTCTAAACACAATTGCATCAAATTTCCATGACATCGTACAGAGACGAATTTCTATGAAAGTACACAGGAGTTGACGATCAAATACAAAGAGAATGAATCATACCAAAAAACATTTGACATTATGACTATGAGGCCGGAAATCCAAGTGTCTGTCAAGCGTTCCGCGTAATGCATAACATTTAAAATACACGCCAAGCGACACACACAATTCCGTGTATCCAAAAAAACATTGCATTATCCGTAAAAACTATGTGCTTTACTCAGTGTGTATTTTCATTGTTTAAGGATTGCGCACTTCGCGTTACGCATGATGTACACATGGACTTTCAGCCGAAAACGATCGTAAGTAGACAGTGTTTCAATTTGTGTCAGTTGAAGGGCCTTGTCAACAGGCAACCGAAAATAGTTTTGGAGTCCTTGTTTATTTCCTGTCATGCGAACTTGACTTTTTGATAAGGGTGCTAAAAGAAAATCAAGGAAGGCTCGCTTTTTCCTGGAGTCTGAACTTGATTGTTGACAAGGGTAACAAGAGAAACTCAAGGAATGCTTGTCTTTGCATGTGATGTGAACATGACTTTTGATGAGGGTAACAAGAGAGACTGAAGGAAGTCTAGCTTTTTCCTGTTGTCTGAACTTGATCGTTGCCAAGGGTAATACCAGAGATTATCTTCAAGCAAATTTGAAACCTTGATTCTGATTGGTCGATCCATAGCAACAAGAGGGCGATATTAGCCACTATTGTACGGCCCATATCAAATTCTGTTCTATCGTGCTGATCTAATAATGCGTATTGTATTATTTTAAGCTGTGTGTCAAGTTTGCTTGAACATAAATTCGCTATCACATGCACGCTCGTGAAATACGGAAAAATATAGCATCCCATATCCAACAAGCCAAAGGCCAAGTTTGATGTTGGATGCAGTAGCATTTTCCCCCCGTATTCCACGAGTGCGAGTGATAACTATTAATCAAAGAATGCTTGTTTTTTTTTCATGTAGTCTGAATGTGACTTTTTGACTAGCTTAATAATACAAAATGAAGGGATGATTGTATTTTTTTGTGGAATGAATTTTATTTTTGACAAAGACAAGGCCCGCTTCACACTTCACTGATTGCCAAATCAAAGCGAAAAGATTGCATCATTTAAAAAAATGGCCCTGCATCTGCGTGAAGTATGATCCGGTTTTCATAGGACAAAAACACAAAAAACAATGCTTGCTTTTTTGATGACATGTGAACAGGGTTTTTGAGCAGGGTTAGTAGTGACAGACTTGATTTGATTCTCACCATATTTCCGCATATTCCCCATATAAGCTGTGATACAAAGCATAGGGTGAGGGGGAAGGGAAAAGATGGGAGTGCATTAGCCAGCTGTATTAGCACATTAAACACATTGAGCCCAAACTCATAGAAACCTGCTTAGCAGCAATATTAGCTGAGCAGTTATTCACCGGATAACCAGCCAAACTACGCATGCCTGATATACAAGTTTGACCGGCATCCAATCGAATCTATTAAGCAAGCTCAAACAGCTGACTGTTAAGAGCAGAAAATGGCGCAAAGCTAATTTTTCTGCTAAGCAGAAATATTGGCAGGGAACAGCCACAAACAACATACATTACATGAAATGGTGGCTGGTAACCTAATTCTGCTAAGCAATTTTTTTGTACCCTAAGCAAAGAAAGATAAGCAGGGAGTCGGTCACAATAAACCTTACATGGCATTTTGGCCGCTAAGCAAATTTGTGCTAAGCAATTTTGTTTGTGCTTAACAGCTTTTATGAAATCAGCCAAGAAGCCCTTAGTGTAAAGAGCAAAATGAAACTGATCGCTCGAAGCATAATTGTGAGTTTAGCAGTTCTATGACTTTGATCCTCGTTAATACAATAAAGCTTATTGTTTTGGTGCATTGTAGCATTGGGCAGGCATTTTAGAGTAAGTTTGGGGGGGGGGAGGGGACCATTTCAAAAACTTCAAGCAACCTTTCCTTTGGAAGTAGACAAACATGCAGTTAAGTCTGTGCATTGGGAAGAAGGGGCAGTCTAGACTTAAACTATCTATAAAGGACTCAAGGTAAGGAGTTTGGAGTCTGGAATTTTCTTTTCAGATAACCAGGAAATTCCTTTTTTCCTGTGTAATTCTAAGGTTTTTTTCCCTTCTCAATTTGGGTTGCAGATGTGGAAACCAGGAATTAATATTCAGGCTTCAAGGGAGAACAATGGGCTTTGTTTTACTATTAGTTCTGCTGTTCTATATCTACTTCAGGGTCTAAAGGCTACATTTGGAAAACGCTGCAATTGAAGCAAAACATGATTATTTTTTTGGCCACTCCAGAAGTTTGCCTTTTGGCTCGGCAAAAATCCAACTCAAAATCAATTCATAAAAAATATGCGACAGCTCCGTTAACTCAGCATTAACCCTTTAGAGACGACAGCCGGCCACAAGTGGCCTATACCAAATGCTCACAGCGGCCACAAACGGCCTGTACCAACGCTCATAGCGGCCACAAATGGCCGCATGGTTTGACCCACTACCACTCAACCGAAAAAGGTCGAAGTGATCCCCGAACAGACATTTTCAAACTGATTCCATTTTTACCAAGTACCCAATTTGCTAAAACAAAACAAAACTTCTGTTTTGCGTTTTTTTTTTCCAGATATTTACAAATGAAGTAAAATAGAATTAGCCATGTATAGATATCTTGGTGTTTATACAGAAACAGATAGTCTCTGAAGAGTTACACCATACTTGTGCCAATCATTCTGTCATTGTACCACCACGGCATAAACTATAGCTTGAACTTGATTAACAAAGTTCAATACTCATCGAGTTTGAACCCCCAAATTTGGAATAAGTCTGGACAAGAACTTTCTTAAAACCACCTTTTGTATTACACCCCAAATTCAAGTTCACAACTTATTTATACAAATCGCACTTTCAAAATATGTTATAATTTGGGAAAATATTTTTTCTAATCCAGGCCATTTATTATTTTTTTTTGCCGATGAAATTTAGAGTCTCAAGGGTATGCTTGCTTAAATTCTACAAACAGCGATGATTTTGATTTACGTACCACTTGCTACTGCAGAACCACTGGTGCCTATTAATATAAAATTAGGTATAAGATGAAGAAACAAACAGCAAAATCAACATAAAATACAAAAAACAGAAAAAGCGGGTAAAATTAATCAAAACGAAAGTCAAATAAGGAGAAGATTTAAACGGAATCAGAAATAAGATTTAGGAAATAGTGATATATAGAGACTAGAGCGACGCTCATGGTGCAAATGCTAGAGTCTTTTGTCCGTGCAAGGAGTTTTGTGATTGGCCAATACCGAGGCTGTTCTTTGACGGCTGCATCGATTGGTTGAAAATGAAATGGTAATTAGGTGATCATGGCACAGTTTGTTAGGTGCTCCAAATCCGTTGGTGGTAAACCGCTTTATTCCTGAAAGCCAGGCTTTCAATTCGACACGACTCGGTTATACCCAAACAAAATGAGATATTAAAGTTATTTTTTTTTAAAGAAAGAAAATGGCAAGAAAAAGGTGTAGGAGAGTTAAGTTTTCATTTTGACTAAACTCATCAGAAAAAAAGAAGAAGAAGAATTAAGGGACATTTCAAGCAGCTGTTAACAGATTGCCAAATTAAGAAGCACATCAGAGATGTTGATTGGAGATAAAGCGACAAAAGAAAAGCAGCGAGAAGAAATCATACTTTTGGTTATTTAGACAAAAGTAAAAAACAAAACAATTTTATATAACAACAAAAAAGCGTTAGTGGAAATTTAGCACCTATCCATGTGGCTTACAACCCCCCCTCCCAAATGTTTCTCCAAAAAGTACCTTCTCAACAACAAATCTCTTAGGATTTGGGCAATTTGAAAAGTAACACATCTCTTGTGAAGTGAACACAATGTATCAGTCAGTACAATACCAGTGCATCAGATGTAACCCGATGCTAATATATGGCTTTGAGCTGGCCTTTAGCTACTAGGCGGTCTACTGGTATGACATCTGCTCCAGAATGGCAAAGGTGGCGGGTTCGAATCCCACCCGAGTAATTTTCCCACAGGACTCAGGAAAAAGCACTGACTGTACGGCGCTTGACACACATCAGTTTGCAGTAAAAACACAAATAAAAAATATCGGCACAATAAAGAGCAAGGAGACACCCCGCAAGGGACTGAAAAAAGAAAAACTTGTAAATCGGAGCGGCGTTTCTTACTTTTGAAGTTCTTGCCGGTCTGCTGTCCTTTCTTCTGTAACGGAAGGTTGAGAGCGATGTAATGCTCGTGGCTACAGACCACCCGGATCATCTCGAACTTCATCTCGAACAGTTGCTGTGTATCGACGTACAGTAAATTTGTATTCAAGAATGATAAAATACCAAGTAATAAACCACAAGGGAAATTGACTGGGTAAATTTTTTTAGGGACTCTTATCTATTGGAAAATGAGTGCATCACAAAACTGAATTTGACCTGGAAGCCCCTTGTTAACTTTTGTCATCTCATTAAAAAAAATATAAAAATATCCAGGCCCTTGAAGACAATTTTTTTAGGGAACTTGAAAAAATGGGGGAAAATTTTGTACAAGTCTTCAACTTTACAGTCACCTCCCCTCCCATGGCAAATGTTGTCAAAATCCGAAAATGTCCAATGACGCCACATTTCTAAGGTGTGGGTCTGTACATTTCTGTACAAGTTCATTCCTGAATTTCAATTATTTTTTATCAAAGCGGCATTGATTTTGACCTTTTCACTGACGAAAAAATTCCACTCAAACCTTCAGACTAAACAAATCTTTCAACCTTGTGACCTTTCCTAAGAAGTGACCTCCTCTTCGTACTTACCTTTGGGTCATCCGGACTGAAGAATGCCATGTAGCAGTTGATGAGACGGAAGACAAACCCACGGTCCATGTACGTGAAACATCGCTGAAAAAAATCCAAACCATAAAATTACAGTTAATGGAAATTTCTTTCTTACACCGATGCATAGTGAATCGGGGCCCAAATTCATAGAGCTGCCTAAGCAGAAAGAATTGCTTAACAATTGCCTGCTGAGCAGAAATGAGCAGGATACCAGTCACAAATTGCACATGTGATATGGTAGTTTGGCAAGGCACTTAACCATAATTGCTTCGCAAAAAGTTGGGAAGGTAGTGCATTCTGCTCTACCAGCCAGGCTCCTAGTGGATGATACCCATGACTACATCCTTACAGACTGTGAAGGGGGTAAACCCCGTTTCCGCCCGAAGTAGGTGGCAACGTGCACCTGTGACAGTTGATTTGGGTCGATAGCCCAAAATCAAGTAGCCCTCATCTTGAAGTGGCCGTCCGGCCTTGTGAGTAAGGCGATATTTCACACTTAAAAACACCCCAAAACAAAAGAACAAAAACAAACAAGGATGCCTGAACGAACCTTGATGAAGTTAGCGAGATGGAAGTTAGCATCCTTGGCATCTTGCAGTTGTCTTACATCTTGCTTCTGCAGGATGTGCGGCATCAGGGTCTGGATGAGGTTCCTCAGTCCCGTCTCAAAGTTCGTTGAGAAGCGCTGGTGCCTCGAGAGTTTGAGACGGTCGCTCTTGATCAAATGCTGGGCCATGCTCTTGATCATGATGGTGAAGAAGAACCACATGTGCTGCAAGAAAAAAAAAGATAGAAAATCCTCCACTCCATGACCAGGGTCCAATTTCATAGAGCTGCTTAAGCCCAGAAAGTCGCTTAGCACTACAAAATGATGCTTAATACCTACATGTAAGTAAGGTAATACAAATTAATTGATTTGAATTCAACTGAACACCCTTAGCAAAGGGAGCAGCCGCCTAGTCTGATGTCACACCTTACCTTCATGAGGTTCTTGATGACTGTGTGGTCAGTGCTCGGTCGTAGCGACATGGCTAAGTTCTTCACTAACTCCTCATGGACCGTCTTCTGTAAATGGTTCTCCTTCTCCGTCTCAAACACATACTGTTAGAAAAAGAAAAAAAAAAAACCAAATTGGTTTTTCTAAAAGCTTTTAAGCTTTATACAAAAATTAATAAAAACTGACCGACTGATCCTAAATTTTTGGTTCCATTACGCCAAACAGGTACAGACATTCTTTTAGGACTATTGATCAATTTGCTTTGAAATTGAAGAATAGACAACCTAAAGTATGCAACAAAATTGTTTGAAATTATAACTTGATTCAGCCAGTTAAAGATTTGACATGATTATTATTAATTCTTTTTTGCCGCAAAAACTCTTAGGTTACTATTTATCATGATTTTGGGTTGAACAAAGAAAAATTGACTAGAGCGGGATTTGAACCAACGACCTCCGGATTAGCATGCAGGCGCTCTACCAACTGAGCTATCTAGCCCTATGTTGGCGGTCTCCCGATTTTGTCAATATCTTTGTTCGGGGGTGCCAGTCAGAAGCCATACAACCATTAACTGCCCTGTAGCCAGAGATCAGGCATGCAACTGTAACTTCACCACAAAAGAGGAAATGACAAAATTTCAATGATTTTGTACAGTATTTTTCAATTTTGAATGGTAAACTGAGAATAAAAAAAAAAGGAAATCAGCTGATCCGAGGAAAAGTTGCATGCCTGCAGAGATCCCACGCAAGTTTACGATACAACCTGGGAAGCGGCAGCCAAGGGATCACCTGAAAGGGATGCGACGTTAATATTTTTCAGTTAAGGAACTTTTGGGGGAAGGGAATTTCGACTTACTTTGACATACGAGTAGAGGACATCCTCACGTCCGACTTCGTGGACTTGAGACACAATGAAGATTATCAACCTTCAGGAAAAAAAGTCGCACAAGAAAATTTAATCAATCAAACTGAAAAAAGGCATATCAATTGTGTGTGGCTGCACACCAAATCCAGACACTCACTGACAAAACTCAGAACTGGGTTTATCTGCTCATCAAATAGATGAGAAGAAGAGCTGGGCCATTTATTTCATTCCTTAAACCATCTCAGCTCCCTTGGGAATATACAGCCTGTGCTGGCAAATATGTAGCGCACTAAAGCTAAATCCATCACAAGAACCATCTCTGCACTCACAGGTACCTATCTACCCCTGGGTGAAGAGAAGCGATTACTGTTAACTGTTTCAGTGCCACGGTCGTACATGTCTGATCTATTTTATGTATTCCAAAATTGCCAATATCAATATTGTACGAATTATTTTATGTGTTCAAAAAGTGTACCTCAAAAAGCTGGGCATTTTAGGTTCAAAACGCAAAAGAAAATAGCGGGCACTGTAAGAGTTAAGTGTCTTGCTCAAGGACACAAGTGTCATGATCGGGATTCGAACCCACACTCAGATGACTCGGCCACCGGAACATGATTCCGATGCACTAAGCCGCATGGCCACGACACACCAATACAAAAACAATATATAATCTGTATGAAAGAAAGCCGATACCGCTGGAAAATGTCTTGCTATTTTTCTGTAAAAGATGAGAGATTTTCAAGCGGACATTTCAAAGAGTTTTTTTTTCTTTCTGGAAGAGCGTTTGTTGTTACCTGACGACGTTGAGCTGAACCTCATCCATGGCTGCCGTAGGGAGGATTCGGAAGAGTTGATTAAGAATCACAGGTAAGAAGTTAATTAGCATATCCGGCTCCACAGCATGCATGGCCTGAAGAAAAAATAAAGTATCATTATAATAACAATTTCATAATGAAAAATTGAAAACAATGATCTTGCGAAAAAATATATAAAAAGACATAAAATACGTATCCGCCAATAAGGTGCTCAAGGCGTTTGAACAAAGAGAACCACTTTTTGAGACAGGTTTTGAAGTTTATGAATTATAAGACCATTAGGTAGCATAAGGGTTTACAAGGTGCTGCAATGCACTGGCAGCCACTGCCAGGAACACCGAGGCAAATCCCTTCTCTTTGCGATAAGTGCAACTGGATAATTTTACGATTGATTATTTTACGTGCATACACAGTGCATCGGACCTACGGCTTTAAATTCCATCCGACGGACAAAGCAATAATGATAAGTGTCTTGCTTAAGGACGCAAGTGTCGAGAGCGGGACTCGAACCCACACTCCACTGATCGGTAACACCAGCGCTTGAGTCCAGTGCGCTTGATCGCTCGGCCACGACACGCTAAAAACAGAATGGGTTTCCTACCTTGACGTGTTGGATGATTTCAAGGGCTCCTGTGTTTGTGCCGTCCCAGACTTGGCACTGAGCGAAGAAATTGTGAAGATGAGGGGCCTGAATTGGAGAAGGAAAAACAAAAAATATTGTAGGAAGGCATTTAGTTTGTCTGTGAAAACCACAGTGGATGATAACGAATGGTAAGACAGTGGGAGGGTTGACTGTGAACTGTGTAGATTCATTCACCACATGATATCGTATTGCAGGCTGGCATACTTTATCTGTCATTCAAAATCACAGTGGATGATATTGACTGGTCAGACAGTAGGAGGGTTGACTGTGTACTGTGTGAATGTATCCACCAGATAATATCACATTACAAGCTGGCAGAGTTTATCTATCATTCAAAATCGCAGAGGATGGTATTGACTGGTCAGACAGTAGGAGGGTTGACTGTGTACTGTGTGGATGTATCCACCAGATAATATCACATTACAAGCTGGCAGAGTTTATCTATCATTCAAAATCGCAGAGGATGATATTAACTGGTCAGACAGTAGGAGGATTAACAAGCAGCAAGATCAAATAATCAAAATATTTGCAACGTGTTTGTGATGAAGATCTTACCTTTGTGTAGATTGTTGAGGCCAGTCTTATGTTGACCTTCAGTAATTGTTTACCGCCATCAACAAGTTTAAGCTCTGGACCCACCGACTGAAAATAACCATGAAAAAAAATATATATTTGTTTAGTTATAGACGATGTGACCTGTGACATCACATGTTTACAAAAGAGCCACAGAGCTTGGACTTCCTGCAGGCACGATTTGTACACAGCTCAATGGAAGAAAGCATAAAATCTTATATTTTATGGAGATTGCACTGTCTAATTCTTATCAACTTTTGATATGATGAAAGGGGGCACATCTAAAAACTTGTCCAGCTTTTACTTTCATAACTCTTGGTTTTATGTGGAAGTTATGACACAAAATGTCAACTTTCCCATAGGACCAGTGTAGTATCTTGCCTGCCAGAATACTCAAAGAATGTACAAGGTCACACTTATTGTAAACAACGTTCACATGGTCTATAGATTGCTACCTAACTCCAAGAAAGTATTGGTGTAAGGTAACACCATGTAATATTGTACAAAAAATTGATATGAATAGGAAACAAGATTTGAATAACAATAATAATGATAATAACTAGTTCTTGTATAGCGCATTTTACACTGATGCATCAATGCGCTTTACATTAGTGCCCTGGCCATTAGGCCAATCTTTCTCAGCTCCCTGGAAAGTATACAGCCTGAGCTGCCGTGGCGCTCTGAAGGCTATTTCAAACACAATATCAACCTCTACCCTCGCAGGTACCCATTTATACCCCTGGATGAAGAGAAGCAATTGTAGTAAAGCGTCTTGCTCAAGGGCACAGGTGTCATGACCGGGATTCGAACCCACACCCCGATGACTCAACCACCAGAACTTGAATCCGATGCTCTAAACTGCTCGGCAATGACACCCTACAAGTAGAGATCAATGGCCTGTCGTGGCCGAGCGGATAAGAGCACCGGACTCAAGCTCTGGTGTTTCTGTTCAGCAGAGTGTGGGTTCGAGTCCTGGTTGTGACACTTGTGTCCTTAAGCAAGACACTTAACCATTATCGCTGCATCCTTCGGATGGGACGTAAAGCCAGAGGTCCTGTGTGTTGTGTAATGCACATAAAAGAACCCAGTACACTTATCGAAAAGAGAAGGGGTTCACCCCGGTGTTCCTGGTTTGATTGGCAGCATATTGCACCACAGCACCGTATAAACCATTAACATGGTGCTATGTAAAGGAATAGGTCTAAAACGTAGCTCCACATTAACTTGCAGGAAAATACTGAATGTTGAAGCGCCTTGAGCGTCACAGAGTGGCGGATATGAGTGCTATATAAGAAGCCACTATTATGAAGAACAATGAAGACCAAGTACAAACCTTTCCCATTCCTAAGGTCTTCGTTCCCAGGTAGCCTGGAGGAAGGTTTGATGAAACAACCACTCCCATCTCACCCACACTTAACCTATGCAGGATACAAAACAACAGATATATAATCAATAAATAAAATAACATAAACAACTACAAAAAACATACATATTTCTTTAGTCAATAAATAAATAAAAATAGAAAATTTAAAAAAATGTCAACTTACTTTCCAGAGTCTAAGAGTGGAATCCAGGCATAACCGACTGTAATAAAAAAAAAACCCATAAAAATAAAACCGTAAGAACTTAACTATTCTGGAAGGTTAATTGAATGCAACATTTGCTATATTTTAAGTGCTAGCTGAAGTTTCAAAATCAAGCACACTAATGCTGCTTTGTAAAATTTACAAAAAATTGGTTCACTGAGAGTTTGCAATACGGCAAGAATTGAAAGTAACCCTGCATAGATTTCAGATATTACATTCTTTTTTGTTTTGCAGGAGATTCCTGGCTGTTGCGTTTTAAGGGCAGGGCTGGGATGGGCTGGGTTGGGTGGTGCTCGCTGGTGGTGGGTGGAACTGGTAAGGCTAGGCAAAGCTAGCCAGGGCTAGGTGGGGTCGTGTGGGGGTCGGGTGAAGGCAGGTGGAGCTGGGCAGGGCAGGGCTGGGATGGGCTGGGTTGGGTGGTGCTTGCTGGTGGTGGGTGGAACTGGTAAGGTTAGGCAAAGCTAGCCAGGGCTAGGTGGGCTCGTGTGGGGGTCGGGTGAAGGCAGGTGGAGCTGGGCAGGGCAGGGCTGGGATGGGCTGGGTTTGGGTGGTGCTTGCTGGTGGTGGGTGGAACTGGGTGAGGCGAGGCAAAGCAGACCAGAGCTTGGTGGAGTTGGTTGGGCTCGGGGAGGCTACAGTGGGGTGGGACTGGATGGGGCTGGGTAAAGAAGAGGAAAAGGAAGAAGGTGGCAGAAGAAAACTCTCTATGCGCAAGCATTTTTCAAAGATTTCCTTTTAGGACAACTTGCAAGTTCATATTAAATTCTGATTAACTATGCACTATCCTGATATGTAATACAGTCCTTTAAAAATTAATTATTACTGAAAATCTTTACTAAAAATAGTGTAGAGCAAAATGAATTCCAAATTTGTGGAGATGTTATCAAAATAATGCTGTAGATCTGCTTTACAATTTTTCATGATGACTTGATGGAATGAACCGAGATTTATTTAACGAAATGAATTAAATTAAATACATAAATTATTGACAATTATTGATTATGTTAAACGAAAAATCCCAACTGACTTGGTGAGAAACTCAAAGCTACTCAATCATGGTTAATTGCGTCAACTCAAAACTCTTGTTAGTTGGTCAAATGGACACCACTCTCGGGGAAATAGTCCGGGGTCGGATGGGAGCAAAAATAAAAATGATATCAAACTGAAAATAACGCTTCACTGGGAGGTCAAAATAAGGCGAAGAAGTAAGATATGGAATGAAGAGGCAACTGTTGTGGAGATTCAAGTTGGCTTAGTGGGATCTTGCCCTGCCTTTAACCTCTGTGGACTGAGGTTCGAATCCCGCATCGGACCGGAGGCTTGCATGTGGTTTGGGGATTGCAGACCCTACCTGGTTGCTAGGGGTTTCCCTTTTTGGGGTGTTTCTTCAGACTAAACAAAACAGTTGCTATGTCACATGATGCGGGGGCAAGCTTTTGAGCAGTCACGCTTTTGACAGATCCACTAGTTTGACACGTAATTCTGATGTTATTGGGGATCATAGAAAAAGAAAAAAAAAAACAACAACAACAACAACAACAGCTTTTTAGTCTTAAGGAAGGGAAGGAAAACACAAAAACTTGACAAGGTTCATTCCGGTAACAAACTTTCTCAAACATCAAACGATCTCCACGGACAACAGAAACAGAATATCCGAGGTAAAAATCAACACTGATGCCATGCAGGTCCTGCAAAATGGTTCGCCAACAAAACTTGAAACTCAAAATTCAAAACACACAAGGAGCATTCAATCGCACTTCATATAATCCTGTGGCTTTGGGGGGTGGTTAAACTTGGCGGCATATCTCTGTTGTTACAATTTTCTGAATGTCATACACACAAAGAAGCAGCTTGAGCTTAAGACAGAAACTTGTTCAATGATTGGCAAGAACCAGTTCAAACTTGAACAGAGTTCAAACTACAGAACAGAACCAGTTTAACTAAAGAAAAGAACCAGTTCAACCATAGAACAGAACCGGTTCAACTATAGAACAGATACAGTTCAACTACAGAAAAGAACAAGTTCAACTACAGAACAGGACCAATTCAATGAAAGGAAAGTACCAGTTCTAACTTCAGAAAAAAATCAGTTCAAGCTAAAGAAAAGAACTAGTTCAAAATCAACAAAAGAACCAGTTCAGACTATAGAACAGAACCAGCTCAACTTTATCAGTAAGAACCAGCTCAACTTTATCAGTAAGAACCAGTTCAAACTACAGAAGAAAACCAGTTCAAGAGCTTCTTTGGCATGAAAAGCTAAAAAGGTATGCTTAAGATAGCTTTATAAAGTCAATGCTTCACAAATACACTTCAAACCTTTGACAAAATAACTGAACATCTTGCTTGAAAATGTATTAAGGCATATAGTCAGACCCAGAGAAAGTTTTAGAAAAAAAGCAGTTATATCCATAGGTCTGTGGTAAGTTGAAACCAAGACAGATGTTGTTTTTTTTAAAAGCAGTAGCGATTATAGAGCTAGAGCAAAAATTCTCATTTCGATTTAGCGATTTAACAAAGTGTAACGCCACGGTAAGGGATTTGGTAGAGATATGCGGCTAATTATTTAACCATCACCGATTTCACCGAACGCTTGAAATAGCAGAGAACATGTCTCCTGTACCTTCTAATGGCTCCGCTATGTGGATGCAGAAGTGGGATAGAGAAGAAGTAGATGCAACGGAATGACGGATAGACAGGAAGAAAGAAGGAAGATCAAAAGGGGAACAAAGATTGAGAGAGGAGGGACAGTAGAATGAAACATGATGAAATTAACAATGGAGGAAGACAAAGGATTTGACAATTGAGTAAGACAAATGATTGAACAATGGACAAAGACAAAGGAGTAGACAATTGAGTAGAACAAAGGATTTGACAATGGAGTAAGACAAAGGATTGTACAATGGAGTAAGAACAATGATTGAACAATGGAATATGACAAAGTAGTGAACAATTGAGTAGAACAAAGGAGTGGACAATGGAGTAAGACAAAGGATTTGAAATTGGAGTAGAACAAAGGAGTGAACAATTGTACAGAACAAAGGATTGTACAATGGAGTTAGAAGAAGGATTGAACAATGGAGTAGAACAAAGGAATATACAATGGAGTAGGACAAAGGGTTGGGCAATTGGGTTAGAAAAAGGATTGAACAATTGCATAGAACAAATGAATGAACAATGGAGTAGAACAAATGAATGAACAATGGAGTAGAACAAAGGAATAGACAATGGAGGAAGAAGATTGGACAGTGGACGATATTGGAGGGAAGGAAAGACATGGGTGAAAGGAACAAAGCATGTTATTTTATTTATTTGAAAGCAAAAATTAAACAACTGGTGAACAATATCAAATTGTGGGGGGTTGGTGAGCTCAGCTGGTGATAGGTTCCAATCCAGGCTGGGGGGACAATCTCTTCGAGTTACAGGTTCAATTCCAGGCTGGGTCAACATTTTATTCAATCTGTCTATAATGGTTTGCGATCAAATGTTGAATTGGATGGGGTTTTGATTGTGATGGTTTCTTAATAGATTACGGTGTAAAGTTATGGGTGTGTGAAATGCCATGCTTCTTGTGCAACAATGGACTTGTGCTGGTGCTAGGTGAAAGGGCTGACAATCTAGGGAACTATTACTGATGATGAATGATGCTTTACGACAGACTTGAGGCTAAGCATATTGACGGATTGACACAGGGTTTCGGTTTCCGTGAAGGTAGTCTCACTTTCTCCAAGTATCAGAAAAGGTTCTTCGTTGGAACCGCTATCTGATATGGTTCTTATATGAACAGTACTGGTCCTCTCTACGTCTTGTAAGAACATGTTACACTTCACATAATGTCAGAATCTACACAGCATCTGCGATGTCCCACGCCAAAGTCAGGCAATTCTCAGAAAGAACGAAATGTCATAAATCTTTTAAAAAAAACTTTTACATGTTGAGAAATGCTCAACTTTTAAAAGTCCATAATTAGGTGCTATTTGAAAACTCTTCTTCTCATCTATAGCCCATGTGACCTTCGTTTACAAAAAGAGTGACCTTGTACATTCCAGTGCCTTTCTGGCAGGCAAGATACTACACTGATCATATGGGAAAGCGTTACATTTTGTGTCATAATTTTCCACATAAATTCAAGATTTATAAAAACAATAGCTGAACAAGTCTTGAGATGTGCCCCCTTTCTTCCTATCAAAAGTTGATAAAAATCAGACAGTACAATCTCCAGGAAGGGTAGATTTTAACATTTCTTCTGTTGAGCTGTGAACAAACCGTGCCTGAAGGAAGGCAAGGCTC
The DNA here is from genome assembly GCA_032158295.1 of Pycnopodia helianthoides. Taxonomy (NCBI): domain Eukaryota; kingdom Metazoa; phylum Echinodermata; class Asteroidea; order Forcipulatida; family Asteriidae; genus Pycnopodia; species Pycnopodia helianthoides. The sequence goes on from CM063259.1 coordinate 12,639,661, forward strand.
TGTGGCTCTTTTGTAAGCATGTGATGTCACAGGTCACATGGTCTATATGATGAGCAGTTTTGAATTCAGCAGGAAGTGTCTGTTTTTTGGCATGGAGCGCCACATTTTATCAGGGGTGCTTCTGTGAGCTTTGCAGGGGTTCTGTACCGTAGGGGTGCCTTACCAAATGAGTCCACGGTGTCCCTCTTCTTGACGGTGCCTTTCCCTACCTCACAGCTAACATGGTAGAATCTAAACAGCAGATGGTGCTTCTCACTCAGCTGTGTGGGCATGGCTATTTTGATCTAGAGGGGGGAGGGGAAAGTTGATTTTACAAAAAAAAATTCTCATACATATTCATGAAGTCAGCATGTCATTCCATTGGATAATTTTTTGTATTGAGTACATCAACCCAATGGCTGTTGAGAGAGGAGGCAATGACGTCTGCTTAAATATAAACAGTAAGTTGTCTTTAAAGAATTCATACGACTTGACCACATCCATAACCACACCCATGACCACACCCATGACCACACCCACAAATCATTAACAGAAACTCCTACTTGGTATGGGTAAGTCTGCGCTGACTGGAAGTGATCTGATTGGTCAACCAACACTCTCGGACTTCAACCATAATAACATGTCAAATTAATGACATCAAATATGTCGTAGCTTCAAAAATGCTGTACCTCCATTTTGTTTTTAAAAAAAATTCTTGCATAAATCATGCCTAATTTCTTGCCTCAACTGAGGTTGCAGAACTGTTACTGGATATAATAATCTTGCGGGAATGGCCAGTAGCGGGTGCGATAATCCTGACAGCTACTGGTTTAAAACAAGACTGCTGTGTAAAGGCTATTTTGGGCGATACAATGTTTTTTCCATTGTCCAAGACGCTATGTTCTCTTGACCACACCCTCCCCGACCACGCCCATGGTTACTCACCTCTTCATAGAATTCTGGTACCTGATGGTGATGTAGTACAGCTGCACTGCCTGATGTGACAAAGATTGGTCCCCCTGGTCTGCCGTAGATGGCCTTCAGCGGCTGCGCTCCCTCGTCGTCCGAGTCTCGGAACTCAACGCATAAAGCGATATTCCTTGCCTTAGAAAAAAACCGAAATGACAAACTTTACTTTAGAAAATGGTATTATTTATGATGAAAAAAAGGTCCTCAGATCAACACAAACACAAATAAACCTAAAAGTTTTATGAATTGTCGTCTTAAACGTTCTTAAACGCTGTCACAGCTTCCAACGGCCATAGTTGTAGCCGAAGTCACTTCATTCTCACATCTGGTATCACACCCCCTTTATGCACTAATTGTATTCCCTCTCTTAATTGACTCCAGACTATCCAACATTATGGCTCTAATTGAAACAAAGGGCCTTTTCCAAACCTCGGTTTGGGCTCCAGCTCCAGCTTGGACTCCGTCATTAAGTTGAGAGCTGTGTATATTTTGTCCTGGAGCCGAAGCCGACACCAAAAGTCATCTCCCCATGAAATTCTGTGAACTCTTTTGTTTAATTTTGTTTCTTCCCTTTACTAAGCGCCTCAGAATAGGCAACCAGAATGATGGCGCTCTACAAATGCCTGATGATTGACTGATTGATTGATTGATTGATTGATTGATTGATTGATTGATTGATTGATTGATTAATTGATTGTATGTAATGACCTAGTCTAGTAACACACCTTCTTTGTATCATGACCACTTTACCTTTGTGAACGTTTTCTGACTGTCGTACTTTAGTTGTATGGGGTAGACGTAGAGATTATTGGTGTAGGTCGTGAAGGGGTGAGCTAACTGACCCTTCTCTGGAACAAACTCTTCGATTTCCAGCGTTGGGGGCGTCATCGGTGTTTCCGGCCAAGGCATTGTGGGTACCAGTGATGATGTCAGACAATCTAACAAGAAAAGTCAAGAAGCATGAACATACAACTTTTAAAATTTGTCCCCTTTACTTAGTATCTTCCACTGCCTGTAATATGAGTTTTTATCAATCCCTGGCAGGCTCTCCGCAAATTAATGGTAGTTTGGTTTAGGATAAAGAGACCAGACCATCTTCTCCTACTAGCCTCAGTCTCGTATTAGAAACCAGGGCCATGTCCAAGTTAGTGACTGCGGCTTGATCATCACATGAACAAGCCTTGAAGCATAGGACGCCCATAGCAACACCCTTAGTAACAGCCACAGCCGTAGCTGTAACCTAGGGAATGTTCAAGAAGGACAAAATCCACAAAAGGAACGAAAGAGGGACACTAACTAAAGAGCCAAAGACAACTCCAATCACCCCACCTCCCATGAAATGGTTTACTAGGACCCTGCCTCACTCTTAGGAACCAACTAAGGAAGAAACAAACTAAGGAAGGAATCAACTAAGGAAGAAACCAACTAAGGAAAGAACAAACTAAGGAAAGAACAAACTAAGGAAAGAACAAACTAAGGAAGGAACCAACTAAGGAAAGAACCAACTAAGGAAGGAACCAACTAAGGAAGGAACCAACTAAGGAAGGAACCAACTAAGGAAGGAACCAACTAAGGAAAGAACCAACTAAGGAAGGAACCAACTAAGGAAGGAACCAACTAAGGAAAGAACCAACTAAGGAAGGAACCAACTAAGGAAGGAACCAACTAAGGAAGGAACCAACTAAGGAAGGAACAAACTAAGGTAGGATCAAACTAAGGAAGGAACCATTTAAGGAAGAAACACACTAAGGAAGGAACCAACTAAGGAAGAATGGAAGTATGGTTCTACTTACTTGACAGCATTCTGGAGAAAGGTTCAATGCTGACTTTGAGAGTGCCTGGGATGTCAGTCAGCTTGGAGAGTTTCTCAGGGTTTCTCTTAATGTCTTGAAGCTGCTTCAGTAGATCCTCGTTGCTCAGCTTGTTGCTCTCCTGGCGATACATCGCCGTGAACTCACCTCTCAGATCAAGGTCCCCACAGTCATCCCTGAAGACACGTCTGCCATCAAGAAAACATTGGTTTATTTGGCTGTGATTGAATTGACGGCTAAGGCCACGCCTTAGGCTATGGTTTAGGCCATGCCCATGACTTAAGCTCTGGCTTAGGCTAAGGCTAATCTCATGACTTAAGCTGTGGCTTAGGCTACGGCTAAGGCCATGACTTAAGCTGTGGCTTAGGCTATGGTTTAGGCTATGGCTAAGGTTATGGCTTAGGCTACAGGTTAGAATTCCACCTTGGACCGGAGCCTTGCATGTGGATTGGTTTTTCAGACGCCCCAAATACATTGGTTTTCTCCATTGAGATTTTCCTCCCACATCTACAACTGATTTTGTTTTCTACTTGTTTCCTATTCACGCTGTTGTTGGCACTAATTGTGCTGTTGGATGTGTAACAAAATAAACAAATAATTTAGTATCCATGACTTCTGTGTCAGAGCTGCCAACTTCTCCATCTTGCAATCAGGGAAAATTATAACAACAATCAGGAAAATATTCAGAACTACATTCAACATAACAGGGGAAAAAAGTATCGACAATCAGGGGAGATTTTCAAATTTGCTTTATCAGAACATGGGAAGGTTAGGTTATCTTTAAGGGAACTTTCTGCTACCTCAGGGAGAGTTGGCAGCTCTGCTGTGTGTGATGGTTTTTTTCTGCCAGTCATTTTAACCGGCCAATTAAAAACATTTTGGAGTTGAACTAGGTCGGGCACGAGGCACGTGGGCACGCAAAGTATCACGCTGGGAAATTGTTAATTACTGGTGGGAGTGGTTCAGCAGTTGATTCCATTCAATGTTACTCGACCCTGATGATGGATTACAAGATCTAGATCAAGTGCTTTGACATATAGATGGTAAAAAGGGCAGAAGGTGGAATGGGGGGGGGAGGAGGAGGTGGTGGTGGAATGACCTGACTCAATCAGATAATTGATTGCAATAAACAGGTGTATCATGGCATGATTCAGACTTTAAATGAGGAGTAACTGATTGACCGATACCCGCAATTTTGTTATGTTTTGAGGTTACCACATCAACGATTCACAAGGCGGCAAAATGAGTTGATCATACTATACTTGGAGATTGGATCTGATCGACAGCTGCGTGGGTGGCGTAATGAACAGGATTAACAAAGTTTGTGGGCTTAACTGATTTGACCCCGGTTGCTCATCATGGAAGCTAGCTATTAGATTATACTGTACATTCAAGCACTAAGGCCATGTCGGCTACAGCTACGGCTACGGCTAGATTTCCGCGCCATATGCGCCGAAAACAATAAAGGAAATGGTCGAAGACACAAAACTGTGTACTTTTTATTAGATTTTTTCTCAATGGCAAAATTTTGATTTAAAAGGGAGGAAATAATCTGATCAGCTGAAAAGTTGTAAACCTTATCTTGAACATCCAACATGTTTACTTGCAGGCAGCGTAAGGTGACCGCATTTTAAAATCATTTCCTTCAGGTGTGATCCTGCACATAAAGCAGGCACTTTAGGCAGCCATCAGTGTTGTTTGTCAGTGTCTCCCTTCCAGGGGTTTCATGATGAGAGGGGACAATGAGGCACGGGAATGAGGTCGTCTCAATCATTTTTAAGCAGGACCAAAGATATGGCTAGATCACGCTATACTGAACCGAAACCTGAAACCTGAACATTGCCAATGAAGCCATCAGCCATAGTCAAAGCCAAACCGTGTCCATTAAGGGCTTTGTCTTACCTTGCAGTCCAAGCAAATGGCATCCTGTACTGGCCCATCCGACTGCAGAATATCTTGGCCTGCTTCATCACTTTCTGGCAAGTCTGTCATCAAATAAAATATTTAAAAAATTAAAAATTAAAAATCTAAATCTTTGAGTCTAGAGATTGGCGCTACACCTCAAAAGACATGACTTAGAATTCATAGTGCTCAAAAGGAGTCTATAATAATCACTATTTTCTACTTCTGTTAAATTTCTGAAAACTCATATTACTCAAAATAGAACTAATTACTCATTCTTGAACAAGTAGCTTAAGAGGAGACCTATATGAATTTTTCATGCTCCAGAGGAATCCGTAATACTCATTTCATAACTCATTTTCATACTTTCTACTCAGTACTCAGTTCTCATTCTTGAACCAGTAGCGTAGGAAGATGGATATTAAATTCAGAACACATACCACTTAAAAGAGAATCCATAATACTCACTTCAGAACTCATTATTTTAATACTCAACTTTGTACTTGCAACTCTATCACATGTCTGAAAACTAACATTACTCAAACTAGAACTCAGTTCTCCTGCTTGAACCACAAGCTGGGAGGCGAGCTGGGTGTCGGTAACTAGAGTTTCCCGACCCTGTTATAGAAGTCACTTGATTTTCAAGATGTAGGTAATTGGGAGTAAAAATGAGACTTGGTACTTAAACTAGAAGCTGCTGCCTGTTTTAAAACTCAGGACGAGCCCAAATAATGAGTTATATACAACACACACAGATCCTTGTCATTTGATTGGTGGAACAACGCATCACATGTCATCCATTATTTTGCTATGTATTTACTGCCCGACCCTCCAAAATCTAATATTGGACATGAGCCCATCCAATATGGAAAATTATTGGACACTTTGATGCATTGTTTCCAAACTAATTGTTCCCCAACCCCTCGTCCAAACGAGGCGAGTTCGTATAACAACAGACAAGGTCTGTGTCTAAATGGAGTCATCCCCTTGTATTTAGAAAGTTTTTTTTAGAATGATCAGAGTGTGGGGTGGACGAGTTTCCATGTCTCGTTTGTGTTTATTGTAAAACAAAATTTTAATGACAAGAATCTATGTGTGAGTAACAAAAGACAAACATTGAACGCATTCCATTCGTGCATTGTCGGCGATGAATTCTAGCTTTTCCATTTCACTCGGCTTCACCTCGTGACACCTCGTGATTGTACTCTGCGACAATGCGCTCACAGGCATCCAATATTCAGGAACAATGCGCTCACAGGCATCCAATATTCAGGAACAATGCGCTCACAGGCATCCAATATTCGGGAACAATGCGCTCACAGGCATCCAATATTCAGGAACAATGCGCTCACAGGCATCCAATATTCAGGAACAATGCACTCACAGGCATCCAATATTCGGAAACAATGCGCTCACAGGCATCCAATATTCATATATACCACGACTAACCTTAACGGTGTCACCTGTCTTGATGTAGGGTTCGGCACACTGTGTTATACTCCCTTGTAACACCTTCTCTATTCTGATGACCAGATAAATATCTGAATGAGGTTTCTTCACAGAGAATATGGCCTGAAAGACAAAACAAAAAAACATATTTGGTGATCAGGTTGACTCGGTGTATTCTTTCCCTGCATTTCACCTGCCTATAGTTTCTGACTGGCTCTCTGCTGATTTCAGCTCAGAATTTGCCAAGCACAATTTTCTGCTTAAGCAGCAGAGCTGCTAACATTTGAATCTTTGTGATCAAGGAGACTTTGTCAACAACCAGGGAGATGTTTATCAGCATTATCAGCATTACATTCAACATAATAGGGAAAAAGTTTCCATAATCAGGGAAAGTTTCAAATTTTTTCATCACAATGGAAAGATTGGTTTCTATTTTCAGGGAACTTTCTGCAGAATCAGGTAAAAGCTGGCAGCTCTGCAACAGCCTGGTATGATTGGGCCCCCCCGGTTCTTGAGACTTACCTTCTGCGGGTACTTGAGCCAGTTCTCGTCCAGCCCGTTCACGTCTGGCAACGTACTCGATCTCCTCGGCGAGCCGCCAGGCCCCGGGACCGAGGAGCCGTTGGGCAGGTCACGACACTTTTCCAGGAGGGTTCGGATGGTGTGGTTGTTCAAGTCGATGTGGAAATCTTCTGATATTTTGCGGTTGTTGCGGGCGTCGAAGAGTGCCATGGAAGTGAAGAAAGGCTCAATCTGCAGGGGCGGAGTTAAGACAATGCTTTTAAAAGAGGGGTGAGACTGTCCATTTTTCTTTCATTCATTTATTTAAAAAATTATGAATCTTCCAAAACAAACAGAGGTCAAGTTACGGGAAAAAATTACATAACTTAAAAGCTATCCAGCCGTAACATTGGGGGTCTCCCTATTTTGTCAATATGTTAGCTTCCCAGGTTGTGTCGTAAACTAGTGTGTTCCGCCCCTGGTTATACAGCAGTTTAAGGTTGAATGGCTTCTGACAGGCAACCCCCGAACAAAGATATTGACAAAATAGGGAGACCGCCATTATGAGGTTTAGATAGATCAATTGATAGAGTAGCAGCACGTTCAGTTGGAGGTCACAGGTTCGAATCCCGCTTCAGTCAATTTTTCTTTGCTCCCCCAAGTCGCTTATGGTTACAATAAATCGAAACAGAGAAATGATTACACGATGGTCAAAAGACTCTGATCAGCATCTACCGATGTCCGATCTCCCGTCTTCAACCACAATGTAATCATCATTTGTTTCAGTACAAAGAAGGAACCATTCTATTTTTCGCTGCCGGCCTCATTTTGAGTTGCCTGTAGACTCGTACTGAACATGGATGCTTTCTGATGGAGACTTACATTTTCCGCGAGTTCTGGCGTGCTCTCGATTGGCTCTCCATCTTTACTGAGGGCAGCAGACAATTTGAAGTTGAGTTTTTGGAATTCAACGACGAACCGCTTTGGAAATTCTTCCTCGTAGGGTTTACAGTCAGGCTCAGTCATCACCTTCTCGCCTCCCTTTAATAAAAAAAACCATAACATTATTCTGAAATGAAGAACTCATGTACTCATTAGTAGTCATGAGTACTTATTTTAATGTGGCGTGTCGTGGCTGAGCGGTCTAGTTCAGTGCGGGTTCGAATCCCAGTCATGACACTTGTGCCCTTCAGCAAGGCACTTAACCATCATTGCTTTGTAAAAAGTTGAGAAGGTAGTGCATTCGTGGCAGAGCGGTCTAGTTCACCGGACCCAAGCTCTGGTGTTGCCAGCAGAAGAAGTGTGGGTTCGAATCCCGGTCATGACACTCGTGCCCTTCAGCAAGGCACTTAACCATAATTGCTTTGTAAAAAGTTGAGAAGGTAGTGCATTCGTGGCCAAGCAGTCTAGTTCACCGGACCCAAGCTCTGGTGTTGCCAGCAGAAGAGTGTGGGTTCGAATCCTGGTCATGACACTTGGTGTCCTTGAGCAAGACACTTAACCATAATTGCTTCGTAAAAAAATTGGGAAGGTAGTGCATTCTGCTCTACCAGCCAGGCTCCTAGTGGATGATACCCCTGCCTACATCCTTACGGACTGTGAAGAAGGTAACCCTGTTTCAGCCCCATTAGTAGGTGGCAACGTGCCCCTGGTGACAGTTGATTTGGGGTCGACAGCCCAAATCAGTTAAGTGTAGCCCTCACCTTGAAGTGGCCCGTCTGGCCTTGTGAGTTAGGTGATATCTCAAAAAAACAAATACAAATAAATAAAATTCTTGTACTCCAATTAATAAAAATAAACAGAACAAAATTCTTTACTCAGGAAGCATCTCACAAGTCAGGCACATTCTAGGCGCAAAAGAATGTTCCTGTGGTTCGGAACCCAGGCTTTACCTGCATTCTTGGATAGAGCGAGTAGACGTTATTCCTGTTCTCCTTGCGTTTCTGTGAGTTGGATTTCTCTGTCTCTTTTCCGTAGCCTTGAAGCTCTGGATGTTTACTCTTCTCAAGGTTTTTCTGAGACTCTGATTGGTTCGGGGAGGGGGTGGGATCGTCAGCGTACTCTCCTAAAAAGGACACACACAAAAAACATGATATTTAATTATTTGTTCTCACAGTTTTGAGTTTAACTGTCTTAAATCTGTTAGGACCACAAATTAGCTAACTATGAATAGCTCTCTCTTAGCAAGAACAGTTTACCAGCTTCATCTACTTGTAAGATGCATTGCTCGTGACTGGTCATGCTGGTACCCTCAATAATTAGTTCACCAACATAAGCTTTGCAGTTTTATGCATAGCTCTGTGCTCAGCAGATTGGCATTTGCTCGACAGTTTTGCTTACCTTGATCGAGTAAGTCTTCCATGGACGACATGCTTTGCTTGTCCGCGATGGACTCTTGTTTCTGCAACTCGATGACCTTCTTGAAGGCGTTATACCACTCGTCCATCTCCTGTTGGTTCTCGGCGGCGACACTCTGGACTGACCGGTCCTGCATCTGTAGCTCCATGCCATATTTACGCTGCTTGCTCGTCTGCAAAGAAAGTTATATTGACTGGTTAAGAGATGTTTTTATTGACTGTCTGGGTAACAGTACTGTTTATGAGGTTTTATTGACTGGGCCTGCATCTTGAGAACCAGCAACACTCTGGACTGACCGGTCCTGCATCTGCAGCTCCATGCCATATTTACGCTGCTTGCTAGTCTGCAAAGAAAGTTATATTGACTGGTTAAGAGATGCTTTTATTGACTGTCTGGGTAACAGTACTGTTTATGAGGTTTTATTGACTGGGCCTGCATCTTGAGAACCAGCAACACTCTGGACTGACCGGTCCTGCATCTGCAGCTCCATGCCATATTTACGCTGCTTGCTCGTCTGCAAAGAAAGTTTTATATTGACTGGTTAAGAGATGCTATATTGACCGTCTGGGTAATGGTACTGTTTAAGAGGTTTTATTGACTGGGCCCTGCATCTTGAGAACCAGCAACACTATGGACTGACCAGTCCCGCATCTGCAGCTCCTGCCATATTTACGCTGCTTGCTCGTCTGCAAAGAAAGTTATATTGACTGGTTAAGGGATGTTTTTATTGACTGTCTGGGTAACAGTACTGTTTATGAGGTTTTATTGACTGGCCTGCATCTTGAGAACAGCAACACTATGGACTGACCGGTCCTGCATCTGCAGCTCCATGCCATATTTACGCTGCTTGCTAGTCTGCAAAGAAAGTTATATTGACTGGTTAAGAGATGCTATATTGACCGTCTGGGTAACGTACTGTTAAGAGGTGTTATGACTGGGCCTGCATCTTGTACTCTATTTCTCTGCTTGCATGTCTGGAAAAGACGTTATATTGACTTTGTAGGAAGTTGTACTGTTTAAGTAGTTTTATTGAATGGTCCTGCATCTGGAGCTCCATGTTATATTCACACCGTTTGCCAAGTGGGGGCGAGAAGTTATAAATTGACTGCTTTTGAGTTGTTACAATGACCATTGATAATGCTTGCCAGCCAAAACAAAGTTATATTGACTGATCAAGTGTTGAATTATCGACTGGCGAGATAGTTGAACTGTTTGAGAGGATTTTCTTTTACTTTTTGGTCCTGTTTCCAATAAGCCACTGTTATTGACTGATAGGATGTTGTTATATTGACTGAAGAGAAGTTGTTATATTGACTGGCTCGCTAGTAAAACATGTACAGATTAATTTTGCCTGCATCTCAAAGTGCTGTCAAATATCTCTTCTCTTCTTCTCGACATCAATGGGGGAATCTAAAAATAGGGTCTCTTAGCAAGTTACGAGGAGCTGTTACATTGACCGGAGAAGATGACTGTAAGGTACCCTTGTCTCTAACCTACCTTGATGACGTCAGTGAGGGAATCTAAAATTACCTTAAGTAAGTTACGAGGAGCTGTTATATCAATTTGAGAAGATGACTGTAAGGTACTCCTGACTTTAAACTACCTTGATGACATCAATGAGGGAATCTAGAAACAGGGTCCCTTGGCAAGTTACAAGGAGCTGTTATATTGACTAAGGAAGATGACTGTAAGGTACTCCTGACTTTAAACTACCTTAATGACATCAATGAGGGAATCTAGAAACAGGGTCCCTTAGCAAGTTACAAGGAGCTGTTATATTGACTAAGGAAGATGACTGTAAGGTACTCCTGGCTTTAACCTACCCTGATGACGTCAGTGAGGGAATCCAGAAACAAGGTTCCCTTAGCGGAGTTACTCTTCTCATCCTTGTGATACTCAAGTAAGAAAGATCTGTCTCCGAGCTGGCGAAGGTAGAAATATCTCCTCTTGAATGCCTGTCAAGAATGATCACAAAAAACATAAAACTTTTTTCTATGCAAGGCACCGTATCAGATATCATTAAAATATACCTTTCAAGTGGTTCATTTTCTTTCATAAAGTTGTTTAGATGGAACTAGAGAAATTAGCTGGCTAATTGTTCAGAAGCTACACATGGTGTATGAAATTCATGGCCTCCGCTGTACTTGGACCAATGTCATAGTAGAAAATATTGATTAAAAAGTTTCTGCTGAGCAAAAATAACCAGCGACACCGGTCAAAGATGGTGCATGTGACATGGCGTTTTGGCCGGTAACCTTAATCTGGCAAGCATAATTGTTTTGTGCTTAGCTATTTTTTGTGCTGAAGCAGCTCTACGAAATCTGCCACCTGGGCCCAATTTCATAGAGCTGCTTGAGCAGACAACTTCGCTTTTAACAATTTTTTGCTAAGCTTAGCAGGATACCAGTCAAAGATAGTGCATGTGGCATGGTACTTAAGCTGTTAACCTTATTCTTGTTAGCATAATTTTGTTGTGCTTAGCTACTTTTTTTTCACCTGGGTCAAAATTTCATACAGCTGCTTGAGCAGTAAATATTGCTCCAGAATTTCCTACATAGCAGAAATAAGCAGGATACCAGTCACAAATGGTAAATTGTACATGTGACAAGGTAGTTTTGCTGGTAACCTCATTCTGGTGAGCATAATTTTGTTTTGCTTAGCTTATCTTTTATTCATAAGCAGCTCTGTAAAATTGGGCCCTGGCCCCTGGTCTTGGGCATCTCTCATCAAAATGCCTGTGCTGCATATGCTGATCAAACCAGACTCCCTACCCATGCTGATGTACATTGTGTATATTAACTGAAGGTAATTTTTTATGAAGGAAAAAGTAGGGTTTACCCCAATCGAAAAATGAAAGTCCACGCCCGACGATTCTGTACTTTTGTTTCCGTTAATGACTTTCCAATTTCCCCCGCTTCCCATTCCAGTCATGGAGGTTTCCCCCCCCCTCCCTTTCTCCTTCCCTTCAGCTTTCAGGAAGTCACGACGACCAAATCTGGTTTTGATGCTGAGCGGTCGTGGCAGCTTGAGTGAAAATAAGGGGGGGGGCCCAGTCTGGCGTCGTTAGTTATTACGAGACACTAAAATCAACCCTGACATTAAACCTGAATGTTAACATAGATCGACATTTTTTTCTTTTCTTTCTTGGAGCCGTGCTGCAATGTATTGGACATTATTAGTACATGACGAGCGTTGATTGTGTGACCCTGTCCTCCGACTTGTCACAATGAGTGAGTCATGTATACAGCATGCATTATGTTTATTGTAGTGAATTTTTTAAGTATGGTACAATGTAGCAGAACCCTAACAGAATCAAGCTAGGGAGAGGGTCAAAGAATATTCCTTGCTCTATGGGAACACATACAATGCACAAGTATATGTGTATAACGGAAAAACCTTTTCTGAAAAACTTGTTTACAGTATTTTGAACAAATCATTATTCAAGAAAATTTATGGGGAAAAAAGGGGCTCCTATGATAATGAAACAATTCAATTGGGTTAATTTACTGCCTTATGTCTTGTTTGTGTACTCCACGACCTTAGAAATCGAGCTCAGAGAATGCCGTTGTGTGTAGTTGTCTCTGAGTATCTGCTTTGACTCTTGAGGCAATTCGTGCGCGCTGTCATTTTACGTGTAGCTGCATGGCAAATACCGCTTTAAACCCTGCAATGTCGATACAACGACACGAACAGACCCCCTTGCAGATGACGCCACAAGCCCAAACAGCGCCCTCACTGGGGTCAAAGGAAGACCTGCCATTGGTGGCGCGTGCACGTTTCCATAGACTACTTCGCAAATACTCAGTGCGCGTGCGTTAGCCGTGGAATGAGGTGCATGCTGGTCTAGCTAGTGACAAATTTTGTCGTTCCCTAGACCAGCATGCACCTCATTCCACGGCTAACGCACGCGTACCGAGTATTTGCGAAGTAGTCTATTGTTTGACCCCAGCGATGACAGCCATAAGGTTCTAAAAGCATGCCTCCCTGAGATTGACAGCACCATAACAAGCCCAATCATCATCATCTCTTTAATAATGGCTTGTGTTTCACCTCTTCCAAAAAACAGTTTGTCATGTTTCGTAGGGAAGTGCTCATTATGGAGTTTGTGAAGCATAAATAAGTTTGACAGCAGAGCGGAAGAGACATTGGAGGAGGAGGGGGGGGGGGCAGGGGTATAAAGAGGACACCGGTACTAGACAGGGGCAGGAAATGCCTGACTACTTTAGTGACTTGAGGTTTATTTGCAGCGAGGGTTGCACACAGATGACAACTTACTCATGAGACAGAAAAAAGCTTCTTAAACAACCCTATTGTCTGAAAAAAAATGTTCTACCCTTCATATTACTAACAGCGCTCGGTACATGCATTGATTCCTGAATTGAATCAATGAAGAGCCATGCGCAGCACCTACACGCGCTCACACATTTCCATTGTTTGTGTTTTGTAATCTCCAATTCTTTGTAAATTTTTATAATTTTTTGCCTGAGACCATGTTGTCTTTCTCTTTTAACAATTTTGATGGTGGTATGTTTTTATTAACGCTCTTGCTGTCTGACCATTCAATACCATTCACTGTGGTTTTGAATGATAGATAAACTATGCCAGCCTGCAATATGATACCATGAGGGAATGCATGTACACAGTACACAGTACACAGTTAGTTCTGTGCACAGTTGTGCCACCGTACACAACCTTGGCAGCCGAATGGTTTCAAATGGTTGGTCAACTCACTGGAAAATGTTGCCAAGAGTCACTGACAGTAGGAGGGTTAATTCAGTATTTGCACTGAGGGCCTCCATGGAAAGCAGTGCTGGGCGCTGATCGGAGCTTACCCTCATTAAAGACGACGCAAATAAATAAATCAAAGATGGCGGCCAAATGCAAGGGGTCTATCTGTCTTCGGCCTCTGACACAGGTAGCGACACAGGATACCCGGCACTGGTGTTAATGAATATTCATGACTTACCCTGATCAGTCCCGTCTGCTGCCCAAAGGGCGTCTTGTAGAGGAATCCCTGCATGTAGATATTCCCGAGGGGTTTGCTGTCGGTCGTCTCCTTGCTGTCGTCCTCCTCGTCGACTTCGTACACCTGGGCATGGAGCCCCTCCGGACCCACCCCCTTGTGGTGGCTAGGGGGTCAAGAAGCAGAGGGTCAAATCTCTTATCTGGATCATGTCTGACTTCTATAATAGCTCTGGAACCTAATAAGCCCTGCCCACCCTCTTGCGACTGTCCATCAACAGCGCCCTCGTGGGTTGCACAGACCCAATACCTTGATAAGGGGCCGTCCACACTTTTTGACATTTTCACGGACATACAACGAGTGTGACGGGGTGGGGCGGAGACCATGTACAACCTTAAAGAAGGGGTCTTTAAAAAGTAATACTCTCTGTACAACCTTAAAAAATGTTGACAACTTTGGACTGTACCTAAGGGCGAGGCAGTTTTCTCCTTGGTGGGCACCCTTATAAGGGACATGTATATTTCCACTTGAACATTTCAAGGAGCTTCCAGGTAATGACCAGGGGCTTGGAGGCAATGGCCTCTGTGAGGTAACCGCTGCTCTGCAACGCACCACGCACTCATAACTACACAAAGCTGTACACATGTTGATAAATAACAAGCGCTTTGAGAAGCCCAAAAACTAAGCGCTACACAAAACAATTGAAAATATCAAGTACTAAAACCACAAGGGAAACTGACTGGGTAAATTTCTATCAAAATTGGGGTCAAAAAAGAAAAATTGACATGAGTAAGATTTGAGCACCCGCCTCCGATTAATGTGCCAGCGCTCTACCAAATTTTGTGAATATCTTTGTTTGGGGGTGCAAGTCAGAAGCTACCCCCCCCCCCCCGAACAAAGATATTGATGACATTAGGGCTAGATAGCTAGCTCAGTTGGTAGAGCGCCGGCACATTAATCCTGAGGTCGTTGGTTCAAATCCTGCTCTAGTCAATTTTTTCTTTTTGTTCAACCCCAAATTAAATTATCTACTGTGAAATAATCTTCTCACTTACCCCGGCAGATCTTGGAACGGACCTCCATAGCTGCCGTATTTATGATTGATAACTTTCCATTCTGTTAAGTAACTGTTGATGCACTGTACAGACAAACAGGGACGGAAAAGAAAATAAAGGTGTAAAAGGAAAATCAGAAAAGAAATCATGTCAACCAGAAGCTAAAAATACCGTATCTGTGAAGAATGTTTTGACTCCCACAGCGGCTGATAGCTGTGACAGCAAAAGCAACATACAGAATTTGTCATTATCAAAACTACTAAAATTGGCCGCATTCACAAACGGACACCACAGAAATTTGCTCCAACAGTCCCCTTTTGGAAACCTTTGGAGAGTCAAATTTTCCCGACATACCTTTATTAATTTCTAATCAATGATTTTACTTCTGACAGAATAATTTGTGCATGCTTACTTCCATTTACATATTTACACTAATATGTTTTTTGAATAAAAAAAAATAAATAAATTCTGGGTCATTACCAAAATTTGACCCTACCTTTAAAGGTATTGTACACTTTTGGTAACAGCTCAAAATCAGTGTCCACATTTTGTGTGATTAAACATATGCATGAACAAACAAACCTGTGAAAGTTTGAGCTCTTGGTCATCAAAGGTCACGAGAAAATAGTGAAAATAGACTTTATGTGTTTTCTGTTTTTTCAAACATCAAGTTTTTATCACGCGTGATAAAAACTATTGTTTTACTCATTTCTCAGAAGCGATAGCATTTTAGGCAGAATTGTGTTTTAAGGAACCCTTTCTACCATTACTTACTTTAAATCATGTAAGTTATGTGTGAATCTGTGAACATTTGTGTTTTTCGATCTTACCAATAGTGTACATGGCCTTTCAGTGCTGGTTATTAATTGTAAATTACAAATTGTAAATGTAAGAAATACCAAAATAGCAATTGTTATGTTTATCTTGCACTTTGTCATTAAAAAAAACATTTGTCATTTCCTCATTTATTTGTTTACATTAACGCAGAGAGCATAGAAATGGAGATGCAGCATGCATACATAAAGGAAATTGGGTTGTTTTTTCACCATGCACACAGGATCCTTATGGCCTAACACACAACACGCGTAGAAATTCAAACATACTTCCTTTACTGGAAAAATCCAGGAAAGAGTGAAAGGTTTCAAGAAAATGCTTGTCTGTGTACTGGATTACATGGATGCATCAATGATTTAACTGGTCTCTGAATCTCAAAGATTTCAATGATCTCACTTTCACCTTCACCATTTTATTCATGGTTTCAATTTATTATGATTTCACTGATTACACTGATCTCAATGATCCCTATGATCTCAACGATCTCACTGAACTTGCTATATCAATGATTTCAACGACATCAATGCTTTCACCGATATCGCTGATCTCAATGATCCCATGATCTTATGACCTTGCTACATTCCCATGGAGTTAATGACAAAGAGATATCATACATGTAGGTCTTACTGATTTCAATGATCACTGTGATCTCAATGATTTCTTTGATATTACTGATCTGAATGACCTTGCTATTTCAATGGTCTCAATGATTTCACAGATCTCACTGATCTTAATGATCTCTATAAACTCATTGATCTCTATGGCAGGCCTGGATTTCATCTTTGAGAGTGCAAGGCCATTTTAATTTTGCAAAGGACACTTCCATTGGAAAATCTTAGAGTCTATGGGAACATTTTTGAAGGGCCCAAGGCCAGCCAAGGGCAACGGAGGCCATGGTCTCCTGTAGTTCCAGGCCTGCTATGATCTCTACAGACCTCTTGCAAAAGGGCGCCATCGCCGAGGTCAAACAATGGAAACGTGTCATGTGTACCAACCACGCACAACGTCAACCAATGTTTCAGTCTTCCTTTGACCTCATTGAGGGCGCTGTTTGAGCTTGTAACGCCATGTGCAACGGGGTCTACAATCTAAATGATCTCATAGACTTCAATGATCTCTATGATCTCACTGACAAGCCTGCATTATATTTCATTGATATCGAGATTTACACTGATATCATTGATCTTAAAGATTGCAGCGATCTCTCAGCACACACCGCCCACGTTAACTACTAATAATTTCACCAGTTTCAGAGATATCGATTCAGATTTGAGAGGGAGTCTACCTCTTTAACGAACAACGATGATGCCTCCCCGAGAGCCCCTTCAGGTACAGTGGATTTTGTAGTCGTAATTGTCGTGGGATCGTAGACGCCTGCAGGGGAGATAAAAAAAAATAAAAGTCCAAGGCATTAATGGAAAGCCGGCAGACGGAGGCAATTAGTGGGCTAGAACAGGAGAAGGATATTCTCAACATCAAAGAGGAGAGAGAGCACAATCTGATTCTCACAGACTTCAAAGATGGACATTGGCAGGTATGACAGTTGGCCCTTGGAGAAGAAACACGACAGGACAGTTTCATCGATTACAAGGGCTGTACATGTACATGTACGGTGAAGGGTTTTTACAGGCAATTTTTCTGAGGGGAAAAAAATGTATATAAATCAGATTAAAGTACATTATAGGAAATCACGCCTGTATTACAGCAAAATAAGAAAAGTTAAAGATGCTACAACAACCTCCTTCAATATCCGGGGCTTTAAAGGGAGGGAATACTTTTGGTAATTACTCCAAAAATTAATGACCATAAAAAAAGTTACTCGATAAGAAGCACTGCAGCTGTTAATAATCTATTAAGATTTTGAGAAATGATTCCCTCCTAAGGAATGTGGTTTCAGAGAAAGGGATTCAAAACAATTTCAATCTGCGAAACGTTTCACGCATGAAACGTTTCTCAGATCGTGTGTTCCAATTATGGATTATTCTTCATGCGTGGACATAAATCGCAAGAGATTTTCGGCGGTATCTCAAAAACGCTTTTGAAATGAAATTTTCCCAGGAAAGTCTTATTGTACATTTCTACATTAAATAGGACTAATAAAATTGAACAGTTCCAAAAATTAAAAGTGTACTTTGCCTTTAAAAAACTTCACTGTGCATTTTAAATGGTTTTATCTTACGATGTTATCATTATCATTATTGTTTTTTGTGTATCAGCCACAATGTGCATGTATGGGCCTGTAAGATAAGCTAGCTTGTGCATGCGGAGAACCCTGCCCACCTCAGCCAAGATCCTCAACATCTGGCTTTTACATGAAAAAAAACCACCCCAATTCAACTAGGATAAAGTACAATTAAAGTCAGTTTGAAACGCCTCTGGTACAGTTTTAAGAAATATCAAAGAGACAGAGTATATAAACAAATGTCAGTCCCCAACGTTCCGAATGCGGAGTACAGCCCGACCATCCCCCAGAGGAGGACACTCAAGAAGTATCTTGTCCTTCAAAAAAGGGCCTCTCGAGATCCATCTTCCCCCTCACATCAATGCCAAACAGCCGCAGCTATCATTACCCTCTCTGTTCCCCCTCCCCTTCATCACCGCATCTTGCGCCCTTTCATTTGAAACTCAACAAATTGCACTCGGTGTATGATTGCTACAACCTGTGAAAACCGGGGGGGGGGGGGGGATAATTTATGCAGTCCAGATGTTCCATTATAAAGGCTTTCAACCGACCCCCTTTCTCGGGGATGCTTTTTCGGAGTAATAAAATGTTTCGTTTTCTTGAGTGCTGGCTGTGAAAATGATATATAAGGGCTGCTAAGTAGGGACTTGTCAACAGGCTTTTTAATAAGGCAAGACACTGTAGCGTCTTGAGGAGCAGGCAGGTTAGTTTCTTCCCCTGGGGGAAGAAGAGGAGGGGATGGGGGATGTGGGGGGGAGAACTGGGACATTGTTGTTATCGCCTGTTGGAGATTGTATCTCAGAGATGATGCAAGCTTGTTCCTGAGGCCAGGGTTTCTACATTGCTAGAGTAGGTCAGGAGTGAGCTCAGGGTTTGCTTGGAATTTTCACACTTTTAAAGGGGATGTATTTTTGCGGCCGTATTTTTTAATATATATTTTTTAATGAGATGTCGCCTTACTCACAAGGCCGAATGGCCACTTCAAGGTGAGGGCTACACTTAACTGATTCGGGCTGTTGACCCAAATCAACTGACACCAGGGGCCTTGCCACCTACTCCTGGGGGCTGAAACAGGGTTATACCCCCTTCACAGTCCGTAAGGATGTAGGCATGGGTTATCATCCACTGGGAGCCTGGCTGGTAGAGCAGAATGCACTACCTTCCCAAACTTTTTTACGAAGCAATTATGGTTAAGTGCCTTGCTCAAGGGCACAAGTGTCAGGACTGGGACCAGAACCCACACTGTCTGCTGAAAACACCAGAGCCTGGGCCCGGCGAACTAGACCACTCGGCCACGACACGCCGTTTGGACTGTGCAAGCCTCGCGCGTACTCAACGTTGGTACCCGTTAAAATGCGCGAGTTTGTTTCCTTCACGCGTTGAAGCAATGTACGTGGGACCAAAGTGGCCCCGAAACTGTTCGATTATGCCGAGACTTGCACGGTCTATTGCCGTCATGGCCTAAATTTCTGGCTCTAGTTTCATTTTTTCTCAACCGACGTTTTAGAAACTTACCGATACATCATCGAACGGGAAGACGATGAGAGAGACGTAGCGGGTCATTGCTGATAACATTTCGATTTTTCAGGATGTGTTCCTCATATTCCACTGGTTCGATCAACTCTTGCCTTTCCTGTAGAATAAAGATAAAACCAAAAAATAATATAATTAAAGTTAAATATTCACTGTTATTTCCTGAATCAAGATCTGATCCAGTCTCTGAGGGCCACATTTCATGAAGCTGTTTCCCGATAAGCAAAATTGGTCGTCGCTTACTTTGCAGAAAAATGCATGTAAGCGAAAGTGTATGTCATAATGATCCAGAAAAATTGACAGTGTGCGTGTTAGGGTGGGTATTGTAATTTTACACGGGGGGAAAAAAAAGGGAAAATTCCTGGCCCACCAACACTATTTTATGGCATTATTTTAAAATGTTTGTAAAGACACTGAAGTCGGCGAACTTTGACGATTAAATTTTAGTCAAAATTACCGACGCTTATGATTTACATGTGTTTAAGCTGCCCGGAATAAATGCTGCCGAGCATGTTGAAGCCTGAAAATCAATTCATAAGCCGGGCTCTTAGTCATAAAATTAGGTATACACATTCAAACTGGGGTCCTACAACAGAAGAGGACAATAGGGTCCCCGGTTGGGTGAAGCTCCCTAGTTGGAAAGTGTGTACAAAACCAATGAGAGCTGTTGCCAAAAAGTTGGAGTACAAACAAAAGAGGGACAATAGGAGGTCCCCGATTGGCAGGTGTTTACACACTTGTTCTTGAGTGTATTCAGAATGGATTTGTCTGGTTGCTTCACTCGTCTGCTTACACTAACCACTGGCAAATTAGCGTTCCTTTTTCTTTGCTTACAGCGAACAATGACGTCATGAAAAAGAAACTGTGCTAAGCAGAAATTGCCTGCTCACAGGCTTGACGAAAGTGGTCCGGATTTTTCCTTTTTTTCTGCAGAGATTTGGAAGCCAGCCAATTCATTGGGGAGGCAAAATTATAAAAGAACCTGGGGCTGGAATTATACAGTGACGTTCTGCACTGACATCGTCGTCGTCCGGCTGCCTTTCGTAAGAGTTAGAGTGGCTGGCGAAACAAATTGAAATGCACAGCTACATGCAGCGTGAGGGATGGGCTGATGAGTGACCTTCTTTTGAACTCTCTGACAGGGAGAACCCTTGCCCAATGACATCATATCAGGTTAATCGCCGCCAATGAAACTGGTCCCCACTGAAAATTTTCCGACAACATTTTTAACCCTCCTACTGTCTGACCATTCAATACCATCCACTGTGGTTTTGAGTGATGGGTAACCAACACCAGCCTTCAATATGATATCATGTAGTAAATTCATCTAAACAATCAACCCTCCTACTGTCTGACCAATTCAATATCATCCACTGTGATTTTGAATGATGGGTAGCCTTTACCAGCCTGCAATATGATATCATGTATGATATCATGTAGTAAATTCATCTAAACAGTCAACCCTCCTACTGTCTGACCATTCAATATCATTCACTGTGACTTTGAATGATGGGTAACATACATGAGTATAGCAGCCTGCACTATGATATCATGGGATGAATGCATCTACACAGCATGCACAGTACAGTTAGTTCTGCATCTACACAGTACACAGTTAGTTCTGTGCACAATTGCTCCACCACACACAACCCATGCAGTTGAACAGTTTCAAATAAGGGTTGGTCAAATTCACCAAGACTAAGAGGGTGAGTTTCCCTTTTCTCACGAAAAAAACCTTTTGCCCTCACAAAACAAACATTTCAGGCATTGCAGCACACCAGCAGGTATCAGTTCCAGGAAAAGCTTGCAACAATCAAAACCGAAAGTCGCATTCATAAACGTTCACCAACATTTCCATAAAACCTGCTGTGACAAACAACTGTCAGAGCAAACGTCGTCATCTTGCGGTTTTACAAAAACAGGACAAACAGTTTAATTCGAGTTCATTTTTTTAAACACCTTTCAATTTTACTGAGGCAAAAATTCCTTTGAACTTGTTTGTGTGTGGGCTACATGTAACACCGAGGGTAGAGGGCAGAGAGACCCAAGTATAACTTATAAGGCCAAATAATCTTAAAAACATGTTTCGTCCCCGCCCACTTCCTTTTTAGAGGCCGCCTCCTTAAAAAAAAAAAAAAATTTTAAAGCATAAACTTTTACAATCTCTGACGAAAAAAAATCAATTCTAAAATACATAATATCTCATTTTTTTATTTTAGCACACCAAAAAAAAAAACACAGAAAAAAGCTGACAACCATCTTGAAAAATAGCCCGGCCGGTTGTCTTGAAAAATGTGTTGGGCGGCCATTTAACAAAAAAGAAAAAAAAAAAGGCCTACCTCAACCTTAACCAAAAAAAAAAAAAAAAGGCAGGACGCTCAACATGTTTTTATTTTTATTTTGCCTAACTAAGGCCAGATGGTGAACACATTAGCAGGATTGGACCGATACATTAATTGACATCAAGTTACGGCATTTCAAGACAGACACATGACTGAGGGGAGTCTGTATTTGGCGCTGTGATATTTAGTTTCAGGCCACAAGACACTATTATGTTACGTTCAGTGTGCCAACGTGAATCATGAAGTATTTCTCTCCGTTAAGAAGGTGGTGGGGGTTGGCCGGGATATTTTGGAGGGTAATGTTCGGGTGCGAACTTTACACTGAACCGCATGCCCTGAGGACAGAGTCGTTAAAGTTTGCCAGTAAAATTGTGATCCGACAAATGTGTTTTTTCCAATTGAATAACACTACCTCACTGTGTGCTGTGTAATATCTTGAGCAGAAGCAAGTTATTTTTAAGTGTTGACTTTGAGTCTGATAAAATTCACTTTCACTTCTGTTGACAAATGGTTGAGTAATGAAGTAGACCTAAAGACACTGGACACCTTTGGTAATTGTCGAAGACCAGTCTTCTCACTTGGTGTATCTCAACATATGCACAAAATAACAAACCTGTGAAAATTTGAACTCAATTGGTCGTCGAAGTTGCGAGATAATAATGGAAGAAAAAACACCCATGTCACACGAAGTTGTGTGCTTTCAGATGCTTGACGCGTGAGGTCTCAAAATCAATTCAAATATTTTACTTCTTTCTCGAAAACTACGTTACTTCAGAGGGAGCCGTTTCTCACAATGTTTTATACTATCAACAGCTCTCCATTGCTCGTCACCAAATAAGTTTTTATGCTAACAATTATTTTGAGTAATTACCAATAGTGTCCAGTGCCTTTAATACCCATAGAAACAAATTAAATCAATCTTCTCTTTCATGTCTTGGTGCTTAACAAAACAAAACAGTTGAATGCATGAGACCATGGGCCCAATTTGGTAGAGCTGCTTAAGCAGAAAATAGTGTCACAATTTTCTGCTTTGCAAACAAGGAAGAAGAAGAAAAGCAATTATTATTATATTTTTATGGCGTATCGGCCACAATTCTTATGTATCAGCCTGATACGCTACATGTATGCTAGCTTGTGCAAGGAAGAACCCTACAACATACATGTGAATGCAAATATATGGAGAAAAAAAGGCCAAATGATTTCAAAACTTGTTTAAAGGGGTACTGTCGTCGCTGGATCATAGTCTGCTTTTGGCTGGACATGGAAACATTGAACTCTCACCCAGTTACTACACGCACACGTGTTGACCGTCACATCACAAGCAAAAGCTTATTATTATCCTGAGCGAGCTTACTGTGTGCGAGTTCAGTATTTAATACCTGGGCCCAATTTCAAAGAGCTGCTTAAGCACAAAAAGTAGCCAAGCACAACAAAATTGTGCTTACCAGATTAAGGTCACCAGCCAAACTACCATTTGGAACAGGCTACCAATGGCTGCAGTCACTGCAACAAATCTGAAAGGGTTCCAGAGAGAAGCACTGCCAGCCATAAGAGGTATGGGGCTTCAAATCTCTCTCAGGACAAATTGACAATACCACCATCTTATAAGCACATTGTTGACAGCACAAGCGAAGGGCACACATGGAATCCGCAACCCACCCTCTCCAGGACAGCAGCAATGCTTTTAGGAGAGTACAACAATACAAGATACAAGATACCATATAACATGTAAAATTTGTAACTGGTATCCTGCTCATTTCTGCTTAGCCAGGCAATTGTTAAGCAATATTTTCTGCTTAACCCTAAAGAACCCAAGTCCTACAATATCCTCATTGCCAAAGTGCAGGATTGTGAAGGATTTGGGCTATTAGGGATCTGCAACACAGGAGGATTTTGAAGGCTTTGGGCTAAAATGAGTTTTTGTTAGGGTAGGATTTCGCAGGACTTGCGCTACCGGGCTGTTTTTACATAGGAGGATTTTGAAGGTTTTATGTATTATGCAGCTTAGCCAAAATAGGATTCTGAAGGTTTTGGGCTTTTTTGACATTTTTTGACTCCCTAACTTCTGTCTCAAAAGGATTTTGAAGGATTGGGCTAATATGTATACTTACAATAAGTTGAAGGATATTGAAGGATTTGGGCAGTATTTTTACCAAGGGGTCTAGTCTGTTAGGGTTAAGCAGCTCTATGAAATTGGGCCCAGGCCACAGACTTGCTGTGATCACGACGACAGTGCCCCTCTAAGTAAAAGTGAATACATAAAAATGGATTACCGGCCAGCAAAATTCTCAAGAGCTAGACCTACTCGGAGGTTTATAATAATTGTACAAAAAACCACCCGGCGCTTATTTGCAATGTAAAACAAGGGTCGCCTGCACTCCCTAAACGAAAGGAAATAATGCGATGACAGATGGCCAATTCGTTCTTGATAATGTTACGCTGACATGAAAGCGGAGATAATATACACAGTATCTAATCTCATCTACATCACAGATGAGTTAACTTCTTTTACTTTCCTCTAATATCGAGGGGGAAAAAGCTTCTCATCCAGTCAGTATGACAAGGATATTCTCGGTGCTATATTTAGAGAGTGGTTTGGACAGATGCCCAGATTACAGCGCATAAAAAAAACCCAACAAAGGTGACACGCATAGAAAGTGTTCCGATCCCCCCTCCCCCCACAGGCCGAGAGAGAAAATAGAGTTTGAAGTACAGGCTGTCTGTAGTTTTAGATCATAGCTTAACAGTTGATATGAAGTGATTAGATAGTGAAGTTGGCAAACAGAATACACTAATTGAAATGATTTGTTCTTACATGTGTTCATCAATTTAATATACAGTGAGTCAGTGTAGACGTAGTACATTAGCATTAATCATTATTGGTGTATGTCTAGAACTAACTCTACGTGACAAAGTTAGACATACCAACATTAGGCAAGACACTTTAGGCAAGATCAAAGACATCGTGGAAGAGGTAAAGGAAATGAAACGGAGATGGGTAGGACACGTATCAAGAGGACATGACAGGTCCCTATTTTATGACAAAGTACAATGTATGTGACCGATAATTGTTTTTCTTTTTTTAATTGATTTTCTACCTAAAAGTGCACTAATTATAGAATGTAATAGTTAAGTAATAAACAGTTAGGCCCCTACAGGTTGAATAGCTTCTGACTGGCACCCCCGAACAAAGATAGAGAGACTGCCAACATTCGGGCTAGATAGCTCAGTTGGTAGAGCGTCGGCATGTTAAATCCAGAGGTCACAAGTTCAAGTCCCACTCCGGTCAATTTTTCTAGTTGTTTAAACCCCAATTCGGTTATAATAGTTCCCGACTAAGCAGTATTATAGAGTATTAGGGCTCCATTCCACAAAGCAGTAAGATTCATCTTAAGGCGAGCTGTCGATATCACCAAAGTGATCTGTATTGTGACATCACACTTTGCCTAGTAATTAAGATCAATTCGCACTTCAGATCAACCTTAGCTCTTTGTGAAATCGAGCTGTAGTCTGACCTACATGACATTGAGGGGCCTATTTTAAAAATCAAGGTTACTTTAAAATAAGGCCCTAACCAAATTGGCGGCTGCAGCCATGGCTACGACTGTTGCTAAGGGTGTTGCTAAGGACCTCCTACACTTCAACGCATAATGAAGCAAAAGTCAAGCCATCGCTGTTGCTGTAGCTGCCTATTTTGGGCACAGCCTACTAAATCTAACTGACTTTCTGACTGCAAAATTTTTATAAAAAGTCAGGAAAATCAGATTTAAATAAGAGGAATGCCATGACAGATAAAGGGACCTTCTCTTATGCCCAATATGAAGACAATCTCTGAAGACACCAAGGTAAAGAAAGACCTGAGCCCAAATTCAAGAACAACAAAACTGTTCAGCACTAAAAACAATTATGCTTCCTCGGAAAAGGTTACCAGCCAAAACATGTCACATGTACCATCCGTGACAGGTCTCCCGCTTAGTTTTGCTTAGCTGAAAATTGTTAAGCAAAATTTCCTTTAAGCAGCTCTATGAAATTGGGCCCAGCGGCCATAGGGGGAACTATCCCACTTGGTCGCCTCAACTCGTGGAGGATTTGCTTCCAATGCCCCCACAAAGATCAAGTACTGCTATGCCTACCAGGCCTGGAATTACACTGAGGCCACAAAGGCCGTGGCCCCTGTCGCCCCATGTCTTGGCCTTGGTGCCCCTTCAAAATTTCCCCATAGACCTTTAGATTTTTCTACTGAAAATTGCCTTGCCCTCTATTCCAGACCTGGACCCAATTTCAAAGAGCTGCTTAAGCAGAAAATATTGCTTAACAATTGTCTGCTAAGCAGAAATGAGCAGGATACCAGTCACACATTGTACATGTGACATGGTAGTTTGGCTGGTGACCTTATTCTGGTAAGCATAATTTTGTTGTGCTTAGCTACTTTTTTGTGCTTAAGCAGTTCTATGAAATTGTGCCCAGGCCTACTGTCCATCAATCCAGCGGACATCTGATTTCACAAATGAAACAAAAGAGGCGTGAAACCATTTAAGACGTTTCTCAAGTCGAATGGAGTGATACAAGTCCTTTCTTTACATTGGATATGGGTGGCTATTATCTTTTAGTCTGGTCCTTGCTCTTTGGTGTCGCCATAAGGGAAGGAATTGGTGTTACCACGGGGTGGGGGTGGGGGACATCACCCCTCAAAGAAGGTGTTATCACGACTTCATGATGGGGTGTGATGGTTACATGTAGTTGGGGGGGGGAGGATTGAGACTGACTAAAAAAAAATTAAAAATTTAATAAAAAAATTAGTGCGATGACCTGAGCCCAATACGTACAATGTAATAGATGTTAAATCTATATCAGGAATAAAGAATATTATTCGGTCTTACTCACACCCCGATGTATCCACAGGCATTAATACTCGGATGGGATTTCAAACCCACAACCTTTGCCATTCTAGAGCAGATGTCTTACCACTAGACCACTGAGAGTGCCCGGTAGCAAGAGGCAGGACTCTGCGGGAAAGTACCGAGTACTATACAGTGCTTTGTACACACATCGGTGAATGGGTAAAACCAAATACAATGCGTTAGTTTCTGAGAAGTTGTGACAATTTTGCCCGCACATTAGATGAGTGTGCGATCGACGTATCGATTTACAGTCAGCATACATGTAGTGGCAATAGTTGCAGGGTTAGGGATGATGGATGGGAGGGGCATCAGACTGGGAGTGGTTGGTACGGGACAGGAAAGGGGATGTGGTGAGGGGGAGATGGAAGTGCCTGAAGGGGGTAGCAATGCAATGTTATCAGCAAAATTCACTTCCATGCAAGAAAGTGGTAAGGGCCTCTAAGTATAGTGACTCTAGCAAAGCCTTTCTCAGACCCTTTCCAGTGTTCTCCCCATGCACAAGCTACAGATCACCTGATACGCAAATCGCATGTCAATCAGCACAAATTGCGGCCGATAAGCAACAAAAACAAATTATTAGTTATTTTTTTGAGGGGCGGGGGTGGGGGTGACAATCAAATTTACAAAAGCCATTTAGAATGCCCTAGATTACACAGTAGGGCTTTTTTAAACCAAAGATAGACACAGAGTAAAAAAAACAATTCAAGGACCTTGTTTAATTTCAGAGTGCTTTGGCCAAACTTCCAAAATTTGGGTCCAGAATTGCCTCACAGCTATGAAAAATCCTACGGAAAACCCTGCTTTCTGATTCAGACTTTTGAGAAAAAAGACTCGTTCGGGTCGTAACGTGAGGCCATTCACAGTTCTTTGTATTTTCTACCACAGTTCATTTAAGCAGTTTCCCATTGTCAATACAGTCGCCTAGTCTCTCGCAGTCTTAGCAACATCAACAGAGTTTGACATACAATGAACAACACCGCGTCACCCATCAATTATACAGTGTTGATCTTTAAAAAAAACATCATTGATCCGGCACATAAAGAAGAAAAAAAAAAAGAAAAAAAACCACAACAATCATCTTTCTCAGACTCCTCGCCAAACGTCTACCGAGGAGTCTCTCACGGATCCATCTTCATTATCACCGTCTCGCGTACTGAATGCCACGGACCGGAGACAGAGAAAGAAACATTCAATCCCGGGGGGGGGGGGGGGGGGGGGGCGTCGCGGACCTGGAGGAGAGAGCGTCAATAGCAGCCGAGGAACGGCTTGGGTAATGACTCCGAACGGTGTAAAACGAACAATGACAAAAAAACGCCGCTGAGGTGTTTCGGCCGACAATGCCAAAGGAAAAATATTTTTTGCAAAGAACGCGAGACAAGGATTCCAATTAGCTTTAGAAACTACGACAGATGACACTTTGGAAAGATGGCCAATAATAATTTTGTTTTCCACACGTGTGAGATGAGAAAGAAAGAAAGAAGCCTGATCGGGGTCTCACAAATAACAACGGTACACGCAAGGGGGTAGGGAAGGCTCAGGGGCTCAAATTTTCCCCTTTTGGGCCTGCTGTTTTATAAGAATATTATTTTTTGGTAGAGGGGGGGGGGGGTGACAAGGAAAAGGAAATAGTTTAAAAGGGAGTTTTGGGGGTTGGTTTGTTTTTTGGTGAGGGGGGAGGAGGGGGAAGGGAGGTTGAAAAATAAAAAAGGGGAAGGAAAAATTGTTACCAAAGGAGCATTTAATGCATCGAAAGGAGGTGGGGTATTATATTTTGTATTTAACTAGATGCCCCCTCATAATCCTAATTAAAGGAACGTTACAGAATTGGTAAGAAAAAAACTTGTAAAATATACTTTTTGATCACAGATTTACATAAAACTTACACGGTCTAATGATGATGATAGTAGAAAACATCCCTTGAAATATTTCTGTCTGAAATGCCATATGTGATGAGAAATGAATAAACTAATTTTCCGATTGGAGTTTATCGCTCAGTGAGCGTTTTATTCATTGGTTGAATCTATATGATTTCATGCAAATGTGTAATCGGTTTTTCACTATTTTCTCGTGACCCAGATGGCCGATCGATCTCAAACTTCTACAGGTTTGTAAGTTTATGTATATGGTGGATTACATAAAGTGCTTACACTGCCAGCAACTGTTTTGTTAGCAAAAACCAATTCTGTAATGTTCCTTTAAAGGTTAACTAAGAAGATTACATTTAAAGGGATTTGTTTGAACAAAAGTGAAATATCCTGGAACTGGGTAGCAGACTCCTTTTGGTCTACATAGATATAAAAAACCACCTGAACGGGTCCAGGATGTTACAGTAATGAATCCACAGAGTCTTATAAATAGGAGACTAGAGGTTCCGACACAAAGTTCACACCTTCAAGAAAGTTCCAAGGGCGAAGGAAGACCCATGACAACATCCTGAAACTGGGTGGCAGTCTCCTTTTGGTCTAGAGATAAAACTGAGATGTCCAGGGTGGTACAGTAATGGAATCACAGACTCTCTACATCACTACAAATGGGAGTCTAGAGGTTCGGACGCAAGGTTCACATCTTCAAGAAAGTTCAAAGATCAAAGAAGACCAAAGACAAAATCCTGAAACTGAGTGGCAATCTCCTTTGGGTCTAGAGATAAAACCACCTGACCATCCAGGATGTTACAGTCTTGGTTTTACAGACCGTAGTCACCCTCTTAATCACTACAAATTGAAAAAAAACAAGAGGCTTTGCACAAACTAACATCTTCGAAAAAATTCAAAGACGAGAAAATCCCTAAATCGGGTAAAAAAAAATAAAATAAAAAACTTAACAAATCGCGGGCCGGAATATAAACCAAACAAATTGGATCTGAGACAATTAATCGTGAAGGCAAACCCAGACCATCAAAACAAACCGAGACTGTTTATCGAAGGCAATCAACATCAGACGGAAATGGAAACGTAATCCCGACGAGAAAGGCAACCGGCGGTTTGTTTACCGATGACTAACATTATAACAGGAGGGCGAGCGGAATCTGTCTGGTGAATAATGCACAAACCAACCTCCGTGCAATAGATTCAGCCAATACAATATTTGAGACTCTGCCAACTGCCGACCACCCCCCCCCCCCACCCTCCGGGAGGCCTCCACATCCAGACATCCAACAAGAAAGAAGCACCGTGCAATTTTCTCAGAAAATTAAATTCAGTGATGGGATACGGAAGGTGGACACACATTGTGTGTGCGTGTGATCTCAGGAGAAGTGTATGTACTGAGCTGGGATGCTGCACACAGTGTAAATTACAAACACTACATCAACGCTACCTATTAGTATGCCAGGGCTCGGACTTTGGGGGATAAGCCCACAGGACCGACCGCAGGGCTTGTGGCTTAAAATATTTACTAGACAAAAATTTGGTGTACGAGACCAGAATTGAAATGAAAATAAAAAATTACAAAAATTGCCAGACCGACCCAGTTTAAAGGCCCTGTACACTATTGGTAAGATCGAAAAACACAATGTTCACAAACTCACACATAACTTACATGATTTAAAGTAAGTAATGGTAGAAAGGGTTCCTTAAAACATTTCTGCCTAAAATGCTATCGTTTCTGAGAAACAAGTAAAACAATAGTAATTATCGCGCGCGATAATTTGAAAAAACAGAAAACACATAAGATCTCTTTTCACTGTTTGCTCGTGACCTCGATGACCAATTGAGCTCAAACTTTCACAGGTTTGTTTGTTCATGCATATGTTTAATCACACAAAATGTGGACACTGATTTTGAGCCGTTACCAAATGTGTACAATACCTTTAACAAACAAACTGTTTGAATTTGAAAAAGCATTAAAGAGAAGATTTATCTCGTTTGTATTATGGGTGAAGTATTCTTCAATATCAGAATTGTGTTGATCAGACTGAAAGTCAACATTTGAACACAAACACAAGACCGCCGGACTTGTCCGGTCGTGAGTTTACTGGCCCGATGCTAAAATCACTGGCCTTCTTCGGGCCTGCGGTCCAGTGTAAAATTCGAGCCCTGCTGTATACCCAAACAGGACACGACTTTGGAAATATCAGAAGCTTAAAAATACGAACACAAACATAAGATCGTCAGACTTGTCCGGTCGTGAGTTTACTGGCCCGATGCTAAAATCACTGGCCTTCTTCGGGGCCTGCGGTCCAGTATAAAATTGGAGCCCTTCCGTATACCCAAACAGGACACAACTTTGAAAATATCAGAAGCTTAAAAATACAATTTTGCACAAAAGGGCCCCTTTCACACTACACAAAACAATTCACCAGGAAATAAAAACCCCAGGAAATACCCAGGGACTTTTAACCCTACCACCCCCCCCCCCAACAAAAAAATCAACGTTAGCTCAGTACATGTATACTAACCAGGGCTAGATATTAACACCAGACCACAGGCACGAGACCAGTGAGCCAGTAAACTCACGACCGAAGTCCAGCGGTCTTGTGTTTTTCAATTGAATAGAAATATACCTCATTGTGTAATATCTTTGTGAAAAAATGCTGGCTACGTGTATGAATCTGATAAATATCAGTCAATTCTGTTAAGTGTTTCTTCCATTTTCCCACATATTAATACTCCTTTGTTTTTGTAATTCTTGGTCTGATTGTTATGCATTCGAATGTTTTTTAAAGCCCAAATGAATAACTAAATAAATAAATAAACCGACTCTTGTGTATTTTATAAAGGAACAAATTTACCACCATAAGTTTCAAACTGAACCCAGCCAAACAACCAGCTCATCCCTCAGGTCAGCTTTCATAACAAAGCAGGGTTTATGTCTGTATCAGAACGTGAGGCCCTCCTTGACCTGTGAGCGACCCCAACCGACCCCACTGGTGACCTTTAAGTGATTAAGTTCCTAACCCCCAGGAGTAATTGGAGAACAAACAGACACATTGTAGCTAATAGACCTTTCTAATGCAATGTCCCAGCTCCAAGTTTTTGCAGACCAAGGTTAGAAAACTACACGTGTGTGTATGGCGAGCCACAATGCAAAGCAAAAACAAATAGCCACTGTTTGTAACAATGCTACACGAATATTAAAAAAAAAAAAAAAGTTGAATTTGATTGGGAAACAAAGCAACCAATCACGGGATGTATTTATTTTAATTGAAAGTTTGCAGAAATGTTGAATGTGGTCACAACATCTGTTGACAGGATTGAATGTTTTGCTGTTCAATGTCCACGCCAACCAGCACGGGTTTTGTTTATCAACAATAGAGAGGTATAATTTACGTACATATGTAACTGGTATGCGAGGGTGTGCACATACATGTACATGTACAGTTCCTACAGTCTGACGGTAAAAGTCTGGAATTATAAACAGAACCTGGAACGCTGTTTTAAAGGCAAAGTAAATCTTCGATTTTTGAAACCGTCCCGATTGTTTTAATCAAGTGTAGATATATATACAATAAAGCTAGCCTGTGAAAAATTCATTTCAAAAGGTGATAGAAATTTGGAGATATTGCCGAAAGTCTGGAATGGTTATGACCACGCAGTAGGAATAATCCGTACTTTGAATTCACAATCTGAGAAACATTTCAAGCAGAAATGTTTCTCGGATTGAATTTTTTTCTAATCCCTCTCTCTAAAACCACATTCCTTAGAAGGGAATTGTTTCTCAAAATATTATACACCATCAAACAGCTGCGATGCTTCATACCAAGTAAGTTTGTACGGTCATTAATTTTTGGAAGTCAAAATATACGCAAAGGAGTTCACTCCCAAAATGACGGAAATTGTAGATGTGCATTTTTGCGGAAGACTTCCAAGGGGTCCATTGTGTTGAGCCTGAGGCTATACAACGCTTCCTGAAACGCACCCATGTTTGTGTTTGTGTACAGACCTACATTGTACATGTATGTAAAAGTTTAGCATTTTGTATGGCTGCAGTATGGCTACAAGACTATCAGTGCTTTTGTTCTTTACTGTGCACTGTAGAATCTCTAAACTGAACGCCTAATCACTCTTTAAGGAACATTACAGAATTGGTAATTGTAAAATACACTTTTGATCACAGATTTACATAAAACTTACACGGTCTAATGATGATGATAATAGAAAACATCCCTTGAAATATTTCTGTCTGAAATGCCATATTTGAGGAGAAATGAATAAACTAATTTTCCGATTGGAGTTTATCGCTCAGTGAGCGTTTTATTCATTTGTTGAACCTATATGATTTCATGCAAATGTGTAATCGGTTTTTCACTATTTTCTCGTGACCCAGATGGCCGATCGATCTCAAACTTCTACAGCTTTGTCAGTTTATGCATATGGTGGATTACATAAAGTGCTTACACTGCCAGCAAATGTTTTGTTAGCAAAAACCAATTCTGTAATGTGCCTTTAAGAATGTTCATACTTTTTGCGCACAAAACGCAAACCTGCACATGCATAGCGTCAGTTTCAACACAAACAAAAGCTCTCCATAAGAAATTATAAAACGAATTCCTTCCTCAGTCACGCACAAGCCTCAAACAATATCCACGTCCAAGGAGGCTTCCAAAAATTGTGGAAACAAAGACTTAGCGCGCTAATCAATATACAATATATATATATAACTCTGCATGTCGTCTTGACATACATCACTTCCTCCAAGTAATTACAATACATCCTAGCGCAATCACAAACGCTGACTGTCTTGAAGGAAAGGGACGGCAAGACGTTTCAAGATGCCCAACGCTCAGCAGGGACTGTGGAAGAAACCCGATTTGAAATGAGCAAGCCCTGTCAAACCCCCGCTATACGCTCTTTGTGTTTAGATACCGTTAATCTTGACAAGGGGATCTCCAATTTTAAATGAACTGTCACGGATTGAGCCTAGAAATTTGTTGAACAAAAGAGTATTCAAGAACAGCTTCCGTTTTGTTTTTTTTGCACATCTGTGAGACTACTCATGTTTCAAAAAGGCAGGATATACTTTTGGTCATTGTCAAAGACCAGCATCCTCACTTGGTGTATCCCAACTTAAGCATAAAATAACGAGCCTGGAAAAATTGGGCTCGATTGGTCATCGAAGTTACAAGAAAATAATGAAAGTAAAGCACCCTTGTCCCACAGAATTGTGTGCTTCCAAATGCCTGAGAAAGGCTTCATGCATCTCAGATTCAAATATTTTAGTGAGAATTTACCTCTTTCTCAAAAACTACATCACTTCAGAGGGAGTCGTTTCTCACAATGTTTTATACTATCAGCAGCTCTCTCAGGTGCTCCTTACCGAGAAAGTTTTTATGATCATGTATTTCTTGAGTAATTACCAAAATTATCCACTGCCCTTTGACTCCCTCTAATAACGTTGTGGAAATAAGTAAAAATATTAATTTTACTTTGTTACATTTTTGTGTGGAATGGAGGTTCTTTCTCTTGCTAAGGATTTGATCAAAATCAGACATGTACATGTCGTCAAAAAGGTGTAACTCTCTTTGTTTGCTTTGCCTCATGGCTCCCGGCAGCCTGATCCTACCACTAAGCACATTATGTTGGCATTTTATCACAAACCCTAACCTCAAAGCACATGTATTACAATCACAACCAGCTTAAAAATTGTATGTAAACAACCACCTTCTGTCGGTTTAAAAAAAAAAACTAAAACAGATAATTACAAAATTGGAAAATTTGAATGTTTACTAACCGCAAAGAAATCAATGAGTGGTGAAGTGGGCGGGGCTGGTGATGAAGGGGAAGGGGGCAGTTCCTCCTTGATTGGCTCAGGCGCTGTGATGCTTATCTTCCGCCCGTTTCCGAGCATCAACCCGGGAGATTTAGCAGACGGTCTCGGGGACGTGTTCTGCGAGCAGATCAGCTCGAGTTTCTCCTTGGAGGTCGCTCGTGAGATCTGAGTCACTGATTGATTACACGTTCGAGCGGCCGATTGAGCTAATAAAATCCTCATTGTCGCTTCGGCTTTGTGGATCGGCATCGTGTTCACCGAGCTTGATTTCTTGCAGGGGAGTTTAATCGTTATGTCTCGCTCCCGTTTCTCGGAAGCTGCCTTTCGTAAGATGGCGCGCGGGGGGTCCGGGATAACCGTCGAGTTCAAGTCAGGGTGGACGATGATCTCGGTGAGATGTTTTGTGACTCAATGCTCGTCGGCCCGGACGAGACGTCGGGTTTTGACGTACTTGTCATGAGACTTTGCCTCGGTGATATCGACGGTTTGACTGCACATACTTTTGGGGGGTGAATTTGTTGGGTTGACGTGGACATGTCCTTCTGCGACACCGAGGTTTGGACTGCGTGGGTTGATGTCGGTGGTAGTCTCGGTGAGATGTTTTGTGACACAATACTCTTTGGCTCAGATGAGACGTCAGGTTCTGTCACGACACTTTGCCTTGGCGATCTAGATGGTTTGAGTGCACTCGATTTTTGGGGCTGAATTTGTTGGGTTGATGTGGACGTGTCGTTTTGCAAAACAGGTGTTTTGACTGCATGGGTTGGCACGGATGTGGTGCTCTGCGACACAGGTGTTTGGTCTGTGCTTTGACCCCGTGGCAACGGAGCAGGCTTTTTGGGCCCGCTAGAAATTGACGAGTTCCTTGGAGATGTTGAATTACTAGTAGTTGCCGAGGTCTTTGGAGACGCTGAGTTTCTTGGAGATGCTGAGTTTCTCAAAGCTGCTGAGTTTCTCGGAGATGCCGAGTTTACAGAAGATACTGAGCTTCTTGGGGATGCCGAGTTTCTTGGGGATGCCGAGTTTCTTGGGGATGCCGAGTTTCTTGGGGATGCCGAGTTTCTTGGAGATGCTGAGTCTCTTGGAGATGCAGAGAGTCCAGATGATACCGAGCTTCTTGGAGAGGCTGAGGTTCTTAAGGCTACTGAGCTTCTAGGGGAGACCGAGTTTCTGGGAGACACCGAGCTTCTTGGAGTCGATGAGTTTCTAGGAGAAGACGAGTTCCTCAGAGATGAGGAAACTGACCCCCTCGATGATGAAGATGAAATTGAACCTCTCTTAGCTGAATCTTTGTTTAGTGACCCGTCACTTGAGCTCTGCTTAGAAACAGTTCCCTTTGATGAAGTCAAAGATCCGGTTCCGACAGTGCGCTTTGCAATATTTGGCTTGGTTTCGCCCGAGAAGGATCCGCTCTTTGCGGTGATGCCGTTCGGGGTCCTAGTCGGCTTTACTGGCTCATTGTTTAGTGATCCACATGATCCTTGCTTCGAAACCGTTGATTTAGTGGATCCGTGAGTGGATCCACGCTTTGTGGAGTCTGCATTATGGGCTCCAGTTGACACTCTTGCTTTCGACGTTCCAGAGGTTGAGTCATGCTTCGAGGACTTAACAGTTTGTGACCCTCCTGACCCTAGTTTTGAAACAGCTGCTTTAGTTCCTTCCCCTGCCTGACGTTTTGGAATGTTCGGTTTTAAAGCCCCGGAGGGCGGCAAACTGCTCAACGTTTTGCCGTTTTGTAACCCATCAGTTGAGCGTTGTCGAGCCACAGGCTTTTTTGTTGCTCCAGCACTCGCTTTGACGTGAGTTGCATTACTTTGAGAATGCGGCAGCATGGGCTGTTTTGAAGACGTGGTGGTCGATGACGTAAAAGTAGACGCCGTTTTCCGCACTGTGATTGTCGGTTTCAACGCTCCGCTACTTGTCGAGGCCACGCCAACTCTGGGCATCATGGCTTTGGCTGGTTTTCTATCCACAGCATTGGACGACATGATGGGTGAATCTCCACTACGCTATCAACCCAAAAAATAGTCACAGCTCTCACAACAATATCCACATGAGGAAATCTAGTATTTTGTCTTATCGCCGGTCGTGGATCTTTGCAGTGACACACATGTCACAGCGTGGTACAGATACCATATTGTTCCCTCTGATGCACAAAGTAGTCTTTTTCTATTAGTCATCCGAGACAGCTATTGAAGCCCACTGTACACGGCACATCGCTGACATTTAAGGATAACATTACACAGACTGCTGGAAAGGAGACTATTGTATTGCCTTGACATTCAGGATAGCATATTATCAGAGAACAGGCTGGAGCGAAGACTATAACCAACCATGGGTGTATCCGCTCATAAATAATACTCCATTGATGGGCAAACAAATACGCTGTTATTATTTTGTGGACTGCCCGTTCATGTTCTGTGGTTCTTACCTGGTGGGGGAACCGACCGTCTCGTGGCTCCGTCTAAACGACACCCCAACTCAAGTGACGATCAAATGTACTTACTGTGAGTGTAAACACACTGAGGAACGCGATGTCAACAATGCCGTGTTGTTCAAAACTTAATCCTTTGTCCTAAACAAAGACAACCACGGCGACTCTTCATGATATTTACACACCAGTAGCCTGAAATCCCAACTCCACTCACTGTATTTATTTCCACACACTCCAGCAGCAATTTGTCATTATATACAATCCACATAAAGAAATGTGTAAATCAAAATGACTCCGCAAGATGACTTGGTTTATCCGAATATGGACAACAGTTTCCCAGATAATATATTTCTAGGGAGATCCAGAGTACTTGGGTTAATGAATGACTCCAAATATTCAGTCTGCAAAGCAATGACCACAGAGAGTGCGCGTCGCATAGTTCCCTGATAGCGATGTAGACATAGGGCTCGGCTGAAGTGTAGAGTTCACCACCGATGGCCGCCTTCCTGTTTGGGGTGATGCCACAATCCACTCAGGTTATCAATTCCTGGTTCATGTATTTCCTGATTCATCCGTCTAGCGATCCCAACACACACCAAACACATCAACATGTAGAGCTCTGTAATTGTACACTGCAATTGGACCTTGTAACATTGCATGTGGTAGATCTCGTTGTCTCTGCCACACACCTTAATGCACTGGATCCTCACACATCAAATGCGATACACATACTGAATGAACCCGTACATTCCAGATATCCCTTGGCTGGTACACACTCCAAGGTTACCAGTTGTTCCCCGGAGAACACTCACATGACTGTAGGTTACCATGGCAGTTGAAACACCAAGTTCTAAAAGTGACAAAAGTGTTGAACCGGCCTCGAGGTGTATTTAAGCCAAGTGCTCACTTCACACACTTCTTCTGCACTGTGACATCAAGAGTCAAGAACACAGCAGGAAAATCTCCCCAGACAAGCCAGGCTCCGACCATGTGCACAAATACATGCAAAATGTATGTATCGTACAGTTCACGCACACATATATGTACATGCATCATGATCCCATACCACCATATGATATAATCATTTGCAATGGGTGTATTTTATCACAGTTGAGCTCACACCACAGGCCGACCACCAACTTGAGCAGCACAGCGTTTGCTCTTGCCTTTGGCTGGCTATTCACACTGTCATCACCTCAACGACCCAGGGCAGGAGTCACCTCTCACTCCGGCTGATTACAACGCATGTGTAATAAATGCCCCCCAGTCCGGAGCCACTCTCTGGCCCTGGAGTTAATGCCCTCACCTAATGCCCTCACTGACTTATTACAGTCACTAAGCCCACTAAAGCAGGTCCAGCTGCAGGGAAACTCAAAACTCCTGACTGGCTGGCTGCTCATCATCGTCGTTGTCGTGTGCTAGAAGCCACAGATGTTGCAGTGACTATTAAAAAAACCAAACCCCAAAACAAGAAAAACATCCCTGCTGCTTTGGGCAGTGTTTACTTAAAGGTGTTATACAGGATCGGCAGAGCTGACAGTGTCCATGTTTTGTGTTATCAACTAAATGTACCATACATACATTGTAAAATAACAAACCTGTGAAACTATGGGCTTGGTCCATTTTGTTTCCGTTATGTGAGTCAGGAGAAGGGAAAAAAGTGAAAAATCATGCACAATTTCCACCGTGTAAACACTTGGCCTTAATTTTGGTTGTTGCAACAAAAATCAGCCGTTGTTTTTTTTTTTAATTTTAGGTTTTCAGATACAGTTTTCTTGAATTACAACTAAAATATTTGTTTTAGTATGAACTTCATAATAAGTAAGCTTTCAGACCACAAATAAACCATGATGTTTTTTCATCCCTGTAAAATACCTTTAAAAAGGTGATGCATCATTCTTTTTGGACAGAGTAAATTCATTCCTTTTCATTCTCCAGGGCCCAATTTCATAGAGCTGCTTAAGCACAAAAAGTAGCTAAGCAGAACAAAATTATGCTTACCAGAATATAAGGTTACCAGCCAAACTACCATATCACATGTACAATTTGTAACTGGTACCCTGCTCATTTCTGCTTAGCGGGCAATTGTTAAGCAATATTTTCTGCTTAAGCAGCTCTATGAAATTGGGCCCTGCAGTTTTCAGACCAACCAGCCATAGAGCAAGGAGCCAACTAACCACAGGAAAACAACTTCCAAATTAGGTGACTCAGTTTGAGTGAAACGACAACTAAATTATTCCCATTATGACAGGAAATTTTATGCACATTTAGAATATTTGTGCTTTTATTTTAATGCTGCAATCCGAACTAGCCTCGGTGATTTTGGGCGTCTTCAATTGCTATTAAAGGTGGAAATATTTTCCCATCAAAATTAGCGGTCATAATTGAGTGCACGTTCAAATTGCATATATTGCGATTGCTTCATTAAAAAAGGAGCAGCGATGATTTTTTTTTGTGCAGGGTCTTCCAAATCTTGACTTTGATAATAATTCAGGCGGAAATATTTCTCTGGAGGATAGGCTATACTGGCAGGCCTGTAACGTCATCGTCTTTTGAGAGGGCAAGGTCATTTTCATTTTTGCAAAAGGGCACTACTACTGGAAAATCTTCAAGTCCATTGAAGACTCTTGAAGGGGCACCAAGGACAAGAGCGGGGCAGCGAAGGCCATGGCCTCCGTGGCCTCATGTGTAAATTAAGGCCTGCAATGGGCCCAATTTCACAGAGCTGCTTTTAAGCACTAAAAGTAGCTAAGCACAAAAAAATTATGCTTACCAGAGTAAGGTTACCAGCCAAACTACCATGTCACGTGTACAATTTGTGACTGGTGTCCTGCTCATTTCTGCTTAGCAGACACTGGTTAAGCAATATTTTCTGCTTAAAGCAGCTCTATGAAATTTGGCCCTTGTGTGAACTTAACAATCAGCGCGCTTTCAGCTATTCCCCCCCCCCCTCCCTGATGATAAGGTGGTTTGTCTTTAACACGGATCAGAGCGAAATGTCCGTTGTGGCTCTTCTCTACTACTACATGTAGGAGGACTTTGAAGCGCAGTGGGGAATATTGGGCTCGGAACTAATGAGCCGTTATACTTGCACAGTGCATCTGTTTTTCACATCTCAAGATATCAGGCATTTTATACAATGCGGATGGCTGCTTTTATTGGTACAACTGAAATGTTAAAGTTCAGTTGTGTGCTGAGTACATACATGTACAGTTCTTTCTCACATGGTCTGTGTTAATTCTTGATTTTTACCTACAGGCATCTCAAAGCGCTTATCATTATTTATTTACAGACAGGTTTTTAAAAGTTTATGAATTATGAGACCCATTTATGTAACACCTTGTGGGGTTTTACAAGGTGCTATGGCGCATTTAGCTGCCACTGCCAGAAACACTGGGGCAAACCACTCCTCGCTTTAGGGTTACAGCACCATGTAATTGGTTTACAAGGTGATGTTTGCAATGGCTAATTCTTTGTCATTTCATTCGTTCAATTTGTAACGAGTAGTTCTTTCTGTTGTTTGATACATTCTGTGGAATCAGAACGACTTTAACAAAAAAACAAATTCCCTAATGCTGGGACAGCGGATTAAAATTGAAGAAGGTAAACAGATTGAAGAAGGAAGTAGTACTGTCTCAATAGCGTGTTATAGCTTAATGTGATCTCACTGTCAATGAATTGTTTTTAGTACAATGTATAAATAGCTCATTGTTATTCTAAGTGAATTTATATTTTTTCGATGACGTGCACAAAATTGCTCTGTATCTCAGAAAGGTGCATACAGATAAAGTACAATCTAAGTTAGGCAAAATAAAAAACTGTTTAGCGTCCTGCCATTTTGAAAAAAGGGAAAGAGGCCTTTTTTTTCTTTCTTTCTTTTTTTAAATTGCTTTGTATCTCAGAAAGGTGCATAAAGATAAAGTACAATCTAAGTTAGGCAAAATAAAAAACTAAAAACTGTTTAGCGTCCTGCCTTTTTGAAAAAAGGAAGGAGGCCTTTTTTTTTTCCCTTCTTTTTTTAAATGGCCGCCTGACACATTTTTCAAGACAACCGGCCGGGCTATTTTTCAAGATGGTTGCTAGCTTTTTTCTGTGTGTTTTTTCAGTGTGCTTTTAAAGTCTAAAATTACGATCTTATTTATTTTAAAATATATTTTCTTTTTGTCAGAGATCATTAAAATTGATCCTTGAAAAAAATAAAGAAAGAAAAAGGAGGCGGCCTCTAAAAAGGAAGCGGCGATGACGCTAAACATGTTTTAAAATTTTTTATTTGGCCTTAAAGAAACAGGAAACAAAACAGGGGGAAATCCTCAACAAGAATTTGAAAGCAAACTGATATGAAGTTCATCCAAGTACCAGTGCCTTTCCTGCAGAGAATGATTTCCACAGTCAAAAGTCAAGAAAATAGCATAATTTGAAGACGTCCAAAATCACCTTCTTTGCAGAATACACTTGCAGCAACTTAAATAGGCCTCACATGAAGGTGCACAAAAATTCCCTGACAAAATGCCAACCGTGTACTTTGTCATTTTCACCGAAAAATGTCCAGCGAATTTGAGGAAATTTTCACAGGCTGGTTGTTCACAATGTATGCCTGGAAATTGTTCTTGGAGAGGGTACTTCCATGGGATAATCTTTGGGATAGTTATGAAGGGGGGCATCGAGGCTAAGACCAGGGCAACGGAGGCCATGGCCTCCGTGGTCTCCGTGTAATTCCAGGCCTGTGTACGGTGCCTTCATTACAGACTGTACGACAGGAATTAATTTACTCTTTTCCGAACGCCATCAGATCTTCGCCGGCATTCAGAGACACAATGAAAATGCCAAGTCCTTTGACTTGATGTCACACGCAACACACGTCACTGTCTGGTGCATGCGTTCTTCAAACAATTGTTTTGCAGGGATTCGATTCACTTTAGTGACGTCTAGAAAATTCTCTCGAGGGGAAGGGGGGGGCGCTGGAAGTTAAAGCAACTGAATGTCAAAGTGGAGGTTGTTTTTCTTCACAATGTATTTGTTGTTGAATTGTTATATGTATATTTGCTGTTTATATAAAATGACAATTACAAAAAAAAAATAACCCCAAAAAGGTTACCAGCTATATCATACCATGTGATATTATGTACCATTTTCAACTGGTTTCCTGCTTATTTTTTGCTTAGCAGAAAATCGTTAAGCATTTTCTGTCTGCTTTAAAAGCAACCTGTAACCTTTTTTTTCTATTATCTTTTAAAGTGCATTTTGTTTTTATGTAAGCTGGGATCCATGGGAGAACAGTGAGTTTTGTTCATACTAAATGAATTACCCAGGATAAACAAGAAATAAATAAATAAATAAATTAATAAATAAGCAGCTATTTAACATTGTGGCCAGACCTACACATACATGTATACCATATGTGTATACTGTAAGTAGCACCCTGTTGGGTTGTGGTTTCCTTTGGTCATCATTTTAATTTCAACAGATATTTGCAGACAAGCACAGATGGGACTAATGCAGATGGGACTAATGCAGATGGGAGTTAAGTTTAATGAAATCATTAGGAAGGGAGGGAGGGAGGGGGGAGGGGGGGGGGGGGTGACGTGATGAAAAACAGATGCGGAACTATAAGATTACGACAATGAGCCCATCATGAATGGCCGATACAGAGACAGAGTGGAAATCAATCGTCATCAACGATTACAAAGTACATTTATTTGTTACATCAGCCCGGCATTCTAGATTACGGCGGACAGATCAATCGTCGTTTGTTCATTAAATGTGCAAAACGTTGCCCAAAATGGAAACCGTAGCAGCACAGGTCTATAAATAGGCTAATCGTTCAAGACTGTCCCACAGTTTAATGAAGGATCTTCAAGCACACAGCAAGGACACCACACTTGAAAATACGCATGGCGATGACAGCTGGTACTTTGCTTTTTCCATCGGTGCCCAACCTCCTGAAACTGATAGTACAGATTACAATCGGCAGAGATACATAGGGAGACAATGGATATAAGACGAGTCTGTTGATAGCTTCGTTTAGTAATCGGTACCCTATAGCCATTGGTACCCTGTAGCTAATGATACCCTACAGCTAATGTCCATGTGCATCAACCGATCTCCGTAGACTACCTTACGGAAACCTTATCCGTCTGGTGTCTGACGGACTGAGATGTTGGAGCAGGCTCATTTCACTCAGACAGTAACAGCTCAGGATTTTTGGTACCATACCATTACAGTCCACTCTGTTTGATTATCTTATTCATCCTCCTACTGTCTAACCAGTCAACATAATCCACTGCAGTTTTAAATGAAACTACGGGTCTGGTCTGGCACACGGGTCTGGTTTTGGGGAACTCCCTTGACATGTTTGCTACAGGCCCGGAATGGAGGCCACGAAGGCCATGACCTCTGTTGCCCAGGTCCCAATCAAAATTATGCTTACCAGAATAAGTTTACCAGCCAAAGTACAGTACCATGTCAATGTAAACTCTTTTAACTGGTATCCTGCTTATTTCGCTTAGCAGTAGATCAGCACAATTCTCTGCTTCAGCAGCTCTATGAAACTGGGCCCTGGTCTTGGCCTAGATGCCCCCTTCAAAAAATTCCCCGTAGACTTTATGATATTCCATGGAGGAGTCCTTTGCAAAATGAATATGGCCTTGCCCTCACTAAAAGATGAAATTCCAGGCCTGTCTTAATACACAGACGTTTGAAAAGAACTAGGGTTGTGGAAGACATGGCTTAGAGTATGACTAATAAAGACCCGGGGAAAGGTCCTTCTGGGGGTCTTTCTAGGTATAGCAACTATCACTATCGCTCTTAATCGGGAGGAAATCCACTCTCAACTGACAGTTTGACTGGATTAGTCAGCCGAGTTTGAACTTCAAACTTTGTCAAGTTATGGGTTGCTTTGATTGGAATTGTCAACCCCCTCCCCCCCCCCCTCATCGAGAGGGATGCATTGTAAGGGGAAACAGGGTACTTCCCAGGATTTGTTACTGAGCTGTGACGAGCGCCGACGTTCGGCTTGAAAAATTCATCCGAGGAGAAAGGTGCCTTGAAATGACAAAGCCCCAATCATCTTCTGTCCTGAATGGTAAACACATATGGGTAAGAGTGTCTACCTGCTGAAACCGAGGACTTTTAACAAAAAGGGATCCGGGTGTTTTGACAGAGTGAGGGCGTCTTTGCTTCGCTTTCGAAAACAGAACAAATTGGGACGTCGCTACAAAAAAAAAAAGTTCAAAGAATGGGAGACTGAAGAGAAGTCCTTGTTTTCACGGGTCAACTTGCATGTGCGTTCACACATGTGTGTTCATACGCGTGTTCATACATGTGTGTAAACTGTGTGTAATGACTTAAATATATTCTATGTTTGAACAAGAACCTGCTGCTTTACTGAGTTGACAAACACGTGCGTTCATACATGTGCGTTCATACATGTGCGTTCATACATGTGCGTTCATACATGTGCGTTCATACATTTTGTATGTGCCTTCATACATGTGCGTTCATACATGTGTGTTCATACATGTGCCTTCATACATGTGTGTAAACTGTGTGTAATGACTTACATTTATATTTATGTTTGATTAAGAACCTGCTTCTAATTATTTTTCTCCCATCACAATTTGTCTTACCCCTGTGCCAAGGCATACATGTACATGAACACTGTGCACATGTGCCACTACATGTACGTGCACATGTACCACTACATGTACGCACAGATGTTTAAGTACATGAACACAAGGCACGGTATTATCAGCAGAGCGGGGATGTACATGTACGTGTATACGGATTGGTACATGTAGGTAAAAAAATACAGGAAAGACTCAGTATAACTACACTTTGCAAATGTTTTTATTGTACAATGTTGTACAAATTGTAAAGTGTATTTATGCTGTGCTTCTAAAAAGTTTCTGTTTTTCCCAACATTGATTAACTCTTTTGGCCTTGATTCTCATGCCCCTTCCCCGTGTCCATCCCCCCCCCCCCCCCCCCGCCCCTCATCTTCAAATCTGATCTAAATGTGAATAAAGCAACTTTCATATTGCAAACCAAA
The DNA here is from genome assembly GCA_032158295.1 of Pycnopodia helianthoides. NCBI lineage: Eukaryota > Metazoa > Echinodermata > Asteroidea > Forcipulatida > Asteriidae > Pycnopodia > Pycnopodia helianthoides. The sequence continues at coordinate 12,684,628 of CM063259.1, forward strand.
ATTACTGAAGTGTAAAGTGGAATCATATATACAGGTCTGTTGACACCTTGCACGGATGTCACACATAGCTTCAGTTTGTGTCCCCCCCCCCCCTGCCAAATTGCATAAACAGTCACACACGGACAGGGGAAACTGACACCCAAAATTGAGGAAATTTACTGCCAAAATGGCCCAACCAAGTTTTATTGTGTCATGTTATGACGTCAGGTAACCTGGGTCAAGGATTCATTACATGTGACAAGCGGGGGTTATACAATTCGGGATCAGAGCACAGAACCGTACATGTACCCATGTGCGATGAAATCCTGTCATTCTGTTCCCAGTGGGAGATTGAGGAAGTCTTGTGGAAGTGAGTTCAAGGTTGACTGGATCGGTTCGCGCTGAGACCCCCATGATAGATTGGCTGGGACATTATTACCACATCGGTTCAGTTCCTGGAACATCCTGATTATGTGACAGCCAGTTATGGGTGAGTAAGAGTTGACCCAAAGGTCACAGGTCCAGGGTCAACAGACTGTGATGTGTGTCAAAGATGCATTATATAAATATTAAAAGTTTCTTTTAAGATATAAAAAAAAAAAATCACAAAATTCTGAAATCACTATTAAAATGTTAGTTTGAAAAACTTCTTATTTTCCATAAATGAACAGGTAAGAACGCAAGTACAATGTACATGAACAAAGTGCAATTATTGAATGGTTATTCCAAATTTCCCTAAAGAATTTGGAAGAGTACATTCATTCTAACCATGTTCCAATCTTTTTCAATAAAACCTCTTTACAACTGGCAATTTTTTGTTTTAAATAATGAGCTCTCCGACTGAAACATTTATACCCCTCATCCCCCACTGCTCAGCAGTCCTGTAGTCTGTCTTATCATAGAGAAAGGACCTTTATCTATGGTCTTGGTAAGATCGAAATATCTATTGGTAAGATCGAAAACACAAATGTTCACAGATTCACACATAACTTACATGATTCAAAGTAAGTAATGGTAGAAAGGGTTCTTTAAAATATTTCTGCCTACGTGATAAAAACTTGATGTTTGAAAAAACAGAAAACACATAAGGTCTCTTTTCACTGTTTTCTCGTGACCTCGATGACCAATTGAGCTCAAACTTTCACAGGTTTGTTTGTTCACGCATACATGTGCAGTATGTTGAATCACACTGATTTTGAGCTGTTACCAAAAGTGTACAATACCTTTAACAAACAAGTTTACATTCTTCAAAACAAATTCTTCCCCCTGTATTTTTTTACAAACACTGTACATGTAGCTGGGGTTAGATCTATAGACCATGTTACATTTGTTTACAGAGTGGTGACCTCGTACATTATAATGCTATTCCTGACGGGCAAGATGCTACACAGGCTCACTGGGAAAATTTATATTTTGTGTCATAATTTTCACATAAATTCAAAATTTACAAAAGCAACAGCTGTACAGCTTTTGAGATGTCCCCCCTTTCTTCATATCAGAAGTTGAGGAAAATCAGACAGCGCGATCTCCATAAAACATAAGATTTGTTGTATTCTTCCAGTGAGCTGTGTACAAAATGTGCCCGCCAGAAGTCCAGGCCCTGTGGCTCTTTTGTAAACTCGTGATGTCACAGGTAACATCGTCTATATGTACAGAAACCATGTAATATATGGATGACATCAACTACATGTCCACCAGAGACCTTCTCCATCTAACTCTTCTGAGCAATCCTGGGGGGGGGGGGGGGTATATGACAGCCGTGAGTACTCAAGGTCACATGCAGGGAACCTGACAGAAGTACCCAGTCAAGTGCACTCCTCATTGACAACTTTATCAATCAGTGGCATTAGTGTGGGAGATGAGTGAGGAGACAATTATAGCCCCCTCTATTGACTGTATACTGCCAGGTACCAAAGTGGTTTTCACAGTGCAGTTTCCTATGAATGCAAACACTTGAATCTGCTATCAAATATTGACTTAACATACATGTAGAATTAACAACAGATGTCCTAAATGCATGTGTGTAAACTAGTTTGAGAGTCATTGAGCAAGTTCGGGTGGGCGACTAGACTTGACCAGAGCCGTATATTAGGACCAGAAACTGTTACGTAGCTCTCGAATTGACCATAGTCCACCATGCTCCAGTGCATGAATCGATATACAATGTAGTCAATCTCCCTGTGCTCTATGGTTTTTGGTTGGTCTAGTCGGTCTAGTCCTTGCTCTATGGTCTAGCCCAAGTTTAGTCGCCACCCGAACTTGCAATAAGGTCTGAAATTACGATCAAAACGTTAGGAGGTATGTCGAAATGATGGCATTCCCACCTTCTGGTAACCCTGGAGTTAATAGACTTCAAGGAGCTTTTGGGAACAGTATCTTCAGCGCTAGAGAAGCAGATCAAAGAGCATGATTTCTTTCACCAGACAAACTGAAAAAGCCTGAATTCAGAGTTTAGGGGTATGTCACATGATGCAATAGGGTTAGGTCGGTCAGGTCAGTCAGGTCGGTCAGGTCTTGGACATGTACGTGCCCGTATATTAGTGAAGTTAGCCACATTTGTCTGAGATCCGGGTACTTAATTTCCATCTTTAGCATTAGTGTGGAGAGCTGTTTGCCCTTAAAAATCACCTTGCTGATAAGGTACTAACTCACATACTTTAGTTGATGAAATGTTCAATATATATAAATATCATTATATACAAATATCCATATTTTGTAATTTACAATGTAGCTTTCTCCTGAATTTCACAGCTGTGTCTATTAGAGAGTGAATGCTATTGATTTAGTTCACAATGAAACGTTCATTAATTAATGAGCTCAGTGAAGGGGAAAGTACAAGCGAGTCACACCGGCAACTTTTCATTCATTGAATGCGTGAATGTTTACATTAATCTCTTCCTCGTCCTCCATGCTCTCTCTTACTTTACCAATCAACCCGTACCCTCCCAAGTCCTTCTATTTTCTTTGAAATGAAGAATCCAGTAGGACTAAAGGATGCAGGCACAAACAGTGACTGCCTATCACTGGGTCGGGCATTTCAAACTTATCCAAGTCCATGTTGGTGTGAAGTGACATAAAAGAGGAGGATACTGAAGGATTGAGGTCACCTGCAGCAAGGTTCTAGCCAGGATTTGGTATACAAGGGTGTCCAAATTTGCTGGAAGTTTAGAAACTGGGTTTCCAAATAGTTCACTTACAACACATTTAAAATTACAGATAAAACAGGGTGTCTAAATTTAAAACAGGGTGTCAAAAAGACACCCAGACACCCCTCTGCCTAACACTATGACCTGTAGGCAAAAACGCCTACGGAGGCAAGGGTTTTAATTAATGTTTGCTTTGAGAGAATTCGCCAAGGTTACTGCTAAGTTCACACGCACATCTCGACACACAGCTATGTGCCCTCTGTGGACATTCCGTTGTCTTGTTCACTGAAGAAAAAAACATATTCTTCCAACACTGTTAAAAAAAAAATACCCTGTGGACGCGAGTAAGTCATGGTGTTTCAAGCCCCTACCTTATGTGGACCTCTTCACGTTTACCAATCTAACCATGTGAAATGCATAAACTATGGGAAAGTGTGGGCTACAAAAAAATGTCAACGAACTTTAATATACAAGTATACATAATAGCTCCTCAGACTTGAGTAACTATAAAGCATTACTAGCTTTCTTACATATAATTCAAGGACACCAAGGTGATGAAGTCGAAGATTCATGTCCCTCAATTTATATTTGTGAGTCATCCAGCTTGCACATGAATGTAACAATTTAAATCTATGTTTGGGTGAATTTTTTTCAAGGGGGGGGGGGGACTATGACCAACATCACAGGGGCGACGTAGGCTAAGACGAAGCCAAGACAAAGGCCAAGACGAAGGCCAAGACGAAAGCCAAGACAAAGGCCAAGAAGAAAGCCACAATCGACGTCTAGACTGGGATAATCGAACACAAAAAAACCTTCATATAAACCTTCTTCAAAATCAACATCTCTTAGGAGATGAATTTCTAAGGAGATGAACTTTAAGTATTCAAATTCTTGGTGTCTTATGAGTGTTTGTACAAGTCATCCAGCAGCATACATGTACATGTACAGGTGTATGATTAACATTGATTTTTATGGCTTTTGCAAAGTGGGCACCACGGCCAAGACCAACGGATACAAACTATAAACAGGTGCGAGGGTCCTTGCTGACGAAAACAAAAAATCTGAAACTAGGGTCCCAAATGTTCTGAGGCATGTCGAACTGATGGCATTTCCACCTTTTTGTAACCCCTGGCGTTATAGATTCCGAGAAGCTGTTGCGAACGGTATCCTCAGTGCTAGAGAAGTAGATCAAAGAGCAGCATTCTCCCGTAACTGTGATCCGCTGGCCAAATGTCAGCTAAAACACCTGAGGACCAGTCCAAATTCTCACCAAGTAGTCTAGCTGGTTTGTTAGGTGTTGGCACGCATCCCTATTTTATATGAAATATGGACTAGTTGACAAAGCCGACGATCTTTGTGAGATGACAAGCTAAACTGGTCCTGCTGGCCAGTCACTAAAAGAGTAAAGGGAATGATTTATTTAAAACCTTTTCAGAAAATAAAAGCTTAAATGTTATCACCATGCAGACAAAAAAAAAGGGTCTGAATTCAGATCAAACTCTGTCAGTTCTCATTCCCTAGACAATAATTCCAGGCTGCCAAGGTGACGAACTGCAATAAACATTCATGTGATTGGGAATTTTCAACGAGTGTTTTTCAGCTATGACTCATCCGGCCAGCACATGAATGTTACATTAATGACATTAAGGGGGCCCGGCAACACAACGATCCACGACACAACAGTGTAACAGACACTCCATGGTATGACTCAGACATACGATACTCACAGGAATGTTCACGTCTGGTTCCCCTGTTCATGTTTGGTTCCCTGTTCACAGAGTTACCTTTACACAGAGGTGCCAGCCTGGTTTTTTTTTTTTTTGCTCCGAGCCTCAGTTTGGATACTTGGGCCACAACTGAAACCAAGGCTTAGGTTTCGGCTCCGGCTTAAGCGGCAAGTTAAAGTCCCATACCGAAAGTGTATGTTCTCTTAACTATTGGCTACGCCTAAGCCGGAGCCTAAGCAAAAGCCTGAAGACAAAGCCTTAGCCTGCCGGGCATGTAAAGAAGTAGTTATTACTAGATAATGTATGTTGGGCCAGTGTTAGAGGTGAGCCCTACACTTTATGTTTTGTTCTTGGGATAACCATGACAACTCAAGCAGCGTTCTCCTGTAACAGTGGACTGCTGGCCAAATGCTACATGTAGGACCAGGAGGACCGGTCAAAAATTCTCTCCAAAAGGTCTGGTGTTGAAACGCATGAAACACGGACTACATGTAGTTGAAAAGCTGTTAACTGACGAGCAAACTAGTCCTGCCAGCTACATGTAGTCACTGAAAAAGGCAAACCCTGATACGACAAAGTACTTTTAAAGTGTATGGTTGGAATTATCAAGGAATGTTCACGTCTGGTTCCCCTGTTCAATTTTGGTTCCCTGTTCACAGAGCTACCTTTACACAGAGGTGCCAGCCTGGTTTTGTTTTGCTCCGAGCCTCAGTTTGGATACTTGGGCCACAACTGAAACCAAGGCTTACGTAGGTTTCTTGATAATTGCACTGTGTTGAGTCCGGTTTAAAACGGTTGGTCGACATCTGATTTCCAAATCTGCACAATTCCTGGAGGCTATCAATCATAGAGGAAGGAACCCCACCTTGTGGTTTCTGACACAGCAATCAAGATCTGGCACTGGAGGTCATTCCAAGACCCTCATTGGTCTTTTCACTGTGTGTTACATTCTTTCAATGTGTGTTCACACCTGTACATGTACTTACCTTATTAATGCTCTCAAAAACATTTTTATCACTTCCGTGGTATAACTTAAAGGTATTGTACACTTTTGGTAACAGCTCAAAATCAGTGTCCACATTTTGTGTGATTAAACATATGCATGAACAAACAAACCTGTGAAAGTTTGAGCTCAATTGGTCATCGAGGTCACGAGAAAAATAGTGAGAAGAGATCTTATGTGTTTTCTGTTTTTTCAAATTATCGCGCGCGATAATTACTATTGTTTTACTTGTTTCTCAGAAACGATAGCATTTTAGGCAGAAATATTTTACGGAACCCTTTCTATCATTACTTACTTTAAATCATGTAAGTTATGTGTGAATCTGTGAACATTGTGTTTTTCGATCTTACCAATAGTGTACAGGGCCTTTAAGCGATTACCGCCTGCTCAGCTAGCTGTGTACAGTTTTAACATCGACGTTCTGTCACTTCTGTGCGCAAGTTTCTAGTCGCTTCTAGAATCTAAGGTGGATTAATAACGGCTCCTTTAAAGGTTTTAATGTCCGTGATGGATATGATGTCTGGCAGTAATGTGTTTAAGTCCTTAACTGTCTGGAGGAAGTATTTGAAGCAGTTTTTGTTTGCGGAGAACAGTTGTTTCTATAAAGAGGAAAGGATGAGCCACGCTTAATTGCCAGTTCTGATATTGTAAGATTAAAAGCAGGGCTCTTATTTCCTCAGCCGTTATTAATCCACCTTAGATTCTAGAAGCAACTAGAAACTCGCACACAGAAGTAACAGAACGCCGATGTTAAAACTGTACACAGCTAGCTGAGCAGACGGTAATCGCTTAAAAGTTATACCCCGGAAGTGATACAAATATTTTTTTAGAGCGCCCTCACGCGGTCAAAAATACGGCGCATTGGGTTGAACACATAAAAACTGACTAGAGCAGGACTTGAACCTGCGACCTCCGGATTAACGTGCTGCACTCTACCAACTGAGCTATCTAGCCCTTACGTTGGCGGTCTCCCCATTTTGTTCGGGGGTGCCAGTCAGAAGCCATACAACCGTTAACTCCCTGTAGCAGGGATCACACCCAAGTTTACGATACAACCTGGGAAGCGGCAGCAGAGGGATCACCTGAAGGAGATGCAACTCTTTTTTTTTCTTCAAATATCAAGTAATAAACCACAGTTTATTGCTCCATGATTTAACCCAGTCAGTTTCCACTCGTGGTTTATTACTGTATATTATTACAGCAGGGCTTGTAATAACAACTGTGCCACCGGCTGGAGTCCAGTAATTTTAGCATTGGGCCAGTTGTCAGCCCACAACTGAACAAGTCTTGCAGTCTAGCATGTTTCTAAACACATACTTTTACTAGCATATACATGGGCTTGAAGGTAAAATTCAGTTTAACACTAATTTTACATAGAGTCCTTACGAAAGTGGGGGAAAAAAACAAGACTCCAAACTTAAAGGAACATTACAGAATTGTTTTTGCTAACAAAAACAGTCGCTTGCAGTGTAAAACACTTTATGTAATCCACCATTATACATAAACTGACAAACCTGTAGAAGTTTGAGATCGATCGGCCATCTGGGTCACGAGAAAATAGTGAAAAAACGATTACACATTTGCATGAAATCATACAGGTTCAACAAATGAATAAAACGCTCACTGAGCGATAAACTCCAATCGGAAAATTAGTTTATTCATTTCTCATCAAATATGGCATTTCAGACAGAAATATTTCGAGGGATGTTTTCTACTATCATCATCATTAGACCGTGTAAGTTTTATGTAAATCTGTGATCAAAAAGTATATTTTACAAGTTTTTTTCTTACCAATTCTGTAATGTTCCTTTAAATGATCAAATATTTCCCTAATGTTTGTTTGCACAGGCAGATGTTTTTTCTTCTTCAGGTTTTCAGATACGGTTTCCTCGAATAGATTTCATTTCAAAGGGAAATGTTTCACAGAAAAAGATAGTATGAACTTCACGATCAGTACGCTTTCATACTCAGGCCTGGAATTACACGTAGGCCACGGCCCTCCGTTGCCCCTGGTCCTGGCCTTGGTGCCCCATCAAGACTTTTAAGAGTTCCGATGGAAGTGCCCTTTACAAAATGAAAACGGCCTTGCCCTCTCCAAGATGAAATCTCATGCCTGCAGACTAAAAATTCAACAACTATGTTTTTTTTTGTCCATACCAATCCGGTATAACACCTTAACCCTCTTGCTGTCTGACCATTCAATACCATTCACTGTGGTTTTGAATGATAGATAAACTATGCCAGCCTGCAATATGATACCATGAGGGAATGCATGTACACAGTACATGTACACAGTTAGTTCTGTGCACAGTTGTGCCACCGTACACAACCTCGGCAGTCGAATGGTTTCAAATGGTTGGTCAACTCACTGGAAAATGTTGCCAAGAGTCACTGAGAGTAGGAGAGTTAAAGGACGATAATCCTGCTGTGTGTTAACGAGCAAAGGAATGTAATCAGGACCTGATCTTCAGCTCATTTTCACCTACAGTAGACAACAACTGACATTGAGGGCTTGACTACAGGTGATTTATGCATGGAGCTAGATGATTGATGTAACCCTTCCATAAACTGTCCAGATGTCAGGTGGCACTCTCTCATTATGAATGGTTGGCAAATGTACATTTGGAAAAAAGGGGGGGGGTGTTACAACAGCTAACCTGGGCCTACACATATGTACATGTAATTTCAGAGAGCTGCTTAAGCACAAAAAGTGGCTAGGCAAAACAAAATTATGCTTACCAGCAAAAGGTTACCGGCCAAACTACCATTTCACATGTACAATTTTTGTGACTGGTATCCTGCTGATTTCTGCTGAGTAGAAAATTGTTAAGCAATATTTCTGCTTAGGCAGCTCTATGTTCTTTTGTTTAGAGTAAAAATGTATAATTGTAAATAATATATCACCCACAAAGAGATCAACAATAATGTTGACAGTAGTTCATCATTTTTGTTTAAACTGTCATTTGGAAGAACTATTCACGTATACACAATTACCAGACCTGCAATTCCATCTTTGGGAGGGCAAGGCCATTTTCATTTTGCAAAGGGGCACCACTTTCAGTTTCATTGGAAAATCTTAAAGTCCATGGCACAATAAACTTTTGAAGGGGCACCGAGGCCAAGACCAAGGGCAACAGAGGCCATGGTCTCCAAGGCCTCCATATAAATCCATTTCCAGGCCTGAATTACCAATGATTAATCTACATGTATTTGATTACAGATCCTTTGCTAATGGTCCGTGGTTTGACCAATGACCAATAATTGATTGATTCTGGACAGGTGTCATCTTCCCTTAATTTCCAATGCATGCCTCCCTTTAATGAAAGACCGAGGGGATACAACACACAGCAAGATTCATATTTCAAACGAGGCTGTAATCCCACACTGATTGATCTCAATCTCATTACAACCCCCACAGACAATAATGCATGACGCAAGGGGGACTAGACCTAACGGTGCATACAATCCTTCCCGTGCTGGGGTGCACTGACCATTGCGTTGAACCCCTGCGGTGGACAGTCAATACGTACCCCCACTGGCCACTGCTGGGTCCAATTTCATAGAGCTGCTTTTTAAAAGCAGAAAAATATTGCTCAAAAATTGTCTGCTAAGCAGAAATGAGCAGGATACCAGTCACAAAATGAGCATGTGACATGGTAGTTTGGCTGGTAAACTTATTCTGGTAAGCATAATTTTGTTGTGCTAAGCTACTTTTTGTGCTTTAAAGGCACTCTATGAAATTGGGCCCTGGTATAAATACTTAAAAAGTATGTTTTAGACCCGGGGTTCGGTTCATCAAGTAGAACGTACTGCTCAACAGTTACACGCTAAGGGAACAATGAGCAAGATACCAGTCATGTGACACAATATTTGTGCCTGGTAGACTTATTCCTGGTAAGCATAGTTTTGATGTGCTTAGCTGCTTTTTTGTGCTCGTACATGTACTCAGTGAAATCAGCTGCTAGAAGCAAGCATGTACACTGTTTCATAACCCTTTTTGGAGTTTCATCAAGTAGATCGTACTGCTCGATGGTTACCCGCTAAGCAACAATGAGCAAGATACCAGTCATGTAAAACCATATTTTTGGCCTGGTAGACTTATTCCTGGTAAGCGTAGTTTTGATGTGCTTAGCTGCTTTTTTTGGTACTCGGGTAGCTCAGTGAAATCAGGCTGCAAGAAGCAAGCAATGTACACCATTAAAACGCTTTGGGACATGGCGTTCTACAAACCTGATGAATGTTTTATTGGATGGACTGGCTATGAAAGAGTTTCTAGAACAGATATGATTAAAAAAATAGTACGCTCAATTCTGAAACCCCTCCAGGCATTTCCACTGAGGGAAAAAAAAAAACACCTCTCTCTGATTATCATAACAACTTAAAAGCTTCGTTTTTTACATGGCACTAACCACCAAGATCTATGAAGCGGATTGTGACTTGAACATGCACGTATTGACAGACCATGTTCAGGGCTCGAATTTGACACTGGACCGCAGGCCCGAGGCCAGTGGTTTTAGCATTGGGCCAGTAAACTCATGACCTGACAAGTCCGGCGGTCTTGTCTTTTCAATTCAATAACAATTCATGTACATGTACCTCACTCTATAATATCTTGAACAGAAACAAATTACGTTCAAATGTTGACTTTGAGTAATGATTTGAAATGTATTTAATTAATACCCTCAATGACAAATGAGGTAAATCTTCTCTTATATGTCCAATAGTGCTTTTTCAATTAATTGCAAGTTCAACTGTGCAAGTAGGGTAAACTGGGGTAAAAACGCCCGTTTTTTAAGTTTTAGTTAAATATCTCAGAACTTCTTGGAGACACAGAGAAATTAATGTGTGGTTTTATCCATTACATATCTCCTCTATTGTGTGCAAATATAAAATTATAGTCACTATGTTGAAAAAGTGAAATTTTCCACCCTTTTTGGATGGAAGTTTGGCGGGCGTTTTTACCCGGGTCTCGGGGTAAAAACGCCCGCCCGCCCAGAGGTCGCTATATGACAGGTTTCTTTTGTAATGGAATCATATTTATTAAATTAGTTCAATATTGAGGGATACTGCATTAACTGCAAACAACTTTTCAAACACAGTTGGTTCATTATAACTACAAACTCAATCATTTTAAACCGATAACTTTATGTGGTATGTTGAAACATTAGCATTCATAATTCACGCACAATAAACTTGAACACTTATTTTATGTACCAACTTAGAAAGGTCTAAGGTTAACTCCAGCAAGGCTTCATTGGTCTGAGGAAATCATCCCAGAAGCTCCTGGTGCTGATTTCACAAAGCACTAAGATTCATCTTAAGATGAGTTGTCAGTAATACCACAGTGATTTTTAGTGTGACATCACACCTAGCTTAGCAAGTAAGATGTGCATTTAAGCTCGCGAATGTACATTGACGGTAAGAGAGAGATTTTGTCACATGACCGCAGTGGGGTGACTATTGACTACACAACACACATGAACAGGAATAGGCCTACTGGTGTAACAGAAACAGTCAATTGGAAAGAGATGAGAGCACACAGGACACCAAGAGATGAACAACGAAGAGGGTGACAAGGGGGGGGGTAGAGGGAAGGAGCTGGTATGACCACAAGAGGTTGGAAACACAAAACACAATACCAAAGGTGGAAAGGGGGTTAGTTAGTTAATGAGGCAGACTAAAAATGTGTATATCTGTGGGGATAACAAAGACAAAAGGTTATTAGCCGTTTCTTTTTGGATGTTCAGACCAATGGGGTTGAATGATCTGGATGCACTTTATCCACAGTTTCTCCCTACTCAGGCGAACAGTTTCTCTGTTGTTACCTAGTGCCTTAATGCCCTGTGAAATCATGGCAGAAATAGTCCTATTCATGAAGTTATAATATTTAGGCCCAATCATTCAACATAATCTTTTAATGCCGTTTGCAGTGGTACTTAGCATGAAGGAAAGTTATTTGTGAAAAAATCCAAATACGTCACAATAAACTTTGCAAATTTTAATTGAACCTTAACCTAATTGATCAAACCTGAATACAAAAATATAAGAAATACACAGTTTTATATATAATAGGCTTCTAATAGTGAATATAAATTTAAAATATGGCTGTTAGTTACTAATATTGAGGTTTTTTTGAAGATTAATGAGGCTTTAATGGAGTTCGATGTTAAGGATGCCACTGGGCGTTTTTACCCCGAGGTACTTGATTTATCCTGGGGTAAAAACGCCCACTTACAAAACAATGTTAAGCAAATATTAAAATTGATTTTAATATTTTGATCATTTATTATTGTGTAGTTAACCCATCTTAACAAATATCAACTAAAGAATAATAAAAAAATAAAACAATGTGCTGTTTTTATTTTATTTTAAGTGAAATACGTTAAACCTTCGACAGTCAATTTTCAAAACTTTTTTTTCCGAATTTTTTTTAACAGCACCTATGCACCCTTAAAATATGTTAATAAGTTTAATTATTCTTTTCATGTTTTTTGCCATGCATAGTACCTATTAGAAATATATTTCATTTAGTAATTCTATGTGTCTTTTTTTACTAGCAATGGAAACAAGTCAAGTGGGCGTTTTTACCCCATGGGCGTTTTTACCCCAGTTTACCCTAAGTCTTTTCTCAGTTTGAATCTGGTCTTGTAAAATTATTTCTGGTCCTGTAAACATTTTGTGATACAAGTCCTGTGGTCTTGTGGATTTTCCCCCCAAATTCAAGCCCTGATGTTTAAGCACATGTATAACATTGGTGTTTGTCCAGTTCCTGCACTTTATGTGACCCAGTTTAAGCTCAATCGGTCATTGGAGTCACGAGAAAATAGTGCAAAACCCCATTATATGTTTTCCCACTGTTTTCAAACATCCGGTTTTGGACACGCGAGATAAAAAACTAATTGCTTTACTCATTTCCTAAAAACAATAGCATTTCAAGCAAAACTATTTCAAGGGAATTACTAAGAACTGAGGGGATCAGGTTGGCACGGTGGTTTCCTTTTCAGCCTTCTACCTAGATGTGGACCCCGGTTCGAATCCCACCTCAGACCGGAGCCTTGCGTGTGGATTTTGGTTTTCAGTCCCTACCTGATTGCGTGGGTCTTTTCCCCGATTGGGGTTTTCCTCCCACATCTAAACTGCACATTTCTTCTCGTTTCCTATTCACCATCCTGTTATTGGCGCTTGCGCTGCTAAACGTGTAAAAATAAAATAAATAAACAAACAACAAAATTAGATACCTTGTCTTTACAAAGACCTAATATCAGGCCATGGATCCTAAGCTAATGAAGTGTTCCCTGTGCATGCATTGCACTTGGTTACCTCCAAGATGCCTATAAAAATTGCCAAGTCACGTGACAAGGCAATTTCTTTCAATGGGGAACGCACACCATTTGTGTGGTTTCTGCTGATGTTTTATTTGTTTGCTTAAAGTGCAGTATTAGTTGACAGAAAAAATGTCTTGGGTTTCGAAAGGGCCTGTGGTTTCATTACCTCATGGTCACTTCTCCAGTTTAAGTTATGGTGAAATCAAGACTGTGTGGCCCTCTTCCCAAAAAACAGATGGCATGAACAAAGGAGTCCAGTGTGTGGAGCTTACAATGTGAATATTGTGTGTGTGTGTGTGTTCTACTCCAAAGTGCTAATATCTAGTCTTGATTTTATTACCAAGGCCAAGGTTGTGCCCGACACAACCATTTAAAGTAGGTACACAGCAAATGCGTTTGTAATTCCGACGACGGCAGATCAAATTAATCATATCTGGAAGCTGTGGGGATGCAACGTCTCGACTCGTGAAGGCGTCACGGATCACCGAGCACAAATTAGCGGCCTGGTATGCGGGATGGCTTCTTGATGAGTTTAGTTGGTGTCCGTTACTTCAATCATAATTACAAGTGTACCACCAAGTAATATAACAATAATATGACACTGTTAAAGAGGGGCTCCAAGGTCAAATTCAGTTCTGTGATGCACTCATTTTCCGAATGATGGAGTCCTTGTGAAATTAGAGGAAATATTCCAAGCTTTCCTGGTAAAATGTTACTGGGAGATTGCAAGGGGCTTAGCGATTCGAGTCATTTGGTCCTGGAAAATTTCCCAGGTAATTTAATTTGTCTAACTGTGAAAGTTGCTTCAATTTGAGAAATTTAATGCTCACTTTGTTACGTTGTAAATTTTCTTCTAGACAACTGTACGCTTACAGTGAAACCTAAATCATTTTATGTACCACCCACACAGATCGTTTAAGGAGTGCTTCGTTTAGCACTCCTCGGACAAGATTAACCTTGACCATGGAGCAAGGACAGAGACAGACTAGGCTCGAAAGGGGCTCAAATCCTTCCACTTCCTCTTCTCCTATGTCACTCCACACCAACTTGTTTGGGACTTGGATAAGATCGGAAAGCCTAACCCTGTGATTAAGCAATGGTTATAATTATGAGCCTGCCGGTCCAAATCAATCTAAATCCTTCACTTGCGCACTTTTAAGGCACTGGGGGCTCTCCTTAAAAAAATTATAGTCCGAGATTTACAGAGAGGTCTGAGAGTAACAGAGAGGTCTGAGAGTAACAGAGAGGTCTGAGAGTAACAGAGAGGTCTGAGAGTAACAGAGAGGTCTGAGAGTAACAGAGAGGTCTGAGAGTAACAGAGAGGTCTGAGAGTAACAGAGAGGTCTGAGAGTAACAGAGAGGTCTGAGAGTAACAGAGAGGTCTGAGAGTAACAGAGAGGTCTGAGAGTAACAGAGAGGTCTGAGATACGTAGTAACAGAGAGGTCTGAGAGTAACAGAGAGGTCTGAGATAACAGAGAGGTCTGAGAGTAACAGAGAGGTCTGAGAGTAACAGAGAGGTCTGAGAGTAACGAGAGGGTCTTGAGAGTAACAGAGAGGTCTGAGAGTAACAGAGAGGTCTGAGAGTAAGCAGAGAGGTCTGAGAGTAGCAGAGAGGTCTGAGAGTAGCAGAGAGGTCTGAGAGTAGCAGAGAGGTCTGAGAGTAGCAGAGAGGTCTGAGAGTAGCAGAGAGGTCTGAGAGTAGCAGAGAGGTCTGAGAGTAACAGAGAGGTCTGAGAGTAACAGAGAGGTCTGAGAGTAACAGAGAGGTCTGAGAGTAACAGAGAGGTCTGAGAGTAACAGAGAGGTCTGAGAGTAACAGAGAGGTCTGAGAGTAACAGAGAGGTCGAGAGTAACAGAGAGGTCTGAGAGTAACAGAGAGGTCTGAGAGTAAAAACGAGGGAGAGGTCTGAGAGTAACAGAGAGGTCTGAGAGTAACAGAGAGGTCTGAGAGTAACAGAGAGGTCTGAGAGTAACAGAGAGGTCTGAGAGTAACAGAGAGGTCTGAGAGTAACAGAGAGGTCTGAGAGTCTGAGAATGACCCCCTTCTACAAAAAAACCACAAAAAACCAACAACAAAAAAACTGTTGTTGTACCTCCTCTTTAAGACCATCTTAAAGTGAAGAGAGGAAATGTCCCTGAACAAAATAAAAGCTCAAGGTGCCAAGAATCACAGATTAATTTGTTATTTGAATGACAGGGGCAGTATACAACCAAAAAGAAAGTTTACTGACGTAAAACGTCGGGACTGCACAGGACGTCATTTAATGAAACTCACACCTAGACGGTATGAAATACGGGAGAGGAGCTCACACCCCCACGTCGGGAAAAGATTAATGGACCCGGTGCGATCACAGATGGGATACACGTGGAGGACAGATCGGCCGGGAAAATATTCCAGTCATCTGAAAGTTATAAACATTTTCTGCTGATGGTATGTCGCCTGGGACCCTGGTTCACTTTTGATGGAATAACACTTAGCGTTTACTATGTTTTGTAGGATTGAAGGACAAATGCGGTCGGTCACATTCCTCGGATGAGGGTTTTTCGATTCAGTTTCAACTAACAAAAGGATAAATGTAGCTAGGATTGCAAGGGATATCGGAGCTGCCCACATTTGCATATCTTGCAATCGTAGAGATGCTGTCCAACAATCAAAGAACTATTTAAAATGACACTCAATATAATAGGGAGATGTTTCCATAATCAGGGAGATTTTTCAAATTTGTTCAAAGCTGCCAACATTTGCATCTTGCAATAGGGGGGGATTTTGTACAACAATCACGAATATATTAGAATCACATTCAACATAATATTTATAGAGACAAAGTTTTCATACTTTTTTTGGGGGGGGGCAAGATGGGGAGCAAGGGTTCTGTCTGAGTGGGATCTGAGGCCCCCCTCCCTTCTGCATTTGGGCCAGTGAACCACTAAGGAAAAACGCTGATGTGGTTCTTCAGACAAATTTGGGCAAAGACATAATTGGGGGAGGGGGCTATTTAGTGTATCCAACCATTCAACTGTGCATTTTTTGGTCTCATTCAAATAAATCAACATTTGGGGGTGGGAGGGGGCAAGGGTTCTGAGTGGGATCTGAGGCCCCCCTCCCCTCTGCATTTGACCAGCGGACCACTGTCACTGTCAAGGGACAACACTGCTTTGGCTCTTCAGACAAACTTGGGTGAGAACTTGGCAAATTTCGCTTGAAATTTACCTGCGAACAAAACCGAGAGTGAAATAAAAAATAAAGTTCTTTTCAAGAGGGGAAATTCTTTCAATCAATCAAAACAATTTATATATTGCGCCAGTATCCATAAAAACTATGTTCAATAGAAATTGAAAATACTGTATTATAAGTACAAATGTGTTTTCAGTTTTTTCGTTCATACATTTCTACAGTAAAACAAGAAATACCACAGTTAAATCCAATTATCAAGCATATCCTTTCTTCTGTGTATACTTTGGCATTGATCGCTTTTGATTTAAACTTCATTTCAAATTGATACAAATGAAAGTTAATACATCTGACATTTTTAAAACGTGGTTTACAGCCAAAATACACAAGACTGGTTTAAGGAAAAAGAATTGGTTTCACTCTGAGCGTTCAGACTATAGTCTGTAGTGTTTGCATCATTAGCAATCCAATACCTTAGCAATGCATTACCAATATGATTTTCTGTGGTGCACCCTACGTCAGAGTGTGTGGCGCGACCCATAGCCTGATAGTCACACCACCACCGTGTGGCCACAAAGCCAAATATACATCACAAATTGTCGTGGATTGAAAATATTGTATTACAAACTGTAGGGGATTTACATTTAATAGTATATGAACTTTCCAATTTACATATTAGATGGCATACAAAAATTAGTGAAAGAATTTGGTTTAATCTCACGAGTCAAAAATCAGATGTATTGAAAACAGCGCAGGGGTTCATCACTATTTTCTGGTGACTCCGATGATCAACTGAGTGTAGACTTTTACAGGTTTCTTGTTTCTTGTTTCATGGAAATATTGGGTCAAACAAAGTGAGGACAATTACCAATGCTGTCTACCTGCTTGAAAGTTGAGGAAATCTCATTTGGAGAGCCCCCATCCCCCCAAAAAAATCAATAACAAATAATATCAAAATATTCTGTTTTGATTGCCACTCATATGAAACCCCCTGAAAAAGACATAAACAATTTTTCATTGATTGTGACCTAAAAGGGGATCACCCATTCAAACTCGATGAAGATCTTAAATTGATAAACACAATACTTTTACTTAACAGTTAACACCCCTACTTCTTTCCGCGGGGGAGGGGGGGTGGGGGGGTACACAAGACTACGCCTTCATTATTTTTTTTCTTAATTAACGACCCGGCGCACCGCATAACAGCCCAAGAAAAATTGATTATCTCCAAAGACCTTGTCCTGAGAACCACAGACTACCGGTGAACCCAGCCGAGGCAGTTATTGTGGAAATTAAATCAGGGGTGTATTCAATGCAATTACTGGAGAAGGTCACGTGGGAATAGAGATGTACTTTCCCCATTCAGAGCCCGGGCTTTATAAAGGGGGTACGTTAAATCGATGTTGATTTGATTTTCACCGGGGAACAATTAGTTGGAAGTTATTACTGTATACTGTTATCGTAAATTATCATATCTTTTTTTCCGGTAATGAAATCTAGGAACCCTCAATTCTCAATAGTACCTTGCACTGTTGACCCCGTAGGCCTGAAGACAGCTGGGATGAGAAGATGTTGAAGAAATCTTCAGGTTTGTTTTTTGACGCGGGGAGGAAAACCCCCACCTAGAGAAAAACCCTTGCAGTAACCAGGAACTGAAAAACCCAACCACAAAACTGAATCGTATGTATGAGAATTTCATTCTCACAACTTTCAGATCGCTGTTTGAAATCAATTAAGCCTAACAGACTAGACCCTTTGGTAAACATACTGCCCAAATCCTTCTATATCCTTCAGATTAAAGTTGTCTTAAACCTAAAGTGCCCAAATCCTTCTATATCCTTCTCCTTATTGTAAATATACATATTAGCCCAAATCCTTCTAAATCCTTTTGAGACAGAAGTTAGGGAGTCAACTAAAAGCCCCAAACCTTCAGAATCCTATTTTGGCTAAGCTGCATAAGACCCAAAACCTTCTAAATCCTCCTATGTAAAAACAGCCCGATAGCCCAAGTCCTGCTAAATCCTACCCTAACAAAAACTAGTTGTAGCCCAAACCCTTCTAAATCCTCTTGTGTTGCAGATCCCTAAAAGCCCAAATCATTCTCAATCCTGCACTTTGGCAATGAGGATATTGAAGGACTTGGGCCCTTTAGGGTTAACAGGAATTTTACTTTTCATAAAATGGAAGTATCTGTTTCTAAAAAGAACAGACAACTTTTTTTTCCCAAAAGAGCAAACCAATTTAAATCTTTTAGTTCACAACAAACACACCGGACAACCAACCTGTGAAAGTTTCAGATTCGTCTGTCACCTTTTAGTGAAAACTGCAAGAAGGTAGATGTTTTTCCAGGGATTTGGTGCACTTTTTTATCGGGCTTATTTTGATTATGGCAATCAAAATAAGCATCAGTGATTTGTGAGGTTCTCAGATGCTACAGATGTTTCTTCTACTTTGACAGCATTTAAAAAAATTCCCATCCTCTAGTTTGGCCATAATAACACCAAACAAATATCCTGTGAAAGTTTCAAATTCGGTGGCGGTGTTTTAGAGAAAACAGTGTATCTTTCAAGGGAAATTTGCACACATTAATTATAATAATTTAATAGTTTGAGAGGCTAATCATTCTTTACTAGCAAGCTGAGAAGCTGAATTACAAAGGATGCGGCTACAACGGGTTCGAGAAGCAGGCAATTTGTACTCGTATCGTGCTTATTTCGATTGCAGAATCAAAATAAGCAACAGTGATTTGTGGGATCTGGAAATGCTTTTTCCTCAAATTTGAAAGTATTTCAGGTTGAAGTCTTATAATCAAAACTTTAATATAAAACCATATCTAACAATTTTTTTTTTTTTAAATAAATGACCAATCCGGCACTTTGGGCCTGTGCAGGGTATTCGGCTATCCGGATACCCGAATGCCAGCACCATAACCCGGTTACATTTTTCCGGTTCCAGCAACTAAAACTTATGTTGTCAAATCCATATTTTCTGACTTAGTCGGCAAGACCTTTGCTGTGTCTCCCCTTTAACTCCAGATTTCCAAAACTTGGGCATGACAAAGACGAACGAGGTATCAGCTTTCCATATGTCAACTACAGCCGGTCTTATTGGTCTTAATTCCTCACAAATGATGTCATGTTCAATTGCGCTGACCTAATGAAGTAGGCCATGCGAGATTCAATCAGATTCCTCTTCTTCTTTTTTTTACGGCTGTCAGACGTCCATCATAAACAGAAAAAAAACTTCAACCCCAAAACCAATTAGGAGGCTTTGATTTATGTACGCTTTCTGTGGACAAATCGCATTGTGAGTTCAGAAATAGAATTTGCTTTGCATCACATCAAACTACCTTCACAATCTTCAGAGGGGAGGATAATAATAATAGTGGCTTCTTGTATGGCGCTCATATCCGTCACTCAGTGACGCTCAAGGCGCTTCAACATTCAGTATTTTCCTGCAAGGTATTGTGGAGCTAGGTTTTGAAGTATTAGACCTATTCCTTCACATAGCACCATGAAATGGTTTACAAGGTGCTGTGGCGCAATATGCTAACAATCAAACCAGGAACACCGGGGCGAACCCCTTCTCTTTTCGATAAGTGCACTGGGTTCTTTACGTGCATTACACAACACAAGGGACCAACGGCTTTACGTGCCATCCGAAGGACGCAGCAATAATGGTTAAGTGTTTGCTTAAGGACACAAGTGTCACGACCAGGACTCGAAACCACACTCTGCTGAACAGAAACACCAGAGCTTGAGTCCGGTTCTCTTATCCGCTCGGCCACGACACGCCAACAATGTATGCATTGGTTACTGGTCTCCTTGTCCAATGTACAGTCTGGTTACAGCACAAGGCAAAATGTTGATGTTTCAACATTGACTTTAAAGCTAGGCTTTAAGGTCAAATTCAATTTTGTGATGCACTCGTTTTCCGTAAGAGTCCTTACGAGAGTGGACAAAAAATGACTAAGTCTCTAACCTCACAATAAAGAGGCGTAAGTTGTCATTTCATTCGATATTCTATCAAAGCGAAACTGTTCTTTTATCTGAAAGCCCATCTCTAAAGTAATGTGTGACAAACATACGCTTAGAAATCAGCCATGGGACAAAAGGCACTTAGAAGGCAAACAGTTCCAGGAAATCTCAAAGAAGAATGAACATTCACATTTTAACGTATTTTATCCCAGAGATTATCCTGTTCCGAAAATACTTCTATTGCGGAGCTGGAGTATATATGTTTTGAACGCCATTGATTTATTTATAGTTATTCTATTTATATATATATTCTGGTTGTGAAGACCAAGGATTCTCAGAAAAGCGAACTTAATCGCTCTCACTAGCCAAGTATCCCCATGGAGAGAAGACAAGAAAGGAAGTTTCAGTTTTAGATGTGGGAGGAAAACCCCCAGAGAAATATACTCCAGGGAAAACCCACGCAATCAGGCAGGGACTGAAAACCCAATCCACATAGTGCTCCCAGCGGGACTCGAACCGAGGTCCTACATGTGCATTGTAGAGGTGGAAGGCAACAAAAGAAACCACTACGCCAATCCGACCGCCAGAAAATATCGTCGAATAAAGTTGATTGCCTTGAAGTTGCCACATACATGTACGTCATGCACGTGTAAGAAAAGCCCCTACACTTGCAGTATACATCATTGCCATTCTACATGTATGTTATTCCAAGGCATTAAATCACACTGCAGTCCTGGATGTTTATCTTTGACATGTTTGAGAGGGTAAAGCCACTTTCATATTGCAAAGGGCACTTCCATCGAAAAATCTTCAAGTCTAAGGGAAATATTTGACGGGGCACCAAGGCCGAAACCAGGGCAACAGAGGCCATGGAGAGGCCATGGCTTCCAAAGCCTGCATGTAGTTCCGCACCTGACACTGTTTCAGATCAAAATAATTCCCCCCATCTTTAAATGTCTGTAACCCATGTCAGAAATTTGGCCTCTTACAGAAGACTTAATCAATATAATCTCATGCATATTTACATTTAACAGGATTGCAATGCACAAACTATGTCCAAAATTATGCGCATAATTTATGAACGCCTTGAGAGAATATGATTTTCATGGTCACTAATTCCCCCATTACTCACAACCGATCAATAATGTTCTACTCCCACGATCCCATAACCCGCAAAAAAAAGATACTACCCTAGGGATACAAAATTACATCCAGAATAAACTTTGAACAAAAAATATAAACTGATCTTCTTACATGGATGAGCATGTCCACGGTGTCCAATGCTTCGCTTTCCATCCCGTACGAAACCGAAACTCCGAGAGACGGAAGAGGAAACCAATAGCAAATGTCTCCAAGACAGTCTCCAAGATCCTTTAAATACCTCTTCAAGAGGAGCACTCGTGTGTGTGTTATTTCAGCAGAACATCTGAGAAAATCTTGAGATGAGATAGATCCACTTTTTTTCCTTTCTTCTTCTTCTTCTTCTTATTCAGATGGGAAACTAGCGCTAGTAGTAGTAGTAGTAGTAATCATATCACCAGTGGATACAGGGCCCAGCGTTTCCTGCAGCCACAGTACATCTGACAGTGTTAATGAGCCGGTATGTATTTCAACGAGTCGAAACCCCGTGTAGGGGATCGAGGGATCGGCCCGGTGGAGTAGTAGACGGAGAACCCGACGAGGACGATGATGACAAATTACTTGAAGGATGCTGGGGAGATAAACACCGTGCGGGACGACTGGCTCATCTATGCTGATGAGGGTGGTTTCATCTGAACCAAAATACTTTATGATCAGCGTCAGCTATCATAATTTGATGGCTTCACAGACGTTTTCTCAGAATATCCAAAGTATACATTTCGGTCGCCCAAATGATAACACCTTCCCTTGTAGATATCCAAACTAACATAAACATACAAAAGTCTCTAACTTGGTAAAGGTTTCTTGGAAATTTGGTTTCCTCAGTATTGAAGCTCACAACGGTTTCCATAAAATGACAAACATCCAGCCACCAAGTCAGAACAATGCCAAATTAAATATACAAATATAAAAAAATTGTCAATCACCGATTATCCAAGTTGATAGGAATCACTCCACTGTAGTATAACACCAACACACAAGAAACAAACAGTGCGACTACTACATCCTCCCCATCAAAGTCCATCCGGAACGATTTCATAAAAAAAAAATGAGTTCAGACAGTCCGGGGTTCAAATTCCGCCGACACACGTATTCCCATCAGAAACATGAAAAAAACACACCATATAATCCTCAGAAGTATCGTCGAAAGAGTATAGTTTTGACAACTGCTCTCAAATCTGCGTCAAAATTTGGCTCCCAGGAGAGAGAAAGCATCATCTCTACTGTCTAGACTGCTAGATCAACATAAAGAGGGCATCAGTTTGACATACAGCCACTCAATGGAGACCACAAAAAAAACCAAAAAAAAAACCAAGCACTTCAATTAATAGTACAGCACCATCCACTCTCCTCCTGCATCAGAACAATCATCACAGCTCTCGCAGTAGAACCCACATGAGAAATTCCTCCGGGGGGCAACGGTGGGGGAGGGGGGAGAAACCCTCTTTTTTTTACCTCGATGGGTAGGGTTCGGCGCTGTCACCAGAGACCAAGAATTAACTGTATCACTGCCCCCCCGTGTATGGTGTGTTTGTGAGAGCTCGGTGGACACGTTGGATTCGTGGGAAGGAAAGAGAAAAAAAAACCTCTCTCTGGAGGTGCAGCGCGTCAATACTGTGTTTATTCGACTGCTCATGGATTTCTTTGCGACCGCCTTGGGGATATCTGTCTGTATGTGCATCATGCTTATTAATAGCGCCATCGTTGCTTCGGGGGGAAGACTTGGGTTTATTTTTTTTCTTTAAAGAGTATTCTCTTATGGTTCTGGTAGTCTATAAGATTTGGGAGATGCTCAGGAATGTAAATTGCTACACTGACAATTAAATTGATTTCTGTTATTAGCGTTTAGTAGCTATTATTGTATCTTTCCGGTAATGAAACCGAGGAACCTTCAGAAGTGCCTTGCACTGTGACCCGTAGGCCTGGGGACAGCTGTGATGGTGACAAAATCACAGTTATACATGTGTAGACGAGAGGGGAGGGGGGGGGACCCATATTGTGAAATACCACGCAATCAGTTACATGTACAGTGTAGCGACTGAAAACCCAATTCACATGCTTTGACCTGAGGTGGGATTCGAACCTGGGGTCCACGGAGGTGAAGGGCAAGGGGGAAAAAAGCCATCCTGCCAGGGTCCAGTTTCATGGCTCTGCTTACCGTAAGCAAAGAATCGGCGCTTAACGAAGCAGGGATATTCCGCACTTGCGTCAAGCTATTTCACAGGTTAGCAGGGAATGTTTTACCTGTGCACGTGCATACTCCACGCCACTAGGCATTCTTCGCTTACACAGCTAGAGCAGAAATTTGCCATTTGCCCTGTAAGCGGAGAATGGTGATCGCAAGAGCATAATTTCGGCAGTAAGCAGAGCCATAAATTGGGCACTGATGACTACATGCACATTCCTTATTTTACTACTGTACTTTAAAAAAAGTGTGTAAAATGTTTTAAAAGGGTTGTACTACATGTAGTACATTTCACTTACAATTTACCACATGGGTTTAATTTTTGATGTGAACAGAAATTGCATTATCTTTGAACTACATACTGATGTATGTGTGGTACAATGGGAATTTTTTTAAGAAGCAAAATCGTCACGTTACTCTCCCAATACACTAAACCATTTCAGGTGCATTGCAGGGCCCAATTTCATAGAGCTGCTTCAGCAGAAAATATTTCTTAACAATTGTTTGCTAAGCAGAAAGGATCATGATACCAGTCACAAATTGTACATGTGACATGGTGGTTTGGCTGGTAACCTTATTCTGGTAAGCATATTTGTGGTGTGCTTAGCTGCTTTTGAGTGCTTTAAAGTGCAGCTCTATGAAATTGGGCCCAGATATGTTGTGTGAAACTCTAGAATGGTCCGAACCCAATGACCAGACCCAATGGCATGTATGCACATCCTTGGATCAATTTGTCTGCCCTTGTATGATTGATTCAGTATAGCCAGTTCTTTGTACTGGGCACAAGATCCTACATGTACATATGCCAGTGCAATCTTAGAATCAGTCTGTAAGTCAAGAGCTAAGGATTTCCAATAGATGTGAAGTCTATTTACCAAAATGAACGGGGCCCAGTTTCATAGAGCTGTTTAAGCCAAAAAGCAGCTTAGCACATCAAAATTATGCTTCCCAGAATAAGGTTACCAGCCAAGAATCAAGATACCAAGTATAACACGCAACCTTTCCGACCGGTATCCTGCTGATTTTTGCTAAGCACAAATTTTGTAAGCAAGATTGTCGGCTTAATCAGCTGTACCAAATTGTCCACGGGGATTTGAGAATTAAAGCAAGTTACCTGCATAATGAGCATGACCGACCTTCCATGGACTGATTACAGCAAGATCTCAACACCCAGCAGACTGTTCCTTTAATTGCATACACCTTGTATAAGTACAGTCGACCCCCTCACATACATGTAGCGACTTGTTAAAAAAAAAAAAAAAAAAAAAAAAATCACCCATAAAGTTTATGTTATTCCAGCTATTTTAACTCTTCATTTTATCACAATGACACCGTTAATTTATGCCCTCAGTAACCCCATAAATAATACAGTGCAATGTTAAATTAATGCTAGAGGTTTGTACTGCACATCAAGTTTAAGGGCAAGTGCCTACATGTGCATCACCAAGTCCTCGGCATAAACAATTTATTCGTCAAGGCAGACTCATGAACAATTTATTCGTCAAAGGCAGACTCATGAATATTTTGAGCATCATTCTGAACCCAGTCTACACATCTAGCCCCAATATATGACATCAAGCCCCACAAAATCCACACACTATTCTGCCTCTACTCTTGGTCCTAGCACACTTTCAACTCTGACCCCCTATTGGTTGGTCCTAGCACACTTTCAACTCTGACCCCATTGGTTGGTCCTAGCACACTGTCAACTCTGACCCCCATTGGTTGGTCCTAGCACACTTTCAACTCTGACCCCCGTTGGTTGGTCCTAGCAACTTTCAACTCTGACCCCCATTGGTTGGTCCTAGCACTTCAACTTGACTCTTGTGTCCTGCACACTTCACTCTGACCCCCATTGGTTGGTCCTAGCACACTTTCAACTCTAACCCCAATGGTTGATCTTAGTCAACTTTAAACTTTGACCCTATTGATGAGTCTTAGCAAACATTCAACTTTGACCCCATTGGTCTTAGCAAACTTTCAAATTTGACCTCACTGGTTGGTCTAGTGGATATTTTGAACCCTCTAACTAAACACAACGGGACCATTGTAACAATTTGAATTATATACAAAAACATCAGGTCTAAAATTTTATGAAGACAGACGTGCATCTCGAAGCAACACATATGTCATCTTTGATATTCCACATGGTAAAAAAAAAATTGCCACCTGCCCTGCACCAATTCTTTAAAAACATGGATGATTCTGAAGGCAATAAAAAAAAAAAGATCCTAGAATCCAGACTATTCACCGTCCACACAAAGTTTGACACCAGGTCAATATTGAATGATAGCCGAGATGAAACGCTCCGGTGAACAGTGCTGCTCCGCTAAGTGAGACAGTACTATACAATTCGGAGCTATAAAATTATACAGCTTCTGCATGCGTGGCCGGTCACTGTGGGGTTCTTGATAATGAACGTGGTACAAGTAAGGGCACTTTACGAGATGGGAACCAGTGGTTATGTACATGTACATTACACTCGTTATAACAGAATCGTTGGGACTGGCCAAATTAACAGGAACGTTGTCATAAGAGGACAGGAAAACAAAGAAACACAAAGCAGAAATGAGATTCGGGACTTCAACAGGCCTGGAATTACACGGAGGCCACGAGGGCCACGGCCTCCGTTGCCCTGTTCTTGGCCTTGGTGCCCCTTCAAAAGTTTCCCATAGACTTTAAGATTTTCCAATGGAAGTGCCCTTTGCAAAATGAAAATGGCCTTGCCCTCTCATAGATGAAATTCCAGGCCTGCTTCAAAATGTACTCTTTGTATTGTAAGCAGAACCTCTTTATCACAGTGCTCTTTATAACGAGTGTTCACTTGCAGGCCTGGAATTTGTCTTTGAGAGGACAAGGCCACATTAATTTTGCATATGGCACTTCCATTGTAAAATGGAAGTAAAATCCAAGTCTATTGGAGAGTTTCAAAGGGGCACCAAGGCCAAGACCAAGGAAAATGGGGGCCATGGCCTCTGTGCCCAACGTGACTTCCACGTCTGTGACTGTACATTACTATGCACCAGGGAAAACATGGGAGCACATTGTACGTGATCGACGGTCATTTTACTGGATGGGAGTTTGCGGTGAATGAATACGTTGCATCGCCTGAACGGGCACTATAATGGATAGGAGCTTTTTTTAGTAATGAACCTGTGTAAAACTGACAGGTGTATGGATGAATGAACAGGACACCGCTGAGATTATGATAAAACACATCAAAGGGTTCTTTTAATAGCTGACCAGTGCAGTGCCCCCAAACAGCAGCCAGACAAAACTGTGTGTGGACACTGTCACAGGGTTCTCTGCAGCGTTTTCTAAAACTCTGGGAGATCTGGCAAACAAATTGTGTATGATTCATAAAGTATGTCACTTTTGGATGAGATCCGTTTTCACTGAGCGATTGATACCTTTAAAAATATCTCCATCAACGTTGGCTTCAAGGTTTACAATAATTACAATAATATTATTGTTTAACCCTCCTACTGTCTGACCACTCATTATCATCCACTGTGCTTTTGAAAGGCATACAAACCATGCCAGAGAACGATATTACATAATGTGGTGATTGCATACAGTCAACCCTCCTACTGTCTGACCAGTCATCATCATCCAAATTTGTGTGGTTTTGAATGACAGTCAAGCAACCAAAGCCTGCAATAATGATACCATGTGATGAATGCATACATAGTACACAGTCAACCCTCCTACTGTCTGATCTTTAATATCAACCACATGTACATGTACTGTGGTTCCGAATGACAGACAAACTACACCAGCCTGCAATATGATACTATGTGATGAATGCATGTATACACAGTACACAGGCAACCCTCTTATCATACCGTTCAATATCATCCGATGTGGTTTTGAATGACATGCAAACTATACATGTACACATGTACATGTACCATGTAATGATTGCATACACATCAAGGACTTTCTGTGCATAGTAGTCACAGTATTGTAATGTCTAACCTCAATACATTTCAAAGATTTTAATTGGTTGCTCTATGGTCAACTTACAGGCATACAGGGCCAAGTTCACAGATAATAACTGATAGTGATACTCATGCTCAAAAACATTGGCTGGGTACCAGGCAATTTTACCCTCTCGTCGACAATTGGTTCTTGTGCGAACTTGGCCCAGTATATGTCATGGAAAGTAGAAGAGTGAACATGATTAAATTTACGTTTATAATTCTTGTTCATTCCTGTCTGGGGTAAATAAAACAAATTCCTTGACTCATTTCAAAACCTTGTCTTTACTGTGAGGCAAAAGAATTGGGTATTTCTAGTAATATCCAAACATAGCTGAGGATATTGATTACATGTAATTAGTGAGGGCTGCGATCAATGCAGTACATGTTAACTGGCTGGTAATTCACGTCCTTAACAATGTAAATGTCGACACTATATGCTTAATCCCACAAATACTTAATTGCCTTCATTAGTCCTACAATTTAGATTGTACGACTAGCCACTCCTTTCAACAATGATTATTTGTACAGGAGACATACACGCTGGTTTCTCTACATTGTTAATTAAAAAAATGTGAAGATCTTTAAGCCACAATGGACCTGTACTTGGCCCCTGGGAATGCATTGTATGCTGGCTAGACTTGCTCCAGTCTGCTGAGCATTCCCGGCCTTGTCACATTAGGCAACCTGGGCCAAATTCCTTAAAGCTGTTTAAAAGCAAAACAATAATTTTCTCAAGACTGTTAGTTACTAAGCAAGAATAAGCGGGGAACCAGTTGCAAGTAATGTGATTTACAGAGCACTTTGGCTGGTAACCCATTGCGGCTAAGCAATAATGTGCTTTGCAAATTGTCACACCTACTGCTTTATGAATGAGCGCTGTTTATTCGAATACAGTTTGTATTTCTCTATGGCATTTAATCAAAAAAAAAAAACATGTTTAGCACCCTGCCTATTGTTGAAAAAAGGAAGGAGGGGGGCCCTTTTTTTTTTTTTTTAAATGGCGCCCGTTACATTTTTAAAGACAACCGGTTTTTTGGGTGTGCTAAAGTCTAAAAATACATTCTTTTTATTTAGAACGTATCCTTTTTTTTTTCAGTAAAAAAAAGGAGGCGGCCTCTAAAAAAGGAAGTGGGCGGGACACTAAACATGTTTTTATTTTGATTTGGCCTAATGCATCCCAGGTATAGTTGCCACATGAATGTTATCCCCTACCTGGCCAGGCATTATCTCTAGTCTGCTAGTCATGCCACGGTTGAGCCTCCACATGGAAAATAGATAATGTGCTCCGTGGAGCTGGTGATCCTTAGAGTCAATAGAGGATGCTGCATTAAGGGTGTGTGTGAATCAGTCACAGGGTATAGGAAGGCATGAGGAGAGAGATAGACAAGATCCACCCACAGATAATTCACTGTACACATCACCACGACACGTACACATTGTATTAATGTATTATTGAGTGTTAAGCTACGGCCGTTTCCTCACATTAACGAGCATTGAATATTGAAACATACAATGTAGGCCGCCCTTAAAGAGGAAGGGAAATGACCAATTCGATTCTGTGATGTTCTCATTTTCCAATATATGGAGTCCTTAAATGTGAGTGTGAACAAAATTACAAGTCTCTAACCTCAAGCTAACATGGTGTTAAATTGCCTTTGTATTCTATACCCTTCCAGTGCAAAATGTGTCCACATCCAAAACATCTGATGACATCATTCTCAGAAAAAGGGGTCTCCACATTTTTGTACGGGGGAGGGGGGGGGATGTTTTGGTTCATCACTGACTTTTGATAATATTCAGTCAACACGGCCTTGAATTTGACCTTAGAGACCAACAGCCACAGCCGCCCACTTCGGACCTGGACACAATCTTGAGTCTATGGTTATGGCTATTGGCTATGGCTACAACAGATCACTGTGTGTCAGGCCGTGCCCGAATTAGTGGCTACGGCTTGATCGCCGTGTCATCATGCGTTGAAGTATAGCAACACTCTTAGCAACAGTCATAGCCATAGCCGCTGCCGCCGAATCGAATACAGCCTACAATCTATTCTTATGTAAATCTGTTTTCTTTATCAATTACTCCATAACGGACTATTTGCTTTCAATGTGTACTTTGTATTTTTTGTTTGACCTCCGTTGCACGGCACATTTTGTTAGTATGGGTAATGAGGTGAGAGGTCATTCATAAATCATTGAGTAATGAGTAGATAGATTGCACATGACGCCATTGACAACCATTTTTGATGAAAAGCACTGGAAACGTGCACGCGTGTAAGCGCTGCGCACAACTCCCAGCCAATGATAGCCTTTCACGCGTGCACATTTCTCATCAAAGATGGCGGCCAATGCGCAAGGGGTCTATACATAATGAATCCATGACTACACCCCAATGTAATTCTAGACATTTATGTATAACACAATTCTGTACAATTTCCTCTATTGTACACCGTGTACATTTTGTACATGTACCATACACCACAATGTACCTTCAGGGTGATAAACATTTAGGAATTTTTCACGGTTCTGACCTCTCACTACACAAAAACATAAATCAAGTGTGTGTGTGTGTTGGGGGGGGAGGTGGTTTGCTCAGGAATGCAGGCTTTCTATTGTCAGCGCAAATATAAAAAAAACTACAACTAAATATTGTTCACAGATATTTTAGTGTTCTTTTTTTATGACAAAGGGGTTTGGTGATTGTGATATGAACAGTGGAATGGTAACCATACTGACATGCAGACTTACAGAACAACACAAGGTTTGCACTCTATACCTGTGCACAGGAAATGAACATGCATGCCTAATACTTCATGGAGGCAACTGAGGCAATGGCTTTGATCGGTGGCATTCATTTTGTCAACAGAGTCCCCGACATCGCAACATGAATTACTGAAGAGATATCTGTATCCAACATACAATCGTAAACTTGCCCAGTCCTTCCGAGCCAGTGGACGCTGCGCCCACTACCAGTGACTAATGCAAAAACTAGCCATGCCAAGACTACTGAAGGCAATTGCCTCCATGCCCTTAGCCATTGTCTTGTGCCCCTGGAAATGTTCCAGTAGAAATTAGAAATTGTTATACATTTACACATGTGTGCCTCACCGGAATGCCCTTTAAAAAGGAAAAATTACCTTGCCCTTGCAAGACCAAATTATCAGAGCTGAGACATACATAACATCAACATATACATGTAGAACAAGGACTCTAGTCTGAATTATCACATTCATACCACATTGTAAGGCTGTATCTGAATTGGTGGCTACAGCTATGGCTACGGCTGTAGTTATGACTGTTGCTTAAGACATTCTACACTTCAACGCATGATGACGCAGGAATCTAGCCGTAGCCGTAGCCGTAGTCACCAATTGGGACATGGCTGGTTCTATGAAATGCCACTTTTGACAAAACAGGGGTCAAAGATTATATGCTGGGTGTCACACTCACTGTGTTAGCCATAATGATATCTGGGTGTCTTAAATGGCAAACCTGTTTTTAACTTAAAACACTCAACTACCTTTTTGTCTTGCATGTCAAAGTATTTGAGGTGAACAATTTTTCCACCCTCTTTTCAAACTTTACAGCAAAGTAGGACATCCGGTCCAGATCCTGGCTATTAATAACTAATCATACATGTGGAACTTTATTTACACTTGACAGGCATCTCAAGGTGCTCATTAATTTTTACGACAAATATGCAGAGTTATTTGAATTTTGAGACCCGTTTCATAATAGCATGCGGAAGCAATCTGTCATGTCTGTTACACAACACATGGGACCAACCACATTATTCCTCCCATCTGAAAGGACGAAGCAATTGTAGTCAAGTGTCCCGCTCAATGACACAAGTGCCATGACCGGGACCCGAACCCACACCTAGTTGGGTAACGGGGTACAGTGTGTAAAGCAAACTCAACTGAGCACTTAGTTAGGTACTACAAAGATTCCTGCAGGATTTAAAGTATCTGATTACCTAATGAGAGGTGACTGACCACAATCCCATCCTGTGCAGAGTTCTACCTGAGTCAAATTTTCCTAAGGGGGCCTTCAGAAACTCTTTACATCAAACATGCTAAACAGGTGATCTCTATGAGCACACAGCTGGGCAAATTTTCTCACAGCTGCTACATAAGTACATGTATGCAATTGAAGTGCTCGGGCCTAATCTCATTAAAGCAGAAGAGAGTGCTTAACAAATATTTCAGCTAAGCGGAAGTAAGCAGGAAACCAGTCACAAACAACAAACATTATGTGTGTTTTTTTGGGTTGGTTACCCATTTCTGCTACAGTACATGTATGTACATGTCCAAGCAAGGTTTATTTTGAAAAGTAATTTTCTGTGCTTTAAGAAAGTGAACCCTGGACACCTGAAGACAAATTTTGATGAGAAGAAATTGGTTACCAGCCAGCAACTGGTTCTCTGCTAACTTTTGCTCAGCAAATAACTATTTCTAGTAATGGTATCTCTACCAAGATACTATAAGTGTGTTGTTCATGAAAGAAACACTCTAAATTGTAACTTATGGATATGAACCCCATTCTCCTGATGTCATCAACACCATGTACATGAAAATCTTGGTTGTGCCATTTTGTGTTATACAGTACAGTGCACATTATTTTAAGCGGCGCATGTGCATGCTCATGTTATGCAATTTTACTCTCAAAATGGCAGACATTGGGCAGACAGTAGAGCGTCCGTCAGTGCGAAGGGTCCATGCAAAGGAACTACAGTCTGATTTACTCTGCATGAACTTCCTCATCTTGAGTTGGTTTCTGACCTTCACTATTCAACATGCAGTGGATTAGAAAAGTGACTGCCTCAAGTGCTTGGGAAGGTGCATTGTTGATGGCCCTCTTTCGCACTGCCTGGTGTCAAGAGGTGATTCCCTCACTGCACAGCTAATTCCCCCATACAGTAAAGAGGGAGAGGATAAACATTGCCACATGTTTGTGATAAGTTGTGGGGGTTTTGTACCGAGTCAAACCCATAAACAGGAACCACTGGGTGTAAAGAATCCGTGCTTGAAGTAGATTTGCGCTGTTTGAAGGAAAGTCAATGCCAGTTGGATATTCCTTCCTCCATGGTTGTACTAAAGTCATGACAGTAAATCAAAGTTGCTCACCGGCGAGCACATCTTTGAGCTCACTATTGAGACCAAATTCAACACATCTGACATGATCGCCACAGTACACGTAACCAGTGGTTGCACCATTTCGGAGTCCGTTTTTCCTGTATGTTACTGTGTAATTGAGCGTTTTAGGCAAAGCGCACACGCTAACGTGCTCACCGTCCTGCAATTTGACTCCAAACATACAAACCATGGGCAGACACAGCAGCTGTGGGTGACGTCAGTACACACTCTTTTATAGCTTACCCTCAGAATTGCCCTGTCTTCTTATTAAATCATGGAACGACTCGTTACTGTTACAGACGATTATACAGTACATGTACAGGATTTGTAAACATCACTTAAATAAGGAATTTATTTTCAACAGTTTTATTCTCAGAACTTAATGATTATAAAGTTAATACCTGCTTGCCAATCCTACCACAGAAATATTTGTAAAAACACATTGTTACTGTTACAGACAACATACAGTACATGTACAGGATTTGTAAACATCACTTAAATAAGGAATTTGTTTTCAACAGTTTCATTCTCAGAACCAATAATGATTATAAAGTTAATACTGCTTGCCAATCCTACCACATAAATATTTGTAAAAACACGTACATTACATGTGTCATGTTTCTATATTTTAAACCTACACATGTACACTGTCAAAGTGGTTAAAATGCCTTTTGACAATGTTTGAGGAACTCAAAAATCACTATCATTTCACATCGTTTTGATTGCAGCAATCAAAATACATTAACCCTAAAAAGCCCAACTCCTTCCTTATCCTCTTCGCCGAAATGAAGGAGTTAGGAAGAAATTAGGCTATCAGGGCGTTGCAGTAACGGGAATCCAGCTGGGTTGGGTTATAATCTAGGTTTCCGCTGTGAGAGGATTTAGAACGAGTTGGGCTATCATGATAATTTTTACACAAGAGACAAATTGGGTCATACAGTACATGCAGCTTGGCCAATATGGGATTCCAAAAGATATGGGCTGATGGGGATGGGAATATGTCGATGAAGCCTGTCACAGGAGGATTTAGAAGGATTTGGGCCATTAGTCATATAAATTGAGGAAAACCATTGAGGAAAACCAAGGATTTGGGCCCTTGAGCTTTGGTTTAATTACTCAAAAAATTAATGACCATAACAACTTACTTGGTAATAAGCACTTTAGCTGAACATTTTGAAAAACAATTCCCTTCTAAGGAATATGGTTTTTCGAGAAAGAGATTTCAACAAAAATCAATCTGAGAAACATTTCACGCATGAAACATTTCTCAGCTTGTGTTACATTCCAATTACGGATTATTCTTCCTGCGTGGACATAACCGCTCCAGATTGTTCGGCTGTATCTCAAAAATGCTACAACCTTTTGAAATGAAATTTTCACTGGTTTATTTGATTGTATACCCAAGTTTATATAAATAGGATTAAAACAATTGAACGGTTCCAAAAACAAAGGTATACTTTGCCTTTAAACATGACTACCTAATGTGATGAATTTTGCACACGCTGATTCTTTTGTTTTAAAAGACAACAGGACGGGAATGATCTTACTCTTAAAAAAACAACAACCTCCAAAACAAAAAAAAACATACTCCCTTAAAGTTACTGTACAGCACAGAGGGTAATATTACACCGACGCCACACTGTCCGACCAGTATTAGTAAAGTCAACAGAGTTACCATATCAAATTGTCTTATCCACTTCCTACATGTAAATATTACATGAAAAATGTATTATTGACAACGCCCAATAAGTTTCATTCATGCTCATTATGTATAATGTGACAACAATAGGAGATTTCGCTTTTTTACAAACCACAGAATATATTGATATGGGGAGATGGTCTGTTCTCAAACTTGTACTTCCTGAGTATTTTGTGCTGTATCAAACCGCACAATTTTAGCACAGTGAGGTATTGGTATACTGTACTTTGTAAAAGTTTCTGTTTTTAAGACCAGGCCTGGAATTACAATTTTTGGGGGGGGCAAGGCCACTTTGGCCTTGGAGTATTCAACCAGTAGAAAGGCCAGTAGAAAGGGCACCAATGCCAAAATGTGAAAATAAAAAGGGCATGAAGGCCACTAAGTTATGAAAGTTATAAAACACAATACAACCATGTCACGCGGTGCAACAATTCCACCAGAAGAGGGCGTTCGAAACACCAGAGCGCCCACTGTCGGTCAATGATTTTTGTTATAGACTGGTCCCTTCTTTTTAGGACGTAGAGTGTTTGTGTACAACGGGTGCATACAGTGTTTGAAACCGATAGAGGGTCGCGATAGCGTGATCATGAACGTAAACAATTTACGCTACAAATCTTCTGTTGAGCGGATTGCGCTGGAAACACGTCACAAGCACAAGATACATGGTCGGCTGAAAACTAAAACAAGTAAATATTCAACTTTCATTAAAAAGGGCACTATGGCCAACGAGGGGAAAAGGGCACCACGGCCAGTTGCAAGAGCATCGACGGCACTGGCTGTCGTGGCCACCGTGTAATTCAAGGCCTGTAAGACATAGTGTACGTACAATGTAGTCAATTCTTGTAAACTTCAACCCTTTTCACACTACCGAGTCAATTCCTAGGAAATAAAATTCCTGGGGAATTTTAACTGCCACCCCATGTTCGTTTCACACTTGATGCAATTTTCTCGGGGAAAATGAACAGCCAGCACTCCAACCCCCCCCCCCCCCCCTCTGGGTTATCTCGCATTGAACTCACCAGCCAAGGTACCAGTGACTAGCAACTCAAGTGAGAAAAGATCAACCATGTTCTCCCTGGGAGTTCAAAGGGAAATTTCTTGATCGTGAGAGGGGCTTACATGTATGAGAGAATACACATCTAATGCATGAGGAATATTACCAGTTTGAGTACACTGTGCTGTCGAGTAAATATTACAGGGATTCTTGTAAATGTTAATTGTAAACATGTGTGTGATGCTTTTTTCGTGTTCTGCTCTGGGTACTAAACTGGTTCAACTTGGAGAATTACGTACATCTTCCTATTGAAAGTTTGTACATTGCAGTCACTAGGACTTTCTTGACATATAGGCAACCGCTACAAGTAGCCCCGCCCCCCCCCCCCCCACCCCCGCTAGTCCTGGGTCCCCCAGGGCCAGAACTTTAATTGATACGTGCATTAATGTGTAGAGAACTGGAAGGGAATTAGTAACGACAGTTGGGAAGAGGATTATGAGAGATACAATCATAGTAAGTAGGAAGGTATAGGGCCTACATAAAATGATCACGCCCAATCCCATTTTTCGTAATTGTCTCCTTAAAAACAATTTAATAAACAATTATTAGTTATTTTTTTTTAGGCCTGGAATTTCATCTTTGAGATGGCAAGGCCATTTTCAATGTGCAAATGGCACTTCCATTGGAAAATCTTAAAGTCTATGGGAAAATTTTGAAGGGGCACCAAGGCCAAGGACCAGGGGCAACGGAAGCCTCCGCTAATTCCAGGAATGTTTTTTTTTATAAACCTTGTTACATGTATGAAGCATGCCACTCATGGAGGGACACAAATTCACTTTCCGATAATTTTAATAACTTACACGTTGTTTACTACTAGTAACAGTGACCATGCTCAGGTGGTTAGACTGTGGGACTTGCAATGACAAGGTTGTGGGTTCGAATCCAGCCAAGCCAACCGCTGACTTCACAATGACCAGAATAAAATGTTGTTGTCATTTAGTTA
Source organism: Pycnopodia helianthoides (assembly GCA_032158295.1). Classification (NCBI taxonomy): domain Eukaryota; kingdom Metazoa; phylum Echinodermata; class Asteroidea; order Forcipulatida; family Asteriidae; genus Pycnopodia; species Pycnopodia helianthoides. Next base: position 12,721,096 of record CM063259.1, read on the forward strand.
CTGAATCACAAATTATTGATTTGTGCAATTCATAACCAAAGATATTAAACCAATTTGTCTGTATATGAGAGAGGTTGGCTGTTACCAGCTTGGTGTTTATATCCCCTTGTGGGAGTTTGCCGAGTTCCCTTGATTGGAAGATCATCCAAACAAACAAACAAACAACAAAAAAACAAACAAACAAACAAACAAGTACACTGTGTATGATTGGTTATTTACAATACAAGTGCGTTTCACATATTTAAAGTTTAGAATGGCTGCAAAAGCCATCGTTGTTTTCGACAGTTTATAAAAAAAAAATCTTGTTTCAAAGCTTGTCACAGAGAAAAAATTAAATACATTTTAGCTTTTTGTTATGAAATTGCACAAATTACAATGTAGAGTTTAATTTTTGAGTACAAAGCCTCAAATTTGATTTTAAGCTTGAAAGTTTATACAAAAATTAACATTTATTATTTTTAGAGTTGTGCAATATTGTTTTAATCTTTAATAATATTTGAAATATCTTCCTCTTTAAAACGAAACAAGAAAAGTTGATCTTTATTAAATTTACACTTCTAAATCAGTGCCCTGAGCTGGCACACCCACAGACTTTCTGTCGACCTGCTGAAGTTCTCAATCATAATTTCAATTTGTGATAAGATGTTTTTACTCCCTAATAATGTTAAACTGAACACATTTCAGAACACACTGGCTGCAAACCAAAATGCAGTCAAGAAACCACCGAGGTGCCTCGGTGACGCACGACCGGGGCGCCAGCGGCAAATAGACGGGCGAAGCAGAGCGCGTGGTCGGTTCCCTCCCCGTCGACCGACACAGTTCGCTCGCACAACCAACTCGAGGCAGTTCCGGGTATTAAAGAGACCAGATAAAACCCGTTTTCTTCCAGCTCAAGTTGTCCCCGACACCAGAGAATTATCGATAAAAGTATGGTCGATGACTTTACGGAACTTGTAGAGAAGAAAATTGATTTTTAATTGAGAAAATGTGGGGATAAAATGATAAACAAGTGTAGGTTTCGTGACCGAAACGGTCACCGCAACTTACCCCGAGTGTGCGACTCTCCCGCACAGCCAGTGATACCTTTTCTCTTACGGCGGAGGCAGAGTCCACTATGCTCTTTCGGAGCATCCTTACATGAGGCCGTTCCCCAGACATGTTTCTCTCACAACTTTTTAAACTACCGGAAAATTGTTAATTATGGTTTTAACGCGAACGGGAAGTTATGACTCAATTCATTCTCAAACATCAGCTGAACATCACGTAGATCTCCATGTTCTGCTGTCAGCCATTTTGAGTTGGCGCTATGAATTCTGGGAATATACCAGAATGAAAGGGGTGGGGCGTTCCCCAAAATCTGCGAATTGTAAACACGTAATATTTACGAAATGTCAATCAAACTATTGATAACAGGATATCGACATTTGTTGTTCCAAGTTGATTAATTATTGATTTAATTATCAATTTATTAAGATAACACACTTAAGTGGCAAAACACTGACAGACCGAGTTCGGGTGAACCCATCAATTATGTTTGCTAATTATAAATTTACAAATTAATTATTGTGCTTTCAAGCGTAAAGTTAAGTGCCTTTTCAGAACCTATTTACGTCAAGGTTACCCTCTTCCAAAAAGCCATTTGATATTTTAACTCCCAAACCCTCTCAGATATCCCCAGTGTGGGTGCCAAGGGGGGTCAATGTCGGCAATTTACACCATTTTAAGTATTCGATCACATGTGAGATTTATTTTAGAACTCATTTGTATTGAATCAGATTCCCCTTCCTGCAGGGGTTGCATAAAACATTTCACGTGGAAATATTCTTGAGAAAAACTCAAAACACAAGATTGATAGTCCCTAGAAAAAGATGACATTGAGCCCGTGCATTTCTCGGCAGGCAAACACTGTACTTTCTACATGGGAATTGTTGTTACATTTTATTTATAAACGCAAAACATAGTCAGTGTTATGATGTTTCGACCCTATAGCAGAGTCAGAGGCTAAAAATGACAACACAGTCGAAGGCTAATAATTATTACAACGCAACACGTACATGATGAACAGGTAGGTATACTGGTGTAACAGAAGCAGTCAAGTGGAAATAGATGAAAAGAGAAAGAGAGATGGGTGCAGAAAGCGCACATAAAAAAAGGGATGGACAATGAAGGAGACAAAGGCGGGAGGGTGTGAAGGAAGGGGCTTGTTTCATAATTTTAAAGTTACAAAACTTATCATTGTATTTAAAGTTAACTAGCTGAAGGTGCAGCTAGTTAAAGGCCCTGTACACTTATTGGTAAGATCGAAAAACACAATGTTCACAGATTCACACATAACTTACTGATTTAAAGTAAGTAATGGTAGAAAGGGTTCCTTAAAATATTTCTGCCTAAAATGCTATCGTTTCTGAGAAACGAGTAAAACAAAAGTAATTATCGCGCACGATAACTTTTAAAAAACAGAAAACACATAAGATCTCTTTTCACTATTTTCTCGTGACCTCGATGACCAATTGAGCTTAAACTTTCACAGGTTTGTTTGTTCATGCATATGTTGAATCACACAAAATGTGGACACTGATTTTGAGCTGTTACCAAAAGTGTACAATACCTTTAACTCTAAAAAAAAAAAAAAGAACCTATTTGCGTAAAGGAACCAAGCTTTAAAATCGTACACATACATTGTACACAATCTCCATAAAATGTTAAATTTTTATTTTTTAATGGTTTCTTCAAGTGGGAGATTCCAGGCCCTATACTATAATTCCACAGTCTAAAAGAATATATTTATAACACACCAATCCACTGGTCCATTACGGGGCATTTTGACGAAGGCCTGCCTGTACCACAACGTTTGAGTTTCCGACGGTAAAGCGTTTTCCTTTTCGTGTGTTCGGTTCACGGGTAACGCAACTGTTCTCTCCTCTACTGAAACCAAATAATACAAACTAACGAAAACATGTCAACGGAATTCTTTTTAAAATTGTAAACTTTTAAGCATTCTGATCTAAAAAACGTTGATAATGAAGACTAAGGCCTTTCTCGAAACCATGGCACGGGCTTGGGCTTCGGCTCGTGTGGGCTCCGCAGGCGTTTGAAGCCCCGTCAGGAAAGCGCATGTTTCTAACTTTTTAGGTTGAGGCGTGCAAGAGTGGAGAGCGGTGTTGTCACCAAGTAGCCTAGCCTTCTTGTAGCTCCATACGTGCACAATGGAGGGAGGACCAATTCTTCCATGCATGACTCTCACAACTCTTCTTTAAGACAATCGACCCGCGCTACTTCCTTCATACATCAACAACAGTACTTGAAATAGCAATCCGAGCCCAACAACAGACATCGGACAAATCGCTAGTTTATTTACTAACACTACCCCTGGTTTGTGCATGGTGGGCGTAGGAATTGCAACCCACAGCTAGCTGAGCAAGTTTTTAGCCAACTCTTCAACCATGCGTCACGTATAGAAAGAGTCTGGGTAGAATTTCATCACCTTTTTGTCTAGATCCAAAAAGACTGAGGTTTTTCATCACAAAACACAGAGTTATCACTTTAAATGTCAGTCGAGTGAACTCACCCACGACTACATCATCATAATCATAACAATAACTCCATATCTATCTGAGATGCATTCACGCGTAACTAAGTGTCACGTGACCTATTTATTGTCATGCTTACCAGCAAACTGTCACGAGGTCAATCGTGTTTGCGTAGCTTTGACTTCGACGCCCTTCTTCAACCTATCTAATGAAACAACAATGAACGCGGAACTTTATGTAACTCTCTTTTAATTTAGTCCGGGACTCTAAAGATCATTTGGCCAAAGCACTGAAAACGGTCAATGTAGTTAACAGGATCGTAAATGTTCTTGTGATGTTTTTACTATTGTAGCCATTGTTTATAACTGATCCATAGTTCCTTCCTAACCAGTTTATACACAGCAAAAACTGGGGTGTTAAATTTAACACCCCCGGTGTTACTAGAGGACCTCACCAAGAATTTTCACCGGTGTTGAAATTGTGGGTGTTATTTTAACAACCCCGGTGTCATTCTCTACACCCATGGTGTACTGACACACCCATATGGGTGTAAATGATAACGCCAAAAGTGTTAAAATTACACCAAATTGGTATAGCCCCTCTAGTAGTAGTGTAATAACACCAAAAGTGTTATTATTTTTTTGCAGTGTATATTTCTCGCCTGAACAAAACGGTACCTTCCATTTATTTATTTCTTTCATTTATTTTATTTTATATATTTTTAATACTTTAATATTTTTAGTGTTTAGTCTACTCACATTTCATCGTGCTCTCAAAATGGTTTAAACGCATTTGGTTTTGTGATCTGAGGTCATGTGGGCGGCTGTGGCGGGGGCACCGCAGTATTATTCCCCTCTGCACGTGACATCTCTCAAAAGAAACTTCCCCCTTTATCCTCTTTGGTTTCACCCGATGACCTCATAATGACCTCGCCACATGCAAAACCTACATTGCATTGTATGTGTACAGAAAATAAGTGGCTGCGATTTAGGGTTTCGTAATAAACCTACACATTTTTGCACACAATCTTCCTGCAAAAACACGATTATTGAAATCGTATGCGTGGTTGCCATCTGACAATCTGTCAAAATGAAGAAGAAGGTAAGTTGATTTTGTGGCTCGGTCAGAATTTGCCGTGAAGTTTACAAGTGAATTTTTGTGACGTTTACGGTTGACATTATTATCGAGGAGTTTATTTTTGTTTATTCTCCATTCAATTGTGCAGTGAACTAACTTTACTAGTATCGGGAAAAATGGCTTTTAATGTCACCTCGGTAGACAGCTCGTTCGATCCCCCTCCATGCACTCATCGACTACGGGCTAAATAATCGACATCATTTGCTGCTAAAAAAGGAGGCGGATCTTGAAAGAGCAGTGCTGGGCTAATTTGTCGTATCCAACCGCTACGTTTTCACTGGGATCGGAGTTGTTGCGTCAAAAATACTTTATAAATATATTGACTTGTTTGTTTATTTTGTTGCATTGATCAGGTTTGCACTTTGCTATGGTCATTTTTGTAGGTACTGCTAAATCCAAGTTTGATGTCCAAGCTTTTGTTTGGATGTCCACCAAGAAGGGCAAGCCATGATGGCGAGGAAGGGTGGCCCACATATACTTATTTACTTACTTACTTACTTAGGTTGTGCAACATCAACTGATTGATACTGATGATGATAGCGTAGAGGGTTAAACTTACTTAGAGGGAAACACCACCTGTGTGTGCAATGATAGCTTCTTCCCTTGATGTTATTTTAGGGTATTGTGGGGTAAAAATCATTTTTCTGAAGCACTATTTTGGTTCAGAAAAATGATAAAGACAACATTTTGTACACAGGAAACAATTCCATTTTGATTGATTGAATACGAGAATCAAAATGGTGGTTAATTTTGTGTGTGTTTGTAAAGGAATTTAAAAACAGCAAAATAGAATGGATAATAACAATACTTCACAATACAAATTGCTGGACTTGTTTTAAAAAAAAAATTAAGCAGTCCCGGTCCTGCCAAACCCGTAAAGCAATTTATTGAGACTAGTATCAGCTATAACCAGAAATGTCCCACATGCCAGTCATTGCAGTCTGTCTCCACTTATTTTCTTATTCAGACAGAGTGCCCTCAGATGTGCCCCAAGATTATAGAGCAATCTTTTTTAGCCCGCACGCACAGGTGCTGTACGCCGCGTCGCTTCAGCAGGGACGCTGGCAAAATAGGGAGATGGCCCCAACTAAGGGCTAGATACAAATGTAACTCAGTTAGTAGAGCGCCGGCAGCTTAATCTGGAGGTCGTTGGTTCAAATCCCACTCTAGTCAATTTCTATGGTGTCCGTTTGAATGCTCCCCTCAATACGGCCAGAGATGCGGTTGATAACAATCCTTCAATAATTTTGCGTTATTATTCATGTTATGGGGCCATCAACATTGCTGAAGCACCAGGCTGTTATGTGTAATGACAAAAAGGCGTGATGCCCAGGTTCCAAACTTGTTCATTTTATGGGGCCATCAACATGCAACAAGTTGAATGGCCGTTTGTCTGTGTTCTTTCCCTGTGATATTTGTCATCTTCAGAAGCTTCACTGTCTCAGGGCAGTGTCTTTATTTGGCATCAACTACATGTACTGTATGTTGCTTATCAATTCAGTACTCCAGTAGGCCCGTCCTGGGACTTGGCTGTTTGATTACGTAGACAAAAACTGCACAGCTGACAACATTTTGATTTATTCTGTGGAAAAAATCTGTGACCCGCAGCACAGTGTATTTTGCTCAGAGTGCTGTACGGATATTTTGAGTTCTGGTCGGTGTCAGCTCGGCGCCGCCCACCACAGCTAACAACGTTGGTGTTGATCAATTACCCCCTATCCCTGACAGTCACCTGCCGTCGGGGAGGAGGGTTATGATCATTGCAACAAAACCTTAATTTTAAAAAATTTAATATTTTACTGACTGTAGAAGAAAAAAAAAGGAACCCATTCCTCCTTGTAACCTTTATTCCATGACCATTGGGAGGATCAAGGGAAAATGATTATCACAACAATAGCCTGTCCCAATGCGCACAGTCCGCACGCAATAGGATTCTGGGTTTAATCCAAGTCCGAGCATTCAAGCAGCACCAGCAGCCTCATGGTGTGCTGATTTTGAAGCAATGCGGCACACAACCTGGCGTAGTTACATACATGATTAACAACAAGTACAGTAGCTACAACACCGTCTGGTGGTTTCCCTTATCCCATGTAAAGCTTTCAGTTTACAAGTCTAGTGGCAGTACAGTCCTGAGTTCAATCAAATTGAAACTGTTGATATTGGATTTTGAGGAGGCAACAGAGGGATTGCCTCCGTGCCCCCAGTCATGCCTTGGTGCCCCTTGAAAGTTCCAGAAGAAATGAACATTTCCTTCATATTAAGGACAAACTGTCTTGCCCTACATTACAAGACTACATGTACATGTTGTTACTATCGTGCCTTTATATCACATGCTGTTATTTGTGTTTTACTTTCCAGGAGTCCGGCGAAAACAGAACCACAGACCTTATTACTGTGGTGGGATTCGAACCCATAACCTTTTCCATGCTAGAGCAGATGTCTTACTAGACCTATGAGCTTGCCCGGTGAGCTAGAGGGAGCTCAAATTCTATATTTAAGAGGCGGGTACCTCAATGATTTTGATACATTGTTGAATCTGCATCTATGTGGGTTGTTACAGTTTGAATCCTGACAATAATGAAAAAAAAAAAAACAAACAAACTTTGTTTTACTTGTTTTGCATTTCAAAAATTTTGTTCACACATGACCTCAGGCGGTCAAAAATACTGTGAAATCATCTAGCAATTGGACCTTGATCTAGTGTGTTGATAGAGCGCAAAACGTACTATAGAAACTCTGGAATTTGTCCCCACACAAAAATAACTGAACAGTATCAATGAAAAAATCATAGTGTCATAAATCCCCTTTTCTTCATTTGTTTAGCACTTGGCGCTTTTGTTTTCCAAGAAAACTGCAACTTTCACTTCGCATTGCTGCCATGCTTTTAGTCAATAAGCCTATTGTCTTTAATTTTTCAGTAATTTATTAAAAAATTCATTGAAATTGGACAAACTTTTTTTGTGTGTGTAGCGTGTAAGAGAGTTACATGAACCTAATGCTGTACTGAACCCTTTCACCCCTGTGAACCAATATACTTCATAGAGGCAGCAGAGGCAATTGCCTCAATGCCATTGGCCATTGCCTTGGTGCCCCTTGAATTGTTCTCAATACTTCATAGAGGCAGCATAGGCAATCACCTCCGTGCCCTTGGTCACTAGCCTTTTTGAGATATGGCGGACACTAGAGGAGTGCACTGTTTGGTTTGGGTGTAAATTTACCCAAACCTAATACTAGTGTCCTAGTAATGTGTCCACCATATCTCAAAGTATAAATTGCCTTGGTGCCCTTTGAAATGTTTCCAATACTTCATAGATGTGCACAGCTACAATCATGGGTAAACATTTTTTTCGTGTCCATGTTTATGAACAACAGTTTGAAAACCAGTGATGTAACAGTTATCTCAATGTTGTTTGTAAATCAATTGACCAGCGCTGTGTGAATGAAGAGTAGAAAGTACTTTGAGTTTGTCGAAAACCAGATCTGAAAAGAGTTACTCAATATTTATGTGTTGTTCATTTGGTGTCTTTGTAACAAAAGTGTACCCATGATTGTGGCTGTGCACAAGGCAACAGAGGCAGTTGCCTCCTTGCCCTTGGTCATTGCCTTGGTGCCCCTTGAAATGCTCCGATAGAAATTCAAATTGCCCTCATGTGCCCTTTACTAAGCAAAAACCGCCTTGCCCTTTAAAGAACTTACTTACTAAGTATCAGTCTTGGATCTGTTCCCTGCTCTGGGGTAAGGGTTCGTTCTTGAATAAAGTCTTTATCGGACTGTTCAGGTGTTGTCAAACGTCAAGAGAGAAAAATGTTATTTTGATAAGGGTTTGACATAATTATATGCACATTGTTTGTGATAGTAATAATAACAAACTATCTGTTTGTTATGCTCTCTTATTTCTATTTGATGACACCTGCTAGTGCCAGTTAACCTCTGTTGGTTACCGATAAATAAATAAATAAATAATTATGTAAAAAAATTAAAAAACAGATTGGAAGCGTGTACATACAACCCGCGCAAGGGAACAAAGGTCTTCTCACATACATGTGTAAACAAACTACAAGTTCAAGTGTGCAGTGCATGTACTGTCGGACTTGTTTTCAGATAGTTAATATGCCAGGTCCAAAGCACAGTTGTACCAGTACATTCTAACAATGTTGGCATTTTTGTAGTGTGTTGTTAGTACATGTAGTGTCCCATGTTTCATTTGACACTACATGTACGTTTCATTTGACTCTACATGTACGTGTCATCAACAAGTATACATGTACAAGTAATCTAAACGTGGTATACTTTCAGTTTCTACATTTCCTTGTATGGTTTTTCCTGGATTGTAACCGACAGAATCTGGCAGAATGGTTTACAAGCACAGATTTATAGTGCTGTAAATCGGGCAGAATGGTTTACAAGGAAATATTTTGTGATCTTGTTCATTGCCTGCCCGCACACTACAGCATTACAAGATAGCTTTACAAGTTTAGTAAATTGCTGGTGTGCCGCCGAATCAGGATGCTGTGGAACCTTGAATGACGAATCTTTTAATGGAGAGCTTTATAACTGTTTGACTGGAATCTGATTCGAAACGGCCGCAGGTTCTGTTTGAGTCGCGCGTCGATTCTTCAGCACTATTTAGTTTTCTTCAGGTTTGAGATTTCATGGACAGCTGCTGGAAACACTCGAGCTCAAATTTCGGATGAATCTCAGTGGAGGGTTCGGACTGGACTTTTTTTGCTTTTGAACATGTTGAAACTGAAGATAAGTCTGGCGTTTGACAATTGTTGAGTTTTGGACTTGTCACACGGGTGAAAGCTGGATGTGCTGTGATTCGAGGAATATTTTTCAGCAGTGGTTAATGTTTGCAGTATTTTTATAGTACGTGTAATGACAGATTTGAATATTTCCACATAGCGTTCAATCGGTGTGGCACGTTGAACATTTAGGTTCGCTATGAATGATCAGGGACCGCTGACTTCCAGTCGCAGACGAAGGAAGGTTAGTTTTGATATATTTGTGAAGGGTAGGGTCATATGACCCCGAAAAAAAAACGTGTTGTCATTTTTTTTCTGATTGCCTTCTTGTTATGAAGGTGGTAATTGTGGTAAGCATCCTCCGAGAATGCTGTGTGTCAAGTGATCTGTGTGCTTTGTGGCAAAATGTGTGCGCTGTCATTTCGCCGTTTGGCCGTTAATTTTGCCGTAAAGGTCACATGGTATTGCTGCGCAGCTGACAGAGGGCGTGCTAAGCAGACACAGAGACAATTGAGCATTGGCATTCTCCCTTTGTTTACAAATAAAAATATATGGGCCCATTTAATTTTGACCCCCCCCCCCCTCTCTCTCTAAATACATGTAGGTCATCAGAACAGCTCCCTCTTGTGTTCAATTATTGTCACCTTACCCGAGTCTTGTAGTCTTTTGCCTCGGACTCTCTCATCTTCTTCCATTGTTCAAATTCGTCAGTCGTGTGACCGCCCTCTTCCAAAAGGCGACTTCCTGCGTAAGAATAACGGGTTAGTCCGTACTCTGTCATGGCTCGCTTGAAATGATCCGAGGAACGTTTCCATGTTTGCTGGTGCCCATGTGAACACCGGTAACCTGTGTGGCTGGCATACATGAATACACTGACAGAATAAAAAATCTGTCATAAGAGTGAAATCAAGACAAGTTTTCCAAGTCCACTTCTTCGATCGAGCTTTAAGACAACACTCAGATACCAGAGTGTCTCAAAGGCTTCAACTTTCCAGACTACGTTTTTAAAACTGATTTACAGTTGCCACATTGAAACCATGTTTTCTTGGCTATGCTGTCTTTTGGATCACTTCAGGCAGAATTTTATGTGTGTACAAAAATTCCTCAGAATCAAAGCAAACGCGTTGGAGTTAGCTCTGGTTCTGCAGAGTTCATTATTAGTTGAATAAGCACAATGGAGTTTTTTATGTGCCTGCTTCCGGGAGAAAAACAAACTTGGTTAAAGGCTCCTTGTGTTTGAGGCAATGTGATCACCCTCAACAATAGCGGGAAAATGTTTGTCCTTTCTTCGGTGTGGAGAGAAGCCATTTTGTTAAAAAACGGTGCAAACATTGGGCTTGCCAATGGCATAATGGAATAATTGCATTGGTTTTAAATCGGGTGGGGGGGAGATGGTTGTGGCTACTGCATTGTACTCTTATAAACTTGGGGTCAGCCTTAAGATTTCATTGTTAAAAAAAGGAAGCTTTGAAGTTCCGATAAAAAAGGCTCTTTTTCTTTTGAATTGTTGTTGTTGTTTTTTTTTTGGGGGGGGGGGTTGTTAGGGATGAGTTTGGCAGGCCCATATTTTGTCAGGATTTGTTTCGTAGATCTTGGAACTTTCTTGAAATACTAGTTTGTGTCTGAAGCCTTTTTACATGTTCATGTGGCTTCCCATTTGTAGTGGTTAAGGGTCTTGCTTTTAAAGGACACAAACCTCAAGACCGGGACTCGAACCCACACTCTGCTGGGATCAGAAACACCAGAGTTTGAATCCGGTGTGCTTGACGGCTCGGCTGCGCCACCCCATGCCATCTTTAATCGTATCAAACTACAACCTCCAACAATGCACCTTGCTGGCATTACTTTGATTAATAAAAGTAATGTACAACTTTTACTGTTCACAAAAGAGCCCAGCAATAATACAGGACTAAAATTGTGCATTCTGAACAACGAGCTACGCGCTTGGAAGGCGTGTTTCTGGACATGACATGTACATGTATACAGTCAATGGTGGTCATGTGATGCCATGCGTTGTCAATGTCCTGTCTGTGTGTTTCTTCGATTTGCTAAAGTCTAAAAATACAATCTTATTTATTTAAAATGTTTTTTTTTTTCGTCGGAGGTCGTTAAAATTTGTCCTTAAAAAAAAGGAGAAAAAAAGGGGGCAGCCTCTAAAAAGGAAGCAGGCGGGGACGCTAAACATGTATAAATTTTATTCGGCCGTACCTATGAGTGCACAAATTAACCCTCCAACTGTCAGTGACTCTTGGCAACATTTTCCAGTGAGTTGACCAACCATTTGAAACCATTCGACTGCCAAGGTTGTGTACAGTGGCACAACTGTGCACAGAACTAGCTGTGTACTGTGTGCATGCATTCCCTCATGGTATCATATTGCAGGCTGACATAGTTTATCCATCATTCAAAACCACAGCAAGAGGGTTAAGGAGTATTTCTGGGACCCTTTAAGGGAGACCCTGACTGACAAGACTGATACTACAAAAAAAATCCCAACAATAAACAACCCCTTATTTTCATAGGACTAGTCAAAAGCTAACAAATCACCTTAACAAACAGTCACTCATGCACCCCCCCCCCAGTGTATTTAACCCAAGTATGCCAAAAATCCAGTTGCCTGGCAACCAACCTCCTTACTTTTTCCCCCATTACTTCATCTGCATATTATTGACGGTTAGTACCGTGGATTGACGCAAAAGTAAGATGACTGGTGCCCGTGCCAGGAAAACCCATCTAGACAGCTTGTTATTTTAACCGGTCGACCTTCTTGTCATTAGTCAATACCGTTTGCTGGAACGTTCTTGAATTATATTCTTCTTTTTTTTACGGCTGGGTACTCTAGGCAAAATATTGATAAATTTTGTGAATCGAAAGCGTAAACTGTATACAGAGTTGATGACTATGTGGTGAAGTAGTCATGTAAATATTAGGGAGAGTTTGTTTTTTGTTACTTCTGTATGTTTGGGTTACGGAAGATAAATTTTTGGTTCTGTGATTGAGAGAAAAATGTTGTCGCCTCCCAGTGCCGAAACTAGGGTATAATTTGAGAGTGGGGGGGGGCACAAGTAGGTGCCCCAATTTTCTAGGGGGGGCACTTCCGTTTCAGTTTGCATCTTTCTTAAACAAGCCCCTCTGCAGTGTTCTTTTTTATGCCATAATAATTAACTATTTTTTGTAAGATGGTAAATGTGAGTGTAAAAACAAAAAATACATTTTGTCTGCGTGTTAATTGGAAAACAGTTTGGAAAACATTGAAATGATCACATTGCGGCTTACATAACATTTTACTCTAATGATTTGTAATGTTAAAAGTCAAGATTTCAAATTGTGGGGTGGGGGGGGGGGGGAACGGACACAATCATCAATTGAGGGGCATGTGCCCCCCCCCCCCCTCCTTAGTTACACCACTGCAGCATGCTCACTGGAAGATTCCGAAGACTGAACATACATGTATTAGTGTGTTTCTAAGAGAGGTTTGTGGTAACACCAATTTAACATCTCTTTTGAGTCAAGTTGGTTCTGGAAAGAACCGGTAGTGTGTTGTTATGCACATATGTGTATATCATATGTGTCTATCATACATGTATGTCTGTGTTTTAGGAAGTTGAAATCATAACATTGTACATGTGTATGACGGCCATTGTAAATGTACATGTAAGAGCTGCATGTACAGTACAGTACATGTTATTGACTAGAGCACTATACACTTGCCCTGTGATTTGAGAGCCATTTTGGTGACATCCTTTGTTATGCACAGACCTACTACGTAAAAGATTGACACTTTGGTATGGCTACATGTTCTTGCAATAATTCCCAATTTTTGCTGTATGTACATTGTATGTTCACTTTTCTGATTGATTGTGTAACGCCATTCTTAGAATATGTAATATTATGTGCTCATGTGCAGATAGTACATGTATAGTACACTGAGCATGTGCAGACTGACAACAAGATAATGCACGAAATATCAAGTAGTATCAAATATCAAAATTATCAAGCATGAATTATTATTATTATATCTTGGGTCCCTTTGTAAAGAAACTAAGGGACCCTCAAAAGCAGCTAGCATTGTGACCTGTAGATGTAGGTACCTGAAGATACCTAGTGTATGAAGAAATGTTCAGTTTTAGGTGTGGGAGGAAAACCCCAAATTTGGAAAATCCATACAAGGAAGTCTGGATATGTCCAATGCAGGTTTGTCCCTTTGATTGGGGGGGGGGGGTATAGATGTTTCTTTGGAATGAAGATGTTGCGTTGTTGCTCGGTCCAGCTGTCTGGCCTTCAGTTTCAATTAGGTCTTGTCCTTGGGATGAAGGTAGAATAGAGAAGATAGGCTTTAACCTTGGCCTGTCTGAGGCTTGGTCCAGACAGTGGTGTAAATACATGTAGACCATTACCATGCTGCGACCATCTTGGTCACGTTCCTTGTATCCAAGAGCAGTAATGAATGCTAATATTCATTGTACGAAAAGGAACCAGACTATTTTTCCTGCCAGCCTCGGTTTGGCTACATTGATTTGAATTGGAGAAAATCAAGATGACCGCACCATGATAAAGGTCTATAACTGATCCTGTTTACTTGTTCATCTTCATAACCGGGGCTCAGCTTCACATTAAAGCTTATAAACCCAAATCTGCTAAGCACAAAATAATAAGCCTTAGCAGATATCAGTTACCAGCCAAAAGGTCATGAAGTTTAGGTTTTCTTAACTGGTACCCTGCTCATAATTGTGACTGTACACACCAAATATTTGCACGGTTGTTACCTTTTAATGTGTTGTGATCACTAATGAATTTTGTCTTAATGTTTATTTTTGTTTACAGGTATTACTGATGGGAAAGAGTGGATCGGGCAAGACCAGCATGAGGTCCATTATCTTTGCTAACTACATCGCTAGAGACACACGCAGATTAGGAGCAACTAGTAAGTTGAAGATTACAACCCAAATTACTAGCTAATTAATCCAAGTTATTAAATCCATTATCTTTGCTAACTACATCGCTAGAGACACACGCAGATTAGGAGCAACTAGTAAGTTGAAGATTACAACCCAAATTACTAGCTAATTAATCCAAGTTATTCGATCCATTATTTTGGCTTGACCGCACAGTACATTGCTAGAGACACACACAGAATAAGTGTACAACTAGTAAGTTGAAGATTACTATCCAAGTTACTAGCTATCTAATCCAAGTTATTCAATCCATTTTGTTTGCTTACTGCATAGTACATTGCTAGAGACACACACAGACTAAGTGCAACTAGAAAGTTTAAGTTTATAACTCAAGCTATTAGTTAATTAATCAAAGTTAATCAATGGTGTTTGTTGAGATTGTAGGCATGGGGAAAAAACATAACGCATGCAGATGAGTTTACATTTCCCCCAAAACCAATGATGTAAACTACATTGTACCTTTAAAGGAACATTACAGAATTGGTAAGAAAAAAACTTGTAAAATAAACTTTTGATCACAGATTTACACAACCACTTACACGGTCTAATGATGATGATGATAGTAGAAAACATCCCTTGAAATATTTCTGTCTGAAATGTCATATTTGATGAGAAATGAATAAACTAATTTTCCGATTGGAGTTTATCGCTCAGTGAGCGTTTTATTCATTTGTTGAATCTATATGATTTCATGCAAATGTGTAATCGGTTTTTCACTATTTTCTCGTGACCAAGATGGCCGATCGATCTCAAACTTCTACAGGTTTGTCAGTTTATGTATATGGTGGATTACATAAATTGCTTGCACTGCCAGCAACTGTTTTGTTAGCAAAAAACAATTCTGTAATGTTCCTTTAACAATAATTTTGTTACAGCCAAGTGAAGAATATATTGTGCTGAAGGAGGAAACTAAATTCTTTATTGTGAATTTATTTAACCAATTTCTGTCATTGTTATTGTAGTTTTCTACAGCTGCTTTTGTTTTCAAGTTATCATTTTTTTTTATTGATTCATAAACTAAATCTGTTTTTTATATTTATTTTGTAGTCGACGTAGAGCATTCCCACGTCAGATTCCTGGGTAATCTAGTCCTAAACCTCTGGGACTGTGGCGGGTAAGTCCTGGCTAACACGCAAGACGAGAATAATCTTCATATAGACGATGTGACCTGTGACATCACATGTTCACAAAAGAGCCACAGAGCCTGGACTTCCGGCGGGCACATTTGTACACAGCTCAATGGAGGAATACAACAAATCTTATGTTGTATGGAGATTGCACTGTCTGATTTTCCTCAACTTTTGATATGAAGAAAGAGGGACATCTCAAAAAGCTGTACAGCTGTTGCTTTTGTAAATTTTGAATTTATGTGAAAATTATGACACAAAGTCTAAATTTTCCCATTGAGCCTGTGTAGCATCTTGCCCGTCAGGAATAGCATTATAATGTACGAGGTCACCACTCTGTAAACAAATGTAACATGGTCTATAGAATTGACTTTTTGCATAAATTCTTACCCCCCACAACCACCCTCCACTAAGGCAGTTTACACTCTTGGCGCAGCGATGAAAATATATCTTATTTTCTTGAGGATTTTCTTGTTTTGGAGGTGGTTGTTTGTGTGCGGGGCTTGGGTTTGGTAAAATGAGAGAAGGTGTGTGTTTTGTTTTGGGTTTTAGTCCGTCTGACTGGCAGATGTTGGTTGGTCTGTCGGTGAAAATGCCATTATGTATGGTTGGTTTTTAAGTTATTGGTAATTGGTTTTTCAGATTTGTTGCTTAATTTGCAGTTGTTTGCAGATGTTTGGTCCAATATTTTGCTGGATTGACCAGAAGAGTTAGATTTAAATTTTAAATATATTTGTATAGATCCGAGAGAAAAAGCTTTCGGAGTGCCACGGCAGCCCAGGGCTTTATACTCCCTAGGGAGCTGAGAAAGATTGCTATTATCCCAATGACCAGGGCACTAATGTAAAGCACATTTATATGTTATTGTAAAATGCGCTATATAACCAGTTATTATTATTATTATTATTGAGAAGAGGGGCTTAGGGGATGCGACACCCCCAATAACTTTGTTGATTTTCTAGGGTGTTTTTTTTTGTCACTGTTTAACTTTCAATCATTTCCGAGTGCTTAGTCACTCCCCATAGAAATCCCTCATTGACTTACCCCGAGCGTGCGTCCTTTACCTTTCTTTTTCCCAGGCAAGAAGCTTTCATGGAGAATTACTTCACCAGTCAGAGAGACAACATCTTCCGCAATGTGGAGGTCCTGATCTACGTGTTCGACGTGGAGAGTCGAGAGCTGGACAAAGACATGCATTATTACCAATCCTGTCTGGAGGCCATCTTGCAGAACTCTCCTGAGGCCAAGATCTTCTGTCTCATCCACAAGATGGACCTGGTGCAGGAAGACGAGAGAGATCTGGTGAGTGAATGGAAATATTAAAAGAAAAGTTTGTGTCGATCGTACTCTTTGAGGTTGTCATACTTTATTCAAAAGTAGGGTCATAGATTTGTAAATACTCCAAAAAATTAATGACCATAAACACTTACTCTGTGAGAAGCACTGCAGCTGTTGATAGTATCAACTGTTTTGAGAAAAAGGATTCCCTTCGGAGTAATGGTTAATGGTTTGGATAGTTTTTCACCCCAAAACATTTGAATCTGAGAAACGATTCATGTATGGATTGTTTCTCAGATTTCTGAGGGTTGGTGACCAATCGCGAATGCTGCGGCCAGAGTTGCAGTTGGTACCTGCTGTCACCTCACCTAGCGTGGATGGATTTGATGTTCACGTGACATTACTGCGACAGTTTTTTGCTTTTTTTTTCAGCAAGTAGACACTGTATTCAGCTGAAACTTGTGAATTTTATCGGATCTTTCTTTAGAAGGTTGCCTTTAAATCAGCAAAAAAACCTGTGTCCCTACCTTTAATTATAAATTTTTATGTACAGGTACAAATATTTCAAAGTGATAAGACGTGAAACGAAATTCCCCAGAGAACATTTGCAAAGAACATTCACTGGTTTAGCCTGATTTTACTGTTCCGTATTGCGAAGCTAAAAGGATCTATGCTTGGGGCGGGGCAGGGTCCGTGGGGACCATCAGAGTGCATCAAAGGTTTGGTTGTTTAAAGCGGGGACTGTTTCATTGATCTTAGCAGGCCTGCGGCTGTACATGGAATTATAAACTCTACTCCAGTTACTGTATGTGCACTCGCTGGCTGTCACATCACATCACAATATAATAATGACGGTGCCCTTTGTGATGTGACGGGCAGCGTTATTGCAATAACTGGGCAAGGGTTCATAGTTCCATGTGCAGCCACAGGCCTGCTATGATCATGACGACAGTCTTCCTTGAGATACTACAAGTAGAGGGAATCTAAAGGGATATGAGAAGGTTCCAAACTGGGGGTAAGTGATTCCCCCCCCCACCCCCAAGTGGATAAGTTGATGGGTAAGGAGGTGACTTGTGTTAAAATGTTACCTTTGAGGCTCGGGGGTTTAATTTTGGTCGCAATATTAATTTTCTTAGATCTTCCATGAGCGCGAGGAGGATTTACGGCGTCTCTCTAAGCCGTTATCATGCACCTGTTTCCGCACCTCCATCTGGGACGAGACCCTCTACAAGGCCTGGTCGTCCATAGTCTACCTTCTCATCCCCAATGTACACCAATTAGAGACGAACCTGAAGCAGTTTGCAGATATCATCGACGCCGACGAAGTCTTATTATTTGAAAGAGCAACGTTCTTGGTAAGATCCGTTCGTGCCTCGTCACATTAGATTGAAACTAAATCAATATTTTTTTTGATAATGACCCATCCCATACTGTGTCTTTATATACTGTATTGTGAACACAAGAGGGCGCTACAACAGTGACCTCTCAGGGTGCGTCACACGAAAGCCCGGTTCTTACTTCACGCGAAAGCAAATGCGAAGCGAAATACCTGACGCAGACAATCAGGTACGCACTGTTTTCCAATTGCGACGCAAGGAAATCTGCTTCACTTTTGCAATTCCCATGAAGTATGAAACCAGGCTTAAAAATAAATGTTCTCCGTAGCAACCAATATATACAAAAAATACACAACAATGTCTTAAAAGACTTTCAGCGCTTGAAATCAAATCAGATATATCTGCTAGCATCTAAGCTTTATTTATTAATTTTTTTAAATTTTTTAGTAGGTTAGCCATAGAACTTTTAAGCTAGGCTCATCCAAAGTTGAAACATCCCTAATGAGTAAACTGGACAGACTTCCATCTTGGATTGATTAATAGTGGCTTCTTATATAGCGCTCATATCCGTCACTCAGTGACGCTCAAGGCGCTTCAACATTCATTATTTTTCCTGCAAGGTATATTATGTGGAGCTACTTTTTTTTAAAGTTTGAGACCTATTCCTTTACATAGCACAATGTAATGGTTTACAAGGTGCTGTGGCGCAGTATGCTGCCAATCAATCCAGGAACACCGGGGCAAACCCCTTCTCTTTGCGATAAGTGCACTGGGTTCTTTTACGTGCATTACACAACACACGGGACCAACGGCTTTACGTCCCATCCGAAGGACAAAGCAATAATGGCTAAGTGTCTTGCTTAAGGACACAAGTGTCATGACTGGGACTCGAACCCACACTCTGCTGAACAGAACCATCAGAGCTTGAGTCCGGTGCTCTTATCCGCTCGGCCACGACCCTTCACTTTTCAGCAAAACAGGGCCATCTATAGATGGCTAGTCTACCCATGACACTTCAGTTTGGAAGTCAACAACCCCCAGCCGCACAATATTGGTCCATTTTTTTCAACAGTCCATGAAAGCTACGGCCTTAGAAATCTTTGATTTTACAGAAAAAAAAGTTGTGGGATTACATTTCATTCGTGAGGCTTGGCGCATGATTTTTTTCACTCTCTATTTAGTGTAGCGCACCCCTCAAAGTACAAAGGGGAATCTTTCAATCTCTGATTAGATTTCAAGCCATAATTCCTTGTAGAAATCTTATTTGACAAGTATTACTTGAATGTCAAGGAGACCCAGAGAAACGTCTTTTTTTAAGACCTCACTCAAAGACCATTCACAATTATCACCGTTTTTTTTAATTTCTATATTTTTTCCCCAATATTTTTTTTTAAACCCACCCAAACACTTGATTAAGAAAAGAAAATAAATAAATTCTCCCCCTTTTTAATTTTTTATTGAATGTCAAAACCATCAAAACCCGCTCACCCACATTTTCTAGACGGGGGAAACAAATCTAAATTTGAAAACACTGATAAATTCTGAATGGCCCGTAAGGTTGAGTGAAAGGTTAATTTCATTATCTCGTCGGCGTGGTGCTCGCTTGATTACTCTACATATGGTTACAGTGTGTAATATCCTCATGTCTACGCATAATGTGCACAAATCCAATTTCTCATTACTTCCATCAATCCATATTGAAAGGCAGGGCATGCTTTTTTTTACGTAAGTTGTCGTCAATTCGAGGGCGGGCGTGGAAGTGTGGGGGAAATGATTTTCTAGACAGAAACAAAATGTTGTTGTTTATAAATTTAAAAAAAGGGGGGAAGTACATGTATAAGAACAGCTAACGTATTACTTGATTTACTTTTTATATTTTGACTCGGTGAGGTCGAGATTGTTATAGTTTGCCAGAGAGGGAAAATAATTGTTGTTCCTTCAGATTATCTTATGTGCATGCCGCTCTTCCCTCCAGCTCCCCCTCATGGACTGGCAAGTCTCAGGCCTAGTCCAACATTGGGACCAGTTAAAGAGCACAGTTTGTTTTCCTTTACACATGAAAGTAAAATATATGAGGGAGCCTTGCAAAACCGGCACGGTCTTTTCCACTCTCCCGCCACCGATGCCCTGGCCCGTCACCACAGACACTGCTGGCCCGCCCCAACCAATAATACAACACCAGTCTGCCTGGGCCGCACCACCACTGCCCTAGGGGCCCGCCCCCCCCACCATCGCCCCTGGCCCGTTCCCACTACCAAGCCAAAGAGAGGAACAATAAGCACCGACAAGCAAACACTAGAGCTCTATGGCTCTTTTTTAAAACCATGGCCTCGGCTTGGCATGCTCGGGCTCTGGCTTGGTCTCTGGCTGGGCTCTGGCTTGGGCTCCGGCTTGGTCTCTGGCTAAGGCTCTGGCTTTGGCTCCAGTTGGGCTCCCACAGGCTCTCGCTTAGGCTCTGGCTTGGGCTCCGGCTTGGGCTCTGGCTTGGGCTCCGGCTTGGGCTCTGGCTTGGGCTCCGGCTAAGGCTTCTCAGTAATTTTAAACATACACAAACAATACTTTTCGGTACGGGACTTTAAACAGGCAGACGGTGAATACGTTAGAGCTGAAGCCTGGTTTTAAAAATGGCCTTTGAAGCGGTTTGGAATCTTAAGGTAAAATCCCCTCTTTAATTGGGACTTTAATTGGGACTTAAATTTGTCTGTGAATGTTTAGGTAATCTCACACTGCCAGAGGAAGTCACAGCGAGACGTCCATCGGTTTGAGAAGATTAGTAATATCATCAAACAGTTTAAGCTCAGCTGCAGGTAAGAAAGTAGCTGTCATTGGGCCACCGTCTGTCTAGACTGTTTTTTCTTTCGAGACTGTGGGGAGAAAGGACTTAGAAGCAGCTTTCATTTATCTGTATATCCTCCAAAATACATCAACTGGGCCCAATTTCATAGAGCAGAAAATGGTGCGTAAAAAACTTTCTGCTTTGCAAAAACAAGCAGGATACCAGTCACAGATGGTACTGTGACATAGCATTTTTGGCTGGTAACCATATTCTGGTAAGCATAATTTCTGTTGTGATTGGCTACTTTTCGTGCTTAAGCAGCTCTATGAAACTGGTCCTAGGAAAGCACTGAGTATGTACATGCAGTGATTGTCACTCATTGCTGTAGGGGTAGATATCAAAACAATATAGACCTCTTGCATAGGCCGCCTTTGCTGAGGCCAAACAATGGAGGCATGCACGTGCCATGCATAACTCTCGTCCTGTGATAGGTCTCCATCGACCTCACTCAGCAGGGTTGAGATTTGATGAATGTGAAAATTCCTGAAAAATGGCTCGGGGGCCCAAGTTCCCCTTATTCTAGATCTGGAACCTTCCAGATGTTACAATTAAGGAAAGGAAGTTTACACCAACTCTGTTCATCACTAGAACCACAATTCAGTGACTGCTTTACTTCTTTCAAGAATATTTGAAGACTCTAGGAGATTTTGAGAAAATCCTGGAAATTCACATGTCTGCCTCAGTGAGGGCGCTGTTTGAGCTTGTGATGCCATATGCAAAGGGGTCTATTCACATTGAAGTGTCACATAAATTCAAGTGTGTAGTAAGACACTGCAAGAAAAAGGCCTCTTGTGCTTTCGTCTAGTTCTACACATTGCTTCTGTCTGCCCTTGGCATGTAAAGAATTAGTGCACATCCACCACAAGCGTGTTACCTAAAATGCTCACTGCACAGTAACGCACAGGGATTCTGACTCCCCAGAAATAGTGGTTTATTTTCAGGGAACTTTCTGCAGAATCGGGGAGAGTGGATGATATCTGGTGATAATGTTGGGTGAATTAAGCCAATTCAGATAGTGTTCCAGTAGGGTTGATGACAATAGATTTGATGTGATTGTTTTTGTTTCTTCTTTGGCAGTAAACTCGCAGCGTCATTTCAAAGTATGGAAGTAAAGAACTCGGCCTTCGCAGCTTTCATTGATGTCTTTACATCAAATACATATGTAATGGTCATCATGTCTGACCCTACAATACGTGAGTATTCCTAACTAAATAAAAGTCATTGGGGACCCATTGCTGACCGATTGGGAACCCATTGCCACCCGAGTGGGAACCCATTGCCACCCGAGTGGGAACCCATTGCTACCTGAGTGGGAACCCATTGCCACCCAAGTGGGAACCCATTGCCACCCGAGTGGGAACCCATTGCCACCCGAGTTGGAACCCATTGCCACCCGAGTGGGAACCCATTGCCACCCGAGTGGGAACCCATTGCCACCCGAGTGGGAACCTGCTGCCACCCGAGTGGGAACCTGCTGCCACCCGAGTGGGAACCACTTGCCACCCGAGTGGGAACCCATTGCCACCCGAGTGGGAACCCATTGCCACCCGAGTGGGAACCTGCTGCCACCCGAGTGGGAACCCATTGCCACCCGAGTGGGAACCCATTGCCACCCGAGTGGGAACCCATTGCCACCCGAGTTGGAACCCATTGCCACCCGAGTGGGAACCCATTGCCACCCGAGTGGGAACCCATTGCCACCCGAGTGGGAACCTGCTGCCACCCGAGTGGGAACCCATTGCCACCCGAGTGGGAACCTGCTGCCACCCGAGTGGGAACCCATTGCCACCCGAGTGGGAACCCATTGCCACCCGAGTGGGAACCTGCTGCCACCCGAGTGGGAACCCATTGCCACCCGAGTGGGCACCCATTGCCACCCGAGTGGGCACACATTGCCACCATATGGCCCCTTCTCATTGACGTCAAATTTCTATTGCAACAAAGGAGAGCCTAATTCCAGATCCATTACCACCCGTCTGGGAACCAGTGATTTTCTCTTTGGGGAAAAAAAGGATTCCAATCTGGGTAATAGTGTATCCCAAGTGAGGCTGTGTCCGAATTGATGGCTGCTTCAGTGGCTATGGCTGGATCACTGCAAAGGGCCTGTTCTTCAGTGTTCTTCGCTAGAGCCAACAGCCATAGCCTTAGCCGTAGTCGCTTGATTCAAACCACAGCCTGAGATACATCTGCCATCTGCATGAAATTGACCCAGTGGGCAAATGTAACTCAAACATGGCTTGTCTTGGCCAAAAGAGGGCAGTGTTCATATTTAATGGTGACGGCAGTATTAAGAATGCCAAGTCCACTGCGAACATTTGATTTGTTGCACTCAAAATGTCCAGGGTGAAAGCTTGAATAATGTCATGTAGTTAGCATTGCAGGCTGGCATGGTTTATCTATCATTTAAAACCAGAGAGGATGATATTGAATGTGTCAGATAGTAGGAGGGTTGACTGTACATTAACCACATTATATATAATTGCAGGCTGGTACAGGTTATCATTCAAGACCACAGTGGATGATATGGAATGGACAGACAGTAGGAGGGTTGACTTTCTACTGTGTAGATGCATTCACCCAAAAATTAAGCATAGTTTATAAGTCAAAACCACAGTAGATGATATTGAATGGTCAAACAGTAGGAGGGTTAATTTGTTGTACCTTCTTTTTGTCTTGTTGATTGATACAGATGTTTGTTTCTTTCACCAGCCTCTGCCACAACGTTGATCAACATCAAGAACGCTAGGAAACACTTTGAGAAGCTGGAGAGAGTAACGGACAGTCCCATGGTCACCTAAGCTGACCTACACGCAAACTACGCGTTCTTATATCTCACCCTAAAACTAAATAGAAAAAGGTTAGTTTTTGTTGCATAGGGTGAATTCTGTATGCACATGCTCAATAGTGTCACTATTTGAACATACAGTTAACGTTGGTTTATGACCACTTTTTATAAAGTAGCTCAGCAGGATAATGTACTAAGCTACTTAGCAGGTTTTTTGGTGGTTACCAACTTCCCTTGAATGATTTAGTAGGATCCTTAATAATGCTTGCAAAATGCAACACCATTTGGCGACTCGACACCAAAGCTGCTTAATTCCGATTCTGGGGCCCAATTGCAATAGAAAATAGTATATAACAAATTTCTGCTGAGCAAAAAAGGGCAGGATACCAGTCACAGATTGTACATGTGAAATGCCATTTTGGCTGGTTGACTTATTCTGGTAAGCATAATTTGATTATGCTTAGCTGCTTTTAGTGCTTAAGCAGCTCTATGAAATTGGGCCCAGGTTGTTTGTCATGTACAGTGTATACCATAATCAGTCTCGGTCAGTTGGACTAATCCATTTTTTTGCCCTGTGCATATGTCCTGGGTACGATTTCACAAAACTCTTCCTAACTTAGGACTAGTCCTAGGCAATGCTAAGAGATAGGACTAGTCTTAAGTTATGACCAGTTACTGGTCCTAACTTCAGATAAGACTAGTCTTATCTCTTTGTGAAATCGGCCCCCTGCACCAGCTTTTTCTGCCATCCCTGGGACGCATATACGCCCATGTACAGGCGCGGAATTTTCGTCTTCAAGAGAGGGCAAGGCCATTTTCATTGTTTTCAAAGGGCACTTCCATTTAATATTTACTTCATACTACTCTTCTGGAAATATAACATATACATGTATATTGAATGATACATGGATAAGTGCACAGCCACAATCATGGGTACACTTTTTGTTACAAAGACACCAAATGAACGACACATAAATATTGAATAACTCTTTGCAGATCTTGTTTTCGACAAACGCAAGTACTTTCTACTCTTCATTCACACACCGCTGGTTAATCAATTTACAAAAAAACATTGAAATAACTGTTACATCACTGGTTTTCAAAGTGTTGTTCATAACATGGTCACGAAAAAAATGTGTACCCATGATTGTGGCTGTGCACATAAGCAAAATAGTAAGTACAGAAATTGTGCCGGCCGGAAGTCCAGGCTCTTGGGCTCTTTTGTAAACATGCGGTGTCACAGGTTACATGGTCTTTAAAGTCAAACAAAACATGCAAGTTGGACTTTGATGGGCTAGGTGGTAAGGGTGTTAATACCATACTAAGGTGCTGTGGCAAGACCCTGAGTAGTTCCCACCATAACCAAGATTCAGGTCCTCACATAAGCTACTCCTCATTAAAAATAAACAGGATGATTCTGTCACAATTTAGAAAGAGATATTTCCAAGGCGAGTGTCACGCATAGAATAAATACTTAGCCAGGGAAGATGTAGTTATGCAAATTGATGGGGGAATTGTTAAAGCACCTGTAGTCGTACGAGACTTATGTTTGCATCTCAAAAAGTATATCTTGAAAATATAGATCTGGGTTTATAACGACTTCAGGTCGGTATTCCAAAATCGTTACCGTGCCTCTTCGCGGTATAATTTTTCGGAACTTTCAAGGGTATATATATATATATTTTTGAGAATATCGTTGTCACAATGAACCCCGACTAAATGAATTAAAGACGACCGATGTTCTCATAAAATGCACTGGTGTTTTTGCGTTCGGAATGGCTTACCATGAATAGGCACGAACTTGGGCCAGAAAACACGGCTGATGATCGGCCATGGTAAGCCGGAATCTTTCATATTTTTAAAATAAAATTTAAAAACCGATTGTGGCAGCCTATCGATTTCAATGTAATCCTCGTTTGTACAACAAAAGGACGAAGGTCTGGAGTCGGGGATTACACAATAACCCCCCGGAAAAAGAGAGATTTTGAGCATGGATTCCAGTGCCATCTCTCTCTCACTCTTTATACAAAGGAAACGAAGGGTAGCATACGTGCACGCTACACAATGGATTGTGCAGGAGCGTGTATGCAGAGGATGAGTCAAAGTTGTCTTGAGCGTTTAAACCGGTAAAGGTTATGCGTGTCATTCAATGTGACAAGGACCTTATTAAAGTCTTTGAACAAAAAAAATGGAAATTTTCTGGGAATCAAGAAGAATATTGGAAAGAGCGTTTCTTGTTATGTTATTTTTTTAAAGGAAGAGGTGTATTATATGTTGTTTTTGGGGGAGAGAAAATAAAAAATGTTAAATAATGTACAAATCAGTTAATTTAGTTCACGTGTTTGTTATCAGCGAGTTTGCTTACTTGGAATTCCAGGGAACGCATTTGACATGTATTAAAACATCTGTGTGTTTGAGGTTATGAACTTAGTCACAGGAAGAAAGCATGCTTTGGCCTTAGCGTTGTCCAAGGCTCTTTCCATGGGCGTGCCTGGTTGCACTTTAATGGAACCATCACAAGCTGGCCAGGCGTGCATATGCACAAGCTGTACATCTACTAGCCCTGGTAGGACACCAGTCTCTGTTGTACTGCACTGACTCCACAGTACTTTATATGATGTACATTAACATATGAACATAGGCCCTTTTCGAATGCACGGCTTCGGCTCCAAAATCGGCTCAGGCTAGCTAGGCTCCCTCAGTTATTTTAACTTACGCATGCTTTGCGGTCAGGGCTTCAGACAAGAAAACTGGGCCTGAAGCTCAATCCGGAGCCGAAGCCGCGGATTCAAAAAGGGCCATATACATGCGTAGCCCAGTGGACACCACCATTGCATACAACAAGGAGTAATTTCATAACTTTGTGCACCTAATGTATAGCAAGAAAAAAAGCTTAAAATTCTCTGAATTCTAAAATTATCTTACGCCTTGCATTATGTTTTAACATTGTTTACCAGGTGTGTTTTGTTTTTCTCCCGTTCTTGCTTGTGGCTTTACAGTAAAGGAATAAGTATTGTTGTGAAACTGTCTGGTACAGTTTTCAACAATCATTATTTATTCTAATTGATGTAATTTGTTTATATTGGTGGAACATTTCAGACAAATATTTTACCTCAAAACACACTTAAGGATTTCATTAAACAAAGATAAGACTGCCTTCTAACTTAGGCTGTGTTCGAATTGGCGGCTATGGCTATGGCTCAGCTGGATCGCCACGCCATCATGCACTGTGAAGTATATGTTGTCCTTAGCAACAGTTGTAGCCATAGCTGTAGCCGGCAATTCAGATATGGCCGTTGACTTGTTTGTGTTTCAATTCTTTTGATTTTTTTTTCTTTCCAGTGAACTGGAAAAGCTGAAAACATGTGAATGTTGTAATAAAATGTAAAAAAAAACAACATGCTTTTGAAGTTTGTAAACATTGTCTTTTATTCAGTGTGTGTGTGTGTTTCAAAACTTGTCATTACCAGTAAATTATGTGACTCTGTTTACATTTAGCAAAAGACTTACAGTTGCGCAGGGACACTTCATGTTACTGTGGTGGCCGAGCAGTCTAGTGCACCGGACTTAAGTTCTGATGTTGTCAGAGTGTGGGTTCAGGTCCCGGTCATGGCACTTTGTGTCCTTGAGCAAGACACCATAATTGCTTCGTCCTTCTGATGGGGACATAAAGACAGTACACTTTATCAGTAAGCGAGGAGGTTTGCCTCGATGGAACTGGCACACTGCTGGCAGCAGATTGCACCACATCAGGTTGAAAAACCTTACAAGGTGCTAAATCATTGGGTCTCATAGTTCAAACATAGGTTGGCATATTCATCTTTAAACATGTTAAAGACACTGGACACCTTTGGTAATTGTCAAAGACCAGTCTTCTCACTTGGTGTATCTCAACATATGCACAAAATAACAAACCTGTGAAAATTTGAACTCAATTGGTCGTCAAAGTTGCGAGATAATGGAAGAAAAAACACCCTTGTCACACGAAGTTGTGAGCTTTCAGATGCTTGAGGTCTCAAAATCAATTCAAATATTTTACTGAGAAATTTACTTCTTTCTCAAAAACTACGTTACTTCAGAGGGAGCCGTTTCTCACAATGTTTTATACTATCAACAGCTCTCCATTGCTCATTACCAAGTAAGTTTTTATGCTAACGATTATTTTGAGTAATTACCAATAGTGTCCAGTGCCTTTAAACTAATAACCGCTTTGAGAAGCCCCTATATAAAAAGGCACATCAGGGATGAGATTTGACAAAAGTGAACAATCCTGAAAAATGGCTTGCAGGCCTGCAGCTGATTTCACAAAACTTCACGCACCTGCCTAAGTCCACTTGTGCAAGGTTTCTTTTTTTAGTGGTGCACAACTTACGCAAAAAATGTTGCGGAAGTGGGCTTACGCAGTTGCGTAGAGTTTTGTGAAATCGGCGGCTGGATTTCCCAGCACCTCCCAGAGTTGTAATTCAGGTTAACAGACTCACCAGATATACACAAACTACTGGTTTGGACACACAATGGGACTGTTTCTCTCCCCCTTTTGCAATTGCTTCACTTCTTTCAAGAAAGTTGCAATGCTCAAGGAGATTTTTAGAAGATCCTGAAATCAGGAAAACTCATGAGAAATAACAAGCCTGTTACATACGAACCGAGTACGTGTATTGTTATTTGTAAGCAATTTTCACTGACACAGCTAGTGCAGGAACTCAGCCCTAAACCTGTACATGCAGAAAGGTGAACACACAAGTGTAGAAATCTGCAGTAGGCCGGGCCATAAGCTTGGGCCCAGAGCATGTACAATGTATTGACTCGAATCATGACATCCTCATCACAATAATCTTGGTTGTGCCTTTTTGGGAGTCATTGTGCCCGTGTGTTACACAGTGTTGTGTGCGTTTTGGCGAAGCGGCGTTTAAACGCCCAACCATATTTGTTTACATGCAATGACAGGTGCAGCAGAAAGTAGCCGCATGTGCCAATGGTGCAAGAGGTTAATACCCGTGCTGTGTGCATATTTGTTGCACCTAGCTTTATAAGAAACCAACATTTTAGTGAAGAAATCTGAGCAAAACCCCCCAAATACAAAAAGGTCATCATAAACATGTTTAAAATGTATTCTTAATAAGAAATTTGTCCTATATAACTTTTCTTTAATTTATTTAAAAAAACTGTGAATGTTCTTCAAAAAATTGACAAGAACGATGACATTCTCAATATAAAAACTTACATGAAGCTTGTCACTTTGGCTTTAAACACAACCCCATCCTGTGAATATTCTTCAATACAATCTTGGTCTCTTTAATCAATCAATCAATCAGGGAGAGGGGGGGGAGCTAGAGGACCAGCATCGTCAGGCAGGCTCCTTGAGACCTGTCCCCACTTTGTACGATCATGCAGCAGGTAGTTTTTTCCCCCTACCTTTCTGTCCATCATCCCTGCATAGAAAACTCATGCAAATCAAATCCGTATCACGACAAAAATTCCTTTAAATAGAGCCTTTATTAACAGCAAGAGACAGAGAGCCTAGTGATGGCCGAGGCTTAACAATCAAAAATACTTTACAGGATGCAACATAAGAGATGATGTATTTACAAAATAAACGGATTTAAGGTAACAAAAAACGGAACCTAGTTGTTTGGTTTTGTACAAAATATCTGAATATCCTGGGGTTTATATCAGTTCCTTTTTTCGTATTTCTTTTTTTTAGGATATGTGTACTTTTTTTCAGTGAAGTTATTTTACTTTAAAAGTTTCCTACCTTCTAGTTCTGCTCCCTTAAAACTTTATCAACCAATATCAGCCAAGGTACTAACTAGTGTATGCCTCAGCTGAAATGGTTTAAACATGATATGATATATTAAACCATACGATAAGTTAACATAACCAGATTACAAGCCTTCATCCGGTTCACATAATTTTAACAGGGCCAAATTTTACAGTTCTGCTTACCGCATAATTCTGGGCTTACACCCATTAGAATTACAGTCTCAACAAGACGCATTAGACCTTTCCATTGCAATATCACAGCCAGAGTTTTTGCCAGTCAAGGTTGGAAAACTATGGCAAAAAAACGATAGCCACTGTTTGTAACAATGTTACAGAAACATTCAAAAATACTGTTGAATTTGTTGGAAACGAAGAGTCCAATCATGGGATGTATTTTTTGTATTATTAAAAGTTTGCAGAAACGTTGAATTTGGTCACAACATCTTTTATTAACACGATTGGTCGTTTTGCTAACATTCGGCCAGCCATGCCAACCAGAGCAATTTGTTTATCAACAATAGAAAGGTCTTCAAGTGCAGAATTATGTGGTAAGCCTCGTTATTAAGCTGGGCCCAGATCTGCAAGGTAAGGCCCTTTCCAAATTAAGCAACTTCTGCTACGGCAACGACCACATTCAAGAATATTCCGGCCATATCGGCTACTGAAGCTATCAATTTGGACAAGGCCTAACAATACAGTAAGGCCATATCCAAATTGGTGGTTACAGCTATGGCTACAGCTGTTGCTAAAGATGTCGCCAAGGACATCCTATACTCTAATGCACAAAGATGCGGCAATCCAGCCATAGCCATAGCCGCCAATTTGAACACGGCCTTACTTACACTAGTCATCATAACCATGGTTTAGTTGTGTTTACTAGGGTTTAATTTAATAGCTTTCAATTGGTTAATGGTTTAAACAATTCTTAAAACAGTGTGGTACGCGTACATATTTTCGATAACATCTAGGCAAATCAAATAAACAGATACAATTTTAAGGACTCTCTGATGAAGTATTAGGTGATTTTAACTGAGATTAATTTGCATATGCTAATATCTATCACTTTGCTGCATAAATTATTAATTATGGAATAACCTGTAATTGGAGTTTTTAATTAACTCAAAAAGCTTAACAGTTTGATTATCTTTACGTACAAAATAAAATTAATACTTTGATGATGTTTCTATGGAAACAGTCCTACATGTACTTGAGAACACTTTCAACACTCTTCCCCCTTTTCAAATGATGGTATAACCAGCAAGTTTCACTAGAGGGCGCTCACCAATTAGTCTCTCACACAAGCTTATTCATTGCGGCACCAGAGTCATTTTTCCCCCCAAACCTTTGCTTAGTCTCTGGCTCCAGCCGCCAGTTGATGTAGAAGCACAGTGCAAAATGCATACCGCTCCAAAATTTATGATGGAGCCCAAACCGAAGCCCGAGCCCAAGCCTAGGTTTTGAAGAGGCCCTTCCAAGTTCTAAGCTTGTGGAAAAGACAACCAAGCTCTCCAATCAATTTTATTTTACCAGCATAGCTTTAAACAGCGCCCTCATGTGACCATACATGTATATACACGAGCCTGATTACAATCTGTACAAATGCAATTCACAATTCAACTACGCCCGGTTACCACTAACACTGAACAACACTTTTTTTGTCAAGAATAAACAACCAGGAATACCAAAAAAAATAATCAAGTGTAGTAAAGCGAAAGTCATTTACATGAGTAACGAATGTGTACAACCATCTGATTTATAAAGTCATTTTTTGTTTTAGACAAAAAGAAAAGGAGTGCGGTTTATTCACTTTTTAAAAAAACAGAACAAAATCCTAATCAACTAAAATGGAATAAACACAGATCAATCACCCCCGGGCTGAGTGTCATCGAGCTTCTCAGCGGACAAATTTGCTAAGCACAGAAAAATTCACCCTAAGCAGACACCTGTCACCAGTTAAAAAAGGCCTTGTACCTTGTCTACCCTATGTTTGCACCGAAAATTAATTTAATAAAGACACATTTTCCATTTGACATGTACATGAGATTTGTTAGGCAGAGGCCAACAAACAAGCCATTTTTTTATAAGTTTGTCGTCTCATCAAACCCCTGCCACAGCGAGGCAACATGTACGATAACAGCAAGGCCCTCCTGTCTTACATCTTAAAAATTCAACTTAGAAGGTGCGACAGGTTTTTTTTTTCTTTCTTCTTTTTTTTACACACACACTTTTTTCTGAACGAGGTCTAAAATACATTAAAAATCCTTTTTCAAGTACACATGATTTAAAACGTTACTTTTTTCTACCCTGTGAACATCCGACCACTGGCAGTTTTTATTTTTCCCGTAGTGTCTTCCCTTGCTTTAAACTCCATCCTCCCACATCCACTTTTTGTCCGTCACAAAAAAAAATTAAAGGCTTTATATTACAGTGCACAAGACAGCCGATATCTGTTCTTTCAACAAACAAAACAAAACAAAAAATTTGAATAAGTTACAAATCTAGTTTGGACTACAGCAGCTAGCTTACAAAAAAAAAAAAAAAGAGACAAAAATGAAAAAACGTAATAAAAACTTTTCCACATTTTTGTTGTAAGTAGTAAATAGTTACAAGTCATCGTGTTTTTAAAATACCAACTGTTATATCTCCGTCAGACTTTTCGCTCATCACGTTCACACACACTCACTTTCTCTCTCTCCGCATTCACGCTCTACTTTGACGTGGTTTTTCTGGTTTTTTGTTTTAATCTGTACATATTCACATTGTGTTAAACCATGGTGTTTCTAGCAAAAATGGTCCACATTTTTTTTAGATTTCTTTTAAGTTATACAACTTTTGGCGCAACACTCTACACAATGCATTGCAGACTACAAACACATTTTGGTTAAGTACTAAAATTATTTGGTAAAAAGCTTACATGAGGTACATATATTTACAACTGCGAGCAGTTTTTTGACTTCACCTCTTTAAATAAAAAAAATCCAAACAAACTCTACGACGACTCTGGGGGCAATCTTTTGAAACCTCAAGATTTAAAAGTAACTTGGCCACGAATATTCAAAGGCAGTTTTTTAAAACAAATTTTCCTTAAATAATAAAAAAGAAAAAGAAGCAAAATCTCTTCCAATTTGTTCTTTTCTCCAATTGTATGACCAATCTTATGTGATGATACCAGTCAATATTTGCAAGGATCGGAAATTTCAGTTCATGGATACTTGTGAACACATGGATATCTGTGAATATTGAACTCAATATGGCGGGACGAATACAAAAAATGAAACCAATACAAAACAATTCTAAGACCTTTGACTATAAAATATCAGTGGCATGCATTATTGCATAGCTTCAGATTTAAAAAGAATAGTAAAGAAAAATTTCTCTGGTGTTTTTTTTTCCTCAAAAGGCAAAATTAAAAAAAAAATGTCCAATCAACAGGTTGACAAAAGATGGGTGATGTACTTTTTAAAACACTTTTCTTACGCTAAAGTTTCTTCCAGTGCATGTGAAATGCATATTCGGAACCCTTGTGGTGGACTTTGAATGCCAATGTAAAATCATTATTGGATTTCAAATCTACACTCATTAAATCAACGATTGAAGGCGGTCAAACCGTCCTAATTGTCAGAATGATTGTTTCTTGAACATCTGGTGGATTTTTTGCAGGTGTTTTTTTTACTAATTTCTATTGTTTTGAGAGACTTATAAAAAAAATGTTTTTTGTCTCATAAGTACAGTTTCATTTTAACTTAAATGTATGTAAAAAATCTAGCGAGATCTAATATTTCTTCTTGTTATTCTTCTTTCAAGTGTATCTCACAAGTTTATAATAATCACACATAATTGAAAAGTTTAGCAAAGAACTACAAAAATTACCTCTAGGTTTGATTAATGTTTCCAAAAAATGTGATACTTTTTTTCAAAAAGAATTTATCATTTGGCAATTTTTTGAGTAAGATTGTACACATTAGGTTAAAAATAAAAACGCCGAGCTCAAAACTGCAAAAAACTCACACAAAGATTTCTGACATATAAACACTTCAGTACACAAATTTGCTAACCGGAGGAAAAAATCTTGCTTAGCAGAGATGGGTTACCGGCCGACTCGTCATGTAATGTACATTACTTGTGACTGGCACCCGGCATATTTTTGCTCAGCAAATGTATCTGTTAAGTAATTTTTTTTCTTCTGTTTAACAGCTTTATGATTCCATGTGATCAATACATATTAAATACTTGCTTTAAAAAAATCATTTTAGTAAAAAATTACATACATTACAGTACACTCAATTGAGAGCCTTTGTAACAATCCAAAGTCTATTTCACAAGGAACATTCACTTATTGAAATATGATTTTCATTGGTATGATCCGATTATTTTTCCGGAGATTACGAAAAACGGAACGCTTTACAACACACATTACTGGATGTTCTAAACTCTAGCTGTTTGGTCGATTTACAGAGGGGGGAAACATTCACATGTATTTTTATTTTGTATTCATTTTTTTTTTTTTTTTTTTAAGGTCAAAAGTGAACTTGCAAATATTGATTTTATATACTTGTAAAATGCATATAAGCACTCTGGCTGCAGCATGTTTTTTTTTTATTATGTTTTTTTTTTTGTACAAAGAGCTTCAACTTTATTATAAAAGAGCTACTTGTACCACAAGGGTTACCAGTCTGAACTAGACATTATTGGAGAAGGAAAAAAATAAGAACAATTGTTTTTAACGCTAATTTTTGATCTACTTTAATTACAGAGAGATTAACATGGATTATGTGGGTAGAATTAATCCCTAGATGAGGCTTTCTTCTTTGAACAAATTCCGTGCAGGATTCGCCGAGATGCTGTATGCCTTGTATGTGACATGATAATACAAACTACAAAAATAAAAAATAAACCGACATTTAAAAAAAAAAAAAAAAAAAAAAACATCTACAAACATTTTTTTTTCAACATGTACCCTGTAGCTACCAAAGTAAACGGAACGTAAATACGGTTGTTACACACACACAGACGACCCATCGAGTTGCATAACTGATGTATAACGACGAAGCGCCGTTTGGGGGTTTAATCGTCGGCCTGTAGATGGGATCTTCAATCTCCGTGAACGAGACGTCACCGGGGTTGACTGTGACGTCGTTGTCGTCACCGGAACCACTGCCACTGCCGGATCCACTGCCGTACCCCTCAGCTATTGGGCAAAAAAATGAAGAGGAGAGAGACGATGGTTAAGAGATACGAAAACAGGAAATGTATTAGCGATTGTTTGTTTTTTTTGAAGAAATGTTCTGTGATGCGATGATGCAGGCTTTTAAGCAGGAAACCTATCCCAGAAATGTGGCCTTATGGTCTGAAGGCTAAGTATACAACAACGAATCTCAGTCTGCTATTTATGGTTCAATTGATTTGGCTCTCCAAGTTCTTCCGAATTTAACAAATCTTTTTTTTTAAGAAAAAAGAAAGAAAAAAGGAACATGACAAAGAAAACAAATGGATTTAATGAAGAAAGAAATCAATGGCTCAAACAAAGTTTAGACATGACAGGGCTCGAAATTAGGGGGAACATCCACAAGACCGTAGGGCTTGTAGCTCAAAATATTTACTGGACCAGAATTTTTGTTACAAGACAAGATTCAAAATGAGAACAAAACCTTGTTGACGCAGTTTAGCATGCATTTAACAGTTTTGATTTGAATGAACACTAAGACATGTAAGAGAAGATTTGTATCATTTGTCTTTCATATAAAGTGTGCTTTACTCAACAGAATCGAAAGGTATTTATCAGACCCTTAGTCAACATTTAAACATATTTTGTTTTATTACAACTCTGTGTGAGGCATTCTTATTCAGTTGAAGAAAAAAAAACACAAGACAACCGGACTTGTCAGGTCTTGAGGGTACTGGCCCGACACTAAAATCACTGGCCTCGGGCCTGCGGTCCAGTGTAAAATTCAAGCCCTGCATGACACTAACATTTCAAATGATTCATTAAAACAAGAAGGAAAAAAAATCTAAAAGTCGGGCCTGGAATTACATAGAGGCCACGGAGGCTATGGCCTCTGTTGCCCTTGTCTTGGCCTTTGTGCCCCTTCAGAAAAGTTTCCCATAGACTTTAAGATTTCCAGTGGAAGTGCCCTTTACAAAATGAAAATGGCCTTGCCCTCTCTCCAAGATGAATTTCCAGGCCTGAAAAGTTGACCGCTACACGACACTAGAGAGGAAAGAGCTACGTTGCAGAATTTTCATTCTTGATCTGGCACTCAAAATATTCACATTCTTCAGTTTTCACCACAAGAAGAAAACAGTAACTAAAACAATAATTGTCAAGTAATAAACCACAAGGGAAACTGACTAGGTAAATTTCAAAATAGTATGGGGTTGAACAAAGAAAAATTGACTAGAGCGGGATTTAAACCAACGACCTCCGGATTAACGTACCGGCGCTCTACCAACTGAGCTATCAGCCCCATACTAAAACAATAATTTGCGTTTTTTTTTCTTCTCAGAAATCTCTCCTCTTTAATCTCAGACAGATAGTAATTAATGCAAATGGACCTCGGGGCATTAAGGCATTACTGTAAGACCCAGCAAAGTCTCATCAGAGATGCTATCTAGGTCGTGTTTGAACCAGACTGAGAAATGTTGTCCCATTCCGGCGTTTCCTAGTCAACACTTGTCTGGAAATTACAAATACTCTAGTCCAACACCCACAGGACTCCAAAGTTATTCCGCAAAGGTCTAGAGCGGGTTAGGATCCTCATGAGTATGTAAAGTTCACTTGCCTAGCGTCTTATTATACGTATATTTTGTGTATACAGAGTATGACCGCGATGGCTCGAAGCTGACAGATTAATTAATGACCGAACCAGACTTCGCATGGATGACATTTTCAACTGGATGCCTCATCTTATTAATGCAGCTTTACTGAGATGATATCGTCGTCCTGTCCTACTTTATGCCCCAATTTTAACACGATAGAATTAAGACGAGTGTCACTTTACTTGCTCAGGGGTGTTTCAACATTTTCACAAGTGTACGAAGAGTTCTCTTTTTCTACACCTCATGCCCTCCCCCCAAAGAAAAATAGTACATAGGAATGTTGACCCCCCCCCCCTCCAAATGGGCGGCCAATCGGGTATATACTGTGTTGTGGCCGAGTGGTTTAGCGCATCAAATTCAAGTTCTGGTGGCTGAGTCATCATAACGTGGTTCAAATCTCGGTCTCGACACTTGTGTTCTTGAGCAAGACACTTGTTGCCATAATTGCTCTTTGGTGTTGCGCATTTACCCTGGCTTTTGCCGTGTACAATGTGAAAGTTAAAGGACATGTGCACACACTACAACTAATAAGCGTGGAACTTTAAGTTCTGACTTAGTCTCGATGAAGCATTCAAGTGTATGCGAGTGTGATCTTTGTAATGGTCGGCCGCTTCTTGGGAAAAATAGCCTCTACTTGGCAAACCATTTCCAGGTAATGGTCGACATTTTCATAAAACTGAATGAAAGCCTACATTGGACACTAACCGACCACCTCCCACCTAGCATGTAGTTTGTATGCTTGTGAAGCTACTGTAAACATTGAACCACCCCCTTAGCAGTTTACAAACAAGTGGTTTCTGTCGGGTACGTTGTATAACTGGGGTCTGTCTATGTGTTGTCCTTCTTGGCAGGATGTGCGAAAGCAGGACCGAGGTTGGGCAGGACTGCACCAGGGCCGGAGCTAACCACCAAAGGAGACTTTCTGTGTCACAACGCTCTTTGGGTTCAGTAGATTACAGAATAATTGAGCTACGATTTCATTCCCTCCTACCCCGGCTAAAGAGGTACCTGGGCTCGGTTTCAAAAAGAGTTCAGATCGATCCTAACTGTGAACCAATATTAATTGCTGAGCAAAGTGTGATGTCACAATACAAATCACTATTGCAATACTGACAACTCATCTTGAGATGAATCTCTGTGCTTTGTGAAATCAAGCCCTGGAACCCTTACCCGGATCTCCATCAAATGTCGCGTGTTGATTCAAACATAAACGGAGCCAACTTTAGCCATTGTGGCTGCAATAATCATCATACGCCCACAGGAAATGCACTGAGTTGGCTTTTTCTTTTAGGATTTCCGCAAGAGAACACCAAGCGATCAACTCGCCATTCGCATATGTTTTCAATGACTTTACGGTCTGACAAACAATGTCAACTTCTCTCACAAGAAGTGCCCTTCAATAAAGCAACAGGGTAAAGTCGGTTTCAGTCACGCATGAAGGTACGACAACATTGGAGCCCGAAGTAAACTGCAAAAAGCCAGCATTTGTGAAATAGTACGGGCATTCAGTTTGGCTCAGAGGTCTCTCCCATGCCTTGTGGACCCCGGTTCAAATCCCAGACCGAAGCCTTGCATGTGATTTGGGTTTTCAATTGGATTTTCAGTCCCTACCCGTGTTTTCGATTGGGTTTTCAGTCCCTACCTGCGTTTTTAATTGGGTTTTCAGTCCCTACCAGTGTTTGCAATTGGGTTTTCAGTCCCTATCTGGGTTTTCAATCGGGTTTTCAGTCCCTACCACGGTTTTCACCACTTGGGGTTTTTCCTCCCGCATCTAAAACTGACATTTCCTCATCATTTTCTCTACATAGGTATCTTTAGGACTACACAACACAGTGCTTGTTGCTTTTGAGGGTCCCTCAGTTTCGTTACCAGAAAGACATAATACAACTTATGATGCAACAACAGGCACATAGCTCGTTCCTGGTGAGACAACTCGTTCGGCAATGAAAAACCTGAACCTTGATTGTCTACTTCCCACACCCCCACCTCCCACACAAAGCGTCTTTATTTGTAAATACTTACTGTCGACCCACTCGACATCTTCCCCGTTGAACGCTCCAGTCAGTCTGTTTGTGATCGTTCGTAGAGAGTTGATGTGTTTGTTTATCAGGAAATTGGGCTGTGATGATTCCATGGTGACCTCTGGATTATGGACTTGGTTGGCTATGCCGTTACCAACAGGTGGATGGTTGTAGCTAGAATGGCAAAATGGATGACCATTGTCAATTAGCATTTACAGGTGTTGCATTTAGTGAAAGTACAACTACATAACCCCTTCTTCAGTCTGCCTATTCTAAAACCTATGTTTGTTATCCCTTTGCCCACATTTGAACGGACACCAAGACCAACACCTGGGCAACAGAGGCCATGGCCCCCGTGGCCTCTGTGAATTTCCAGGCCTGCTGATGTTCTTTTTCGCTCCCCAATATACTCCCATTTGTAGCCATTCGAGCCCTTCTGCAACTAACCTTCCTTTAGTCTGTGTATTCTAAAAGTAAAATTTCCCAACTGATATTTCCCAATTTCCCAACTTATATTCCCCCTATTTCTCATCTAATAATCCCCTATTTCCCAACTGATATCCCTAAATTTCCCAACTAATATTCCCCCCATTTCTCATCTAATAATCCCCTATTTCCCAACTGATATCCCTAAATTTCCCAACTAATATTCCCCCTATTTCTCATCTAATAATCCCCTATTTCCCATCTACATGTAATATCCCCCCACTTCCCAACTGATCCCCCACTTCCCAACTGATATTCCCCCCATTTCTCATCTAATAATCCCCTATTTCCCAACTGATATTCCTAAATTTCCCAACTAATATTCCCCCATTTCTCATCTAATAATCCCCTATTTCCCATCTACATGCAATATTCCCCCACTTCCCAACTGATATTCCTCTATTTCCCAACTAATATTCCCCCTATTTCTCATCTAATAATCCCCCATTTCCCATCATGTAATATTCCCCCACTTCCCAACTGATCCACCACTTCCCAACTGATATTCCTCTCATTTCCCACCACACTCTTCCCGTTTAGGAATTGTACCCCCCCCCCCCCCCGTCCCTACTCACCTTCCTTTGGTTTGTCCGTTCCAACAGATATCAACAACAGTGACATCAGCAGCGACGTCATCGCACATCATGTACGGCAGTAACGTCCAGAAGCCCTTTGTGTCTTTAATATTGCCTCTGACGTTCTGGATGAGTTTATCCATGCTGGTCGAGGTGGGTGTGATGGCGGGCGAGGACTGTTGCCCGCGACGCCGGGATGAGCCTCCCTCTCTCTGTCTCTTCATGCTACGTGCTCGCTCTCCCTCGATGCCGACATCGCGCTTTGCTATGCGTGGCTTACCGCAACCAGTGAAAACCTTAAGCAAAGAAAGAGATAAGAGAAATCAATACTAACTGAATCAAACTCATCTTGATTTAAACAACATTCTCATCAGGTATTGGGTGGGGGGGGGAGAGGTAGGTCAACATTGCGGAAAGCTCTTCAGAAACTTTGTTAATACTTCTATTTGGATTTGGGATATTCAAACACTAAAAGTAAAAGTATGCAGTATTTAACAAGCACATCGGTGTATGGGTAAAACACAAATAATATTCTTTATCCTGATGCTATTTTAACATTAACCATCGCGGTACCACTGTTAAAATTTATAGGATTGGAACTGCCTCCTGCTACCGGGCAAGCTCGATGGTCTTGTGATAAGACATCTGCTCTGTACTGGCAAATGTTGTGGGTTCAAATCCAAACCGACAATATATGCATTTGAATTTTTCACAGGACTCTGGAAAGTATGAGTTGCAGTGCTTAATACATATCGGGTGTTTAAAAAAGTAAAAAATTCCTAATAGGAAAAAACTATTTACAAAAAAACTAAATGTAGTCAAAATAACACTGCAGAAATGCCATCATGTTTAAATGTACACAGAAGTATTTATAATTTTTCTCACAGCACGAACCAAAAATAGAAGAAGAAGAAGCTCTCCTTACATGTATATTTGATGTTAAAGTATATACAAATATTAAGAAAACCTGGGGGCCGAGAATTGCCCACAAGGAGAAGGGAAACAAACAAGGGCAGTCAGCTGACTCTGATCATGTTCCCGTAGACAAAGTTAATGCATAAATAATAGCCAGGCTCCAGACCCATCCCGTTCTTGCGCAATTCCCTCACAGTGTGGATGCTATCCAATCCTACATACTTCATGCTATTCATGCATTATTCCACACGGTAGAGAGCAAACCCGTTCCACAACAGAAGCAAACAGAGATTCCAAAGAGCTTGCCTGCAATGTTCAAACACTATATGCAAAGAACCCAGGCGCTTGGAGAAAGGTCCTTGTAGTATTTCATTGTTTCTTGATCCTTTCCCAGGTGTTTCTTAAACTGTAGCTAAACCATCTTAAGTTAAGGACGG
Source organism: Pycnopodia helianthoides (assembly GCA_032158295.1). Classification (NCBI taxonomy): domain Eukaryota; kingdom Metazoa; phylum Echinodermata; class Asteroidea; order Forcipulatida; family Asteriidae; genus Pycnopodia; species Pycnopodia helianthoides. The sequence goes on from CM063259.1 coordinate 12,761,839, forward strand.
GGATTAAAATTCTTGGGTTTGTTGACCAAGAAAGGGGCATCTGAAACTCTGTCCTGTAATAAACGTTCCCATGCCCAAGCAATAGAGGGATATTCAAAACTCATGTATCAAAAGCATCAGACTGTGGATATTCTTGCCATTATTTTAGTTTTTTTTTTGAAACCACGGCTTCGACTACACAACTGGCTTAAGCTCCGTCTGCATGTTTGAAGTTCCGTTCCAAAAGTACACCATTTCAAACTTACTGAATCGGCCTAAGCCAGAGCCGAAGCCAGAGCCGAGGCAGACACCAAAGCCATGGTTTCGAAATAAGTCATAGGCAACTGGTACACAAACTCAAGATGGCCGCCAACAAGTTCATTCCATGTTGGCACACTATCTAGTTGAGTCCGGAACAAGACTAACGAAACCATGTGATGCCTCTTTCTGATGATATGCACATGTACACTCTTTTGAACAGGAATCTCGTGTGAACAAGATGATACTCGAAACGGGCTAATGAAAACAAATACGAAAACAAAACACCACTAGAAAACATACAGAAGCCCCGAGTTCCTGACCCAGTGAACTCTTTCCATGCACATTGATCATGCCACTGTATTTCCCCCATACGTTAACACCACACTTTATTCGGGGTAAAAAAAAAAGAAGGGAAAAAAATCCTGGTATATTTTTCAATTATTCTGTCGGAGTGAACCTTTTGAATGATAGTCTATGAGGTACGCTGTTAATGCGTAGAATAAACAAGATAGAGAAAGCAGAGGTCTCTTGCAGGTACAGTGGGAGGTCCCAGAATGAGGGGGAGTAGTACAAGGTGTACATGTAGTGCTGATGCTGTGTAATGACACCGGTAATATCGATAACTTATCGATTAACAGACAAGACTCTATGCACACACTCTGGAAAATAATACACGACTCTCTCTCAAGAGGAGAGTACAAGTACTGTTGCGACAACCAACTTCACTTCTTATTAATAATGACCGACGAGACTTAATCCCCGAGAGTTTGTTCATGAAAGAAAAAGTTACCACAAATTTTCAAAGAGAAAATTCTGAAAAGATTTCTATCAAACATTCGTATGATATTAAAGTATATGAACACATTTCTCACGAAGGCAAACGTACTTTTCGGACTCATGGAAATGCTTTTTTTGCTTTTTCGTGAAATCAATCATTTTTTGACTGCAATAAATGTGAGATAATTGCATGAATGATTAAGACATATGGCTTGCATGAGTCGATCTTCAATTTGACTCTAATTTGAGAGGATGAATCTGCAGAAATTGTACGGTAAACGGTGAAAAAGAGTGGGGGGGGGGGCTTTTGTACAGGAATTTCCCCACATCTCTTTGCAGTGACATCAGACCGTGTCGCAATGACACAATAGGGACTCAAATCATACACGCTTCCACGGATGCCAGTCACGTACAATTTGACTGACCACAAAAAATCTAAAGAACTCCTGCGTTTTTCCAAGTCTGTCATCTTATGTATCCACTTGGCTTCACCCCAGACACGTGTTAAAAAAAATACCACAAAAAAAAGAGGAACTCCCACGAGGATTTCTGAGGGAAATCTAAACTTTCAATTTGGTGCCTTTTGTCATGTGTGTGAGGGGCCTTCAAAGGAAAAATACCCAATTATGATGTTTGATTTGGCAACTTTTTTTCAAAGGGTAGTTTCCCCCCCATGGTAAAATGCAATCATATGGGTTCATACCTCGGGTGAATTAAAAACGTTGGAAGAATGTGTCATACAGAAACACTCCAGCTTTTATTACAGGTTGTTACACTAACATAAAAGAAAGCATCAAAACCACAAACTTGGCAAGAGAAATAATCGCAGTGTAACTTGTTCACACTTAAAATGCAAAGAAAGAGAAATAATGGCAGTGTAACTTGTTCACACTTAAAAAATGTAAAGAAGTATAAAAAGGGAAACTGTGGAAAATCTTCTACAATATGGATAAAATAAAACCACACTTGAGATTTGCCTGTTTTATATGACACATTTCAACTCTCACCTCTGTCCACAAGAAGTGCTTAAAGGCAGTGGACACTATTGGTAATTACTCAAAATAATTATTAGCATAAAACCTTACTTGGTAACGAGTAATGGGGAGAGGTTGACAGTATAAAACATTGTGAGAAACAGCTCCCTCTGAAGTGACATAGTTTTCGAGAAAGAAATAATTTTCCACGAATTTGATTTTGAGACCTCAGAATTAGATTTGGAGGTCTCGAAATCTGAAAGCACACAACTTCGTGTGACAAGGGTGTTTTTTCTTTCATAGTTATCTCGCAACTTCGCCGACCAATTGAGCTCAAGTTCTTACAGGTTTGTTATTTTATCCATATGTTGAGATACACCAAGTGAGAAGACTGGTCTTTGACAATTACCAATAGTGTCCAGTGTCTTTAAAGGCAAAGTATAAATTTGGTTTTTGGGACCAATTGATTGTCTTAATCCTAACTAACCTGTGAAAATATCATTTCAAAAGGTGGTAGTGTCTTCGAGATTTCGCCAAAAATCTGGAGCGGTTATGTCCATGCATGAAGAATAATTCCATATCCACATTATTTTAAACTGAAACATTTCTCAAAATGTTTGACACTATCGAAAGTTGCTGTACTTCTAACCAAGTAAGTTTTTATTGCCATACATTTTTAGAGTGATTCCAATCGTATACCTTCCCACAAAGAGTTCAACTTTTTGCCTTCTTTCTTTTCTACCCCTAAGAAAATACTGCAGAATATTAGTTTAAGATCAATGTTTATTCTTTCCCTCAAAAAGTACAAGTACAAGTCAACCTGATTGATTTACCTTCCGCTTTTTGGAGTGATTTCCTTGAGATAATCATAGCAAAAAATACCGCCCTTTAAACGACTCACATCCTGCCCAATTAATTGCTCCATTTTTGTTTCCATTAAATTCCTCTCAAGAGAACGAGCTTCTCTCTCTCCCTACAAGGTCCCGGATAATTTGAGAGGATGGTGATAGGGGGCCCGGTGCCTTCCTCAGAGGACAAGCAACACAACGTGAGAAGATCTCGGCTGCTCAGACACAACAAGAGAACCTAATCAAGGTCCAGACACCTCATCTTAAGTTCTCTCCACCTTCCAAACGTGACCCCAACGAGAAAAAATGACAGTAAACCTTAAGAAATTGCCCGACTATGTACATCAACACAGCACCAACTGCCGGTGGTGGGGGGGGGGGATTGTAAAAACATCTGTGGAGATTTGTGAGGTTGCGGTGAGAGATGGGAGAGTGTGGTCGCCATGGTAACGCCTCTTGTGAAGTGAAATCGTCTTACTGCATGACTCATCGCAGTCATTGATGGCTGAGAGCCGGCGGAATTAACGCCCAGGGGTTACTCGCTGAGAATTATTGAATTTATAATTTGCTGGGTATCTGGTTATACTGTGACAGAGTAAGCAATGGATTAGATGGGGTGGGTATGAATAATTTATACGTAGGATTGGTCAGTAGTGGCTGTTGGCGTGACTAAACCCCAACTCCTAACGTGAGAGTACGATCTGCAAATGACAGAGAGGTTAAGCTCCTTACATGGCTTGTCTATATATCGGAAAATTGTTTTGAAATCTCCCCGCATTCAACAGATTTGTTTTTTCTCGCAAAAGAAGGAATAAATTAAAGAAAGTACTTTTAAGCGTGAACACTTTTCGTAATCGCCAAACAACAACCATTTTCCTGGAGTATTTCATGAAACTATGCCATGACCAGAGATATTAAATGAATAATTCTGAGAGATATATTATGTATTGACACCTTATGCAGTCTGTCACTTTACCTGAAAACGGGTGAAATGTACTTCAAACTTGAATTTTAAACCCCCCCCCCCCTTCAAAAAAAAAAAGACTTGCTTCCATTAAAAATGTGTGATTGAAAATGAAACAAAAATTGTTCTGCCTCTGAATTTCAGTCGAGGTGGGGATTACTACTGTACAGGTATGTCAGGGAATGTCCGTCGAGTTTACAGGGAAACAAGTGAATTATTACAATTTGACGGGCTTAATTTGCTGGAACCATCACTTCATCATCACCTCAAGAACTTGCTGTTAATATATCAATCATTCTAAAGTGGGAAGTGTCATTCAGACTTCCCCCTTAAAGAAAAGCTGAAGTATGTGGTTGGTCATGGGGAAAAATGATGGTCAGTAATAACACAACTGACCCCAACCATCAATAGACCAAGCTAAATCTTTCATCCTGGGGGCAGTAACCCTGTACTTTTTACTGGTCAGTCTAAACACCATTTCCAATTACAAAACACGTACAAAACTTCTGTATTAAAACTGGGAAATTGTAACCCGATTCTACACTTTGGTGGACAGCCAAAACAAAGTTTATTATACCCCAACAATCCCCCAAACAAATGGGGGGCAATGAAACTAAACTGTTTACAATAGGGCTATTCCGCTATTCCCACTCCCTCCCTCTGCTACAGCTCCCACCGAAATGTCATGTCTAGGGTTTACCCTACTACTGGGGATTGAGCAGCTCATTGGTGACCTACAATTGACCTAAAGTGGGTCAGCGCCAGGGCGGTGACCCGAGGTCATTTTGTGGTTGTGGGGTAATTTGTCAGGATTGGGATGTGTTGTTTGTTTGTGCCTGACAGTGTCTTAGCCTCCAGTGGTGTTTCATCAACCTGGATACATTTATCCCCTCAAATCCCCCAGACTGCTACCTGTGGTTTCGTTCAACACATGGACTGATTTCAGCATCTTCTCACTCCTTCACTGTAGTTGTTCCAAAGGCCAATACGGTGAGATACTCAACTAGCTTCCTTTCCCCCCCCCCCAACCCATACTGCCTCACTTAAAGGTATTGTACACTTTTGGTAACAGCTCAAAATCAGTGACCACATTTTGTGTGATTAAACATGCATGAACAAACAAACCTGTGAAAGTTTGAGCTCAATTGGTCATTGAGGTCACAAGAAAATAGTGAAAAGAGATCTTATGTGTTATCTGTTTTTTCAAATTATCGTGGGCGATAATTGCTATTGTTTTACTCGTTTCTCAGAAACGATAGCATTTTAGGCAGAAATATTTTAAGGAACCCTTTCTACCATTACTTACTTTAAATCATGTAAGTTATGTGTGAATCTGTGAACATTGTGTTTTTCGATCTTACCAATAGTGTACAGGGCCTTTAAGAACTATCTACCCTGCCTGTACCTTGTATAAGTTGTTTTCAACCATCTTGCAATCTATCTCAGTTTAAGAGGAATGTGAACAAATCCGTGCTCTCTCTTAAAAACAAAATTTTTCTCTTGTAGCCTTCACATTGAGTGGTTGTTAAGCCTTGCGTTGGGCAACTTTTCATAAAATTAAAAAAAGGGATTCTCTGCTGGGAATCGGTCCAAAATGAAGTTCATCTTTTTTCACTGTTTAACAATTTCATTACACATCCAACAGTGCAAGCTCCAGTTACAGGAGGAAAAGGAAACGATGAAGAAACGCTTAACTTTTTTTCAGAAGTGTGAGGAAAAATCTGAATGGGGGAACCCCACAGAATCGGGTAAGGAGTGAAAACCCAATCCATATGCAAGTTTCTGTTCTGAGGCGGGATTCGAACCGGGGTCCACAGAGGTGAAAGGCAGGGAAAAAAATCCATACTGAACCGGTCTGATTTCCTCTGTAACACTTTTATTGACAACATGTGATAGGTTGTCTGGTGGTATCCTACATTATGTATTGCTGCAAAGCACAAGCAGGAAATATATTTTACGCAGCTGGCTTCGACAAATGTTTCTCAAACTTCAGACACGACATCCACTGTTCCTTGGCAGGCCTCATACTTTGTTCTTGGCAAGGCAGTTTTTCCTTATAAGAGGACACTTTTGCTTTAGGGGTAATTCAAATTTGTACTGAACATTTCAATGGGCACCACGGCAATAACTAGGGGCATGAAAATGATTGCCATCGTTAAGTGTCAGGCCTGCCTTGGATATCAAACTTCTCAGACGAGAATCATTTTTTGATTTGGCTCAGGAAAAAAAAACTGCTTTCCAAACTGAATAATTTGATAAGGGGCATTCAATAACAGCTGTTACCCATGAAGACCAAATTGACGCTGGGAGGCACAAGGCTGTTCCCTTACTTGAACCGAGAATCTAAAGGACTTTCAACGAGAAGCAATCCCCTTGTAAATGTAGGGTCATACTTTGGTAATCTCCCCCCCCAAAAAAAATTGTGTAATTTTTATCCGAGAGCCTACTTTTATAAAGATGGTAATGGTAGTATCGTGCCCCTGTTGATTGGAAATCGATAACAGTATGGGTTTTGAGGCATTGCATGGTGAGGTATCGATGTATATTCAGTTTACGGTAACACCTTGTGCATACATGGAAAGTAGCAGTCCCAGACGACTTCCTACCTCCTGCCCCGGTAGCAAGTTAATAAGTAGGACAGTTCTTTTTAGAACTAAGAAGTCTCCCGAATTCCCAAATCTACTCCGCAGCAGTAGAATAAATAGAAAGGCAGTTCTCTGAGAACAAATCTACAGACAGCAAAGTAGATCTGTATAACACACATGGTGTTACCACAAACTGAATATACAAAAGTACACACGTCTAGAATCTCCAAAGATCGCCTGCTGGCGACTTTTGGAAACTTCTGTGGTGTCCGTTTGAAAGCTGCACCCAATACGGCCAGAGATGCGGTTGGTACCCGCTGTCGCCTCGCTAAACGTGGATGGATGTATCATTCAAAACCATGGTGAATGATATTGAATGGTCTGACAGTAGGAGGGTTAAATGTGTACTGTGTAGAGCCATGCATTCACCACATGATATCATATTGCAGGCTTACAGTTTATCATTCAAAATCTCAGTGGTTGATATTGAAAGTCCACACAGTAGGAGGGTTAATACGACAAACGACCAATACAAAAAAGCATGTGTATTTTCGTACACGTTTGTAGAATCAAAAAATCATGACGACTGGATGAGTTACTTCACCCAGCCATGCCTGTCAAGCATATCATGTTGGAATGCGTCAAACCCCTTCACGGTATCAAATCAAACATGTATCGAGTTTACTTCTGTATCTTTAGTAGCCCAGCAACTGATAGAAGTCAGAGTGAACAACAATCTATGAGGAATAACTCTCTGACACCCACATGTTCCTGAACTGTCCCTACAAGAAAAACACCCGGTATAGGTTGCCCAACCACACCCAAACAGCCCTTTTGACTTTGCTCAAAACATGCCAAAACCAAACCCCACAAAAAAAAAAACACTGCCAATGACCAAGTTGAGTCACATCCCAAGAAAAATATACACCTTTTGTATCCCCCGCCTTCAATTTCTCTCACTAAGGCCTGCAAAATTGTGGGATTACAGCGGGATCTCACATATTAAACTACATAATAGGTGGTGGGAGCCACTTGTGCGTTCAGTAATCACTCATTCCTCAGGTGAGATATGGCCAGACATCAAGGGCAAATACCTAGAATATTTGACAGGTGGAGTATACAAGTATGCCGCCAGTGGCTTTCTGAAAGTGTTACCCCCAATAGCTGTCTTTATTTCATGCCGGCAAGAAAATAGAAAAGAAAGAAAGAAAAAAAACAGCGACTGGCTCTAGGATCTCAACCTCTTCTGTCGCTTAATGATGCCGAGGGATATTGGGAGTGAAGGCGTTGCACTCCAGCCGTAGACAGCTTGAGCAGAGAATCGGTTGACCTTCCCCAGATACTGCACCTGATTCTGAAAGTTCTTTATTCTTGTGATTCAAAATAGGCTTGTGAGACTGATGAAGTATCACAATGAATTCTATACTTGTTTATAGGGTGGGGGGGGGGTGTGGATTGGATTTTATTGACATGATAAGTTGATATTCTTATTCACTTGCAGCCTTGCTTCTTATATTAACAAGCGCCTTTGGCTGAATGGAAATTAACGGGACGGAAATGTGTAAAGCTGAGACCATCATCGGAAAAAAATAGGCCACTACAACAATCCTTTTACACATTCATTACGGACTTCAACAATCTCTGTATCTCAGTCTAACACAAGAAGCCTGGCAGGTCCCTCTTGTTTAACCACGGGCATCCAAACAGCTCCAATTCATCAGCGGAATTATATTTCCAACAAGTCAAATGAACTCCCCGGCACGAAGTATGACATTCCTTCATGAGTGAATGTCGCGTCTTGTAACCATGCCGCACACAGTCAAGTCATCCTGAAACCAGACACCACTTTACCACTTATTGTTCTCCCGTCAAATGAAACTAGAACTGTATGAATCACCACTTAATGGTGGGCAATTTAGATAAATAAATCAGAATTGCTCATAACAACACTCATTAGAACAACTGGACGTGCGTGGAATAAAAAATACATAAATTCACTTTAAAGAGAGTATTACTCAAATTATGATGAAGCACAAAAAATTGGCATTGCAAAACAGAAAAAAAAAACTTCACTTTTTTAAACAATGACATCAAACTGCTTTAAAGTTTAATATGTGCTTTGTATGAAATGGCTTCCTATAGTGTCTTTGGCTAGAGACTCTCTAAATTAATTATTCCACTTTATGGTAACTCAACACCCAAATGTTTAGACTTCGGTGAGATTGGTACACCTGTTCCATTGAAAACCAATTAGTGTTATTTGGGCCTCCTGCAGTCTCCAATCCCACAAAGTCAGTAAATTTTCTGTAAAGGATTTTGGAGAGTTTTGGGTAAAAGGAGAGAAAAAACCTTGGAGGCTTACACAGATATTTCACTTAAATTCTCCACCTTCCGCTATAAACCTTAAAGATTTCATTGCAATTAAATGTGGGTGTTCCTTTTTGTGTTAATTTGTTATATCCTCGAAGAGAAAAAAGACATGGGATGATGACATTTCCCAGGACTGTGTAGGTAGTTTAAATAGTTTTAATCGATTACGATTGTCACAATGTCAAATGAAGGTACATGAACAAAAGGAGTCTGACTAAACGAAAGGAGTAACTTGGCAGAACCATTGTAATCTTAGTGCTCTATTTAGACTCCTCAAACAAGTACACTTCCCACAATATTTCCTGACAAAGCTTCCGTTTCCACTCTCGAAAGCAAACTCTAAACATCCTACAACAATTACTGAAATATCTCCGATCCAGCTGTTCAAATCTCCAGGCTTTGAGACTAGTATCCCAAATGTTGCTTTGCTTGTACTCAAAATAACCCCCGGCAGGGCAGGGCGTAAGGGTGCTTAGGGGTACACCATGGGTGCTCCCGCACCATGGGTACACCAAGGTCTCCCAGACAAAAACAGGGGCCACGACCAAGCTGAGAAGAGACCACTCTTGCCTGAGAAATGGAATCTGTGGGGCGGTCAGGGGTGAGAGTAGGATTACTGTGGAATTCCATGGCATGTCTGGGGGGAGAGTATTTTTTTTGAAGGTTGAGTTCTGCACTGCAGTGCACTGAGGGGTCAGTGGTTGGGGGATTAATTAGGAGTCTGCAACAACAACGGATGGAGAGGAGGGGGATGTAAATATAACAGGGGTGTGATTTGTACAGAAGATGAACAATCCCGGAGCAGTGTCCTCTCTGGGGCTGGGGATGAACCCCCACTGAAAAACCAGGGTGAAACATGAATCGTGGACAGGATTTAGATAAATTATGGATAGGATTAATGGTTTGAGATTATGGCCGTGTCAGAATCAAGCGGCTTCAGCTACGGCTGTTGGCTGCGGTGACGACACTGAAGATTAGGGCCCAATTTCATAGAGCTGCTTTAGCAGAAAATATTGCTTAACACTTTTCTGCTAAGCAGAAATCAGCAGGATACCAGTCACAAGTTGTACATGTTACATGGTAGTTTGGCCGGTAACCTTATTCTGGAAAGCATAACTTTGTTTTGCTTAGCTACTTTTTGTGCTTAAGCAGCTCCATAAAATTGGGCCTAGATCTTTTCAGTGGTCCAGCCATAGCCACTACCGAAGCCGTTAAATATGGACGCGGCCCTGTTCTCGATGAATACCAACCTTGTTGGTGACTGTAATGGCATTCTCCTGCATGTTCATGATAGCTTCCGAGATTCGGACATCGATTGGTTCCATGACAGACTCGATATTCACAGGTCCCTCGAGACGGTCTACCAGCGTCAACAGGGCATCTACAGAAAAGCAAATCAAACAACACCTACAGCATTACCACCTACTACTTAAAAGCGAAAAATACATGTTCCACAATTTAAATTCCCAAAATTCTCAACGAATTATAGATTGCAGACTGAATTATGTTTTCTGACAAAATTTCTGTTATTATTTAAGCCTTCAAAACAAAATTCCTGAGTCTCAAGGATTTCCATGACTACAGGAGGTCTAAATGGTTGCTAGCGGCGATGTATATGCAACAAAGAAACCTAAATGTTTGGTTAGCGATCAACTTAATTGGCCAATCAGTAGACTTAACCTTAGTCTTAATCCACCACATCCCAATGATTTGAAATGGTTCCTTAAACACCCAAGGTCTTCACACTGGTATTCCATTGTTTGGATTAAAACAAACACTTCGGCGATTTGCAGCCAGTCTAGTTTGACCTTTTTCCCAATGCCCCACATGACCCCATTCAAGTACAAAGATTAGAAATATAAGTAAGGGTGAAAGGTCGTACCAATAAATTACCAAGGTAACTGCTTGGGGCAGGTCTTGGGTGATGTCAAATTATAATTACATTGCCTTCATACAATACTTTCAAGGGAAAATAAGCTATTGGTAAATTGTGGAAGGGCCAGAAAGCGCTGAGTGAATAGATAGATGGTTTTATTGATAACAATATGCTGTATTGATATTTATATGCAGCTGAAAGGTAACAAGCCAACAAAAGCATGTTTGCATTCTGAGCATAAGTTACAAATTCCTTGCTACTGAATGACATTCCTAGATCCCTCTTCAAGTTTCCTTTCACCTAGCCCAGGCCAAATTTACCTTTCACCATTTGGGAGGAGTTGCTGTTCATTTTCACCTACTTTTTGTCCCACCCTATCCCAAAGACCAACTATCTCTGCCGCCCAAATAAACAGATTTCCCCTGAAACCAACTCCCTGTACAGCTCCTTGAGCTACAACATCCATTAAAAAAAAAGAAGGAAAAAAAGTTTTTTGACCCAGGGGATGGATGAAATTGTCAACATGGACACAGGTGGTTATGACACCATGGTTTATTGATGCATGCCCTGTTGTAGTCCATTTTTACCAATCAGCATTTTTGAGTAGAAAGGTTGGCAGTTCTGAGCAGGGGCTTAGGGCCACTGTGTTCCAGTAAGCCCCCCTATCATGCAGACGCCATCTTATTTTTAAGTGTTGATGTCAGGTTCCAAGATTTATATGAGGAGGATTGAAGAAAAATACAAACAATTTCCATCTTTGAAAAAAAGAAAAAGGAAATTGTTTGCTTGGGCTGGGGCTTTACCCTCTTCAGGAAAAAAGAATGACAGGCGGGAGATTAAAACCAGTGACCACTGATTTACTGTGCGGGTGCTCTACCTTTAATTACACGTACAGATGTGTATTTTTGGGAAGTAGAGTTATTGGTTCAACTGCTAGCCTCATTCTGTGCTTGATATGTGCCACGGTGTACCCCCTATTGTGTTTTAGGAATTTCAGGAATTCTTCAGAGGATTTTAGGGAGAGCGGGGGGGGGGGGGGGGTACTTCTGTTTAGGAGGAAAAGAGTGTGTTTGAGTATGGGAACAGTTGGGGGAGGGAGACACCCTCTGCCACATATCCAGCATGGTACAGTTAGCCTTCAGACAAAAACACAAAACCCAAGGTGACTACTACCTTTAGCCCCCAGTATCAATATGGTATCAATTACTAATGACCATCACCCAGCAGGTTCATTCTTCTCCTGTCTGTACCAAATGGCCACCCTGAATCCTGATCAAACAGCCCCACAAATGATTTTAACCGACTGCCTTTTGTTGGCCACATATCCAGTCTGTCACCGGAGGAATGTCTGTTTCCGGTCTCCCTCTGGACTGGAGAGTTTACCTTGTTGTTTTCTTCATCTTAACTGATCGTGATTTATAGAAGTGTTCCTGAAATGAGCTTCCAGACCCAGAGTTACTCATGGCTGAGGTATTTAGAGGCTAATAAAAAAGTTCACAATGATGTGTAAATTGCTCTTGCAAAGTTAAGTGGGTGAAAACTACAATGAAAAAAATAGAGTATTAAAAATTTAAGTACTAATTAAAATATCTGATTTAAAAAAATACTTTGAAAGCAACAAAAACTAAGATAACATGAACAAAAACGGCATTCTCAGACCTATACTCATGTTTACATATATTTGTTTCGGCTTCTGTGCAACGCCATGATTTCTTTACAATTCAATTTCGAATTGAATTCTTTGATTTGAATTAGTAAAAAGTATTCACTTCATACAGTTGTTTTGGATTCCCCCTTTTGGGTGTACAGTACTGTTTGACTACTCAGGGCATAACTTGTAAAAAAAACACACACAACTTATTTTTTTCAAAATAAGTCCTAACACCTTGTTTACTTGGATCTTTAACGGATTTCCATGATTTCTTTTAGGATTTTTTTAAAATATTTGTTTATTATTATCCCTTCACTAATTTGTGATAGCTGAGTGTATACTCAGTGCTAATCGAGTCTTTCATGGACAAAATCCAAAGGCTACTTAGATGGAATTTACCCCCCCCCCCAAAAAAAATAATAATAATAATAATAAATAAATAAAAATAACAAATAAATAAACAAAAATAAATCCCGCGACTCTAAAACAAAATGTCTTAACGCACACTAATTGAGTATGCCCATTGACGAGAGCCAACTCAAATCCTGTAATTAACAGCGGGTATCATAAACACCTTCCACAACTTGATTGAATTTAAAAAAAAAAAAACTACCAGGTTATCAGCGATCAATTAAGAGGACAGGACCAACATCAGATTATAAAAGTAATTAACTGAGGTGTGATTGTATGAAAATGAGAAATCCTGAAAATTGGCTAGCAGGCTCCTCTTTAGGTCTTTAGAGAAGACGAAGCCCCTCGATCGACAGGTGAAGCCCCCTCGATTGACAGGATGTCACATTTTATAGGTCTACAGACTCACTACATCATTTTATATAGAACATTGACAGGTTGGGTCATAACGAGGGCAGGGTCTTTTAATTCTGTAATGGCAGGTTTGCCGCTTTCAAGAAAATCTGTAGTGAAGGCGCAGGAAGGTCAGTGACAAATCCTGAGAGCTGGAAACCTCTTGGCAAATCAGAGCCTGCATTAAATTACTATTAGAATTTGCACATCATTCAAATTGTGTTTTTTTCCAGAAAAAAACATGCAAGTACAAAAAAAAAATTTCCATTTTATTAAGTTTAGAGAAGTTTCATTAAGTTTAGAGGAATGTTACACACCAAAGATAGAACAGCCTTTGGCTTTAAACTCATTAAAAAAACTTTTTTTTTATGGCTACATCATTTTTTATATGGAATTGCTCTCAAGGTCAAGGGTCAAGACCGATGCTGCGAATACAATATTAAATTAAGCTCAATAAAAACAGCAATTTGGGGAGTAATGTAGGGGAGGTGATGGGTCATAGGGCACATTTTTGTGGTAATTTTGGGGGGGAAAAATGTTGAAGGATTAGGCATTGTTCCTATAAATTGGGTATCTGACTATACGGGTCATGCTGTGTTTTGGCATCACAGCGCGCCGGTAGGCGTGTTGCTAGACCTCATGGAACTCTGGTGATAATATAATAAGAGAAACATCTGTTTTTACCAAATTCTTGTAATAAATCTGTTTCAACAGTAGACAAGAAATATGTGCCAACCACCATAATTGCATGCTAAACTTCAACCAGTCTCTCTACATTTTCGTTTAAATTTAAGATGCATTTCGCGAGAGTATTCATGCAGGTCAACTGTTTTATTTTGCTTAAGTATATAACTTTTTATGAAAAAAATCAGATAGACGAAGTTGATTTCCCCTTATTAGCTATAAAACAGCAGGATGTCCTCGTAAAAGAAATAATAAAATAAAATAAAATGGAATGGCGTCGTATCCCATCTGCTAATCACAGTAACCCTGCCCAGTTGTCTCAGCCTCGTTAGTCATGTGACATGTTGCCAAGGCAGCACATTCAGATGAAATTATAATGATTGTCTGTCAGCAGGAACATAGCCAGATTTCTGGCTGAGGAATCCCCCCCTCCCCCCTCCCCCCTCCACCCTCTTGAATTCCACAGACAATAACCACATTTATTCGGCCATGCAGATGAAAGAACATGGTAATGGTGCCATCAAAAAACTTTTCTTGCCCATGTTTTAATTTCTTTTGCACATATCCATATCCTCCGGTTGTGCTCCAACCCACTCCTATGCCCACACACAATTTCAAACTACTTTTCATTTGATCAAAAATTTGAGCTAACTTTACCAATTATTTGATAACACACCAGAGACATTTCACACACAATTACATAAGGCTATGCTAGGGAAAGCCATTCACCAAGTTTTTTTACTCTCTTCTTCTTCACATGGCCTCACCATGGTAACTACTCCGAGCTGATGGTGGGCTAAGTAAGGTAGGTAGGTCTCTGGCCCGCAGTCATGACTCCAAATCAGACAAATCTAACCAAATTACCGACATGAGCTACCGAGATTTGCAAATATTGATCCTACAACAGAGACAACACGAAATGGAATTACCGATATAATTGTTCCACGCTGCGTCCAGTTCTGCCTGCTCAGCTAGGCATCCCTTCATTGTGTTCAGACACATGTTGTAGCAGGGCTTGGTCGTTGGTAGTCCTCGACAGTGAGGGCAGTATGACATCCGCATTAATGATTTCTGACATTCTGGTGATGGCGAAACCTACAAAAGCACAAAAGTCAAATTCGTTAATAAAATAGTGGCATTTCAATAAGTGGCATTTCAGTAAGTGATATTTCATTAAGTTCGGCATTATCCCTTAACAGAGGACGGTCTAGTTAAAACACCTACCAGTCCAAATTCTCTCCAAGGGATCTGATTGGCTAGTTTAGTGTTGAAAAGCAACCCTTTTTAATATGAAATATGGATCAGTGAAAAAAACTGGTGGACAAGTGAAATGACAAGCTAACTGGCCTTGTTGGCAAGTCACTGGAAAAGTTCAGGGCAAACCCAGAATTGTACCAAAAATTAAAAGAACGTCTCACATGAACTGAGTTATGCTATGAGTACAAGTCGATACATTCATTTTTGTTCAATCATTTCTGACATTTCAGTGTAGACAAAACACATTAATCACAACAGATAAAGAGGGTGAAATTATCAAAATAAACTTTGGTCAACACATTTTTGGTACCCTACCCCAATCAATTTTAATTTCAATAGAATAATCATCCTCTTTTTCACCAGCACATGAAATACTCAAAATCATTGTTATCAAAGAGTCCCCGCATTGGCTTGAAATATATATTTTAATTAAAACCCTCCTACTCTTAGTAAAATTGTCCAGTGAGTTGACCAACCATAAAACCATTTAACTGCACAGGTTGCGTATCCTGGCCCAACTGTGAACAAGCATTCACCACATGATAAATATTATTTGCAGGCTGGCATAATTTATCTATCATTGAAAACCTCAATTAGATAATATTGAATGATCAGAGTGTAGCGGGTCAAGTGTGTACTGTATAGATGCATTCACCCTATAACATCATATTACACTACAGGCTGACATAATTTATCCATCATTCAAAACCTCAGAGGATGAGATTGAATGGTCAGCTAGTAGGAGGGTTAACTGTCTACTGTATTGGTACGCCTTTAAGTCATCATGCAGGCTGACATGATTTATCTGTTGTCAAAAACTTGTGGATGATAATTATAGAATGGTCGGGTAGTTTGGAGGTTGAACAGAAATAAGGCCAAGATGCAACTTGACATATTTGTAGAGTGTTCTCAGATCTTGGGTTTCACCCAAGACATAATATGATGTAATTTTCTTGGTGCCTTTCAGCATTATCAATGCTGTGCTCCAGACATTGTGGCTTCGATTTTTAATACTCCGCAACCACAAATAATATTTTCCCTGCCTTTGCCCTCCATCATAAATTCCGTGGCACAAACATGAAAATATCAGTGAAGGATCTCCGCAGTACATGCTCTCGCATGCTTTCACTGTAGTAGTAACTCATGATTTTAATCATGATTTTATTCAAGAGACACAGTTTACAGCATGGGACTGTTCCTGCTGCATAATTATTACTAAGGCATCTTGGACACTCTACTGACTGTCGTCGGCTTTCCGGCTGGGTCTGGACAGACAGGATTCCGACAGTTTGATGAATGCCACTCTCTGAATGTGCATTTGATAGGCTCTGAGGGACACATCTGAAGTACCTCGGATGATATTTTGATTTTAACACTGAATATTATAGTAAGTGCAACTATTATTCATGTAGCCTATTATAAATAAATGTTTTGCTTGTTTTTTTTTGTCTAGGCTGCTGCTAAAATTTGTATATAGGTTTTCTTCCTCTACCCTGCTACTCTTGGTAATTTGTTTTTAGTGAGTTACATGTAACAAACCGGTTTGAACAGTTCAACTGCCTGTGTAGTGTTACATATGGTGGCACAACCGTGTACAGAACTAGTAATAGTGTGTATTGTGTATACATGCATTCACCACATGAGTAACTTATTTATCATTCAAAGCCACAGTGGATGAGAATGAACTGTCAGATAAGAGGATTGAGTGTGTACTGTGTAGATGCATGCACCGCAGGATGTTTATCCATCTTTCAAAACCACTGGGATGATAATGTATGGTCAGACAGTAGGAGATTCACAGATCATGGTGTTGAAAGAGCCTACCGATAGTGAAGTGATGGGCCCAATATCACAGCACTGCTTATTGCATATTTCGCAGTTCTTAATGCCACCATTCTTACAAGGTAAGCTCAAAAGTTTTTGTGCTAAATGTAGCAATGTAAAATAAGCTAAATAACAAATTTCTTGCCAATCTTATACTCTTTTTTTATTTTTTTATTTTTCAATGAGATATCGCCTTACTCACAAGGCCAAGGCTTCAAGGTGAGGGCTACACTTTACTGATTTGGGCTGTCAACCATCTCTGTCACCAGGGGCACGTTGCCACCTACTCCTGGGGCTGAAACAGGGTTACACCCCCTTCACAGTCCGTAAGGATGTACATGTAGGCATTGGGGTACCATCCACTAGGAGCCTGGCTGGTAGAACAGAATGCACTACCTTCCCAACTTTTTACGAAGCAATTATGGTTAAGTGCCTTGCTCAAGGGCACAAGTGTCATGACCGGGATTCGAACCCACACTCTGCAGCTGACAACACTTCAGAGCTTGGGTCCAGTGAACTAGACTGTTTGGCCACGAAACGCCTTTAAAGCAAGGAACTGTCTGCTACCCAAAGTGTTGACTTTTCAATTACTGTACGCACCATATTTGGACCCTCATCTTCTCACTTCATGCATGATTGTACAGGAAATTATATGTAATGTACAGCCTTGACAGAAGACTAACAAACTTTGTGTCTGTCTGTCTGTCTGTCTTAGATTTCTTGACATCCAGACAGCTAATCATTTCACTTATCCATCTTCATTAGCCTCCAAATCTCTCCATGCATATGAATGATCTCTTCCTAAACTGTTGTCCTTCTACCCTGTTAATCAATGTATCTCTGGTTTCGTCACCTTTACACCTTCTGCATGAAGCCTACTGTGTGATGAAGACATAACACAGTCACTTTCTCCATGCTAGACTACACTACGGTCGATTAAAAAGGCTACTGTGTCAACCGTTAACAGCCATTTCATTTTTCTAAACGCCGACTGTCCTGCCATAACACAGTTAAACTTCTTGAGAACTAACCATCTTGAAAAGCTGATAAAAAAATGTTTACAATAATCAATTCATCAGGAATGAGATTCGGTGAATGTGAAAATTCCTTACAATTTCTTGCTGGCGTGGGTTTCTCCCTAACGCAAACCCTCCAGAAGTTACCAATTCAGGAGGTTTAGAGACTCTTTGCATCACCAGAAATACAAAACGACAGGTTTGAACACAATGTGGACAATTTCATTCTCCCTTTGGAGGCTGCTTTCACTTCTTCCAAGAAAATCAAAGGCCCAAGAGGATTTTAAGAAAATCCTGGAATCTGGAAAAATCTTTCTAGAAATCAAATGCCTGCTTCATTGAGTGGACTGCATTTGGAGCAGCTTTGAGCAGAAATGTTTTAACTTGTTTGGGATGTAGACAATTAAAGTTACAAAGTGTGCAGTTAATTTTTACATTAAATGTAAGGGTCTATCCGCTGATCCTCCTCTTCCATGCTATACATCAACTAGACCGAGTTGCTATCAAAACAATTACCCCCATTCTTGCATCACTGCATGTCTCAGCTATCTCACCTAGACCCCATCCTCTAGGGGATCCATGGTGTTGTTGATCACCCCCTCAGAACCCATCCTCCCTGGGGAGGGTCAGACAAGGTGGATATTTAATTCATGTTGGTTATGATAACATAATTGGCCCAGGGAAAGCAAAGCCGAAAAAACGGGGGCAAATTATTCGCGGCGATGTCAAACCGGAATATTCATGAGTGACTTGGCGCTTCTCCGAGGGGAGTATGGATGGCTTCTCGCTGTCAGCTCAAAATGTTGGAAATTTCGAGACTGTTCTCGCAAATATTTTGCCCTCATCCTACTTAACAGCAACTAACCTGCAGAGAATTAGCAGGGCTCAAATTTTACACCGGACCACAGGCCCCAGGCCAGTGGTTTTAGCATCGGGCCAGTAAACTGTCTTCAAGTGTTGTTCAGTTGAATAAAAAAAAAATAGGCCTACCTCACCGTGCAATATCTTTAGCTTATAAAAGAAATGATGTTCAATTAATGACTTTGAGTTTGAGTGTGGCACAATCTTTCAATTCGTTTGAGCATCAAAGTATACTCACTGATAAGACAAATGAGATCAGTCTTCTCTCTCAGTGAATGTTCAAATAAAAACAGTTTGCATGCTAAACTTTGTAGACAGTTTTTTTCTCGTTTAGATTCTGGTCTTGTAAAATAAATTCTGGTCCTGGTAAAGTTACATGCCCTAGGGGGGGAATTGGAGGGACCGGTGAAAAAACCCTCAGAAGAGAACCTGGCATACATGTAGGAGACAACCTACGCCTCCTCTACATCACATACAGCCTTAGCTGAGACTTGAACCAAGGCCACAATGGTGAGAGGCGAACACTTCACACACTAGCCAACCATGCCGCCCCCAAAAAACATTCATATCATTCCAAGCAGGCGAGTCACTAAACTTCTTACAAAAAAAAAAAAAAAATTCCACAGGCACTCAATCCTTGAGTGTCTCTAAGTTGGCTTTCATGGTTGTGTACTCAAACAACAACTGCCCAGTGCACTGACCACCGTCTGTTGACCACTAACAACATCCCCTTGGTGTAATAACCTTCACCATTGTCCCCTCTTACAAACGACCCTTGGTTTTAAACCCATGGTGAGACTTGTGGAAACCACAGGGGATTGATGTCTGAACAGTAACATCCTGAGAAGAGGTTGTTTTGTTTTCCTTGAAGGAAAAAAAAATGTCCCACATTTTTTTACCTTCAGTATTCAGAGTGACTCATTAATGGGGGTCATCAGTACCCAGCTGGGCCTAATTCAAAGAGCCGAGACTACTAATAACACAATTTGTAAGAATTTGTAAGTGGCACTTTCCTTTTAGAATAAAACATTCAAAGGTGTCGGTCATGAATAAAAAAAAACACGTTCATATGGTGGGAAGTGCAAGTATTTTCTGTTGCGGCTGGAGACGGTGATGTCACGCATGTTGCTGTTGACCCAAGTCACCAAACGTCATCATCACAATAATCTCGGTTGCACCTGTGTGTTATACAGAGCAGTGCGCATTTCAGGCGACACGACATTTACATGCTTACAGTAAATTTCACACGCAATTCGACTCCCAAATTGGTGAGCGTGGCAGACAGTAGCTGCATGTAACATTGGTGCAAGGGATTAATAATCAGTTCGCAACTGTTCTTTTTTCACTTTCTACAATTTCAGGAAATGCATTTGGGTTTTTTTTAAAGAAGGAGATTACTCCATGGACTACATGCCTTTGATCGTTCAATCATTGACCAACAGTACGTGTATTACAGTCAGCTATTTTACATTAAAAAGTATATGTATTGATCATTGGTGTTTCTTTACATCGGTTGCAAAGCCCTACGCACGGATCCAAGCGACTGTCATGTACTGCATAAAAACTGTTCAATACATTGCGTTAATTTTGTTTACGCATCACAGCCATCTTTGACCAATGATGTTGATGCAACTACATAAGAAGCGCCAGCATGAGACAAAATAAAAAACTGCGTGTGACGTGTACACAAAATCAAAGCACCCCAGTAACGACAGGAACAAAAATAGTACAGGACGATATTATGCAAATGACCATAAAAGGATTGTATCAATCTACATCTAGGGTAGATGGGCAGATTTTATTTCTGATTTCCGATTGAATCTCGGCAGTTTTCTATTTGGAATCCAATTAAAATATTCCCCCGACTCTAAATCGTAGCTCGTTGGGTTCATTAGGCGGCCATTACCATGGCAACCATATGCAGTAAGTATCTTTCTGTCACAGCTCTATATATGCTGAGCATTATTTATCATCTGTTTAGATTGTTAGAAATGTCTCTGAAGTGGTTGCAAGTCGGAAATATTTATTAAACCAGGGCTCTCTAATGCCCTACAGATGGCCTATGACATCAAAGAAAGATAAGGCGAGTGCGCATATACATCATTTTGAGTTTCTCTGCATCCCTTCCCCTGATGTAACCAAAGCCTTCACGATCGTGAAACATTAATTCAAAACCACTTACAGTGAAGCATCGTGGAGGAGCCGGTGTGGTTCTCATGGGAATGGATAATTAGCTCTGGGCAATTAACACTATTAAAGTTAATTCTGCAGTGGATTAAAAATTACGGAGAGATCTTGTTGGAAACTAAGCCTGTTTACATCTACTTCACGGGGAGCAAAGGTGTCAAACTGCCGATGAATTTTGCCATCACTACCCCTCGCCCATGTTTAATGCATTAGTTAAAGTACTCTTAAATGCGTCATAAATGTTCAATCTGGATATAAAATTGATGACGGAATAGTTTCATGTTCATCCAAACTACTAAATCTTTTCACATTTCAAGCAAAATAATAAAGCTTTGAAAAAAATGCATTATCCTTACATCGACATAGTATTTTTGGTTTAAAAATAATACAAGCAGTATGGGAATGTTGTGTTCTGTAATATTTACTGTTATAAGCTACATTTTCTGGAATAAGCTGCAATTCAGATGCGGTTATGTTGAAAGGGTAGATAATACAGCAGTTGTACAAACACATTGTGAAATGTGGGAATTCCATTTGTTTACGCTGGACAAATATTGCTGCGTTCTTGAACTTTCAGAGGATAAACATTGCTTGGTGTAATGGAAAATAGAAAATGGTTTCCTGATGCTGCCAAGCACCACATATATTTTAGGCCCTGTCTGAACTAGTGGCTACGGCTGTTTCTCAGGGCAGCCTATGCCTTATCGCATGCTAACGCTGTGACTTATCCAACTGCAGCTGCAGCCACTTATTGGCAAATGGCATTAGTTTGAAGTTACCAGACCTTGTTTTAAAAAGTCACAAATATTTATTTACAACAAATGTATGTTCTTCTTTAAATTGACACAACAACTACAACAAAAAACTACAAATAACACAGTCAGTACCTTTAAATAAAAATCACAGAAACAATGAGGAAAATAATACTACTAGGAAAATTTGAGTGAAATTTATGTACAGGAAACAACGTTAAATTTTTGAGCGATCAAGATTAAAGTGAGTGTCTTGTCAAACAAGGAAAGTGCAATTCCAACTCGGACAATGTTGTGCATTCAAAATTGTCCCCAGACATTTGTCCTTGACTTGTATGGTGCACTGTACAGACTGTATACAAAAAAGGTTTGCTAGTGCGCGATATTGCTTGTCGAAAAATTAATTTACATTGAAATTTAAATAATATTGACGGAAAACTCAATTACTTATTTATACTCATTCCAGTCTAACAATCCACAATTTTCGGTCCCTAGCAACGATGCACCGTCAGAAAGGTCAAAGTGTATTGATCAGTTTGAGCACAAGAGACTTTTAAAAGAAATAAGAAAGAAAGGAGAAAAAAAAAAGCCTGAGCAAGAGTGTCTGTAAGACTAGACTCTACAAAAAGGTCTGATCAATAAGCACGAGTGTTGTGTTGCTAACAAGTTTCTGGAAACCGTGGTCTGGGAACGTGCTGCTGCGAGGGAATCTGCTGGTCGGGGCGTTTGGGAACGGTGGGGAGTTGAAGAGAGTGTCTCTGCCTGCAGTGATATGATCATTAGCGATGAATTCACACAAACAGCTGGGCTAATTAAAGGGCAGTGTACAAAATCTTTCTAAATTTTTTTTTCTCCATTGAAACTGAGGCTAGAAACACAATGAATATCCACAACATACACATGTAACATCACCAAGCTGTAGAATGACAGGCCTGGAAAAGACCCTTCATGCACATGACGTCATTTGAGTAGGGCGCCCTCGCCTTAAGGTCAAAAGGAGGTTGTTCATTGGTCAATCCTATGCGTCGCGCGTACAAATCTCTGTGTTTCCATTGTTTCATCATCATATGATGTCTGAGATGGCGTCTTGATCATGTCAATGCATTGGGTTAATTTCAGCTTTGGGAGGCTAAGGCATTAACATTTTGCAAAGGGCACCTCTATTAGAAAGTACACGGGAAACTTTTGAAGGGGCACCAAGGCCAAAACCAGGGCTACAGAGGATGGATCAGTCTTACTGTAGCCATTTCCACTTCCCAGGAAAGAAAACCCCAGGACTTCCTGGAGAATTTTAACCCTACCACCACCCCATGTTCATTTCACACAATGCAATTTTTCTGGGAAATGACCACTCAGTGGGGGGTTGGGGTTATCACTTAACCCTACTCCCAAGCAGATGTTGGGACGCTTGTGGAAATGGCTTTTTCCTGGGACTTTGCCAGGGTTACTAATTCAAGTGTGAAAAGGTAAACCAAATGGCTCCCGTGAACTTCTTGGGAATTTGTCTCTGTAGTAAAATAGGATTAAATGAATGTGAGCAAATTGAAGCTAAGTGTAGAAACAGAAATAGTCTGGCATCTTTTTGTGGTTAAAATTGGTGCTGACAAGTGTTATGGGCGTGAAGATTGACATAGTTTGACCACAAAAAAGCGGTATTACAGAAGAAAATTTTGTGTGTGTGACAAAATCTGTTTAACAGCTAAACCCTTGAAGATGAGAGCATCACTTGTAATTCCTATGCTGTACGATTTTTTTTTGAGACGTCATTGGCAGCTGAGATTCATATTAGAATGTCATCACCTCCGTTCTTATAGGAATGGTCCTGACGGTACAATGTCCTCAGAGATCCATGCCTCGCATCTAATCATCTCCATTTAGCCCTGTGTGCGGGCTCTGACTGACAAACCCCATTATCCTGGAAATCCTACATGATTTGCTTCAAGTTTCCCCCAGAAAAAAACAACTATGATGCTGCACATAATCTACGGCGGGTTTCATTTTTGATGAGAACATTTTATCAAGGGTTTGAGAAAGATAGAGGCTGATGGCCATGATGTGATTGACCTTACGTATTGTGGATTGCTTGATGCCTTCAGGGAACAAGACTTTAAGAATTGCTGGTGTTATATTGCGGTTATCTTCTGCATTGTGAATTGGATAGGGCTTCCGGGGACATGACCAAATATAGGCTGGTAACCCTGATGTGGTGACCCACTGCACAGTGAATTAATAGCTACGCCTCCGGGGGACATGATCAATACATCTATAGACTGGTGCCATGATGCAGTGACCTGTCTCTTTATGTATAATGGTCGTGGGCTTCGGGGACATGACCGATAAAGGCTGGTGGCCATGATGATGTGTTGCCACACCACGGTGAACTTAAACATGTCTTCAGGGGACAAGACAAACAGACTGGTGACAATGATGCAATGTCTCAATCACTTTGCCCACAGGGTTCATGATCATTGTGGCTATCGTTAATACCTTAACTAACACAAATGGCACTTCACCAAAGCATCTGATTCTGCCATAAAAACAGTCACGCACACCATGTACCAGGCTAGTTTAAACTTTAAAAAAAATGTTGGCAGTAATCATGAACCAGGTTTTAATTGATTAAATGATGAACCTGGTTTAAATCCATTTAATGCTGACCTTTTACAGTAAATTACATTTCATTAACAATTAACTCTTGAGGCATTTTTCACAAAGAATATTCTCCAATCCATCAGAATTCTTCAACACTATGGTACAAGTAACTCCGACCAAGACTACATCTAGATTGGTATATCGTACGAAACCACGCACAGTTTGTATCATGGACTTGCTAAAGTTGTAATGTTAGTCATTCAAAATCAGGCAATTCTGAAGGATTTTGAAGGATTTGAGACAGTTTGGGATGAAAAGTTCAAGGTGTCATTGATCTTACATCTGTAGACAGGGGAACTGTGATGACCCGTTAGACTGGGATGGTACAAAGCCTCTGTTATCAGCCGGTTACCATAATGACTCCCCATCATAGGATCATTAGACAAGATGTTGGTCACTATGACAACAACATGTGCATGTAAGTAGGGGGTTACATGACTCGACCTTTTCAAGTCATCAGTAGACGAGATGAGTGCGTCTCAAAATCGCGTAATGGGCCAACAACTCTAGACATTCCTCCGCTGGGCGACAAAGCAGAATCTTGAAGAGGGTGGGATCTCTCATCAGGTGGGATCACTCATGGGGTACAAACTAAACAAAATGATTAATGCTGTGGTGTTTCTTGCCCGAATCTCTCAACGACGCTACCCGATAAACAATAAACTGTAATTCGGGATAAATCCATCCAATTTCATGGCTGTAGGAAGACAAGTGTTGCACACGATGACGTTCAAATAAACATGACTTGTTTTCACTGCCCTTTGTAGTGTTATGACATCGCTATGGAAACAAATCCGAGCTCCAATGTGACACCTGACATTACTTGTTTATCAAAGGCGCCCTCATCGTCTTCGCTCAGGAAATGTAAATAACATTAAAGGGTGAGTCACCGATATCAGTTATTTATGAAAACGAATTTCGTTGGCTGTATATAAAGGTCTTTGATTTTCTGTTCATGTATTTTTAATAACTGGCATCAGGATGTATATTTAATAAAGTACCATCGCCGCACAAACAATGTCTTTCCACACAATCTTTTGATCCTATTCCATTGACTTATCCCAACCCACGCCTGATGCTTCCTTTTTGAAAGGGCAAGGGCAACAAGGCGGTTTTTCTTTCAAGAGCACCAAGGCAACAACCAGGGGCCACGAAGGCAATTGCCTCCGCTAAGTATCAGGCCTGCAAACCTCATGTTAAATCTCACCTAATACATTTTAAGAACCATCTTATCCTCTCACTATAGATCTCACAGCATGTGAAGTTGGTAAGCTTCACCCCACCCCACCCCGGTTTGGCTGTGTGGTTCTGAATCAATCAAACTCAGGTTAAATCAGGGAAGATTCAGGAGGATGTTGATTTATCCAGTCAGCATTGAAGCACAGCATTGATCTTTTCAAAGTGTTTATAAGTGTGATGCCTCCTGACCATTCATACCAATCAGAATATTGGAGTGAGCAGTGGATTCTACAAAGAGAAGGTTAGATTTTCACCTTCGCTGGACCGATTCCCATTGAGTCTAGATTGAAGGGATGGTTTTAATCTCTAAGCAGACCCTCCAGCCATTTCCATCTTTGGCTTACAGCTCAGTGGTGAAGCCAGGTACGGCAAACATTCCTACAGATTTGGTCCTGCCATCTGACAGAGGGGAAGCCACGTGTGAAATCCAACGGCTGAATACAACCTGTAAAATTGTTTTTCTTAACCATTCGCCTGCGGCACAATGTCATCTGGATACGAAACCTTAACATCCTGTTCGTCCATATGTGAGTCTGACATATTGAACATTTTGATCCCTTGGAGCTTGTTAGTTTTGGGGTTTGCTCCTTTTTTTAATTACAGAATCTTGTCCTTAATTCTTGTGATTCTCAGTAGGTAATTTGGGTTTACAGCAATTAGATTGATTGACAATTGTTTCAAAAATTCACAACTTTAACAGGTTCTAATCAACTTTGTATACAAGCTGGACACAGCTAGTTGGCACATGAGTTCCTGAGGAAATCTGCCCCCCCCCCTTACCCAGGTTGCCAGGGGTCAATCGGAGTCTGTGCCATGGGTACATTTTTAAAGATTTGAACTAAAAACTAAATTTATCAATACTTTTGTGACAATCCAACACATGTATCTCTCAAGATTAGGATAATACAATTAGGAAGTCACTAAGAAGATAATTTGTCTTATTCTTAAGGGTAAAACTAGAGAAGAAGTACAAACCTTTGACACTTGGGTTATGACATCTCGTCCCACCGAAAGCCCCTGAACAAAAGTTCTAGCGCTAATAAATGCTCTTTTGATATGGGAGGTCAGTTTAGCTGGTACGTCGCCGAACGGTTTCAGCTCATCTGTATGCTGTATTAAGCAATCCCAGAATGACTCTGTGTACGTGAACTGTGGGTTGAGCAGACTGAACATCCGTTGAAGTAACTCCGTGAAAAAATCCTCCATGGTGCTGGCGAGGTCGATGTCGCTGCCGTGGTAATACCGGCGAAAGTTTTCAAATAGCTCGTCAAAGAACTCAGAGTTTTGTTGGTATAGCGACCCATAGGTTTTTGTGAACATGTCTCGGAGATCGGCTTGCCCTCTATCAATCAACTCTTTGAAAAAATCTGAGGATGAAAAAGAGAAAAACTTGTTACTGATAATTTCAACATTCATGGCAAAGCAGTAGAAAATTCGCAAAAAAAGATCATTCGCGCTGTGCACATCCTTCCGAGGGTGCCCTGCACACAGACAAACAATTCATACAGATATCAGCCAGCTTATATATTTGACTTCATGTGTTCAAACAAAGATTTTTTTCCAGAACAAAACTACATTTTAGTACAGTTCTCAAATCTCACACACAGGATACCAAAGTTTTTAAAAAGCTAATCTTAGCACAATGTACATAAATCACTACGGACTGTTCACATTTATGTCAAGTATGCAATCATGCATGCAAGTATCATATGGGATAAATCAAGGATCACATGTTAGCCAGAGATAAATTGAGCACATAACTGAGCAGGCCCTAACGACATATCAATTTTATTTCTGACAAAAATTTCCGCCAGAGTTGGAACTCTGGGAATTTGCTTGTCAAATTCAGAGGAGGCTTATGAGAGGAAATCTCAAATGCTTGGAACCTCAGTCAGAGGATTCAATAAACAAATTAATCGGGAAATAAACAATTATTGTCAATTAAACCCTTGATGTTTTTCTCAGAAAACTGCAACAGTGAAACAGTGACTAATTTATATTGGCAGTTATCACACACGGACCAAATTGACATGCTTTTGTGAATTTAAAACCAGCATGTTTTACGCAATTGTTGCTATAACTATCTGTTGTTAAATTTGTGCATTGTATTTACTCTCCCATACAGACTTGACATTTTTTGCTAGCATGTGGCCTCAATCCTCCCACATCCACTTCTCCTATGTCACTCCACACCAAACCGTTCGGACTTGGATAAGATTGGAATGCCCAACCCTGGGACAAGCATTTTGTTAATTTGGGCCTGCAGCTCCAGTCCTTCTGAATCATTCACTTTGGCAATTGGATTGAAAAGGATTTGGGATTGCAAGGGTGATTTTAAACCATTTTTCCCCGTCTTGTTTTGTTGCATAATGTGTTCTCGCTAATTGAGAAAGATTCTGCCTGGCTTGGATTTTAAAAAAAAATCCAAAGATTCAATGTAAAATGTATAAAAACATGAAGCAATTTGGCACTAAATTTCAACAGCCTCAGAATTTGTTGGGGGACGCTAAGTGGCAGCAGACGTACATGTAGAAGATAAACCCATTGTTCTTGGAAATGTGCACATGCTCAAAACAACGTAAATTGAAAATTACCCAGTATGTCTGCGGCCACCTAGAGATGCAAAGTCTCCTATTATACACAATAGTAACTTATTTTGGTTGGTAAGCAACGTGGGATCAGCAACATTCACACCAGACTCTAACAAGACCAGTACACTTTGTTCTAAGCAAAGTCTATCTGGCAGAACCAGGCTATGTACAATGGAAGATTTCAGTTTTATTAACATGCTTTGAGAAACAGTCACCCCCCACCCATAGACAAGCTAAATTTATTCCATGTCTCTAACAACTTCAAGTGAACCGTCACTACTCTAAATTACCGTCTTGTTGAAAATCTATTAAACAATCTCCCAAGGAGCTCCAGTCAAACGAGGAGCTCGAGTGTAGTCAAACGATGCTCGGCCACCCTTCCTGGTCAACTACGTTGGCTATGAATCATTTAAAAGCCGTGTCCAATTATTAGACTCGTTAAGTTGAGGACTCTTTCTGCTGCCAATAAGATACACCCAATTTATCATCAATGAGATGAATAAGTAAATAGTTCTCTGCTTTCCCTACTTCGACAAAAAGAATAATTTAAATGTGGCCATCCTAAAGTGGAAAGATGTTTCTGCAACATGCATTTCTTTAAACTGAAGGTTGCGTTAAAAATTGAATCAAATTGAAATAGCAAGTAGTCCAATGTCCGGCATATACACAAATTTTTATGTGGTGTCCACATATTTCAATAATTTTTCTGATATAAAAAAACCCTCAATGACAAAAAATCTTATTTATAAACAAGAGGTGTTCCGAGCTTCGCTCCAAACACCTAATAAATTATTTGCAATGCCTACAGACAAAAACTGGATTGGAATTATTCCCGCTGTTAAGTCCAAAATTATTAGGGCAAATGTGAAAAAAGAAAAAATTAATGTGTGATAAAACCATATAGAGAAAAAGAAAAGGAAAATCTTGCAAATTTTCCTCAATTTCCCTCAAACTACGATGACTAATGCCAGCCACCACTTCAAACTACACATCCCAATCTCTTGACTGCTACGCTACATCAACACTTCCAGCATCGAATACAACCAGCACCCGGCCTCCATAATAAATTTATGAAATTGTATGTCAATGACTACCAGTTGGTTGACACTGGTAGACATCCAACGTTCATGAACAAATATTTCCCTCCAAATCCATCGTAATAAAAATAATATTACCAATCCGGACCTTACTGTCAGCTTTAGAGTAAGTCATTACGCATTTAGAGCTAATTAAGATAATTGGGTATTATTTACTGTGTGTATGCAAATACTGCAAGTTGGAGTCCAGCAACTAATTAGAATAAATTATGTAAAACACTACCACAAAGACTGCATGCACTGTGGTGTATTGGTGTATTGAACAATAAGAATTAGTGACAAGAAAAGGAATACGGTGAGTCACCATAGACTTGCTACAATCATTGCTATGTGACATTGAAAATCAACATCCATTCTCTATCATGGTATAACATCATTGATGCAATGCAAGTGTATGAATCAAACTGTCAAACTGCATCTGTTTTGAAGATTGCATAAAATGGATGATTGTTATTTTTAATTAGTTATTGCCTTAAAGTTTTAAAACCTTTGAGACAACATGTACAATATCTAGCAAACTCAACATGTTTCCAGAGTATGGTATTTCAGCAGTTTTTCATAAAGGAGTACTAGGAGACTGTGGGGCCAGTTTACTTATTGCTAAAACAAAGCTATACTTCCCTCGCTATGATAAAGACCCCCCCCCTCCCAATAAACCCTTGTATTATCCATCAGAACAATAAGGAGGTTGGGAGAGACTTATAGCCAGTCTAGGCATGACTGCTACACTGTTAATGCCTTCTTTGTTATGATAACGTTGTCATATGATTCATGCACATTACTGAAGCATCTCTGTGTATGATGATTGAGGAGGGTGGGATGGCAATATTGCAAGACGCAGCGTATCAAGGTATCAAAGGCCCCTCACAGTCCATAGTAACGAGGAATGAGCAAAAAGGGTTAACATAAATCAATACTCTTTTGAGTTGTGGTGCCTTTAAAAAGAAACCGGTGCACCGATTTATAGCGTGTGAACAACTCAGATGCTGTGATCAGTATGCTCTGATCGCCGTTTATTTTACTTTCTTTTTTTAATCCAGAAGCTGATTGGAGCATACAAGATTTATGTACAGTGTTACCGCAAACCTTACTAGATTGTACTTCCACCATGCAAAAATTCAAATCCTATTAACATATCAATTGACACCGAAACCAGTCGACTTATACTAAACTTGACAGTATGACACATGGCATTGTTGAGGTGAAACTGATAGTTAGGACTTTTAATTTCTATTGAGTTAAGAGATTTCATTCAGGTTATTATGCTTTGTGTGCTAGATAAACATAACATTCAGTGCAGACAAAGCCAAGCTGTAACATTGAAATAATGAAAGTTGTTTTGGGTAGTTTGTTATTGTTTGGACAGTGACTGAAGTGAAAGGTTCAGGGATGATGATGATACCAGTTCCAATCCTCCTCAGAAGTACTGCTACAAGCCAAGGAAATAGAATTTGTAGACATCTCCCTAAAAAAACAAAAACAAAGCCAAGCCGTACCAGTGAAACACTGAAAGTTTTTTCTTGTATTTTGTTATTGTTTGGACAGTGACTGAAAGGTTCAGGGATGATGATGACACCAGTGCCAATCCTCCTCAGAAGTACTGCTACAAGCCAAGGAAATAGAATTTGTAGACATCCCCCTAAAAAAATCCAAACAAAGCCAAGCCGTAACAGTGAAATACTGAAAGTTTTTTGCTTGTATTTTGTTATGTTTGGACAGTGACTGCAAGGTTCAGGATGATGTGACACCAGTGCCAATCCTCTCAGAATACTGCTACAGCCAAGGAAATAGAATTTGTAGACATCCCCCCTAAAAAAAATCCCAAACAAAGCCAAGCCGTAACAGTGAAATACTGAAAGTTTTTGCTTGTATTTTGTTAATGTTTGGACAGTGACTGCAAGGTTCAAGGATGATGATGACACCAGTGCCAATCCTCTTCAGAAGTACTGCTACAAGCCAAGGAAATAGAATTTGTAGACATCCCCCTAAAAAAATCCCAAACAAAGCCAAGCCGTAACAGTGAAATACTGAAAGTTTTTGCTTGTATTTTGTTATTGTTTGGACATGACTGAAAGGTTCAGGGATGATGGGTGACACCAGTGCCAATCCTCCTCAGAAGTACTGCTACAAGCCAAGGAAATAGAATTTGTAGACATCCCCCCTAAAAAAAATCCCAAACAAAGCCAAGCCGTAACAGTGAAATACTGAAAGTTTTTGCTTGTATTTTGTTAATGTTTGGACAGTGACTGCAAGGTTCAAGGATGATGGTGATACCAGTGCCAATCCTCTTCAGAAGTACTGCTACAAGCCAAGGAAATAGAATTTGTAGACATCCCCACTAAAACAAAATCCCAAACAAAGCCAAGCCGTAACAGTGAAATACTGAAAGTTTTGCTTGTATTTTGTTATTGTTTGGACAGTGACTGAAAGGTTCAGGGATGATGATGACACCAGTGCCAATCCTCCTCAGAAATACTGCTACAAGCCAAGGAAATAGAATTTGTAGACATCCCCCCTAAAAAAAATCCCAAACAAAGCCAAGCCGTACCAGTGAAACACTGAAAGTTTTTTCTTGTATTTTGTTATTGTTTGGACAGTGACTGAAAGGTTCAAGGATGATGATGATACCAGTTCCAATCCTCCTCAGAAATACTGCTACAAGCCAAGGAAATAGAAATTGAAGACACCTCCCCCCCTTAAAAAAACAAAAAAAAAACAAAGCCAAGCTGTAACAGTGAAATACTGAAAGTTTTTGCTTGTAGTTTCGTTATTATTTGGACAGTGACTGAAGTGAAAGGTTCAAGGATGATGATGATACCAGTGCCATTCCTCCTCAGAAATACTGCTACAAGCCAAGTCAAAGACATCCCACCCCCCTCAAAATACCCACCCCAAACAAACAAACAAACAAACAAACAAACAAACAAAACAAACAAACAAACATACAAACAAACAATGTACATAAAGGTTACATCACCAAAAATCTACATGGGATTGACAGAACTGACCAGGTTTATATTGGCTACAACCCCTTGTGTTTACAAAGCTATTTGTGTCGGTGCTGAGAAGAACTGGGCTTGATACAGGGATTGAGGTGCAGTAGAGTCTCAACATTTCGAACAGTGTGCTCTGCTCCAGATTTCAATTACATGCTTGTTACCCATAAACATACCCAGTTCTTGCCTCCTACACCATGCAACGCGACAGGGTCGCTATTATTCCAATTCCAAGGTAATTAACATAACACCAATGTGTGTAAGATGTGCACACTCTTTAATTAAAAGCAACCCAATACCACATGCAGTACAACGGAGAGCCCTGCCAGACCCTGGATTCAACCATTTAAGCCCAATTTAATTTGGTAAGATGTAATTAATGATGTTGGCAGTATTGGAAGGTGTCAGTGATGGCGTGATTGATGATTCCCCAGCAATCTTTGAATATCTCTCTCTTCCATGGTTCCCAACGGGAGGGGTTCTTGAGATGATAGATTGAAGATCGAGTGTTTAATGGACGTATTGTTGATGGTCTTCTGTGTCAGGGTTTATTTTCATTTTGGTCCGTTGAGTATCACAATATGCCTTGTGCCAGACTCTCTCTTGTTTTTTTTTTTAATATTAGGGTTCAATCAAAATTTTAATATTAGACACAAACAAGGACTGGAGGTGAAAAGTTTAAATATTTTGTTAAAACATTTCTACTATTAAGAAGATCGATAAAAAGATTGACCATCAAAATTGTTTGATGATTTAGATACTCAACAGAACTGAAAGATATTTATCAGATTCATGGTCAACATTTTTTCTAAAAAGGTATTTCACATTGAAGTATTATTTTTCAATTGAAAAAGACAAGACCACTGGGCTTGTCCGGTAATGTATTTACTGGCCTGACGCTAAAATCACTGGCCTCGGGCCTGCTGTCCAGTGTTAATTTTGAGCCCTGGAGGTGGGATATGAACCCGGGTTCGCAGAGGTGAAGAGCCAGGAAAGAAACCACCGAGCCCACCTGATTCCCATGTGAATGTCAAATCTCTTTGTGAAGCAAACAAAATCATGCACTTTAACTACTCAACTGCAGTTTGTCAGAAAAAAGAGGACATTTCCAGGCACAGCAAGAATTTACACCCCTTACAAAAAAATTTCAACATCACAGCTAAGAACCCCAAAACGAGAAAAATCAGCTGAAAAGTCGCACGCCCAGTGAATGGGTCTGAACATTCAAAGTACGCAGGAGACTTGCAAGGTCTATTGTCAAGTATTATTACGCATAAATCAATCCCGTCCCTAATCCTTCGCAAATGATCTAAGGTGACCCGAGAATAGGTGAGCCTCAATTCGGAATGATCAACCAACCTTCCAGACTGACAAGACTGATCCATCCCTCTCTAATCCACCAACAAGGTCGTCTTTTCTCAGGCTTTGTCATATAGATCTCTTGATAGAAACTATGCTGCCTTATAACTATATCTTTACATAACCGAAGGTTGGTGTTCTCCCCCACCACTAACTATAAATGTCAAAAAGTCAGGATTGGAACTCGTTTGAGCTGATTTTGTAACATTGAGACTCGTAAGGAGAACATCTTTCCTCTTTAAAAAAAAGTGCTAGAAGGTGTCTTAGTCATTGTCCTTTTTCTACACACCTTTACTTGCTATAGTACACAGGGAACAATTTCGTCAAGCAATTTTGCTTGGCAAAAAATTTGGACTGAGCATTTTTTGTACACACTTATATTGAGTAGCAAATGATGATCTTTGAGTAGCAATTGGTACATTTGGTGTAGCATTTTGCTATGCTACACAAAGGAAATCATTCACTGGTGCATATGTTTTGCCATATCACCTCATCCCATCCCTGTTATCTGTTCCTAAGGTATTCTGCTAGCTTCCCCCTCCCCCCTTGTACTGCTGCACTTTGGAACTCCCTACCTGTATCTCACTTGCCAACATCTTACAATCTATTCCAGTTCAAGAGAAATGTGAACAGATATTGGCTCTCCCTTTTAACTTAACTACATTTTCCCTGAAGCCCTCACCTTGAGTGGCCCTCTTCCTCTTGCCTTGTGTTTGGCAATTTTAAAAAAAAAACAGAGAAAAACATGGAATGTCAAAAACAAAACTAAACGGATAGTGACTGTTTGATAAGGACATATTGCCAAGAACCCAAACCTTCAGTTTTTTCTCCGAACAGTTAATTTTTGAAGCCATAAAAACAGCAGAGTTTATCATTACAAAATCTAGAAACAAGACGGACATGTAGGTTTTTTTTTCAATTGTTTTGATTTCATTTTACCAATTGTTTATTAAGAAATCAAGAAACAAACAACGTAAGTTTGTTTTGGTTTGTTTCATTTTTTTGTGGGCTCTTTTACATTGTACTATCAATTCATTCATAACAAATCTGGAAACAAATTGTGTGTATGTCAGGCCTGGAATTTCAACTTTTAGAGGGCGAGGCCATTTCCATTTTGAAAAGAACACTTCCATTGGAAAATCTTAGAGTCTATGTGATACTTTTGAAGGGGCACCGAGGCCAAGACCAGGGGAAACAAAGGACATTGCCTCTGTGGCTTCGTGTAGTTCCAGTCCTGATAAGTTTGCTTTGTTTTCCATTATCAATTTATTATTACAAAATCTAAAAAATATATATACATGTATCTGAATGTTTGTTCCCTATTTCATTTTCTATCAGCATCGTCAAAAAATAAAAACAGGGGCCGATTTCACTAACGCGTTTTGATCATCGCAAACGCCGAAATCGATTGCTAAATCCCACATCCATCGCAACTTAGCGATGGATTTTGGAGAACGATTTCACAAAAACTTTGCGATGAGTTTACTCATCGCAAAGTTTTATTTAGCGACGACAATTTTGCGATGACTCGCTAGTGGTCGCAACGTATAAGTTCGTCACAAATATGACAAATTGTGCCATTTTGTGCTTAGATTTTATTAGCAGTGTGCGTCTTGACGTAGTTTGTCCGTGAATTCAAGAATAAAATGACGTTACATTACCGGGAGACTCGGGATACCCACAACGCAGTTGGGCGATGACACCTTTCAGCAACGCGACTGCTACCGAGAGAGTTTAACATCGGTAAAAAGGACTCGATCTCCATCTATTGGTTTCAGTTATTCTAACCATTCGTCATTTTGTTTAAAAGTGTCGGACATTCAGTTGTTAGAAACAAAAACCGTCCGAATACATGAATTTAACAGTTTTGTCATACCAATCTCAACGTTACAATAATATACAAATGAAGCAAGTTTAATTTGATTTCATGTGAACCTTTTTTGAATGAATGCCTAGAATTTAAGCATTAATATGGTCTTCCTGTTGTTATTTTTGATGCACCAGCATGAAAACGATTCACGTTCAAAATAAACTGCAATTTATGCATTTCGTTTTTAATCAAACCGCGGCAACAAATATGTGACATGTACGACGTCTACCATGCGACGAACGACGATTTTGCTGGGTTGTGTTAAAGGTCACTACTTTTAGCCTCGTACAAAACGTTAATTTTCATTTTTATATCATCGCAACTGCGATGACTTTAGTGAAACGCAAAATCAGCGACGTCGCAAGCGCGATGGATTTGCGGTTGGCGATCTCATCGCAAGCGTAATAGCGATGATGGCAAATAAAGACTTTAGTGAAATCGGCCCCAGATCATGTTTTAATGGTCAGAGAAAACAACTGAACCAGGATCTAAAGATATTTCTTAATTCACATAAAACATAGTTTGTGTAGATTGTGTGTGTAGATTGCAGATAATGAGAAAATCAGATCACCCCATGAACTAAATTGAGATAACTCTTGCCCAACATAAGCTGTTCTTGAGCCTCATTGGATGATGTCCAAAGCAACAATTTCCTTTATTTCCTCCTTCTTGGGGAATACTGCCAATAACAATTCATGTCTTTATTTCGCAACCTAGGGATCAGCGATGACAGCTGAAGTCATCAAACATTGCAATTCTGGGAGGTCAAAACAACATTTTCAGAGAAGAACCCTTGATAGCTCTTTCCAACAAAAGAGCGTCTGATCATTATGAGGTCTAGCAACAACAAAAGGCGTATTATTTGACTTGACAGCCTGGTACAAGTAACAAAAGGACTCCATCAGCACTTTGAAAGGAAGGGATTGTATCTGGTGCTATGGTTAAACCAGAAGCCTTACCCATATATAAATTTCCTGCATGAGCGATAAGACTGCATAAGTTTTCCCAAGAAAACGTGGTAAAAAAAACCCTCCTTCATCTGGTAGGTTGACTGCAGATAATTGCAGTCGAGATTATGTTTACCAAGTGTTTGTTTAGCAAACAAACTCTTCCTTACAAAATCAAGACAAAATGTAAGAGGTCTTTACACCTTTTGGCTAGGGCGCTATAAGCTAGTCACTCCCTGCATGACATCACATCAATGCAAATTGTAGTAAACGGTGCCCAAACAGGAATACATTCACTAACCATGTATGATTCGATAACTAATGATAATATAACTAAAACATGCCAGCCACAATTTGCACTTCCAACCTTGACTTCGTGCAAGTAGCTGCTGTGTCCACAGTAATGGTTATAAACATATCACAACCGCAAGCTCCCTTAACCATTTAGGAATTCGTAAACGGGCAAAGTAAGAGAGTCTGATATGCACCAAGTTTACAATGTACATGTAGCCGTAGCCCACACCTTTTTAGATTGTAACTCTCTCTCTCTCTCTCTCTCTCGTTGTGTGAGGAATTTCATTTCAGTATCGAAAATTGATTGAAACAGGGCCTATAGTTTATGGTCAAAGATTGCAAGCGCTGATTAAAAACATTTTCATTTCGATTCAAGACTGGTTTGCAGTAAATTCAGAAACATCTCAGGAAACGGTCTTTCAAGGGAATGTAAATAATGGAGAGCTATATGGAAAACAGTCTCAACTCAGCAAGTGCTTGATTTCATTCTTCTTGCTCTGTGATTTCAAAGATGCATGCTTCGGTATAACAGGGTTCTCCCCATGCAAAACTAACATATCCAGCTGACCTGTGTAAATTGCGTGCCGATACGCATGAATTACAGCTGATAGGCAATTTCTTTTATTTGTTTATAATTTTTGTTATACTTTAAACCAAACTCACAGAAGTCATAAAGATGAAACCATTTTGGAATTGCCCACATTGCACAGTAGGGCTATTAAACCAAATATAAACTCCAAGTAACAAACATTCTGAGGACCTTGTTTTAGTTCAGTGTGCTTTGGCAAAACTTCCAAAGTTAGAATGCCTTGCAGTTTTGACAAATCCTGGGGAGAGACCCAGGGTTTCTTATTTAAAGGAACATTACAGAATTGGTTTTTGCTAGCAAAACAGTTGCTGGCAGTGTAAGCACTTTATGTAATCCACCATATACATAAACTGACAAACCTGTAGAAGTTTGAGATCGATCGGCCATCTGGGTCACGAGAAAAAGTGAAAAACCGATTACACGATTGCATGAAATCATATAGACTCAACAAATGAATAAAACGCTCACTGAGCGATAATTTCCAATCGGAATATTAGTTTATTCATTTCTCATCAAATATAGCATTTCAGACAGAAATATTTCAAGGGATGTTTTCTACTATCATCATCATTAGACCGTGTAAGTTTTATGTAAATCTGTGATCAAAAGTATTTTTTACAAGTTTTTTTCTTACCAATTCTGTAATGTTCCTTTAAAGACCTTCATCTGGTTATTTCCTACTACCTTGCTCAGTCCAACCCAACATTAATTTGCTAAAAAGATGTATATCATCAGATTTGTGTCTTCCTAGAAAAAATGTTGTCATCCGTAAAAGAATTTCTTTTACAATATTTTCTTTTAAAGAAAATATTGTTGAGTTCTAGCCCATTCTGATACAGGACTACGGTAGGGGTTTGCAGAAACTCGCAAACCAACAAACAATTCAAAATACAAGGGAACTAAAACCCGGGATTATGTGGGTGTGATGCTATCCTGCATATATGATTTGCATATCTAGAGCATTAAGAACCACAGGATCTTGTAATGTACAACGAGAATGAGGGATTATATTACCCCATGAATAACACCAATCCTGCCATATAGGATGGTGCTTAGATATCTAAGCAGGCAAGATTCCTCTAGCCTCGAGCTAAATGCATCCGATTAACCTGTTTACCTCTTTTTTTTTATGAAAAGCCGTCCACAGTATTCTACAGTTTCAGCTTTCATGATATAAAGTACATTATATATGCATGTGTGCAATATTTTGTACACATTTTTTTTACAGTTGTAAATTGAACCTGTCAATTGTATTGATTTTTGTGTGTGTGTTCAGTTTGTTTTTTAAAAATTGATGTTTGTTGAGCACCATCGGAATTCATGAGTATTGAATATTCATGTCCTGATAAGGGCATCCCAAAACACTTGAATCAATGGTCGGGTGCCACCATTATTTTGAAGGGTATACGGGTTGATGTTGTGGATGCATTAGGTGAGAGACTGGTTCACAGGAAATGAGACAGGAGGGGTATTGATGAAGGGAACTTACTCCTAAAGTGGTAAGAAACAGGCAGACAAAAAGACAAACAGACTTGCACTTGGAGCATTCGATCCAATCCTTCATATGAAACCTACTCGCCCCCCCCCCTTAAATTTATTCCTCCTATTGCAAACACATGAATTGAAGGCCAGATCTGAGCGAAAATCAGAAGACTGTATGATTTCATTAACGTTAGGCTGCAGTTGTTGAAATCTAGACCATATTTGTCAATTCTTTTCAAGCAACATACACCCTTGTAAGTTATAAGCTTCTTTAGTTCTTAAAAGTGTTTCCAACAAAAGCTCTTAGTATTCTCAAAAAAAAAATTGTTTTGAAAGAGACTTGTTTTCAACCCTTACCCTGCAAAATGCAACAAAATGCACCAGCTGGTAAAGGTAACGTGTTGTATTTAGCAGTCAACTCAAATCTCATAGCTTGCAGTGTTGAATTTTGCAGGGTACAGACAGGCCCCTAACATGTCCAGCAGGAAAAACCACCCAGAGCCAGGATCGGCGAAAACCAGTTCACTTCACAAAGCAACAGAATCCTGTTGCATTTTGCTGTATTTTGATACAAATACAGCAGGGTGCCTTAGATGGTGGTTCAAAATCCAGCACATATCGTTGCCTTTTATGATATAAGGGAAGCAGCTACTTTGGCATGAAAACACCAGCTTTCAAAAAATGTTTTTCTGTGCAAGGTCCTTGTTGACGATAATAAAACCAACCTACGTAATTAATGTTTAAATTCCTCAACTATAGTAGTATTTGTTCCTAATTTAATTTCACAACGGAGCTTGTTGAATTCCCAAGCTTATATGAACCTTTAAGGCTTAGTACAATATAAACACTGGAACAAAATTCTTCTGAATTTACGTCAACTTTAGATCAACCTAGATCCAGAGCTGACAAATTTACTAACTGAAATTTGATTTCAGGCCCAGGTGATCGTCTGATCTGATTTGCCAACTAAAATATTATCAGAAATTACCACAGCACGTCGTTGCTAGGAAATGTAGAGCTCCCGGGCTTGGTAACATGTGATCCTATTGATTATCAGAGAGCGTGGTTAAGATCCATGGGAGATGGGGAAACTGCAGATGAGGAAGAGGAGGGGGAGGGGAATGATTTCCCAAATGGTTTTCTGAGTGTAGAGGTACTGCAGGGTATGAGAGAATAGGGTTTCAGGGAAATACAAGGATGGCTTTTTGAAGTAAAACCTTTAAGCTGTTCTCAAGTCTGTGAATCTGCAAATGGGAAGTACAATTTATATAGAACTAAAACATTTGAACGGTTCCAAAAACCAAAGGTATACTTTGCCTTTAATTTAAGGGAGAGCCCCGACTTAAAAGCAGTTCGAAAGTGCACACATAGGGTACAAACTATGCCGTGCATTGGTTTTTTGATGATGACAAAGGCTTGAACTTGGTTTCCCCCCTTTGGCTTGACTTGTTTCCTTATCTGTTGTTAATGATGGAGATGATGCTGAAGATGGTGTTTAGATTAATATAATGATAACTACTTGATGATGGTGAGGTTGTTTATTGTTATCACACTTCTACTGACCAGCACATGTACATGTACTTCATGAATCAGCGCCACGGCTGCAATCAAAAAGCAAGATGGCTGCTGTAGCATGCGCTACAAGTTCTGGAATGTCACAGCTTAGTCCCGGTTTAACCTAAGTGCATTATTTACAAACTGTGCTGACCAGCCACCTGGGCAGCTCAAGCACTTCCAATGGTTTCAGCGTTTTTGACCGGCTGACGACAATCGTGGAGAAGCAGTTGTGAATATTGTATTGATCCGTACATGTAGTGTGTTCAGTGAGAGGGCTGTAATGAACTCTCAGTTGGAATTCCGAGAGCGTATGGTGCATGAATGGCCGGTCGTGTTTACTGAGAAAACATCATGAGGTGATTGCCGCAACTGTCTGTTGACTAGGGGTTGTATGTGCACACAAAGAGTGAATAATTCTGCAGTTGCGACGGAAAAGGCTTGTGGATTTCTTGTGGGACTACGCCTGTGGCGGTGCAGCAGCAGCTGAAAAGGCTTTGAGAGGATAGCTCATGTGTTTATCATGATTGTGTTGGAGATGTTCAAATACAAGTAATGTTGTTTCAACTGGATAATACTGGTGCTTGAATGTGGTAGAAAACACGCACATATTTTTTTTTTTTTTCGAAAGTGTTTGACACTTTTAATGAGTAAAATCAGAAACAGAAATTGGTTTAGAAACAAGACACAGATGTCAGAGTTTGCCCTCAACTTTTTCAGTGACCAGCCAGCAGGACCAGTTATCTCGTTATGTCACTAGTCCACCTGGAGACAATATAGACTGGGGCCTCAGGTATTTTAACTGGCGTTTGGCCAGCGGACTACTGATCAGGAAAATGCTGTTTAAACTTTGGGGGTTTCTAATTTAAAAGTACAAGTAGCACTTGTACATGCAGGTGTATAAATGAGAAATGGGTAAAACCTATTTGGGATTAAAAGTTTTTTTAATACGGCTCATAAAGTTTAGGTAAAGACAAAGTTACTCTAAAGGTCTGTAACATTTTTCGTGTGAACAAAAGTGCATTGTAATAGTAAGGGGTGCAAAGAGGTGTGTTTGTGTATGTTAACAACAGTGCTTTAGAACCCTTAACGTTTCTACGTACATGGGCAAGGCAGTTTTCCCTCATAAAGTGCAGTCAAGAAAAACCGAAATGTCTTTGAAGAGGCATCAAGTACACGGCCCTGGGGGGATAGGTGTGATGTAAAGCCCATGGCCTGGAGCAAGCTGTTAAGTAAAATTCCCAAGCCAAAAGATGTGTCTGATCCCCATTTTGAGTATTATTGAAAAAACGGAAAGCGTTCTCTTTCAGCCCAAAACTTCACCATTTTCGCTTCGTAGCTCTTACTGCTTCTAAAATAAACAAACATTGAAACTGACAAGTTCCTCTTACAAAGTGCGATACGATCGACATTATATTCAAATCTAGAAATGGAATTCCTGAGGAACTTTTACAAATGTTTCTTTCAACTAACTTCCTTTTTAGTTACGATTGCAGGCTGTCAATTAGTCTTAAACTAATCCCTTCAACGTTGGAACGAATAATGATAGGTTCAACAGTTCCGTGATACTGTGTGTAGCCAGCATTCATATCGATTAATTGGTAACCCAGCATTTTTCATTTGAAAAGATTTATTGGCTCTACCAGTTTTAAACGTTTCGTTAAAGCACTCAATACTCAATAAAATGAAGTTCAGTTTTTCCAGTTGGTTAGGTTGTTATTTTGCTCCATTCAACTTTCTTGGATTGATCAACAAAACTGCATACTTCGTATACACAGACTCCACATGTCACGATGTGATAAAAATTACTTGGAAAATCTAAGACATCTGCTTGCCAGGTTGAAAATTCGTAAAGCAAACTATTTTACCGAATGTACATTACAAGATGGTGCAAACTTGAGTTGATATTTCAGCAGTTTTTCCCAACCTCAAAGTTCATGTTCACAGTTACCCGAGTTCAGATAAGTCCTGTGACAAAAAGTATCTGTGGACACCCCATGGGCATACCGTACAAAGGCCCCAAAATCCACCTGTTTCACCCCCCTCTCTGTTGAACAAGGGACAAGCCCTCAATTCTAAAAGGGCATTTTTGACCAGATTACGAAAAATGATAAAAATCTATCCAGCTTCAAGGAATGAAGTCTGGGGGAGACAAGGACAGTGGAAAGTGCCCAGAGCTGAAATGAATATGGGTTTCAATTCTGCAGGTTGTATTTTACACCGTACTTCATTCTGCCTTCATAAGGCCACCAGTTTGGGGGTTGGCTTAAATTCTATAGAATTTGTTACAACAACACGTACTTTTTAAGAGACTAGTGTTTGGTAAAGTAGTCTCTCTGATTGGTAATCTATGGGTGTTTGACATTTCATTTACCATATTCCCATTATTGTGAATTTTTGATGATGCAACAATTCTGGTTTGACAAAAAAAAAAAAATGGGGGCAAAAAGGCTTCGGTACATGGCGCGTGAGTGTAAATGTGAGTCAACTGTATAAATTCATTTCTTAGTATACTGTTATTTCTAAGCACTGAGGAGATTGAATTATTGAGCAATTGGATGAGAATTAGAACAATAAATGAGCGATGCAATCAAAGAAGGGTTTAATGATCTCTCCATTGTAGTTTTCCTGGTATCATTTACCAGAAGTGGTATGTTTACATGGTGTACAGATTAAATGTGTCCAATATTGATCCAATTCGTCATGTAATGCTTCGCATCGCTGACGGTATCATTGATTGGTATTTATGATTACTTAACCACACTAAATGCTGGGCGACAAATAAGGCAGCAGTCTTCTTAATAATGCATGCATAAAGTAATACGGTTGGTCAGCAGCATTACACACACTCCTCAATGGAGTTGAACCAGGGCTATGAATGGAGAAGCTGCAGACAAAATGTGATAGCTGAAAAGTACAGGGATACTCTTCAGACAACTAAATAAGTACAGTGCTCTTTAAAATTTGTTTCAATCAAGAACTGGGTCTCAGCCTTCATACAAGGAATTAGGGAGTCCAAATTTGCTGTAAAAAGAAAAGAAGGGCATTCTTCGTCATCTTCAAAATATACCGCAATGCATCTTGAGAAACAGAGTAGTTTAAAAGAAATCATGCTGCCAAGATGGCCGCCATGCTGTAGTTTACATGTAACTATGCCAGGTTTTATAGTTGAGTAATGCATTACTTCATAACCAGCGCGCCATCATGGTTGCTGGTGTTGCTTGGACTCGGATTTCACCCTTGATCCTATGCGCCCCGATCATGCGCAGTGGGACATGCATGGGCTATTTGCGAATTAAAATATCTTAACCATTCAAAACCTGTCGGACTTGAGAACTGCACTAGAACATTGATAATGCTTTATATGGGATTGAGGGCCCATTTCCATGACTGTGCTTACCACGGAAATCTGAATGTACGGTACATA
This sequence comes from Pycnopodia helianthoides, assembly GCA_032158295.1. Lineage (NCBI taxonomy): Eukaryota > Metazoa > Echinodermata > Asteroidea > Forcipulatida > Asteriidae > Pycnopodia > Pycnopodia helianthoides. The sequence goes on from CM063259.1 coordinate 12,805,606, forward strand.
CACTTAGCAGGGTACCAAAGGACGCAGAATTGAAACAAGATCTTTAGAATGTTTTTTACTTGATGTTTGGCATGGTCTTAAGCCCTAATGTGTATTCTGGAGCATCATAAATGGTTTCATCTTGATAAATTTTTTTTTAATAATAATAAATTTATCAAAATATTTTGGGGGGGCGTACTGGCCAAAATATGCACATGTCCGCACAATATTTGCACGTATCGACCTGATATGCTAGCTTGTGCATGGGGAGAACCCCGCATAGAATCACACGCTTTACAGGCACAGAGTTCTGTGGTAAGCAGTGCCAGGAAATGGGGCCAAGGTATACCACTATTAACCAGAGTATAACCATGTGGTGCTGGATTTAGATTACATGTAGGATATCACTCAGGGGAGTCAGGGGACTCATGGTTAACATGTTCAAATTCAGAACAGCAAGTCCAGAGCCCCTCTGCATTAAAACATTCTATTAGTGTAAAAGTTAAACTATTTTTGTTGACTTTGCTATACCATGGAGCACACTTTTAATTAGCAAAGTTAGCCCCTGCTTGAGGGATGGAACTGCAGTTTGTCCCAAAAAGAGTGGAAAGTGCCAAGCACAGCAAGATTTTGTACTGTGTATTTCAATTTTCTACGGGACAGCTGAGAAACCTAAAACCAAGGAAATCAGCTGATCATCTATGAAAAGTTGCATGCCTGTAGAGTGAAGTTCGGTGTGAACATTATAATATCAACTACACAACGCCCACAAACTCCTTCCCACCCAAGTTGCTGGTAAGTGCAAATACCTCCTGAACTAATGCCTTTACAGGTCATGTGCTAGTCTTCATTCCCCTCAAGGTGCAGACTTAATGCCCACTTAAGATGTTCTTCAAGTTGAACCCAGTTCTAGAACACTCTGCATTCTGCTTTTGCAATCAAAATTTACCTTGATCGGCACTTCAAATAAACCTTTCCCATGGGGCAGTTTACTGCACACCAAAACAAATTAAAATAAAATTAATAAAGATATGCTGTACATATCTTGTACAGAAAAATACCCATGCGCAGAAACTGCACCATGGAAAGATTTGTTTGTTCAAAAGTGCCAATTGAGAAATTTGTATATATATTACATGCTTTTATTTTCTGCCCTGTATTACTGTTGTCAAAAAGCACGCTGAATTTTACGCAAAGTGAATCCCAGATTTATATACTGTGCATCTCAACCCCCTCCCCTGATTTCCTACATGTGGATAAGATTTGCCTTCTTTCTTCAGCTTTCCAATTTGCCAATTTCCTGCCATTATATGTTGGCAGTGCCCGCCATTGAAGGAATTCCAGGAGGATGTGAGCACACCATCCCGCTAGGTGCTGCTAACACCTTCCTTGATCGGTTACAACCGCCAGCTGGTCAGGTGCTTCGTTGGATGTCACAAGACGGATCTCTTTCATCTGGACATATTCAATGGTGACGATTTTCTCAGAAAGGATCGACGATTTCAAAGTGAATAATTAATGTTTAACCTTGATGCACGATTGCACTTCATTTGCGAGGTCACATACTATTCAAGGAAGAGCGCCCTCGTTGAAAATGACATATATAGACCTTACCAATGTTGATAAACAAACCGCGCTGGTTGGCATGAACAGCCAAACGTTAGCAAAACATTAAATCGAGTGGACCAAAATCAAAACTTCAGCAAACTTTAAATTAAAAATAAATACATCCCATGATTGCTTGCTTTGTTTCCAACAAATTCAACACTATTTTAAAATCTTTGAGTAACATTAACATTGTTATTGTTTTTTGCTTTGCATTTATGGTTTCCCATAGTTTTCCAACCTTGGTTATCAAAATTTCAGGCTGTGACGTTGCAATGGAAAGGTCTAGTTTTGTCTGTGTAGGTTTGATCACCATATTCACTTATTTCATCCAAATATATTTTCAGAAGAAGTTCTCCGACAAAATGTCCAACTATGAGTAATGCAATGTACAGATGGTACTGCAACAATGACTACAAAGAAAGGTATTGGCATGAAATTTGACTTAATTAGTCCAGATTATTTTCCTAAAGTCTTGGAGCATGTAACAATGAAAAAGAACACCACCTCGCAGGATTGTTTACATGGATTACATTTCACAAAAATACTACTAGTACTAGTACTAAACTAGTTTTCCTCCAAACCGAAAAGAATGAGTCATGAAACAGCTGCAGACATATCATGTAAGGAAATATTGGCATTCCTGCATTAGAGAGTCAACCCCTGTTGTTAAGGAAGTCTTTTTATGCTCAGACTGGTTCACGTCATGTCCAATTGCCCGAAACCAGACATGTTTTACTCAACCATTTTACTCCAGTGCAGACAGCAAGTAACCAAAAGAATTTGACCCTGTGACCTCAAATGGCCAACTTGCTGGGTTGTTAAGCTAGATGGTTGACAAAACATTGTACTGCACCTTTGATACAAGTGTGTGAAATGTTTTTTCACTTGAAAGCTTTCTCCATTTCCTTATAAAAAATAATACTGAGAGTTCCATTCTTTACGAGTTTATTCCAATTTAGTATCCCCACCTATACTGTTAACCCTCACCAGATACAATGCACAATGTACATGCCACCTTTTGCTCAATACAATGACAGTCCTCACATCTCTTTTCAGATCTGCTATTTTAAGATTTAGCCATGATCAATCAACAAACTTGGCGCTCAAAGGTTTGCAAAGAAAATTTCACAAACAGAAAATATGTTTATAACTAGTGTTTATAGGAGAGAGGAGTGCTACAGTCCCAAACTGTCTGGATATGAAGTGAGTCAGTAGGCCCAAGTGCGTCTATCCACCTCCATGGTCTATCTACTTGCAGAAAATTCAGTTTGGGGAGATGATCTCCGAAACAATAGATAACTTTTCACAGTTCCTTAAAAAAAAACCTTCTTCAATCCTGGTTAAGTTTAAACAGACAATTTATCAAACCCCAAATCAGTATGGTTATGATTTTTGTAAATTTATTTAAATATTTTTTTTTTCTTGTTTACTGATCGAGATTAGAAATCGTGAAGCTAAAATGCGTAATTTCTTCTTTTGATTTTTAAAACTTTTCGACTGATAACTCATCTTTTTGTCACGACTCTGAGTCACATGGGAGCTGCACTGTGGCTAATTCTAGAGGAGTAATCTTAACATAAACGTGCAGTGAATCTCATGAATCTGACGACGTGAATGCAGACTGAATTATTGATGCTGTGTTGGGCGACACGTAAATACGTTTGAGGCACACTACTTGTTCCAACATTATTTGCTTGCCTTGCAGCATTGGGAAAATTCCTGAGTTCTATAGGCAGAAGGGTGTGGCAAGAAGGTTCTGCCAATTAATTCACGATATGTTAATTTTTCTATTAAAAAAACATGTAAACTCATACCCACAGTATGAAGGAATGTTACAAAAACCAAATTAATGGAAAAAACATACACACGATTCATCAGGAAAAATGTTGATTTACACTTTTTTTCATCATGAATTGGAAATGGCCTTTATCTCTCTGCATGACTTGCTTTTTGAAATTGTTAATATTTTGACAGGTCAGTCACTAAAGCAGCCTAGGTTGTATTGAGACTGTCAAAACAGTGGCTTGTTGTTTTCTCATGTCCTTGATGGCAAAATTTCCATCAAATCTTCGCTTCTTTTGATCATACTAACTCTCAACTTGATCTCTAAGCAACTTACCATCAAATCTCTCTGATCTTCTAATGAAGTAATCTCTACTTGTGCTGCTCTTTTCGTAAACTAAATCCTCAAACTCTGACCCGCTGGTCAGGCTGAGTTTTTCCTCCATGTCAGCAGTGCAACATGTGAAACCTTGTGGACATATTCTGAGATGTTCTCCTGTAGATTAGACAAAAAAATACAAGAAAATTTAAAATCAGTCATAGGAAACAAAACTCTGAACACTCTAGCAAACAGGCTCAAGTAACTACGAGCTCTCTTTTTCCAAATAAATACTAAAAATTATCTTATTGCTTCAAAAGTTATGAAGAACATACAGCACTTCTTACAACAATCGCAAACAGGTTAAAGAAAAAACTTCTTTAAATAAAAAGAAGTTCTGTTAAATTTTCCAAAAAGCTAAACATTGATAATTTTTCTGGCGATGTCAACCTTGGCTCTGATACTGAATATTCACCTTTAAGGACTTCCATTTTTTGACAAAGCCTCCCAAGACTCGTGACATTTGACCCTGCCCAGTTCACCTGTTCTCCTATAAACATTATTTATCCAATTGGGAGAGGCCTAGCCCAGACACAGTGGGATACCATCCTAGTCTGTAGGTGGGTCTCGACATGAGTGGCGCCAGGGTAATTTCATCCTTTACCAGGCAGAGAGATCTCTATATAACAATGTGGAATTTAGGCTGGACATAACATTTTTTTGCCCTAAAAACAGCACCAGTTGCTGAACTGTTTTTTGGTTGCATTTCAGGAAGCAGAAGAACCATTTTATCTGCCATTTTATCAATATTTTGTATTTTTAAACACTTGCGCTTGAGTTCAGTTACGGAGACTAGGGAGCAGTCAGAATCAGCAAGACAAGATGTTAGAACAATACAACTTGTGCAGACCCAGGACAAAATGGGTTAAGGTTTTAAAACATGCAGCTACCCTAAAAATAATAAACACATTGTCCTGCCATGAAACAGCAACAACAGAAGCAACTTCCTGTATGGAAGCCATTAGGGAAGTGTTTTAGCAATCTAAAACCCACTAATGGCTCCATATCTTATCAATCCAGTCTCACCACAGAGAAAACAGCAGCGGTTTCAACAGTGCCAAGAAGTTTGACACATTTAGTTCAATCAGATATGGTCAAGTGTTTTGTGTATGTTTTTTCTTTTAGATGGAATGGAAGATGTCTGGTTTGGACTTTTGGAAATGAAATGCCCAGCCTAACATCCGAGTTCAAAAGCCAGAACCTTCTGGTTTATAAGGGCTGATTTGTATTAAGGTTGGATGTAAAAATAGAAAGTTTACAGACATAAACAATTTTGTTCTTTTTTCACTTTTAACCTTTAGAGACCATTCATTTCTGTGTAATTATCACAATATACCCATACATACATGGCAACTATTTTTCAGTAAAAGTGCCCCCAAAAATCGAATATGAAACAGAAGTTGTTTTGTTTTATAAATGTAAAAAATAGTCAACATGGGAAACATTGTCAAATGTCAATTCTGGACATGACTTTCACAATATTTATGGGACTAGAAGTAGATCAAATCTTGAGACCGTATGCCGCTTGTGGCCGCTATGGTCTCTTAAGGGTTAACTAGGGCTCATATTTGTACACCTCATCTAAAACTCAGGAAATATCCTTTCAATAACATGGGATGAAATATTCGTTTCCATAAAGTTTCAGGAAAATTTCATTCCAGGAATCTTGTTTTCATTATTACTTTTTTTGTACAGCCACTTTAATAAGGTGTCCACAACTCAGCGTTTTTTAATCTTCAACATTACGCAGAAGTCTCGCAATCCATGAACTGTGACTTGCACGCTTAATGAGTCGAGTAATCGTCAACACCAACGCAAGCTTCCTGGAGAAAAAGGGCAGCTTCCCCCGAGGATAAAAAACCTGAGAAGATTGGGGAGGGTAGGGCTCTAAAAAATTTATGAACCTCTGAAGTTGGCTTTCGTTTCGTTGATTTGTTGATAGGCATGTCCAATCAAGGTGTTTTGTTGATGCAGCAGCTAGCTTCTCATGTGTAAAGACGTTATTAGAAACTAACTCTCTCGAAATGTGACATTCTTAGTAAGACTATCTAGACTTCAGCTTCAAAATTTGAATTCATGGATCTTAATACAGTGAACTCGTTCACTGCAGGTACAAGTAACATGTACGTACATGTAACAGAGTACTTCAGTTAATAACATTTGCTTTTTGGATACCGGTGCTCTTTACATGTAATATTACTAAGTGCATGTTTGATGCATATTGTACTCAATGCTAATGAGCAATTTACCAGTGTAACCTGTACGTGTAGAGGTACTTACATTTTTACAATAAAGGCAACAGTCATAGCATACAAAGGCACAAACAAGTAAAACTGTTTCAACATCTTCGCAGTAGGCTTGATACTCTGTTCTTTTAAAAAAGGCAGTTTTTCCTTAGTAAGGGCACCTCTTTGAGGGAAATTCATATTACTAATTTCTAGAACATTTCAAAGGGGCACCGAGGCAATGACCAGAAAGAAGCAATTGCCTCCTCTGCCTCTGTAAAGTATCCAGCCCGATGTACATGTACATGTAGATGTATGAACATTTAACCATACCATGATTCAACATACTAAATACTTACGAGAACATGACCACTAAAAAATCTCTGTCATTACAAAATGTATTTAGAACTTAAAATTAATTTAAGCTGTTTAATGTTCAATACTACCAGTATGTAAATAGTGAACAAATATACATCTTATAATCTATCAACTTGAACGTGAATGATAACATTACCCTGGTTTACCTACATTACACATACAGGTATTGAACGCATCGAGTCGTTTAGCACCCTACAATTCGCACGTCATCCTTTTTTTTTTCTTCAAGGAGAGCTTCTAATTAAAATCTACCCAGCCCGTCCTTAGCACTAACATTACAACTACACGCCTTCAGGGAAAATATGCTGCTTTCCATCCAAGAGTAGAGAAGCTGGGGTCATCTACTGAGTACTGAGGTTTATTAAATGTTAAAGGAGTGCTTTGTTTATCATTTCAGCCAGACCTGTATTCAAAGTACTTTCTATATTCATTTATCGGGTATGATATAACAAAAGACTGATGTTAATATGAAAATAATTTGTTGGTTACAAAAACAACCATTCAAAAGAATCAGGGTATTATAATGTATGATGCAGCATACAGATTTGGAAGAGTTCATTTTGTAAGAGGGAATGCTTGAGATTGCTTTTATGTCTGTGTATACAGTGTATATAGAGGTACAGCACCGCATATTTGTCGCATACATTGCCCTGGGCAGTTGCAGGGAATAAACACACTGCATTCACATCCAGTGTTCAACCTTTGTAAAGCTGGATAGATTGTCATTATAATATTGAACTTCCTTAGCAAGTAGAGCTGAATCCAATGGTCATGTTTTCAATCATTATTTGGACAGCAACTGTACATGTTTAGAATCACCTCTGCAATTCTTGACTCCACATTTAGTTCCAGCCAGCAAATGCAGTATAACTGAAAATCAATTACCATGATGCTTCAAAAGCTTGAGTAAAATACCAGATACAGGCATTTCAAAAAACAGTTTTTCAATGAAACATTTTCATAAGCAGAGAACAGAAAGTGGAATGGTCATTTTCTCTGTATCTTGACAAATAGATAATGGTCAGGGTCAGGGGTGACAGCTTAGATTTAGAAATAGGGTCTCAAAAGCTGATGTGAGCAAGCATGGCATCCAAAAAATTTGCAGATTCATTTATCTTTACATTTATTTAAATGAGTACAAAATTAAGATGCTCACAACAAGGGGTCAAGACCAAAGACGCATCCGGGACACTTGGCTAGTCTACCATGACTAAAGTCAGAAACTGAATGATGACTCCTCATTAGGGCTACCCACATCCCAGTGCAATCCAATCAACAAAACAACCCAATTAACAATCAAAACCACTTCCCCTTCGTCTTAAAACTGCCATCTCCTCTTCCTCGTTCATGTGCGTACATTTCCATGTAGGCAAAAACTTACATAACCAACTGGCCGTCTGCATTTTTGTCACAACCAAAAATAGGAACTTCTTTATTGCTGTTTCTTTTTAAAGGGTTTAAGATACAAAACATGCTCTGCAGAGCTTAAAGTTTAAACAGGTTGTGAAAGGTTCAGGATATTTTACCTCATTGGTTTGGGAACTCTGGTAAGTCTCCATTTGAACAGGTGAAAGGTCCGCATTCTTTGAAGAATTAGCTGATGTATTGAACTGCTCTCCTTTAGGCAATTACTATCTATTCAATTAATCATAAGCCTCTATTCTTTAGGAGGACACACACTGGGTGGGAGGACACATGCAGTGTGGGGGAAGGGGGTGTGGGAGGATCAAAGAGATTAGGTGAGGGGATTACTGTTTTGGGGAAACTAATTAAAATGTTGAGTTTTGTGTTGGGAAACCTCAGGTGGATGAATAATAAATGTGTCTTTGTCGATGGGATTGCGAGTAAGTTGAGTCCTTAGTTACTCATTGACAATTTCACAAGAACAGATTCAAACTGTATTGTACATCATGCTTTGTTGTTATTGGGTGACATACATGTGTGGTATGGTAATGGTGTATAAGACCTAACTACTCAAGCACTGACAAGCTGCATTGTACATGTAAATGGCTGAACCATGGCTGAACCCAAAAGTGTACACATCCAACACATCCTGATGCAGACAATAATTCTTCACAACAATACACATCCAACACACCCTGATGCAGACAATAATTCTTCACAACAAAAATTTGACTCTCTTCCAATCCACATGAAGATAAATGCTAACTTTATCTTGACATAAATGTAAATTACCTGAACTGCATCTCAGACAATAACTACTTAGTATTTGCAAATGTATTTAAAAAAGATAATAGTATTACATGCACATCTGTTTTAAAACAATAATAGCTCAAATTAGGAACTTTGAAAATGAATTAAGATCTACAAAATAGATGACAAGAAAGGCTCTTGCATAATGCATCCTTTCAGTAAACAAACTACTTATTTTCATGGAGGCTTACACACCGAAACCGCATATTAAATTGCCCTGTGTTATTCCATTTCACTCCCAAATTCTTTGAATTTTATCATATCACTAGAAACCTTAGCCCAGCTGATCAAAAATACGACACCTACTCATCTCCTCAGTTTCCATCTTGCATAATCACTTAGAGGTTCATTAGTAGCCCTTTGAGTCTACATTTCCTGATCAAGCCATTAAGTCCTGTCCATGTGTTTGGTTTGTTATCACTAATCATCTGTGTTTGTCACACTCTGGTTGTTACTGAGAAATACTTCCATGTTGGTGTGAGAGGAGTTCATCTTATCAAAAAAAAGCAGCCCTTTGTTTGGTCAGCTGTTAAGCTTCTTGACTCATCCAGGAAGTATGGTGTATGTTCAAGTGCTTGGGATGACATTCTAGACTGGAAAAGGTTTTCAGGTTTTAAGGTTTTTAGTTGTCCATTTTGTTCACGATGAAAATTCAGATTTTTTTGAACATCCGCTGTGACCTTGAATCATCAACTTATGAAATTGCAAGCGAGAGGTTGCTTTAAATCATACATTATCCTTGCTCAGCTCTACACTGTATGATAATGTGAAGGCATATTCAAACATTGAGTAACGTTAAATTACAGGGGTGAGAATCAATGTTGACAAAAAGGTCTGAAACTAAGACCCAAATTTAAGGAGGTATTTATATTGAAATGATTGGTAACCCCTGGAACTATAGATTTTTAACAAGCTTTTAGAATCAGTATCCTCAGCGCTAGAAAAAAGAGGATAACAAGCTTTTATCCTTTTTCTCAAAAAAAAATAACAGCTTTAGCCTATATTTTACAAAGTCAGACAAACATACATTTATGTCTTAACTTAGATTAAAAAAACTTAAAATTTCTCATCCCTGGAGCAAATAATATTCTTTCCTTGGCACAAATTTTTGAATATGCACAAGACTTTAAATACTAAAGAGGTCTATTCTATGCCAACAATTGTTTGTTTTGTTCAAAATACATCCATGTCATACGTCATAGCATGTAACAGACTGCTCTGTGCTCCGAAAATGGTTTTTGTTTACATCGGAACAGATGCTTGATTTTACAATTCATGTAAAATTAGAGGTGTTTGTGGGCGAATTATGCATTTCTTTTGAAAGAAAATTCCTTTAAAAAACGATGACTTAATTAGAAATAAAATAACCTTATTTCTTTAAATTTAATAACACAAAAGAAACTGACCCTTACATGAGTCATAATCGTGTTTTTATTACAATTTTATGAGTATGTGTTAAGAAGGATGGAGAATATTAAGAGGTTCACTGAAGCGAACAGACGCCACCAAAAAAAATTTGAAAATTATGAAAACCCTTTAAAAATTTACAATTGTTTATGTCGCTGCGCTGACTCATAAAAGATTCTTTTATCCTCATGGGTAATGGTCATTTCCGAACGCCTTCACCACTGACAACAGAAACCCTGGTAATCATACGCTCATGGCAAAGCCAATTTTGACTGAGTGTTTATGGTTAGAATCTAATTTAAACAGTCCTGTGGTTATTAAGCTTACAACCATGGATGTAATGGTCTGAAAATACCCCCAATGGTCCAACAATTTTTTTAAGTGCAATTCTGTAAATTATGAGAAAATCCTTCCCAAAATTGTTAAAATTATCACATTACCGGGAAGCCCATTTCTAATTCATACACAAATAGCCGGCCTTGCACTTCAGCTTGGAAGGGACGCAGCATTTTTACCTTCTCAATACTGGCACTTCTTGTTCTATGAGGATAATGTAAATTTGTACTGGAGCTTTACTAAGCCAAAGGGCACCAAAGTAAACCACAGAAAAAACAAAGGCCACCAAAAAGAATCACGGAAAAAACAAAGGCCATCAGAGTGAACCACAGAAAAAACAAAGACCACCAAAGTGAACCGCAAACAAAATAAAGGCCACCTAAACCAGGGTAAATGTAGTGGGTTATGTGCTATAAATTAGACCCATGACAAGTTTCCATTCTGACAACGTAAGGTTTTGTAGAACTCTGGGTTTAAAAAAAAATATTGGGGCAGTCCTCATTCATTTATAATAATAAACTCAAAGCACAAACATGCCTGTTCATATTTGCACTCTGGAGATTAACACATTAGCCTGATAAAATAAACAATAAACTCTAGGTCATATTTGAACAATGACTAGGATGCCATGTATTAAGTAAATCTCCAGAAGGGCAAAGTTGAAAGTTCAAAGGGCAAAATATAACAGTGATTTTTACGGAATTTGTTCAACCAACAACAAATACTTTTATGTGAGTTTTCTTAGAACTTACTACTTGAACTCATCAAAACTTGATTAGACTGAAGTTTCGTAAGATTGGTTTCCCTTTTTTCTCTCAACATGCTATCTCTAGAGCGTGAGAGGGTTAGGCCATTTACACATTGCAAGGGTCACTTTTCAAATATATTCAGATGTGTTAAAAGTTCTTGAAACACTACCAACGCCATGACATGCGAGGGCAACCTCCATGACTCTGGCTCAACTTCAACCATGTTGGATTTTATATTTTAAGTTTAACAAACCACCCTACAGAGTATAAATCTTTCTCATGGTGTGGGCATCTTAATGTTCTCCCATTCAAATCACTGTGACCAAATTGAGGTTGGAAGAAGACATAGCCTTGTTCCGTTTGTACAATGAATACTATTATTCAATTGGATACAAGGAACACAACCAAAATGGTGGCAGCATGAGAATGATTTATACCAATGCTTTACTGATCAGAAACATTTTGTTAATTTGATACGTGCTTAAAAGCATTGAGGTAGATGCATAGCGAACATTGTGAACCGGTTCTGCCTAAATCAAAATGTTCAAGATGTTGCTCCAATAAAGTCGGTTTAAACCACTGCACGACACAAGTCTTTCCTTACAGAACTGCCTCCCAGTGAGTGAAACAGCGGATCTGTGGTGGAATTAATCCCCACCTGAAACTGATTTGCAGACTACAAAGAGTAATATGGTAAACTAAACCACATCCAGTTTAAGCATAGAGAAGTCAGTCTACTGTTCAGGTTCTTGAGACAAACACTTACACTAACATCGTTTTGGTTTTACACAAATAATGAAACTTAAAATCAGTGTGTCATCTGTTGTTGTTGATCTAGCTGGAAAATGTGTTTTTGATTGGCAATGTGAATTGAACAATAGGTGTGAAATTTAAAAAAATTCAAAATAGACTATCTATGAGGTATGACGAATGTGTTTACTTGTGTTTTTTAGAACAAACAACCAGGTTTGAACATGAAGTCCAAATGCAAATTTGGAATCTGGGCAAAAATAAAACATTTAAAAAAAAAGGGTTTCAGCAAATAACACTCTGCTTTCTTTTTCGTTAAAAAGGGACTTTGACGTAACTTTGAAATTTCCAATAATTCAGCTAGCTTACCATTTAGTTTAAATACTAAAATTTACTTGACTTTCTAAACAAATAAGTTAAGAATAGTGACACTGACATAGAAATAGTGGACATTGGATACAATGGCAAAGAGTGGTTATTACTTTTCAAATGAACCAAATTTACTTTAGAAATGCTAATCTGTGTAATTTACAGAATTTATAAATGTTAACAAACCTACTCTTGATTTTGACATGTTATTAAAGTGAATACTATTACCAGTGTTCAAGTATTTTAATGTATTTAAGGCAGTGGATATTTAGATGGCATAGGCTTTCTTTTAGTAAAGGATATAAAGCCGGAATGGCACTGAACATGCGCAGTGATTTTCTTTTGGGACTTAGTAGTTTTACAATAACAATTTTTACTCAGGTTCAGAACCAAAATTATTGTTGTGGGAATCAGACTATTCACAAGCACAATGTTGGACATTGTTTGCCTCCAAAAAAATCCTCTGGATCAGAATAAAAAAGGGTGATATTACTAATACTAATAAGTATCCATAAAAGGTAGGGTCCTAGATTGGTTTTTAACAACTTGGATGCTGATTTAGGCAAAACAAACGTATCATGTGAAGTTTCAGCTAATTAAAGTGTCTACTTCTTACTGAGAAAAACAGCAAAAAACAGTCATGGCATTTTCACACGAATGTTGAATCTATCCGTGTTTAGCGAGGTGACAGCGGACACCAACCACGTCTCAGATATTTGTGAATGGACAGAAACCTGAGAAACAATTCATGCGTTAATCGTTTCTTAGATTCAAATGGTTTTGGGTGAACAATTATCCAAAACCATATTACTTCGAAGGGAATCTTTTCTTAAAATTTGTTAACACTACCAACAGCTGTAGTGCCTCACGTCACACCAAGTAAGTCTTTATGGTCATTAATTTTCGGAGTACTTACAAAAGTATGACCCTACCTTAAGTTTAAATGTAGGAGATTCTTATCTTGGAGGATGAAAATAAAGTAAAATTTTAAAAAACATGGGAACTGAACCTGGAGCGCGTCAGTTGAGATGCAGTTACTTTTCCTCTTGGCCACTTGGATGTGGACAAAAAACTTGGTAAATTTAAAAAATACCTTACAACTAAATGTAATGTCGGCTACTCCTTCGTCAAAGACTAAGCAGAGGGCATTATACGATGTGCCGGCTTAATAACGTTTACTAAAGGAAAGCGGTAGCCGGTGGAAAGATATACATTACCATTACCAATGTCAATGAATAAATAAAACACTTTTAAATATTGATTTTCACAATACCATTTTTAAATGTAAATATTTTACTTTGAATATGTGGCCTTTAATTGTTAATTTTCAGTTAAGTATGATTAAACTATTTCTGTGACGTCACTCTATTGTTCAAAGTGTAGATTATTTTTACGAATCTACACTTAACTTTAGATTCGTTACGAATCTACACAGATTCGTAACGAATCTACAGTTGAGTGTCGTTACAAATTAAAGTGAAATGTTCGACGGGAAAATGACTGTCTTTCCAAATTGAAAGGATAACATGATGTGCACCAAACACAGCTTTTAATGTACTTTACCATAGAAACTGTATCACCACACAGGCTTTCAAAGGCTTTCAGGAAATAGTTTAAGTCAGAGAATAGACTCTAAAAGTGTAGATTCGTGAACACAATGTACTCGCCTTCGGCTCGTACATTCTATTCACGAATCTACACTTTCTCGTCCATTCTCCTTAATGAAAGTGACGAACAAAAGTGGCAATTCAACAGACACATTTAAAATTAGGCAAATTTCATTGAAATATTATTAAAAAAACATATTGACTTTTCTTACCCGAAACTGCAAAATCCGGTACTTCATTTGTGCTAAATCCTTTATCTTGATAGGCGTCCCTAACATCTGCACATCCATTCTGTCCAGAAAGGGCTGTAGTAAGTCCTGAAAATACGGCCAAAATAGTCCCCACCAACACGAAAATAAAATCCAATGAAAACGCCATGTTGCCTGGACACAAATGCGAGAATTCCCCAGCGAGGCAATTTCAGCGAGTTCGTGTATTGTCCAAAAGGCGATTGAATCTGGCAGCACGACCGACGAACGTCCGCCCGTAAAATGCAATACCGTACCTCTCTCTCCTTAAGAAATTACAAAACTTGGTCGAAAATTCCACTTAGATCCACCAAAATAAATGACTTCATGTGTCCAACCACTACCGGTTGGATGAAAAAGAGGACTTCACGAGTTCACAACAGTTTCACGGCATCGGAACATTGGGAAAAGCGACTGGACATTGAGTGAAAATGTGAAATTTTTGCGAAAGTGGTGGACTTGATTTCTTTTTACTGGCTACCACATATCGTATGGGATGTACATTGTACATGTACATACACTACCACAACATCGATTGAACGACGTTAGGTTGATTAAGCTGGGATATACCATTTTTGAATTAGGGGTCAGAGTGCATTCCACCTAAACTACACACAAGTTTTTACCATATTGTGGCACTCAAAAGCATAAAATATATTTCAATCACACTAAATATTTGTATTCTTCAAGAAATTAGTTATATTTTATACACAATGCACTGTTAAAATAATTTTGTTTAAAGTTTATAAGTATGTTTAAATGTTTCTCCCTGTTGAATAATGTCACAGTCAACAAATGCCTTGCCGCTCTTACCAGCAGGGGTCAACCTCCCTGTGTAAACCAATTTGACAAAAGAACACATTATTTTTTCCTTTGAACGCCTCTCAGTTTCAGCATGCTGGTAGCAATAGTCTTATAAGTCGTGCACTGTGTACATGTTTTTAAAATTTGTAACTTCAGGAGTGTGCATCGATGCACACACTTTGTATTTAAAAAAAATTAAACAAAAAAGTACATAAATGATTTAATAAAATGTTTCATTGTCAGTTCATTATAACATAAGTTATTCTTATTAGTAAGCAAGCATAATAATGTACGAAAAATAATATAATTTAAATGTAATGCGATGAAAAACTTTTTTTTTTTTTAATAAACAAGATTGCCTCATTACTAATTTGAATGTATATCGTTGGATTTTTAGCATTTATCTGGACTTTCTTTCTGTATGAGCTGACGCATAGTGGGAGGGGGGAGATTGGGAGACGGGTATATCATCTAGCCGTCACAAGAGGGCGGCATACAAACCTTTTTTCTTTTCGAAGCGCTTGACCATTTTCTTGTGGTTGGCTCTTATTCTCAACAGAGGGCAGCAACTAATTTCAACTTGCGAATAATATTAAAACCATTAATATTACACCATTATATCATTTTTGAAAAACAGGATCGGTAGTTACGAAACAAACATTTAATATGTCACTCTAAAATAAAACTGAAAAACGCAATGGTCTAACAAGTACCAATCCACCAAAGACATCATTTCAGTATCTAAAATACTATTAAAGGAACATTACAGAATTGGTAAGAAAAAAACTTGTAAAATTTACTTTTTGATCACAGATTTACATAAAACTTACACGGTCTAATGATGATGATAGTAGAAAACATCCCTTGAAATGTTTCTGTTTGAAATGCCATATTTGATGAGAAATGAATAAACTAATTTTCCGATTGGAGTTTATCACTCAGTGAGCGTTTTATTCATTTGTTGAATCTATATGATTGCATGCAAATGTGTAATCGGTTTTTCACTATTTTCTCGTGACCCAGATGGCCGATTGATCTCAAACTTCTACAGGTTTGTCAGTTTATGTATATGGTGGATTACATAAAGTGCTCACACTGCCAGCAACTGGTTTTTTTTAGCAAAAACCAATTCAGGAACGTTACAGAATTGGTTTTTGCTAACAAAACAGTGCTGGCAGTTTAATCACTTTATGTAATCCACCATATACATAAACTGACAAACCTGTAGAAGTTTGAGATCGATCGGCCATCTGGGTCACGAGAAAATAGTGCAAAACCGTTTACAAATTTGCATGTGTTAAATGCATGAATAAAACGCTCATGAGAGATAAACTCCAATCGGAAATTAGTTTGATTTATTTCTCATCAAATATGGCATTTCAGACAGAAATATTTCTAGGGATGTTTTCTACTATCATCATCATTAGACCGTGTAAGTTTTATGTAAATCTGTGACCAAAAGTATATTTACAATGACCAATTCTGTAATGTTCCTTTAAAGTTGAAAAGATAAATTGAAAGATCCCCAATATCTTGAACATGAACAAGATTATAAACGAAAACGTGATCGTTTTTGTTGTTTTAACTATCACATTCAAGTTGGTTGGAATTGAATGGTGTTGAAAAACTATATAGTGTGGAAATGGACTCTTCTCAAACCAATGTGTACCTGTAATAATCAACGATTTGACAATCTAAAAGTCTTTCCCACTTGATAAAATTAAACCATGGCTCCATGATTAAACGTACTTGTCCTGGGAGCAGTGTTAAATAATATAGGTCTAATATCAAACTTGTAGGGACATCATCTCACGAAAACGAGTGGAGATGCAATTGCAATGACCACAAGAACAAGTACTTTCGGGGCATTTCGCAAATTTTGGCTCCGGTGTGTGGCAGGGGATTCTGCCACCGAGATTCTGCACCCCCCTCCCTCTCCCCCCTTATTAGTATGGCAAATTGTGTATACGTGTCATCTGATAGCGCCCTCTTTGAATATACATCCTTCTTAATTTGAACTAAGATTTTCAGGGAAAATCTAAGGAAAATGATTAAGAAACAGATTATATATGGTTTTGTTTTAGAGTTGTAGATTCTTTTCACATTGGAAACATCGAAAAATGCCAATTCGATCATACACGAACTTTTCTTTGACCTCTTGCTCTTGCTCTTGTTAGAAAAATATGTCTGATGAGGTGATAGCAAAACGGCTCTGTCGCAACTAATTCTCGCGAGACTTCTACTCATCGCAAGACCATATCGACTTGTCCACATGTAAAGTTCTAGTCTTGATTGGCGACGCCGTTTTTGTATAGCCACCAGTAGAGGGCGCTACATTGACTGTTTGGAAGGAAGTCTGACTCGTGTTGTTGCGGACAGTAATTCGTGTTGCGATATCGCACAACGTTAAACAAAATGAACGTCGCCGATCAAGACTAGTATAGTTTTTGTTTGAGCGCAATATTATTATGTCACTGGACATTTCGGTACAAGCCGCTTGTGGCGCCCACTGTGGTCTCTAAAGGGGGGAGGGGGGGGGGGCTTACACACTCACACACGGGGGGGGGATCCCTTATAACATTGTTGATCAACAAACCGCGCTTGTTGGCATGGAGGGCCGAATGTTAGCAAAACATACAATTGCAGGTACAGATGCTGTGACAAAACTCAACATTTCTGCAAACTTTCAATAAACAAAAACATCTTATGATTGGTTGCTTTGTTTTCAACAATTTCAACACTGTTTTTTAATATTTGCGTATTATTGTTACAAACTGCGGCTATCCGTTTTGGCTTTGTATTTATGGCTTTCCATAGTTTTCCAACCTTGGTTGGCAAAAAATTGGGCTGTGACGTTGTCCAACGGTGTATGTGTACCCCATGGTAAATAAACGCGGGCTGAAGAGAGTTTCAACTCTTAAAAGTCAAAAGAGGGCGCCATCAGACGAAGTTTCTACGCAATTCACCGTGAAGGGAGACACAGGCCCTTTTCGAATCCACGGCTTCGGCTCCGGATTCGGCTTCAGGCCCAGTTTTCTTGTCTGAAGCCCCGACCGCAAAGCATGCGTAAGCTAAAATAATTGAGGGAACCTAGCTAGCCTGAGCCGATTTTGGAGCCGAAGCCGTGAATTCGAAAAGGGCCATAATCTCCTGGGCAGAATCTCCTTGGACACCGGAGCCAGAGTTTGAAGAGCCGAGGGTATGAAGAATACACACAAAGAAGATGAAGTAAACTTTCTTCTATAGTTGGCTGTAGGAATTGGTTTATTTCATGCTATCGCTGCGCTCACTTGCATGAAAAACAGTTTTACATTATAGGACGACTTAAAAAAAGAAAACACACAAAATTCAGTTCAATAATTTTAATCAGGCATCAACTTGAAACTTTACATGTAGGTAGATTGCAACTAGCAGATGATACAGAAGTTATGGCGTCATGATGACGTCATCGGGTGTCAAATTACAAGCAAATTTACGATCAAAAAGTGACGTCATGCCAATGCCTACATGTCTCTGAATATTACAGCTACAGTATTCATATTTGGGCATATGATAGATCTAGACATGGGCAATCTTTGAAAAGTTAACACCAAAATCGCATGACCTTTACTTCCGGGTCGTTACCCTGGGTCGAAGTTTGCCTTTGGTTTTTTTCTTGAAAAACATAACTTTCGGGCTTATTTACGGCATAACTCAAAATTGAAATGGAATTGAACATTGAAACTCATCAGACATTTGAACCTCAATATCAAGACGACACAAATTTGATGATGTCATGATGATGTCATCAGGTTTTGGATTACAATAAATCAAAGTTTAATATTTGTAAAAAAAAATCATAACTCGTGAACCGCATGTTTGATTTTTACAATCGACACATCATCGGACAGGTCGTTAAAAGTTCGACAAAACCTACACAAAAATTGATCCCATTTGACCTTAACTTCCGGTTCAAATCGGAAGTTGAAAATTTCAAAAATTAATATCTCAAAAACCACCAGTTATTTTAGTTTATTTTTTGTATCAAGGTGTAGAACGTTAAGCCTGCTCTAACTTTTGCACTCAGATGACAACATTTTTACCTTTACATCAGGTCGAAAAGGGCGCACGTTTAAGTTGACCCACAGTGACAACGAACGATAGTGAAAGAACACAGGTACATGTACATGTACATGTACACATATTATACGCACACTAAAGGCTTTGCGTAGTGGCGTGAATTTTGTGCACGTTTGGACATGTCACAGTTCATCGTACTTTTAACAATGGCGCTACGCAGCAGAAATGAGTTTCTCTCAACTGTGCTATGTTTGGCGTCAAATTGTTTCCTTTTTCGCCCTTCTGGTGGCTTGATGGTGATTATGGAATTGAAGACCTAGTTTCACTGAGATGTCTACCTGCTTCAGTGATTTGTATCACTTTTATTATGTGAGAAAATGCAAGCAGAAAAGGATTGACATTGGTTATGTTTTGATCCTACACCGAAATGAACGGACGTGACATCGTTTTGTCAAGGGGAATTCAGACCGGCACTCACGGCAGTGTTTATCGGCGCGACACGGTGAATACAACGGTAAGCTTCGTTTCAACATAATCACTTTTCAAAATGAATGTGTCAAGTAGTGACGTTTTTAAAACTAAGGATCGTTTAATGATCGTGGAGGAGGAAGAATTGGGCAACGGGGGATTGGTATGACTGTTGGATTGGTCACTAGTGTCAGAAAATGGTCAGATTTGATGAATGTGTTCCATCAACTATTAATATTATTATGCCATAAATGTGTTACAACCTTTCGATGAAGTTTCCCCAAAGGTTAAGATTTATAAGTTATTCATTTCCAAATCAGTATGGGCACTTTCCACGTATTAAATTATAATCTTGAAATGTTTTAAGTCTCGAATTTTGTTTATTTTACAAGTTAGTACAGTGATCAGGAACATATGGAACAGAGTCTGATGGCGGATGGGTTGAGAGTCTGATGACTGGTCAGGATGGTACACAGAAAAGAGTTGCAGCGTCAATATGAGCCATCTTTAGTCTTCACTGCTCCCGTCAGTTGTCAACTATATACCTGGCCAAAATCATGATTATGGATGGTCTTTTCTTGAGAGGTAAATTTACAGTAGTTTATTGAAAGTTCAAAATGACACAAATTATTTTGCAAGGTAAAACATTTCCAAAGGAATTGAAATAAAACTTCTGGTTGAGCGGTTTTGAGCCCATTTTCCTTGTAATTCAATGCATTTTTTGTTGGTATGGATAACATGACTTTGCTTAACTAATGCTGTGAGACTTTCTATTCAAAGAAGTTTACATATTTTTGAAACATTCTAAACATAAGTTATTGTAAATTTGTTCATGCATTTAAAATATTGTGCTATGATTTTTATTGTGTTATATAAGACTTGGTAGGTTATGAAAAAATGTCTGAAGATTATTCATGAAGTCATACTCTGTTCATTGTTTTTTCTTCATCAGAATGCAGCACATCCAGTACCGGAATGGTCTACAGTGAAAATTGTGACACTTGCTGTTATGTTCCATTCCTTATTTCCCTGCCAAGTCACTGTATGATGCACCATGGAGGTAGAAATAGTATTTGACTCAGTTTTTTTCAGTCTAACTTCAGTCTTAAAAACTTCACAAGAGGCTTAGACTTGCATCTTCATGATGTGCCTTTGTCTTGCATTCCAAACAAGTGCCTTCTACGGTTTAATTTTTCTCAAGTCAATTTTTTCTCAAGTAACAATATCTAAAAATCAAGCAAGCCATTTATAAATTGCAACTGAAAGCTTACACAATGCTTGACTTATTTGAAGGTTATCATCATCAAGTGTATTATGAACAATCATTTTTCATCCATCGATACTCAATGAGAATCCAAATTTATTTGAAATCCTTTGAACATTTCTAATAATTATATTTTAGCTTAATAATGTCAACTTGAACAACATAGCTTGTGTGAACTTGTGATTTATAATGAATCAATAAAAGTAAGTTTTCATGAAGCAATAAATGAGCTTTTAATAGTGAATGGCATACTTGATATAGTTGGGTTGCTTGCTAGCTTATTACACGTTTGACATTTTATTCCTGTAGCATGACCCCACTTTGACCTTTCCTTCCAGTCCAAACAGGAAGTTCTAACTATACAAAACTCTAGTCTCTGTTCAAGAGTCTCGTAACCTGATTTTGGCAATAGCTTGGCCAGTCTTTAAAACAGTCGTCCATGCAAACCTCGCTAACAATCAAACGTCAGGTGCTTTTTTAGATTTTTGCTAAAGTGTGTAGGTTGTTAGGCAGCCACAAAACAGTAATGGCACCAAATTCCACTCAATGCAATAGCTCTCGCGTTGACTACAACACTGACCCCATTGATAGCCGAACACCTCGTGTTTGTTTGGACAAACACTTGCGCTCTAGTTTTTATTATTATTATTATTATTTTTAATAAATGCATCTTTGTTTCCCACAACTGTCTAGCTCGGCCATCATGGCCCTTCAGGTTTCTTCCTGGCACTACTACATTTAGTTTTATCAAATTAAATGCAATTTTATAACGCAGAGATAGATCGCTCCATTAAAAAAAAAATAGTAATAAAGCCATATCGGCCATGCGTGCTTTTACAGCTTAGTATACAACTTGGGCATACAAAATATAAAAAAATATTTTATCGAAATACATAGAGCTATATTTAAATTATTTAGACATACATTTTCAGGAATTTCAAGCAAGATAGTGAGAGCGATTTCTTAGGTAAACAAAGCATTGGATATTTATTATAAAAGCATTGGATACCTTCTAACGTTTCAAACCTTCAAACTAGGCATAAGTGATGAGATCAATGATGTAAGGCCCGAAGTTTACCCATAGTAAGGTCCAAAATGGACTTTGCAAACCATCAATACACCAAGAAAATCCGAAATATATACTTATGATTCTGTGGTGCAATACCAACAAGCGCATGACTGGGGGGTATATTGATGAGATTTACGGGGAAGGTTGGGGGAAGGCCTGGGGACCCATGTGGAACAATAAAGGCAGAATATTGGCTTACACAATATTTATCTCTCAACTCCAACCTCCGACTCAGCCCCCCTTGGCGCTTCTCCTTCTGTCAAACCGGACTTGAAGACGCAGCAGAAGAGGCTCACAAAGTAAGATGAGGAAGGCGACCCCAGATGCAATACCAGTGGCGTAGTAAGATGCATCATAGGTACCCGTAATGTCATACAATCCACCTGTATATAACAAAGCGAGAGAACGAAAATGAGGCTAAGTTTAGGTCCACAACTACCTGGTCGGCTGGTCCCCGAATTCACTAGTTGTGCAATGTGCACTCGTGCCTTTTCACTCATTATTTCCGGTGTCACATGGGATTTTGTCCACGGTGTGTGTGTCCCCCCCCCCCCAATGGCTGAAAAAGTTGATTAAAAACGGACACTATCTGACGACATGTCGACACCATTTCTTCGTATAGATGAATTGCACATTACGTCATTGACCACCATCTTTGAAGAAAAACAATGGAAACGTGCCCGCGTGTCCGCGCTGATGCGCACAACTCTCGGCCAATGATTAGCCTTTCACGCGTGCACGTTTCATCAACCATGACGGTCATTATGTAATTGTAATGAGACCTATGACTCTGCAATAGGCATACATGTAAGTTACTTTGGAAAGTCCCAAAACACGGAGAACAATATCTCAGGGCCTTCACTGGATAACTGCTGGAACCAATAAAGGAAGAATAAAAAATTGCATGCATTATAGTTCGACTTTTCACCCAATGGTAATACAAACTATGGATGTATAAAAAGAAACTTTTTTTAAACCCAAGATACCCTAATATATAGATCATTGCTCGCTATGAACTAAAAGAAACACTACACACCATATATAGGCATAGGTTGATAAACAAAGAACTTGAAAAGCCACTAATAAGAAATGACCAAACACAAAAACCTTTCAAAAGTTGTTGAATCAACGACAATGTAAATACACGAGAACAAACTTATAATATGGAGGACAATCCACCCCATCCCCTCATCCCCAAAAATGCTCTCTCAAAACTGCAAATGGCAAACAAAATTTAAAAATGGCAGAGACATGATTTAGGGGTTTTGTCCTCCATGTTTCAATTCTTTGACTGGCTGTACTTCTACTTTACTTACCCACTAGCATTGCTCCAGCAAAACTTCCTATTCCCAAGAAGAATTGCCCCAAACTCAACGCACTGCTAATTTGGGCGGCACCAACGTACCGCGTGGTAAGCACTGCCAATAGAGGGATGTAGAGCCCATTGCTGAGTCCAAGAGCTGCGGCAAAAATGCACATCGAAGCAAAGGACTGAGTTAGTGGGAAGAGAATGCAGCTCACTGTGTTAATCAGCATTGCAACTGTACACAGTTTGAGTGGTGTGATGATCTTAGCATCGACAAACGGTCCGTTGACTAGACGGCCTACCGTGGAGCATATCCCGTTAACTGACGGTATAATGACCGCCTCGATCTGAGGGATACCAACGCTGACCGCTCGTGGTACTAAGAACACAACGACAGCGTAATACGCCACACCCATTATGAGGTATACCAAGCAGAATCCCACGAAGCGAAAGTTGGTCACGAGCAGATCGAGGCCAAAGGTTTTTGCGGTATTTTTCAGCAAAACAATACACCAAAATGCCCATCAGACGCGGGTTTGAGATTGTTGGTGCCAGCGGTGGGATCTGCTCGATGACGTGTCTGCGAAGGCAGGTGATCTTGGGAACTGCTTTGACGAGAAGTGAACGTCTCAGAGGAAAGGTCTAAACCTTGGTTGCAATGCTCGCCCGATTCTTTGGGATTTCTTGCATCCTTTGGATCCTGGCTATTGAGCTCAACTCTGAAATCACTTTCCACAGTATCACGCACATCTACGTCTCTGTGCGATTCTTTGACTCCACGGAGCGCAACATTTGAGTCTATAATGGTGTCAGCGGTGGGATCAGCACAACTCCTGGCAGGAACAACTCCATCCTGTGACTCATCGTGTCCGTGTGGTCGGAACTTGTCTGACTCTATTTTCTCATTTCTTTTACTTCCTATCATTTGCTCCCGCTCTCTAATACTTGGCCGAAGTAGCATCCCCAAGACACAAAGATTACCCATAAATCCAGCGAGGATCAGCATTGCTCCCCTCCAACCGTAAGTTTCGGCAAGAAACTCCATGAGCGGGGGCATAGCCGAGTTTCCAACCCCAATGCCAGCAAATGTAACCCCATAGGCAAGCGCCAGTCGTTTTTCAAAGTTGTATTTGATGATGAAGGTGGTTGGAAGGTAGGCGATTCCCAGTCCAATACCTGGGCATTGTATCAAACGAAAAATGAGGACAAAGTCTTATTTCAAGTCTACTTCTACAGATGGAAACGAAAGTCTGAGGAATCAAGAAAGAGTTAGCCGGTAAAGGTTTTTTACAGCCACCCGGTCGGTGGCGGCGCTACCGGAGGCAGGGGGCGGGGTGAGGCGGGGGGGGGGGGTGTTCAGACCATGCACGCACACGCATGCTGTTACAGTGCAGTGTACATGTTCACACACAGACAGCTAGACATGCACACAGCTATAGGGCGTCTATAGCAGGGCGTCTATAGCGCGGCGTAAAGAAAAAAAACTAATAAATGAAAACAAAACTCTAAGGCCTTAGTCGAGGCATACTCTTTGGCATAGGTTAATGCTAATATTCCCACCGACAACATGGTATTAAGATGAATGGCAACAAGTCAGGTTACCACGCAATTTGCGCTGCACCACTGCGGCAGGCATTCAGTTACAGCTCAACTTACCCGCAATAAACAATCCACAGATTAGTTGAGTAAACGACCTCGTCAATTGGACCATGGAGAGGGACAGGCAGCTGATGGCGCCCCCAGCGATGACCAAAGCTCGACAACTAAATCTTTTTGACATTGCTCCAGCTATGGGTCCGCCTTGGAATTTCAAAGAACGTAAAAAACTAAAAACAACGTAATGTGAAAAACCGTGCGCCAGTGGCAGATTTATTTAAAGCACATCTACAACATTAGTAATTGTCAAATACCAGTATCCACACTTTGTGTAACCCAACATATCCATGAAATAACAAACCTGTGAAAATTTAAGCTCATCCGGTCATCAGAGTCACAAGAAAACAGTAAAAGACCCCTTTTATGTTCTCACTGTTTTCAAACATCGGATTTTAATATTTCAAGCGTACTGAATAGGTGGACTAAATCAGGCTGATGGATGTAACACCGGGTGACGTTTAGCTTTATACTGCGACCAGAGGATCCGGTGTCCAGTGGGCATTGTTCAAATTCGCGCCTCGCTGTGTGAGCAGTGAAGCGGTCCGATGATTGTCTAATTATTGCTGAACCGACTCCACAGGGCGACCCCAATAGTTTCCCCTCCACGAAAAGTTACTATTAATGTTTTATCAAAATAATAAACGAAATAGAAACTCAAATCAAGTGGAAGTGTGTAAGAATTAAACAAGCAATAATGGAAAGGTTGAATAAAAATGAAAGTGACACAAGCTCCTAGTTCCGATGTATTTGTGTATTTTAAGCTTTAGTAAGAATACATGCAGAGTGAACACAAAGATGTGTTGTACATGTACATAATGGTTGAACCAACAAGTTAGCTCTTTGTGTGCAGAGCGTTTTCGAGAATTTACAAAACATAAAGACCAAAACATCGCATAGAACGAATGGTTGGGCCAACGGGCTGAAAGTCAACCGCCGAAAGAAAATAAAGAGAAAGAAATCGTTATGTAACGGTTTACAGTTATCACCGTGATAAAAAGCTGTCTATTGTAGTAAATTGTTTTACTAATTTCTCAAAAACTAAAGCATTAGTCAAGCAAAACTATCTCATGGAAGTTTTCCACCGTGACCATCTTCATACCATGTAAGTTATGTGCAAATCTGTGAACATTATAAGTATTATATCAATGTTGTAAACACCCTTAAAGGGAAATTACCAATGCATAATGTAGTGGTAGCGACCGCCGAACCGACCCAGCTCACACGAGCTGCGCCCACGGAGAACTCCTCCTGCCAGTTGACGTATAAAACACCCTGGGAGAAGACGAATCCTGCGATGATCGCGTGCATCATGGACGCCGCCATCACGATGATCCAACCTCTGACTCCCCCGTCGCAGCCCCGTCGAGTCTGTTCGTCGGACCCTCGATCTCGCTTCGGCTCCCCGCTCCTCCTCTGACTAAAAACGGATACAGTTGTATGCTCGTCCGGCGGGTGTTTACTTGTTGCAGCCTCGCTCTGGGTACGAGGAGGGTCGTGCTCCGATCTCTTGCTACTCCACCAGACGGTGCTGCTAAATCATTTAAACCGGCCATTTTGTTGATTATACTCTACAGTGCTTGGACTGTGTGGTGTAACAGCAAGACAAGTTCTCTAAAGAACAAAATCTACACAGCAAAGTACATAATTGGTTTGACCGCAAACCGAATATACTGTACATTGATACCTCACCATGCAAGGCCTCAAAAAACAGATTCGTTTTTTGTTGTCTATTGAAGTATTGAATTTGGTGTCGAGTTCACGCTCCCTTTCTATCGCTTACGGCAATAATGGCTAATGGCAACTTTAAAGAGCCCGCTGGGCCCGTATATAGCGGCCTTCATAACTTTTCATGGTCGACAGCATTTCTTGTATCTGCTGAATTATGCAGGTCTCCGAACAGCCCCACTGGTCTGTCCTAGATCTGATAGGAATCACTCAGGACTGAAGAATCGCATGATTGATTATCACCACAAAGATTCAATACAGAAAAGTCACTTGGTGGAAAGAGGTGGGGATTGTCAACTATGTTATGTAAAGTTCGTATAATGTACCAATGTCAACAACGGAGGGCGCTTGACATTATTTCTCCCCGAGGGGTAGACTGGTCCCCTGTCCTTATCCACAAGGATAAGGACAGGCACCGGTATATTAATCAGAATGATGGTCACTGCTTTTCTGGTCCCCTGTCCTTACCCGCAAGACCGCAATGGGATGCGAGGTCAAAGGTGAATTTGTCAGGATTCCTCCAAACGCTCAAGGCCGGTTTCTGGCGTAATTCACGAGCCTCGAAGTGTGACGTCAGAAGTTCGGGCTACACTAATAAAAGAGAGAAACTCATGTGCGGAGCTTCATCAGTAATAAAATGTAAACCCGCAACTTTTTCTGTAAATCAAAGATTTGAAGGTCTTGGCTTTAATGGGTTGTTGAAAAATGGTCCAATATTGTGCCCCTGGGGTTGGTCACTTTCAAAACTGGAGCATTGAATGGACCGTAAATTCTAGAAGGTGCGTGTGTTGGGTCACTTCTCCGAGATGGAGTCTGGCCAGTCTATGTTTTAGATGAGCCTAGCTCAAAAGCCGAACAGCTATCCTACCAAACTTTGAAAAAGAAAAACGAAGTTCATTTGTCAGAAAATATATTTGGTTTGTTTTCAAGAGGCTGAGAGACTTTTAAATATTGTTCGAAAATTTAGCATTAGCGTTGGTTGCTATTAATGAGAAGCTCATTTACTAAGGTGCACCCAGAATCATACGGGACGCACCATTAAAGATTCCCTCGACAACCAACGCTAAATGCTAAATATTCAAAAATACTCGAATGTAACTCATTGTCGTAGCCCTAAAAATTGTTGATTTGAGAACAGTTCAAATTCCACGCTATTGGTGTGGTTTTGTTTTATTAACAGAATTCAACCAAGAAAGTAACCACAAAATGCATCGGTATGAACTTCATTAACACAATTTAAATGCTGATAACTTCGGGTTTCTGTTCGATACGAGCGGGTACTAGACCTTTTCTCAAAACCTCAGCTTGGGCTCCGGCCTCCGGCTCTGGCTTGGGCTCCGTCATCAATTTTGGAGCATGCATACATTTTGTATATACGATGTTTCCAACATCAACCGAAGCCCGGAGCTGTGGACGAAGCCTCAGTCAATGTTTGGAAAAGGCCCCTGAATAATGCAAGTTAAGCATTTACATCATTTTTGTATAATGTAGTCGGGATCGCCTTTTGCAACGGAAAACTCAGCGCTAATTCGTTTGACCTGTCAACTGCAATTTGTTTGCCCTAACGCAATTCATTTGTACCAACTGCAATTCGCTTCCCCCAAACTGCAATTCGTTTGCCCCAAACTGCAATTCGTTTGCCCCAACTGCAATTCGTTTGCCCCAAACTGCAATTCGTTTGCCCCAACTGCAATTCGTTTTCCCCAAACTGCAATTCGTTTGCCCCAACTGCAATTCGTTTGCCCGAACAATTCATTTGTCCCAACTGCACGTGTCCTATCAACTGCATTCGTTTGCCCCAAAATAATTCGTTTGTCCCAACTGCAGTTAGTTTGCCCCAACTGCAATTCATTTTTCCCAAACTGCAATTCGTTTGTCCCGACTTCAGTTCGTATGCCCCAGCTGCAATTCGTATAAAACATAGCATTTGAATCTTAAAGCTCGTAAACAATAAATTATATAAATATTTAATTATTAAATCTACAAATAATTGTTTCTGCCCGTCATAGATCCGAGCTGCGCGGTTGCACTTGTTTACGAGTAATCTGGTCACTTACCAAACCCCCTGGCTTGCCCTCGACATTAAAAACTTAAAGACACTGGACACCTTTGGTAATTGTCAAAGACCAGTCTTCTCACTTGGTGTATCTCAACATAATGCACAAAATAACAAACCTGTGAACATTAATTGAACTCAATTGGTTGTGGAAGAAAAACTCCCTTGTCACACGAAGTTGTGTGCTTTCAGATGCTTGATTTCGAGACCTCACGCGTGAGGTCTCAAAATCAATTCGAAAAATTACTTCTTTCTCAAAAACTACGTTACTTTAGAGGGAGCCGTTTCTCACAATGTTTGATACTATCAACAGCTCTCCATTGCTCGTTACCAAGTAAGTTTTTATGCTAACAATTTTTTTGAGTAATTACCAATAGTGTCCAGTGCCTTTAAATTGATAATGCACATGCTTGTTCATCTCATATATAGTTTATACGAAACATTTCAAATTTACTTCCCTCGGCACAAGGGGACTCAACAACAACGGTTTGAAGAAAAGATATCAAAGCCCTTCATACTACTGTACACATTTTGGATGTATTCTGATTGCATTATCGCAGAATATAATCGCGAGGTGACATCTGGACTATTCCATTTTGACGAGGCGAAGCCGAGAGTGAAATGGGAAAGACCAAGTACACCGTGTGTTTCTATTCTGAGACAATGCACGCACGAAATGCATTCAATATTTGTTTCATATAACACTCACATAGATCCTTGTCATTTTCATTTCACAATAAACACAAAATGGACACGAAAACTCGTCCATCCACACACTCTGAATGCACTACAAAAAACACCTTCTAAAAAACATGGGCGACTCTATTTAGACACCAGCCTTGCCCGCCGTGACACGACCATGTTTCGTCGGGACGAAAGGGCGGGAACGATTATTTTGGAAACGACGCTGCAAAGTGTCCCAACCGTCCTATAACAGGACTCCTACATTAAATTTTGGAGCGTTACGCGTCGCGGCAGTAATACTTTGCAAAATAAAGTATGACACGTAAACGCATGTTCCACCAATCAAATGACGAGGATCTAGGTGTGCAGTATAATGATGACCGTACAAACTTGTTTCCCAACAGGCTACGGATTGGCGGCTATCCCAGCTACGACTGTTGCTCAGGGTGTTGTTAAATACGTCCTTTACTTCGTCACGATGACGCAGAAACTATAGCCGTATAGCTAATTCTGACATGACAATAATAGGACTCGAAAATGACGAGTACATGTACAGCTGCTTGTGATATCACACATAATTGTAAAGAGTAGGCCCTAAAACCTAAATCAAAATTATAGTCTTCATACTCTTTGAAATGTTTACACGAAGTTAATCTTCACATTAATTTGTTAAGTATGGAACGCGGCGTAAATAGAGCTACGTCAGTTTTGTTTCATGAAACTGATGAATAGACCGATCCTTTAAGCTCCGCCCCCTTACGTGTTGACCAATCACAACCTTGGCTACGCCACTGAAAGTCCGACAAAAAGTCCGACACGCTATAAAAACCCCAATTAAAGAAAAGTAAACATGCGTGCGCACGTAATACTTAAAAAGCGCGCATGCGTTCATGTCGTGAGTGTGGCATTGGAGAGATGCACATGTGCTGCCCACGTGTGCAGTGGTGATGCAGCCAAGGCTGTGATTGATCAATATGTTAAGGGGGTGGGGCTTAATGGATCGGCCTATTATCGAACTGGTACTTGACTATCAGAAACGCCAGCGCCATGTTGATTTGTTCAGTGTCGTCTGACTTCTGGTTTCCCAATAACACGCCTTTGACGCCTGCGCATGCGTCTTGCGTCACATCTGTTCTGAAGTTTCGCTAGGAGTGGCTCGCACACCACAATGATGAAACAGAAGAAAGAGACGATTCCCGCAGTGATGTATGACGTATCATAGCTACCGGTGACGTCAAAAAGACCACCTGATTAGATGGGAAGACAAGAAATGACCAGCTATAAACAACAATGATTTTGGTTTGCAAATTTGGGCAAAGAGTGAACGATTACACAAAGGATAAGGTAAAATCAGGAAACTCCAACTATAACTTCCTGTGAAAGAACTAACCCGTTTCCTACACCAAGGGGGCCCGACCCCTTTCTGGGTCATTGCGACCCAGAATCTGTGTCAAAATGACCTAGAAATGGGTCAAACTGACCCAGAATCTGAGACTTAAATCCAATTTTAAACCAGTTTCAGGGTTAGCCTGACTCAGAGATGGGTCAGGCTCCCTTGAAACCGGGATCCAAGTCAATTCTGACCCGGGAGTTTTAAAGACACGGGGGTCGATTTCACAAAACTCTTCCTAACTTAGGACTAGTCCTAGGCAATGCTAAGAGATAGAACTAGTCCTAGAGTCTACTGGATGTCCTATTACTTAGAACTAGTCCTAATCTCTTCTAGCACTATTGCCTAGGACTAGTCCTAAGTAAGGAAGAGTTTTGTGAAATCGACCCCGGGACACCTTTGGTAATTGTCAAAGACCAGTCTTCTCACTTGGTGTTTCTCAACATATGCACAAAATAAAAACCTGTGAAAATTTGAACTCGATTGGTCGTCGAAGTTGCGAGATAATAATGGAAGAAAAAACACCCTTGTGACATGAAGTAGTGTGCTTTCAGATGCTTGATTTCGAGACCTCACGTGTCGGGTCTCAAAATCAATTCAAATAAATTACTTCTTTCTCAAAAACTACGTTACTTCAGAGGGAGCCGTTTCTCACAATGTTTTATACTATCAACAGCTCTCCATTGCTCGTTACCAAGTAAGTTTTTATGCTAACCATTATTTTGAGTAATTACCAATAGGTCCAGTGCCTTTAAAGTAAACCAAAATCCCAGTTCTTTCAGATCCAACAATTACTCGAGAGTTGTTACTCGAGATTTGATGCTAACTTTAAACTGGATTTTTAATACAAAAACCCACATTGGGATGAATGAACATTCATACTAAGGTACATTTTTTTTTTATTGGAAGGCTTACCGACCACGAGAACCCCAAGCACATCACCAACTCCCAGAAAACATCATGTACAGCCCGATGGAATTCCCCGCGTTCGACTCCTTCACGGACTGATGGGCGAGGACCGGGAACAGAGTGTTCGACGCCCCGCTACTGATACCGAAAAGCACGGCGTAGATCGCCATCGTCGCGAAAGACTTGGTGAACGGGAGCAGGAGGCAGCTTGCCGACATCACAAGGAGCATCAGGGCCATCATTCGAGTCGGTGTGACTAAGTTGAGAACGATGAAAACGCCGTGAGAAAGGCGCCCCGCAAAGGAGCCCGCCCCTACGATCGACGCCAGGAGGGCGGCCTCGGTGCTGGAGATATCAATGCTGACCGCACGTGAAACTGTATAGACGAGAGCCGCATAGTACCCTATGCCGAATAGGAATGCCACGATACAGAGAGCAAGTAGCCGTTATTGGTCAAAAGTAGACCGAGCTGAAATGACGTCACGAGATACCTACAAGGATTGCAACACCGCCTGGTGTTAACTTTTGCTGTTGGACCGCCATTTTGATTTTGTGTAGACGCTTTCGAAAATTCAACATCCGTAAGAATGATTGCTTCAGAATCAGGGCTGCACCGTCGTTGATCAGCTAGTGCGGGATAAACATTTTGTTTTACTTGTGCGTCGTCGACCAGGTTGTCTCCCTCGATCGTTGACCGCGGAGCAGATTTTGTTGCTCGAGTACCCGACTGCTCATTCTCGTCGTAGCTGTTGGTTGTAGGGCCATTTTGTTTGTTCGTGGCATCTGCATCTGCTGGTTCCTTCCTCTGAAAATCTCTGTTCGCAAAAACGCTACGTCTCGTCCGTGAGCTTGGCTGTGACTCCTCGCCCTTCCCACTGCTATTATTATCTTGGGCAAGTTCGACCCCAAGATCCAGTTGAGTGGTACGTTTTCCTCTCTTCCTCTGTATGGCCAGCTGCTCCTTTTCGCGTGTTGAGGGGTGGTACAGAGCACCAGCGACGCACAGGTGAGCAATGATTGAAGCCAGCACCAACATGGCGCCCTGCCAGCCATACCAGTCTAACAAAATCGTCATAAGGGGTGGAAATGCAATGATTCCGACACCGACCCCCGAAAACGAGATGCCCATGGCTGCCGCCAGTCTGGTTTTGAAGTAAAAACTAATAATGATGATCGACGGCTGGTAAACCAAACCTAAACCGATTCCTGACAAAACAAAATGTGGAGAAAAAAACATGTTTACATGACTGTGTTCAACCAATGCAAAAGATGCGACATTTAAGCCACAGAAAATGTTTAACAACACTAAAACCTCCAAATCCAGGGCTTAATTTCATAGAGCTGCATATAAGCAGACCCTATTTTGCTCATCAACTTTGTGCTTCACAAAAATGAGCAGGATACCAGTTAACGATGGTGCATTTGACATGATATTTCGTCTGGTAATGTTATTCTGGTGAGCATAAGTTGTGCGCACAGCTGTTTTTGTGCTTAAAGGCATGTAGCTCCATGAAATTGAGTCCTGGATAGCCTAAAGTGCAGTCCAGTCTAGTACCCCGAGTGCGCGCACATGCGTTTTTTAGACGGAAAATGGCTTCTATTCGCAAGCTGCCGTACCACTTTCAATGTACGGCAGTATCCAAACTGGATGCTACTGCTACAAGTTTTGCTAAGGGTGTCGATAAGGATATGCTTCAACGCATGGTGACGTGAAAATCTAGCCGTAGCCGTATCTGCAGCCGCCTATACAGCAAATTGAAAATTTGCATTTATTCTAACAATGATCGCAGTCTTTTTACCTGCAGAGATCATCAGCAAGATGAGTTGATAGAGAAACGATGCTCGAGAGGCCACGACGACAGACGCTGTGGCCCAAAACCCACCAAACATGGCGACAGGTCGACAACCAAAACGCTTCGACAAAGCTGCTGCTAATGGACCTGTTGGAATAGTGGAAAGTCGATCCGTTGGTCAGTTTGTCAGTATTTCTCTTCATATTATACGAAGTTGGAATCGATGCAATGGATTTGTTTAACATCCATCGGGAAAATGACAAGCTTGCAGTGATTAATAATGGGGGACTTTGGAATGCTAGTTGGCAGCACACATGCCAGGTGAATTTATTGTGTACGTAGTTCTGAGCATGCGCATATTTCCGAGAACAATGGTTTTACCTGGTAAGTCTGCTGCCACCTAGCGTCACCAAAGTCTCCCGTTGTTGTGCATGCACTTCATTTTTATAAATGGTTCATTTGGTCTATTCTCGTAAGCTACGTTTTAAATTACGTAACGCACAGTGAAGGGCCGTTGGTACCCGCTGCTAGTATATCATTCGAACGGGTTTCTGGCTACCGGGCAAGCTTGGTTGTCTAGTGGTAAGACGACTGCAGCTCTTGAATGGCAAAGGTCGTGGGTTCAAATCCCACCCGAGCAATACGCCTATGGTGTCTATTTTTCACAGCAGTTACACAGGGGTGTTTTAACACGTATTGGTGCAGGGTTAACTACAAACTACAAATGTTGATGTGTTTAAAGCTCACCTGTAGCCAACATGAAAAAAGCAGCGAGCGAACTAATCCAGCCGACGGATGCAGCGCCCTCGTCGAACACTTCCTGCCAAGTCACGAAGAACACTCCCAGCGATTTGACGAACCCCGATGTCATTATGTGGACCATGAAGGCGGAGAACGTCACGACCCATCTCCTCACATCACCTCCTCCCTCGCAACGTCGACCCCGTGCGCCTCTGCAGCGGCAGCATGCTTGACTGGTGTCGTCGTCGCTGGCGTTCGGCGCCTCGTTGGTTTTATCGCCCGATTCGGAATCGGGCCTTACGGTGGATCTTTCTTGCCCCGGGGATGCCGACATGGTGCCGGATTCAAGTGAGGTTTTCAATTGGTCGCCAAGGATCAAAGCCTAAAATAGGACACAAAATGAAACCACTCGATGGTAATGTTGTTTGATTATTTTTATAGGGCTTACATTTCTTGTAAAGGGCTTACCCAGGGTGTGTCAAAACATTTAAACCTGGTTTCGATTATAGGACGGTCATACATAACATTACTATTTCTTTAATCTTAAGTTAATGCTCCGGTTTTGCTGATTTTTTGGAGAGATTATGCTTTTTCAAAACGAAAAACACAAAAACTGACGCATTACACCGCGTACAACTACAAAGCACAAAATACATGAAGCATGCAAACTAATGTTTAAACTTGGCTGGCGTACGTGATTTACTGCTTCTAAAAATATTAATCTAAATTTTCGGGTCAACTTCGGGTCATACTTACATTGTAAATTTACATCAGACATTCATAACCAAACACCTGAATAAACACCAGACGATAATCATGGGAGTTAATCTTTTTTTTTATACAACAAATATTAAACCGTCATTTTACCTTGACATCTTTGTCGAAGCTTAGAGAAAGGCCTTTCGAAACGATATTCCGTAATCAGCGTGTGGTTTAATTAGAATTATGACCTACAGACAGATTGTATAAGGACGGAATCATTTTGGCCCCACCCAAGGGTGCACCCACCATTATTAGGGGGAAACAAAGCGACGGCCTCATTCATATTTAGTAGGCCCTCAAAATATTCAGACATATTTGAGAGCCCCCAAAAAGGGTACATCAGAGAAAGATGGGACACGGGGTAAAGTTGGACATTGCTGATTTATTGTGTTTTAAAAATATACAAAATAATTTCTGGCAAGCCCCATTTTTTTGCATAATAGTTTCGTCCATATCTATAGTGCGTCTCTCGGGGTTCCATTTTACAGTTTTTCTTTTTCTATTAGGATTAGCGTGAGCGGCGACAAACAATGTACGTGTCAATTAATTTTCACGCGTCCGAATAATACGTGCGGGTTACCTATGTCTATGGTGTTTTGAGAGACTGCCATGTTACAACACGTAACCCATTTTGAGAGCACATTTCGCATGACATAATATTATTGCAACACAGACTGACTAAATGCAGAAGCATTCTGTGTCATGGAGCTTTTTGTGGGTCTTTCCCGTTTAAAGGTATTGTACACTTTTGGTAACAGCTCAAAATCAGTGTCCACATTTTGTGTGGTTAAACATATGCATGAACAAACAAACCTGTGAAAGTTTGAGCTCAATTGGTCATCGAGGTCACGAGAAAATAGTGAAAAGAGATCTTATGTGTTTTCTGTTTTTTCAAATTATCGCGCGCGATAATTACTATTGTTTTACTCGTTTCTCAGAAACGATAGCATTTTAGGCAGAAATACTTTAAGGAACCCTTTCTACCATTACTTACTTTAAATAGTGTAAGTTATGTGTGAATCTGTGAACATTGTGTTTTTCGATCTTACCAATAGTGTACAGGGCCTTTAAGTAATTTAAGTGGGGTAAAATGAGTCATTTTGTCAACAACTTATTATGAATTATGAACGATTGGGGTAAAACGGGACACGTTTAAATGTTTTAATCACAACTGTAAAAGAGATTTGTTTTAAAAATACTCAAGGCGTAAACTATTGTTGAATATTATAATTTTGTGTAATTTATTTTAGTATTAATGGTCGTAAAATTGTTGTCCTATCTTGCCTCGATTTGACCCCTAATAATATTTAATGTTCCACTTTAATATTTCTTTGACTCATCATTGATACAGCGCATGCGTCCCATCATGCCTCAAGTATTGGGGGGGGGGAAATGTTATAAAGTAAAGTTTTCAAAAACTGTCAAAAACCCTTGAAATTTCATTTAAAGCTGAAACTCAAAGTAACCTTTAGTATAAGTAATCCCATGGGACAGTGTAAAGGTAAAATTCAATCTATATTATCCACAAATCTGTCCCCTCTTGCCCTAAAGTGTACCCTACAGTGTAAAATTGTTCGACCAAAAATTGGTGACCGGGGTTGTTGACTTCCAACTTGAGGTATTTTTGATGACATAGTCTCTGAAAAAAAAGGTCATATTTGCCCAGAGGTGTTGTGATTTTTTTTTTCAAGATTGATGTTTGGACGTTTGGAAGTTTAGGCAGGGTGGGGTGTTTTTTTTTTATTTGGAGGGAGAATAACTCGACGTACCCCGGGACTCCCCATTTCAAATTAAGCAAAATCAGACGCCGAAGAAATACAACAACAAACAGACGACAATGACCATGGGCCAATCATTGTCTGGGTAGTGTCTGTTTTTGTTGCGCGCCAATGCACGGCTCAGCGATAAAACGGTTTCACACAAACGAAATAAAGGCGAGCGGCCTTTTTTTATTCACCGAGTACAAAGAACTGAAATGTCTTCATTGTCTCCGTTAAAAGGTTAGTGTTATATGTCACATTGCCATAATAGGATGCTTTGCTAACTAAATAATTCAGATTCAGATTCAGGTTTAGATAGAGTTGTACTACCTAATCAGACATAAATATCTTATTTGTTTTTCTATACTAAATAATAAACCACTCAAATTACAAACGCACGAGTAACCAATTGCAATAATAAAAACAGTCCATAAAGTGTTGTTTATGTGTGTTGTTGCAGTCGTATATAACGACCTTCACATCGGGCCATTTAAACAAATTGCATTTATACATGGGTCCTTTCGATTGCTTACAAGCAGTTTGCAACAGCTAATTCTGTTGTCTCAAACAACTAAAACTTACCTTTATAATTAATAAAGCAATTCACTTTCTATCACTGCAGGCTTGTTATTTGAAAACCGTAAATCCAGCCGTTATTCGCCAACATTGTAGAACTAATACTATTGAATGTCTTTAATAAGCACGTGATCTTGACTCCTTTTATACCACACTGGAAAGGAGGTTAGCCCCGAATAATCCACTGGGGAAAAAAACACAACCGGTGCGATTTGAAATTTGAAACGAGAACGTCAACTTTCCTGGAATGGATATGTGGTGAACTTTTAACTGAAGCGTTCTGCATGCACCTTGATGATACTATGGATGTAAGCTATACGTGTACATCTTTGGTTATACCGTACCTAAAACACGAGTACAATGAACGTTACATTTTATTGTAAACGTTGTTCAAGTCCGAGTCTTACCTTCTTTTTAACCCGTTGGGGGCGATGTGGTTAAACCATGGATGAAAGGAAATCCACCCGCGCTGAACACCGCCTTGCAATTGCCTGTGCGCCGAAGGAGCTGCATCATGGAGTCTCTCTGGCGTTGATTTCACCAACCCCGGCTCTTCATGGCCATCGAACAACCACCGAACACCAATGCTATATGGCAAACTTGCGCCAGCACCGACCTTCATTTGATGTTCAATGGTCTATTAACTCAAACCAGTACATTTACAATGAGATTGCTTATGCATGCAAACTAGCCACCCTGAGTCGGCGTTCGATTGATAGGAAATCTGGTATCGAGGTCACAAACCTTTCTCTGTGACACCGTGTGTCCGCATTCATAAGTTCTTCTCCTTCTGTATACGCGCTTGTCTTGTAGTGACCAATAATGAATGCCGTAGGATTTATAGACTGGTGTACCACCATGGAATGGACAACCTTCGTCGTG
Source organism: Pycnopodia helianthoides (assembly GCA_032158295.1). Classification (NCBI taxonomy): domain Eukaryota; kingdom Metazoa; phylum Echinodermata; class Asteroidea; order Forcipulatida; family Asteriidae; genus Pycnopodia; species Pycnopodia helianthoides. The sequence goes on from CM063259.1 coordinate 12,843,541, forward strand.
GTTGTGGATTGAGCTGTGTGAAGGTCGGTTGGAGTTGTGATTTGGCCGTCAGAGTTGTGAGTTGGCCGTCGCAGTTGTGAGTCATCTCGAAGTTGGGGGTCGGCCGCTGTGAGACGGAACAGCAAGTGAGAGGGTACCAGTGCTCTACGGCTTGATGCGTCTTTTGATATAGCGCGCTCCGCGTAGCATAGTCTCCAACACAGAATAGAGCTACCACAGGACTAATTAAAATATCAAATATACTTGGTTATTTTAAAAGTCACACTTCACGTGGGTGCGTTTTCGCGGTCGTAACCAATAACTGTTTCAGTTGACTTGGCCGTTGGTTGATCACTGGGCAATGGCCGAAACAGTTATTGGTAACTGCCGCGAAAACGCACCCAAGGGGGCGATTTTTGTTCTTCATACTACACGCTGGCTCTTGTATACACGCATAAGGTATGGGCGCCTCTCGGATCCCTTCACGGCTGACCCCGTTATAGTAAGTGAGTGGTACAAAAAAATCCGCAAGGATAAAGACAGGCACCGGTCTATTAATCAAAGAGATGGTCACTGCTACTGGTCCCCTGTCCAACTGGTCCCCCTATCTGCAAGACCGCAATGGGATGCGAGGTCAAAGGTGCGTTTGTCAGGATTCCTCCAAACGCTCAAAGCCCGTGTTCGGGCTAGGTCTATACTTGCAACAGATGGTCGAACCATTTCCTGCTGATTTAATCATGGAGGAAATCCCCCATGGTTGGATCATGGAGGTTAACCATGGAGGTGTAAACACAATGGTCCGACCGACTTTGGCTGCGGCTACCTTTTTTATCGCATATTCAACGCAGATGTTATCTGCAGCCATAGCCAATAACCGAAGTCGCCCCATTCGGACACGGCATCTGAATCAGTGAAGGTTTCGGCCTAGGCGAACACACAAAGCTCTGTGTTGCAGTCACTCTGAGGACATTCCTTTGTTCTGTACACTTATTCCTCAACACTTAAAAAAAAATCACTGTGTGGACGTCGTGTGTAAGTCCACATAGTGTTTCAGGTCCCCATGTGGACCTCTTTTGCTCTCAAGTCCACACTTTGTATAGCGTTAAAACACCAGTGTCAATGCAAGCAATGTACACGTATACATGCATATCGGCCAACGAAAGCACCGACGCAAACTAATCACCCTGACCTAAGATAAAGACAGGGGACCAGTCTAATAAATAATAATAATAGTGGTTTCTTATATAGCGCTCATATCCGTCACTCAGTGATGCTCAAGGCGCTTCAACATTAGGTATTTTCCTGAAATGTGTGGAGCTACTTTTTGAAGTTTGAGACCTAATCCTTTACATAGCACAATGTAATGGTTTACAAGGTGCTGTGGCGCAATATGCTGCCAATCAAACCAGGAACAGCAGGGCAAACCCCTTCTTGCGATAAGTGCACTGTTTTTTTTTACGTGCATTACACAACACACGGGACCAACGGCTTTACGTCCCATCCGAAGGCACAAGATGATAAAACTGGGGTGCAATTCAACATTCAAATTAACAAGAACCCCATTATCAACCAATCCTATATGCTGAATGTTCAAAAATGCTCTTAAAATATTGTAAAGTCTCTCAGACTCTTTAAATCAGACCAAACAGTACAGTTGCTGACAACTAAACTTGTTTTTTTTATTTTTTTTGGGGTACAACGTTTGAGCTTTGTCCCTCAAATATTTAAACAACCCGTGAATGAGTCACTGGCCAGACTCAATCTTGGAGAAACCAAGAGTCCCTATAAGGATCATCGGCGAAAAAATGTGTTTTTTTTCGAGGGCTAATGTACCCGAAATGCCCCAACCATGACCCAAATATTGGACCGCTTATTTTTTTCTACAATCTCAAAAAGTGAAAAGGGCAAGGACCTTTTAATATTGTTATCAATCTTTGATTTACAGACAATACATGGGTTTTGGCAGCCCTGACCAAAAACAAGATGGTGACGTCAATCGGGCAGAAACAAATTCCGAGAATTATGCGAAAACGGGGTCTGTTCAATTGGAAACTTGTGCTGCCGTGACCCGACCTACACTGTCATTTTACCACAGATAAGAGAAAAGCATCCCGTTCAGCGTTCGGTTCCAGCAGAGTCCACGTTGACGTCATGTCCTGCGCCAAATTTCATGAGCTGATGCTTCAAAGCAAACAATTTTGCCGGCCAATTTTGCAGGGTACCAGTCAAAGATGTTGGACATGACATGGTGTTTTGGCTGTTGACCTTATCCTGATAAGCATCACTTTGTTGTGCTTTTTTAGTAGTACTTTTTCTGCAGCTCTTGACATCGGGCCCATGTAGTGTACATACAGAGCTTGTCTGCACTGGCCTCTGAGTCTTATATTTGCAGCTATATAGCCGCAAAACGATATTTTCCCAAGCGCAAGTTATAGCTTATAACAACAAATTTCAAGGTTCTTTTGGTCCATCAGTTTGAAGGAGGAACATCATTTGTGAGATGCCATACTATAAGACAAACACTTCAAACCCAACAATGTTCGGCATATTCTCCAGGAATGAACCAGTATCGAAAGCCCTGAAGTATTCTCTGTTTTTAATATCACTATATAAATACATTACAATCAAAAATAGCAGCCATTGAACCCTATGTTGAGCTCACGTCATAAAAGGAAGAATAAAGTGCATTTATTTTTTACTACCGTACCACATTTCCTGTTGAAGTATTTTCCTGTAGTTTCTCTTTCCAGCTGCTTGAATTTTTTTGCCGTGAGTTGCACAATTTCGATTTGCTGTTGATTTGATAAGGGTCAACAACCAACAAGACCCGCACTAATCTCTTGAATATCAACTATAGACTAAACAAAAACAAGGAACTTCAATCTTTGGTTGTTTTGCCTTTAAATATGCAGCCGGGTTTCCATCTAACGTTTAGCCTATAGCATCTTCAGGTCTACTTGTTACAGTGCGGTCTAAAAACTTCAGGGTCTGAATTGACCTGGATTCCAGGTCCCAGAGGACCCATTTCTAGGTCAGGCTGGCCCGGAGACTGGTAAACAGTGACTTTAATTCAGATTTTGTGTATAGCTGACCCATTTCTTAGTCATTTTGACACAGATTCGGGGTCATACTGTGGCCCACTTAATGGGTCAGGTCCAATGTTGACCCGGGAGTTTAGAGAGTAGTCGGTTCACGGAGCCATTGAGTTCATTACCAGGAAAAAACCCAACAAAACAAAACAGCAGCAGCAGCAGCAGTAATAGCAGCAGCAGCAGGAGCATGAGCAGCAGCAGCAGCAGCAACAGCAGCACCAGCAGCAACAGCAGCAGCAGCAGCAGCAGCAACAGCAACAACAACTGCAACGAGCAACATCAACAACAGCAGCAGCAACAACAACAGAAACAGCAGCAGCAGCAGCAGTAATAGCAGCAGCAGCAGCAATAGCAGCAGCAGCAGCAACATCAGCACAGCAGCAGCAGCAACATCAACAGCAACAGCAGCAGCAACAGCAACAGCAACAGCAGCAGCAACATCAACAGCAACAGCAACAGCAACAGCAACAGCAACAGCAGCAGCAGCAGCAACAAAAACAACAACAAACAACAGCAACAGTAAATGTTCTTTTGATTACGAGTTATGTTTAATTTGGATTTGGTCTGCATCGATTGGGGTCCGCTTTGATTGTAAATTATTGATCTCCTCACACTGCACTGCCGATCTACCTCATGAATCCTTACGCAGTACACATTAAGCACTAACACAATATACGTATATCAAAGTTTGAGACCCGCTTTGCAAAAATACAGTTTTTATTCACCAGATGATAATTATAGACCTAACAAAAATCTAAAGTAAAATAACCAATACTCAATGCGTACAGCTTCGGCAGAGAGTCAAACAGAGAGGGATACCTCAGTTGGTAATTGCTCCCAAAATTAATGACTATGAAAACTCACTTGGTTAGAACATTCCTTGGTCTGTGGTTAGAAGCACTCCTGCAGCTGTTGATAATGTATAACATTTTGAGAAACGATTCCCTTCTAAGGAATGTGGTTTTAGAGAAAAATTATTTTAAAAAATTCGATCTGGGAAACGTTTCATGCATGAAAAGTTTCTCAGGGGAGGGTAACTACAGTCATCGAACTTTTAAGATTGTCAAATAACCAATACAAAATGATTTAATACCATGATTTAATATTTCATGCATGAAAAGTTTCTCAGATTGTGTGTTCCAATTATGGATCATTCTTCCTGCGTTAACATATCCACTCCAGATTTTTAGCGATATCTCAAAAAGGCTACCACCCTTTGAAACAAAATAATTCACAGGTTAGTGCTATATTGGATGAAAACAATCGGCTATTATTAGGCTGCCCTAGTTTCACCCACGCACGCTGCGCTGGAAATCGTCATTTAGTTGCACTTTAGGAAATTATGTTTAAACAAAGCTTTCTTGTCGTGTGAATTATGATAACCTTATGTGCTTCAATTTGTTGTGAAACATTGCTGAAAATAAATTTAAACAAACTGCAAAAATGACACAAAACTTTTACGAGTGTCATCACTGGCCGACGGCTGTGCAGCCGTACTTGACCCAGTTTGATGAAAGTGACGTTTCAAAATAACAGCGGGTTAATCAGAAAGCGCGCGACTTTAATACTCATCAAAGGGGAGGGTTAGTACAGTCTTCGAACTTTTAAGATTGTCAAATAACCAATACAAAATTATTTAATACCATCATAACGTTACAAAATAATTATTTCAATATTATCAATAAATCAAACTCGGAACGTTTTACATCTATACTATTCTAAACACGGCAACAAAAACATAGTCACTCAACCCCCCCCCCCTCCATAAAATGATTTTACCCGGAAGTGGAATTCCCTACGTAGTACGTTATTCTAAAGTTCATTGTGTTACTCTTCTGGTAATTTTGCAATGGCACTTTGGCCTGTGTGTTCCGTGGGACTTGGCTAGGACTAAAGTGGATTAAACCAGTTACATCGATCGTAACCAACAGGAATTGTTTTAGTACAAACTGTGTGCAAGCAGGGACGCTGCTAGGCAAAAAAAGATGTCTACCCTGACAACTTTCAAGAACTAGAGAAAGTCGGGGAATTCTGGGAGAGTTTGCAATGAAACTGACCATGCTGTTTACGACGGTAAGGACAGCGCACACTGACAGATGACACACGCACCACGCACCTATCGTCACAGGCTGGAGGTAGTGAAACCGTATTGGCATTGCTGTTTTGTTGGTAAAAACTTCCTTCAGTTTCTTTTGTGGCTTGTATCCGTTGTGCTTCTCGGTCTATTGAGTATTAGTAATACCCATTTAAACTTGTGTTTTGTCGTGTTATAATATGTGAAAGGAGAAAATTCCACATCCAACTGCCACTTTTTTTCAGGACCCACTGGATGGAATTTGTAGAGCTTTTCATCCATTAAACCCCCAAAACATATTTAGTAAAAATTTGTGTATCCTGCCACCACTTTTTCACTCATTTTTTACGAAGAGGAATATCTCATTTGAGTAACTTAGACACCATTTTATTTCATAACGAATGAAAAGGTGGTGGCAAGAATGTTTATACTATAATTTGTACACACTCACACTATTGACTGGTCTAGTTAATGAGTCACGTTTAAAGTTGAACTATTTTTCAAGCTATTGCTCATAGGACAAAACTGACTATTTTTTCTTTTAAAGTTTGCTATCAAAATAAAGCTGAATTATTCAGTCCTAAAGAACTGTCAGCATTTTTATCAATTCTGCAACATTTTTGATGAGTAATTCATTCTTAAACACATTTTTGCAATTAGTATAAACCCCCAAAACAGGCCTGCCCACAAAGCGCTAGTATATGTACAAACCAGAAGATATTTGGGTTTGTCTAGCCGTTCCGACTAGCCTGCTCTAGTCATCGTCACGTTTATATCAGATCAAGAATCAGACAAGTACTTTTAATCTGGTTGGTAACTGAAGGGTCGGTTAAAACTACACCAATGTACAGACTTTCGCAATGATTGCGACATCACGCATGAAGTGCCTGCCTGGCAAAGCCCCAGCCACCTTGAATGACAGGCAGCGCCGCCACTCAAATTTGAGTGGATGGGACGTAAAGCCGTTGGTCCCGTGTGTTGTGTAATGCACGTAAAAGAACCCAGTTACACTTATCGCTAAGAGAAGGGGTTCGCCCCAGTGTTCCTGGTTTGATTGGCTGCATATTGCGCCACAGCACCTTGTAAACCATTACTTGGTGCCATGTAAAGGAACAGGTCTAATACTTCAAAAGTAGCTCCACAATATACCTTGCAAGAAAAATACTGAGCGCTTTGATACGCCCATTGGACGTGATAAAGCGCTATATAAGAACTGTGTATTATTATTATTATTATTATTATTATTATTAAGACATAAAAAAAATGTAAGAAAATAAAAATATTGTCAAACGGGTTGATGACTAAGTGGCCTAATATAAATACGTCTTTTGTACTGCACTCTGAACAATCCTGAACAATGTTTTTACTTAAAGTGCAAAGGGGAAGCGTTTCCCTTTTCAAAACTTAGGGGAACAGATTGTTTTTCCCCATTTGGCCAGTTGTCAGTCATAGTAGAATAACTTCCTTGAAATATGGTTATTTGTAAAGTTTCTATAAATATTTTAAGGTTGTACATTTAAGTACAGTGTAATGTTAGAAGGTACATTGGAGAGAACATTACAGAAACGGACATTGTGGATTGAACATTTACTGACGCTGACAGAGGTGTAGGAAAGCAGAGACTTTCTCTATCAAGAAAAATACATTCAACTTGCGAAGAATCGTAAAAGCTTTGGGTTTTCCTATTTGGAATCAAAGGTGATTAGTACTTTAGTAGATCTGTCAATCTGATGACGATAACTTAAAGAGCGTTGCTGGTTAAACAACTGTGTAAGTATTGTACCGCACACCGATTTGGACAAGTGTGTCCTAGCCAGTTCATTTGCATACTTTTGATGTACTCTCGAGACCTTTGGGTGTCTCTTTTGTTGGTTGTTTAGGACATTGTGATGTGTCTTAATAATAACAATAGAAGTGGCTTCTTATATAGCGCTCAGTCATATCCGTCACTCAGTGACGCTCAAGGCGCTTCAACATTCAGTATTTTTCTTGCAAGGTATTGTGGAGCTATGTTTTGAAGTATTAGACCTATTCCTTTACATAGCACCATGTAATGATTTACAAGGTGCTGTGGCGCAATATGCAGCCAATCAAACCAGGAACACCGGGGCGAACCCCTTCTCTTTTTGATAAGTGCACTGGGTTCTTTGACGTGCATTACACAACACACGGGACCTACAGTACGGCTTGACGTCCCATCTGAAGGATGCAGCAATGATGGTTAAGTGTCTTGCTTTGAAGGACACAAGTGTCACGACCAGGACTCGAACCCACACTCTGCTGAACAGAAACACCTGAGCTTGAGTCCAGTGCTCTTATATGCTTGGCCATTACACACCACATTTACCCTACATTTGAGAGAAAGATATGGACTTTGTTTGTTAACATTTCTGTCGATTTAGTTGTAGTTTGTCTCTCTTGTGCAAAGTGCGAATTATTCACTTTATTTTCACATCAAAGCACTTACAGTTGGGAGTAATACAGTAAGAGAAAATGTGACCGTCTGACCGAGAGTGGCAAAGAGAGGAGGTTTGCAAAAAGCGGTGTTTGTCATATTTTTCTTTTTGCTTACGGGGATCGTTCACTCCTCCATAACTGAAGTTTTGAAGTACAAAGAATACAATAGACTGTGCACGTCTCGCGTGTATTCGAACATTGGGACCCGTCAAAGTGCATGAGTTTCTTTCCTTCACGCGCATGGGACAGAAGTGGTCCCAAAAATGTTTAAACACTCTCAAGACTTGCACGGTCTATAATCATTATAAGGGGGCCATTCAGAGTCGTCAACGTTTAAAAATGTTGATTTTTTTTTACACTATGGGTGGGTGAAAAGAAACAACTGAAAAATCGAAGGTCTGTTTTCAACTCAAATCTGTCTGTGCAGTTTCATTGTTAACAGCCAACTTTGTTTTGAAGGTTTTCTCTTCGATTTCTAGTAACAAAGTTGCATGCTGGAACCTCCATTGGAATCTCCTGAGCTGCTGGAGCATATTGTGTGAAATATCTGCTTCATTTGATGCACTACTTTGTTCTTCCAGTCAGTCAGTCAATATTTTAAGATTGAAACTTAGGGTGGGTGGGTGGGTCAAAACAATTTTGAAAAAATATCAATCTTGTTAAAACATTGATCTTTCTGATTGGCCCCCAAACAATACGAAATGGTAGTTCTATAGTTTCAAGGGATTACAAGACAACAAACACGGAAATTGATGAATACAAAAACAAAGCAAAAAAAACCCCAAAACCCCCATAAAAAAAAGCATTTATCCAAATTTGAAGGTAAATTTAAAGCTTACTGATTTGTGAAGTTCATACTAGAACCATATTTTCTGTGGAATATTTCCCTCAGAAATAAAGTCATATTGGAGAAAAACTGTATCTGAAAAACCTTACAAAAAAACGCAACAGCTGATTTTGGTTGTTAAAACAAAAATTACGGACAATGTGTTTACGTGCTGAAAATTATGCCCGGTTTTTTCATTCTTTTCTCCTGACTCACACAACGAATTGAGCCGAAGTTGTCACGGGTTTGTTATTTGGTGTGAATGGTTGATCGTATAAAACATAAACATTTCATTTTTTTCAGCTCAACCGATCCTGTATAATATCCTTTTAAAACCTCTTTTTTTTCTGGTTGCCTTTATCCTTCTGAATTGTTTGAATTGATTAGAAAACGAAAGAGTCCTTGCAGGATACATAGCTGCAAGGATAACAAGGTGCATGAAGTGCAAGGACATGGTTCTTTTTAACGGTCATATTTTGTCATGAATTTGATTGGAGTTGACTAATTTGATGGCTTGTCGCGGTCTGTTGCATTATTGGTTGGCAGATTGATTTGCGGAGCGATCAATTATCTTCTTGTGAGATTGTGATCCTGGCTATAAAACAGGATCACTGTCATCCGTGTTTGATTTCCTGTTTCTTGTATTCTGTTCTACTTACTACGATTTTGTCAGAGTGAAGCCCAAAGAATTTTATTCCTACTGCTCTTGGTAAGATTTTTCATCGAGTTGAACCGACCGTTCAGTGGCAGGGATTGTGTGTATGTACTGTGTGTGCTGTGTAGAATGTGTATTCATCACATTAGACCTTATTGCAGTCTGGCATAGTTGATCTGTCATTACAGTGGATGGTACAGTAGCAGGGTTGGCTATGTATGCATTCATCATAATGATATCATACTGCAGGCTGGCATGGTTTACATGTATGTACCCAGTGTTTATGTTTCTTGTATCATTCAAAACCATGTCGGTGGATGGTTGGACGGTCAAACAGTAGGAGGGTTGACTGTGCTCTGTCCAGTCCAGATGCATTCACCACATGATATATTGCAGGCTGGCATAGTTTTTCTATCATTCAAAACCACAGTGGATGATATTGAATGGACAGACAGTAGAAAGGTACAATGTGTTACCCCTTCATTTCATGCCTTTGAAGGACAGTTCGGAGTTGGTCTCTCTAACCTGTAACTTCTCTGCGCTATCGGAGTTGGAGATTATTAAAACGAGAAACCAAGACCAAGGACAGGGAAGGACAGGCCGTCATTATCGAATTCCATGCCTGCCTAAGGGAGCATCTTAAAGAACTGAACGGAAGGAACATTCTAATTTGATTGATTAAGTACTCCAATGGGCACACATAAACCCGTCCTTCGGAACACTGGATTGTCCATTGGAATGTTCAGAATGGCATACATAACGCTCAGAACGCCAAGGCGCATATTATCTCATATTGGTACATTATGTTTCCGTAACTCGGCACTCATGTTGTGATCCAGCAGAACGTTTTGGGCGGTCCCCTGGATTGCAGAACATTCCTTCGCGGTAGTAATTCAGAATCCTAGATTCCTCGCGGGTAGATTGTGGGGATCGTGTGTTTTTGACATTTTCTTATGCTGCTCCATTTCTTTGGATATAGTCATCCTGTGCATATTCGCCAGGCTAGTTTTTTTACACTGTTTTAAGTCTCTGTTAAAAACTCATTTGTTTGAAGCCGCTTATTTGTAATCTGCTTTCTTGTAATGTATTTGTCACTCATTTTATATTTTATTGTTTAAGTCTCTGTTAAAAACTCATTTGTTTGAAGCTGCTTATTTGTAATCTGCTTTCTTGTAATGTATTTTTCACTCATTGTATATTTTATTGTTCTCTTTATGCGCTTGGAGGCTTCTGCATTAGGCGCTTTACAAATGTCTTTATTATTAGGGATTATTATTATTATGGGGAGTCTATAAACACTCTCACACTCTCCAAGCGAGGAGTCTAGGTTCTTAGCAAAAAGACGGCATTGTGGACAACAATAAAAAAAAAAAAACCTCACCACAGGCTTTTCTGTCTCAACATGGTGCTAATTATCTTCTTTTTTCTTTCTTCCCCCCCCCCAGACACACATGGGACGAGCAGATAGCTGGAGTGACATGGAGACTGCACTTGGAAGGCCAGTGATTTTCACTGTGCTTGTCACCCTGTTTGTCACCACACTCTCCATTGGTTGCGTCACAGGGGCTCCGCGGTGTCCCCAAAAGTTAACTGGAGGTATCTGACATTTTTATATTTTTAAATTGTAAAATGTGAAAATTTACTTGCGAGTCTCTCGATTCAGGACCGCCCCTAATCCTGCCTAAAGCACTGGCAAAGCACAACTTATTCTTTGATAATCAATCATAATCATCAGGCATTTGTAGAGCGCCATCATTCTAGTTGCCCTTTTCCGAGGCGCTTAGCAGAGTGAAGTATTTTCCTGCAAGGCATTGTGGAGCTATGTTTTTGAAGTATTAGACCTATTCCTTTACATAGCACCATGTATTTACAAGGTGCTGTGGCGCAATATGCTGCCAATCAAACCAGGAACACCGGGGCGAACCCCTTCTCTTTTCGATAAGTTTAACTGGAGGTATCTGACATTTTTATATTCTTAAATGGTTTTGGTGTGTCTCGGCCCGAGTGGTCTAGTTCACCGGACCTAAGCTCTGGTGTTGTCAGCAGCACAGTGTGGGTTCGAATCCCGGTCATGACACTTGTGCCCTTGAGCAAGGCACTTAACCATAATTGCTTCGTAAAAAGTTGGGAAGGTAGTGCATTCTGCTCTACCAGCCAGGCTCCCAGTGGACGATACCCATGCCTGCATCCTTACGACTGTGAAGGGGTATACCCTGTTTCAGCCCCAGGAGTAGGTGGCAAAGTGGCTCTGGTGTCAGTTGATTTGGGTCAACAGCCCAAATCAGTTAAGTGTAGCCCTCATCTTGAAGTGGCCACTCGTCCCTTTCTTGTACATGTAAGTTAGGTAATATCTCATAAAATAAAAAAAAAATAATAATTAAATGCAAGTCTCTCGATTCGGGACTGCCCCTAATCCTGCCTAAAGCACAACTTATTCTTTGATGGTAATTATGATACTTTTCATAACAAGGATGTCGACAACAAGGATGGCATCCCACTGGTTACTTAAAAAAAGACAATACCCCGCACACAAAAAAAATAGTCTAAAGGGCTTTTAATAATTTTGTGCAAACTACAGAAGTTAAAAATACAGCTTGCATACCCCTCCAATTGGGTTGTCAGTCAATAAAAAAAACAAACAGGTAGCACAAGGCTGCAAGCATATCCTGGTTGGGATATTCCTGTTAAAGATGTGACATCACTCCAAAACCATATCCGCTGATCCACCGAAAATGCACCGAGACAGAATTTCAGCGATTTATGCAAAAGGAGTTTCGGTCTTGCCTTTTGCATGTTTTACTTGGAGATTTTAAGCCCAAATTATGCAACACAATATTGAACATATCCGGTATACAACAGGAAATTGAATATGATACAGACTATTATCACGGCTCGAATTTGGTGGGAAAATCCTCAAGGCCGCATCAAAAATCCTCAAATTTCCACTGGACCAGACTTATTTTCACAAGGCCAAACTCAAAATGAGACTTAAGTTTTCTAAACAGTTTAATATTGTTGGGATATTCCTGTTAAAGATGTGACATCACTCCAAAACCACATCCTCTGATCTACAAGCCCACCGAAAATGCACCAAAACAGAATTTCTCGATTTTATGCAACTTAGGAGTTTCGTTTTTGCCTTTTGCATGTTTTACTTGAAGATTTTAGGCCCAAATTATGCAACACATTACTGAACATATCCGGTGTACAACAGGAAATTAAACTTGTCAATATTATCACCGCACGAATTTGGTGGGAAAATCCCTCAAGGCCGCATAAAAAAATCCTCAAATTTTCACTGGACCAGACTTATTTTCACAAGACCAAGCTCAAAATGAGACAAAAATTAATTTTTTCACAGTTTAATATTTAAACTGTTTTGAATTGGACAAGCACTAAGACAGGATTGATCTCATTTGTCTCATATTCCTAAGTACAAATGTACTTTCCATGCTCAACAGAAAGATGATTATCAGGTTTGAAGTCGGCATGTGAACATCAACAGATATTACAAAGTGAGGTATTATTATTCAAATAACAAATACCACAAGACTGCCGTTCTTGTGTGGCCCGATGCTGAAATCACTAGCCTCGGGCATGCGGTCCAAATATAATTTTTCGATCCCTGATTAGGCCAAACAAAATAAGGGTTCTGTTTCCGGGTCCCCGACTGACCCAAGGTTTTTAAGCCGCGACCCTAAACTTTTGATTCGGCCTTTAAAAAAAACGGGAAAAAAAAAACGAAAAAACAAAAACAAAAACCTATTTTACCTTGAAGAAAATGTCTGACTTTTACCAACTTACCATGTTTTAGGCAACATTTGAAATAAAAACCAGAACATATCAAGAAGAATTTACAGATATCTCCGTGATTTGAGCAGAGCGCAAACTGCAGTTTGCGCGCATTTTGGCCTAATTCGTTGTGCAAATTTGTTGATTGCGCTCAACACATGAACGATCGTGGACGTATCGTCAATCGTATCGGAATAAAAAAAAAAACGCAAAATAAAAAAACTTTCCGACCTACCGACTCTATTTTTAAATGACATGTAATCGGAAACAGAACTCTTTTTTTTTTTAGCCTTCTGATTGTTACGACTATTATCAAATTTTATTGTAAATATAGCTCCCACCCACTACCAGCTACTCGATACCGTCCTGCCAGCCTCTAGTGGCCAACTGGAATTACTTCCTCACTGATCAAATATACTTAATCAAACAACATGCAACGTGTCGACTGTAGATGTACTAGTGTCATTGTGTTGAGAGCCTTTAAAACCAATTTGAAGGTTTCAATTGATGGTACCTCTAGCCTTCACTTTCAAAAGCCAGAATTCTGTTCTGACAAACGGCGTGGGTAGAGGATTGCTTTGGTCTGACAACAATAGAACTTCCCTGAAGGAACTATTATGTACATCAATAAAACTCCTCTACCCCTTGAAGTACATGTGCATGTACATGGGGAGCCTTCCTCATTTCTTTCCAAATCAACTGGTCTTGATACCTACTGCCTCAATTCTTTCCAAATCATTTTGTTATTGTGAATGTGGGATCCCTACTGCATCAATTGTTTCAAAAGGGAAACAGTTATTGTGAATGACACCTACACTGCCGTAATTCTTTCAAAATCAACCGGGGGTTGTGACTGTAGGACACAGTCTACAATTGCCTCAATTCTTTCAAAAGTATTCGGTTATTGTGACTGTAGGATAGCTACTGGCTCAATTCTTTCAAAAACACTGTGGCTTGCGAGCTTCGTTGATTAAGTTCACTTGTGAGCCATCCTTGGTTTCATTGCCATGAATATATAATATTAATAATAATAATCTTGAGAAATAAACCACAAGGGAAACTAACTGGATTATTACTTGGGTGTTGTGGCCGAGCGGTTAAGAACACCGAACTCAAGCTCTGGTGCTTCTGTTCAGCAGAGTGTGGGTTCGAGTCCCGGTCGTGACACCTGTGTCCCTGAGCAAGACACTTAGCTATAATTGCTTCTCTCCACCCAGGGGTAAAATAGGTACCTGTGAGGGCAGAGATGGTTCTTGTGATTGATTTAGCTTATGTAGCGCATATTTGTAGCACAGGCTGTATACTCCCCAGGGAGCTGAGATGGTTTAAGGAATGAAACTAATGCCCCAGTGACCAGGGGTAATAATTGTGATGGGCAGTAGAGTATATTCATATATGCATTGCGCAATATAAATGTCCGTTATTATATTATTATTATTACTTGATTTTTGAAATAACTATTTGTATCCCCAAAAGGTGATCCCTCTGCATCGCTGGCATATTAATCCCAAGGTTGTAGGTTCAAGTCCAGCTCTAGTAAATTTGTCTTTGTTCAACCCAAAACTAATGATAATAGTAATAATAATATCAGCTCTTATGTAGCGCAATTCTAAAGATTGATCATTGTGCTTTGAAAATTATTACCCCCGGTCACTGGGCCATTTACTTCATTCCTTAAACCATCTCAGCTCCCTGGGGAGTATACAGCCTGTACTGCCAAGTATGTAGCCCACCAAGCTAAATCAATCACAAGAACCATCTCCGACCTCACAGGTACCCACTGACCCCTGGGTGATGAGAAGCAACTATAGTTAGGTCGGGCTCAAGGACAAAACTGTCATGACCGGGATTCGAACCCACACCCTGATGACTCAGCCACCAGAACTTGAGTCCAATGCACTAAAAACCGCTCGACCGCAACCTGACATAACAACAACAATGTACAGGATATTACGTTTTTTAGAAGATGTGTGTATCATGGAGGAAGTTACATTTAACATCAGGTAGTGTTGTAGTAAGCACAAGGAAGCTATTATATCAGGGTTGTTTCCTTGACCTTGCATAATAAATGATTCAAATACTAGTGATATTGATAACTAGTAATTGTGACGTCCCACGCCACAGCAACTGTGCAGTTCTCGGAAGTAGTGAAGTAGACTGAAATATGTGCCTTGATATCAATGTGATGTGGAAAATGCTCGCCTTGTTTCTTGCTTGCCTCGTTCTCACCATATCACACCAGTACTAATGAAATTGCATTGGCTCCCACTTAAGTTTCGTACAATTTATAAAATTCTTTTGTTAACTTTCAAAGGAATGTTGGCTGGTAGCCAGTTTTTGGTGCTTACAGGCTTCATGAAATTGGGCCCATGCCAAGTGAACAAATACAAGCAAAGAATTTAGTTTGGAAATTATTTCAGCGCTTTTTTTTCTCTTAATCTCTGTCTTTGTTTTGTAGATGGCGTTCTACAATTTGAAGACACTTCACTTTTTGAATACACTGGCGAAACACTTTACAAAGAGCTCAGCTGCTACGCGAAAAACTTCTGCACCATAACGTGGAAGAAGGACGGTCGGCCGATTAATACGCTTCTAGAACAGTCATTGCTAAATCGAGGGCAGGTGTTACCGCTTAAAAGTGTCGGCGAAAAGGACGAAGGCGTTTATACTTGTACAGCATCGGCGAACGGCAAGTCAATTCAACAGAACATTGTCTTCAGAATCATCAAAGGTGAGTTTCTGATTTTTAAAGACACTGGACACCTTCGGTAATTGTCAAAGACCAGTCTTCTCACTTGGTGTATCTCAATATATGCACAAAATAACAAACCTGTGAAAATTTGAACTCAATTGGTCGTCGAAGTTGCGAGATAATAATGGAAGAAAAAACACCCTTGTCACATGAAGTTGTGTGCTTTCAGATGCTTGATTTCGAGGCCTCACGCGTGAGGTTTCAAAATCAATTCAAATATTTTACTTCTTTCTCAAAAATTACGTTACTTCAGAGGGAGCCATTTCTCACAATTTTTTATACTATCAACAGCTCTCCATTGCTCGTTACCGAGTAAGTGTTTATGCTAACAATTATTTTGAGTAATTACCAATAGTGTCCATTGCCTTTAACTAGCAGAGTGGAATTATTTTCTAGTTGATGACGATGGTGACAAAATGAATGAATGAGTGGTTGCATTTTCATAATAAACAGGCCCGGGTTAACACGAAGGCCATGGAGGCCATGGCCTCTGTTGCCCTAGTCTTTAAAGATTTTCCCAGTGGAAGTGCCCTTCGGAAAAAAAGAAAGGAAAATGGCCACGCCCTCTCAAAGATGAAAAATTCCAGGCCTGAATAAACTTGATTCTGTTATGATTTATGCGGAGAATTTGATCCATCTGAAATATTACAGTGTGAGATTATTCTCTCTCAACACTCTGGTTGTTATGTTGATTAGCTTAATTGAAAATGAGCATACGTGCACAAACTACCTAGTGCATCATGACCGCCCACACTTGACTAAGTTTGATGAAATTTTCTAAATTGAATTATCATTTAACGAGTCAGTTTTCCTTGTAGTTTATTAACTGATAGAAAGTCTCATGCCATTAAAGGGAGGATGACTGAAAGTCCGTGACATTTAATTGTATCGAATTACCAACACAGATGAATTTTCATGCTAACGAAAGTACATGTCGTTGTGTAAGAAATGCTGTATCTCCTGCTAACACTTATGTTACAAATTGAAATTTTGAAATTGTCAAAACTTTGTATCTCGCTTAAAATAGCAAATAGCCCGGATGTACACTCAAAGCAAGTACGAGCATTTTTCGTGTGAGATACAACGTTTTTTGCACTGACGCGACGATATTCCTATCAAGTATCCAGTGAACAGGTGTCATATCATTTCATAGAAAAGTGTAGTTCTGTATAATTTTGAAGAAGCGATGTTCGACCGACCATCATTTGACTTAAGTGAGTTTTAATATTACAAGGTCTGTCTGACAGTTGAAAATGTTGTCGTTAATTTTCCCTTCGTCCCTTAGACTGTAACAAAAACCAAGCAGCGATCAATATTCAGCATCCGGGTTGTGTCAATACCACCGCCGACATTGGCAGCAACGTCACGTTTCATTGTGAATTCTTTATCGGCACCAACCAACTTCAGGATCCGGAGAACTGGTTCAAGTTTAAGAACTCCGCCGGCTCCAATGCCTCGTTAGACGACAATGACAACTGGCTGTATCTGCCTTTTTTATCAGAAGAGATCAACAAGCAAGGGACAGTGTACACAACCTCCTCCTACTTTGCCAAAATGAAGAATCACGATATGTAAGCTGAACAGTTTTAGTTTGATGTGTTCCATAAATGATTTCGGCTATATAGTACGACAATGATTAACTCTTGAATATTTCTGCTGAATACTCATTTTTGGTAGTCTTAACTCGTTGACTGCCGGTCATAGATTCGTAGGGCGTTCCCATTTGCCAAGTGCAGTGCGCATGCGTGCATACCAAATAGCTACTATACACACAAAAAATCGAACATACACATTCTAAGGATGTATGTCGTCACCACTGCCAGAAGCGTATTTGCTGCGTGCTCAGTGATGCCAGTGTATTCAATTAACAATACAAAGCCCTTTCATTCTCTACGAGTATACTCGTAGTAGCAGAATCCGTTACACCTGTTACTACGAATATACTCGTAGGCGGCAGTCAACGTGTTAAAATCCCCTTTGGAGACCATAGCGGCCGCAAACGGCTGCAAGATCTGACCTACTTCCACTCAAACAAAAAGGTCAGGGGTAAAGGTCATGACCTGAATTGACATTATCCAATGTTTCCGATGTCAGCATAGTACACGTGTCTATGTTTCTAAAACAAAACAAAATTTATGTTTGACGTAAAGTTTTTTTCAGAGACTTTTCCCAAGAGAAAAAATTGTTTCAAACAATCAAAAATAAAACCATGTCTGGATGTAGGGTGATAATTATACAAAAATGAAAGGTCTCTAAAGGGTTGAATCAATTGATAAAAGGATGAAAAATGCTGTAGTCCGTGGAGACACACAGCGGAGAAAATTTGAGAAGAGTTTTGCAACTTTTGGGGGAACTTTTAGTAATTAAAAATATAATGAGTTATTGAGGAGAGAATGTGGTCACTTTTGAGAGAACTGTTTGTAATTACCCAAGAAATACATTACCATAAACACTTGGTAAGAGCACCTGAGAGCTGCTGATAGTAAAAAACATTGTGGGAAACGACTCCCTCTGAAGTAATGTAGTTTTTGAGCAAGAGGTAATTTCTCACTAAAATATTTGAATCTGAGAAAGGCTTCAGGCGCTGAGCTTTTCTCAGGCATTTGAAAGCACACAATTCTATGCTGCAAGGGTATTTTTTGTTTTTCTTTCGTTATTTTCTTGCAACTTCGATGACCAATTTGAGCCCAAATGGTCACAGGTTTGTTATTTTTATGCATATATTGGGATACACCAAGTGAGGATACTGGTCTTTGACAATTACCAAAAGTATATCCTGCCTCTAAAGACCAGCTTGAATGAAAACGGCAACAAAGTCATCGTAAATGTCAATTTTAAAATGAGGTTTTTTCGTAGAGATAATTTTTGTCACTTTTTACAGGGACAGTGATAAATGTGGCAACGAACCGATCTTCGGTGTGAAACTTGAGATATGGAACGTTTCAGAATTTGCCTATGGGACGTATGCACTAAATGTTGTGAATGATGGTGTAAACAGTTGGAAGGTGTTACAGTTATCACAAGGTGAGTTAGCCTTAATCCTAGCTATCTGAAAATGGGAACCAGACTCCCAATTTCACACCAGAGGCAAGACTAAGTTTTTTTTTTTTTTTTTTTTTTTTTTTTTCCGCTAGTGTTGCACCGGACCCAAGCTGTGGTGTTTCTGATCAGCTGAGTGTGGGTTTGAATCTCGGTCGTAGCACTTGTGTTCTTGAGCAAGATACTTAAAGAAACATTACAGAATTGGTTTTTGCTAACGAAACAGTTGCTGGCAGTGTAAGCACTTTATGTAATCCACAATATACATAAACTGACGCGAGAAAATAGTGAAAATCCGATTACACATTTGCATGAAATCATATAGATTCAACAAATGAATAAAACGCTCACTGAGCGATAAACTCCAATCGGAAAATTAGTTTATTCATTTCTCATCAAATATGGCATTTCAGACAGAAATATTTCAAGGGATGTTTTCTACTATCATCATCATTAGACCGAAACAAGTAAAATTACCTGTTTTTTTTCTTCTTCATTGTTGTTATTATTATTTGGCCATTGATTCAAGAAAACGAATATGAAGTCAAAATACAATGTAAGATAAAACTAATTGTGATGCAAGGAAATTTGGCGTTAAATTCGCCCACCATGCTGTCGAAAACACGGTCAATTGTCAAGTTACTTGTAATTAAAAACGGTACAAAACTACAGCTTTGAAAAGTCTTCAAAACCCTATGACAATGTATCGAGTTCTCTAAAGAACATAATCTACAGAGAAACTATAAATATAAATATGAATAGTAAACTTGCGGGTACAACCATGAGTAAAATGTCTCTTTTGAAGGAGTGGTGGCTCTGAAAAGAGCCGGTCTCCTGAAGACGAGCAGAGTATACTGTTTGAAACGTCGAGACCAAACCGGCTCTTTTCAGAGCCACCACTCCTTCAAAAGAGACATTTTACTCATGGTTGTACCTGCAAGTTTACTATTCATATTTATATTTATAGTTTCTCTTATTCTCCACACCATGCAAAGCTTCAAACATTATTTATAATCTACAGAGCAGACTAGATATACACATGGTGTTACCGCAAACCGAATAAACATTGATACCTCACCATGCAATGCCTCCAAAACCATATAATGTCAGTCTTGTTCTCAATGTGATGTTCCAATTTGTTTTCTTTCATGCCTGATAATAAATGGTATCCTGAGAGGGCTGAGATAGCATGGTGTTTGATAAACCGCTTAGCGCTAATTTAAGCAGCTTGGGGTTGTGTGCTGCTCGAGGGGGCGAGAAAGTTTGAGGAATGGTCCTAGTATGCCGGATGAACAGGGATAATAATGTTGTAAAGTGCCTTGATCTAGCTTACTTGGATATTTGCACTATATATGAGAACCAATTGTTATTATTAACCCTCCTACTCTCAGTAACTCTTGGCAACATTTTCCAGTGAGTTGACCGACCATTTGAAACCATTCGACTGCCGCGGTTGTGTACGGTGGCACAACTGTGCACAGAACTAACTGTGTACTGTGTAGATGCATTCCCTCATGGTATCATACTGCAGGCTGGCATAGTTTATCTATCAATCATTCAAAACCACAGTGAATTTTATTGAATGGTCAGACAGCAAGAGGGTTAATGTTCCTGTATTTATTTGGTTCTTTTATTTCTGAAGCTGTTCCAGCTATGGAACCTCGAGTGAGTTTTAAAGATGTGAATCACAACTTTACCTATCCTATGGGCTGTGTGATGCTGTTTGTCTTAGTCACTTCAGTTGTGTGGCGTCGATTCAGAACGGACATTAAGTTGCTGTTCAAGGATCATCCGACATGTCTGTCCTCTAATAGTCAAGACGGTAAGTACAAAATCGATGTGTTCAAGGTTTTTTTTGGTTTTGTTTTTTTTTGAGAGAGAGAGAAAGATAACAGTGCAGGAGTGATGATATTTGTTTCTTTCAAGATTATGCCCGGCCAGAGCATGTTCTCAAAAAAATTGGGTGTTAGTTTCTTGCTGCGTGTCGTGGCCGAGCGGTTAAGAGCACCGGACTCAAGCTCTGGTGTTTGCGATCAGCAGAGTGCGGGTTCGAGCACTGGTCGTGGCACTTGTGTCCGTGAGCAAGATACTTTTGCACACTGTTGATCTGGGACCAATTTGGTCTCAACCGTATTGAGTTGTGTTTGTGATTCTTTTTCAAATATTTTAGTTTAAAGTAGGTTATGGCTATAAAGGGGACAGGTCCTTTGCACACGCCGGACCATTCCTTTGGAATCAGTTACCCTCAAATATTCGGGATAGTAGGCACCGTGGACACATTTAAAGACAGATCGAAATTTCATTTGTTTCAAACAGCATTTAAAGGAACATTACAGAATTGGTTTTTGATAACAAAATGGTAGCTGGCAGTGTAAGCACTTTATGTAATCCACCATATACATAAACTGACGAACCTGTAGAAGTTTGAGATTGATCGGCTATCTGGGTCACGAGAAAATAGTGAAAAACCAATTACACATTTGCATAAAATCATACAGGTTCAACAAATGAATAAACACTCACTGAGCGATTAACTCCAATCAGAAAGTTAGTTTATTCATTTCTCATCAAATATGGCATTTCAGACAGAAATATTTCAAGGGATGTTTTCTACTATCATCATCATTAGACCGTGTAAGTTTTATGTAAATCTGTGATCAAAAAGTATATTTTACAAGTTTTTTTCTTACCAATTCTGTAATGTTCCTGTAAGTAGACTTTTCTTTCTTCCCTTATTCTTACTGTTCCCTCTTCCTTCATGCGCATTGAGCACCTTATTAGATGGATATTGCACAATATAAATATTAATTATTATTATTATTCGTATTATAAAAAGTATATCATATTGTTGGAGTAAGTCAAGTTTTGCCCTGAACTACGTGAAAGTAAAATAAATTTAATAAATCAACAAAGAAAACCTGAGAAAAAGACTTGACCTCCGTTTCTGGTAACTTGTAAACAGTTAAGAATTGTTCACACCTGACAGGCGTGATTGGCAACTGGGGCTTCTAGAAAAATGTGCAACCTCGTCCCAATTTTTTACTACTTTTAATTTCAATGTTAACTTTAATAAATTATTTGTATTATACAATAGTTGAAATTATATTTGAAAAAAAAACCTGCTATGGGCATTATTGTTTTCAAGGAAATTTTTTATTAAATTGTTGGTTTTCTTTAATTATTTTTTATTTTCTTTGACTTCACAGTTTTAAAAGATTACGATGTCTACCTGTCTTATGATTGGTACAGTGATACGGACAGAATGTTTGCCTCGAAACTCGCCAGCTTTATGGAGGAGAAGGGCTACAAAGTATTCTGGGAAATCAACTGCCTTCCGGGCGGAGGTAAGAACTGTTCTTGATCGGTTTTTTCTCTGCAGGCCTGGGCCCAATTTCATATAGCTGCTTTAAGCTCAAATTGTTGCTTAACGATTGTCTGCTAAAGCAGAAATGAGCAGGATACCAGTCACAAATTGTACACATGACATGGTAGTTTGGCTGGTAACTTTTTTTTCTGGTAAGCAGAATTGTGTTGTGCTTAGCTACTTTTTTTGTGTACTGCACAGAGAAAGAGTCCTATATATAGGGCTACTCTGGGCCCAATTTCCTGGCTGTGCTCACTGTTTGCAGAAAACAAAATTTGCACTTATGAAAGCAGAAAAATTCACACTTAAGGTAAACATATTTCACAGGTTAAGAAGGAGTGTTTGCTTGAGTGCATGCATACTTCAAGTTACACGGCATTCTTTGCTTAAACAGCTACTGCAGAACTTTGATACTAACACTGTAAGCAAAGAATGGTGACGGTAAACGCAGAATTCTGTGGTAAGCATGGGTGCCATTTCTAAAGTTGCCCAAAATGTGGGTGGGTAGAAAATAAGGGAAATTAAAATTTGATTTTCAATTTCATTATTAAAAAAGAACAAGAAAGAAACACAAAAAACCCAAAGTTATATTTGGAATAAAAATTTGAATGGGTTGGTCAAAAAATGTCTGAAAACATTGGTGATTCTGAATGCTCCCTTACATGAATTAAGGCTCCTACGTACAGCATTGAACATCCCAAGGCAAGACCACATCACAAATCAGCAGATCTACAAAAATATTCCAAAGGTATTACAGACCTTACTCCAAAGGCGACTGAGATTCAGTGGGCACTGCTGGAGAAACAAACAAGAGGTGGCCTTAACTCCGGGTGGAATATCAAGAGGGCGCCCTGCAGCAACGTTTGTGGGCACCCTAAAGTGCGAATTGGGTTATTAGCGGCTGTGACCTACCAGCAATGATGGAACGAAGAGACCAGTGGAGAGCCGAGTTCACTCGGATGAATTAATAATGAAGTCATTTATATAGCGGTCTTGCACATGAAGAACTACATCGCTAATAAAGTTTGAAGTAACACAAAAGATCACTGGGTTGTTACACCACTAGCTCTTGTCAGAACGTAGAGAAAGCAGAGCAGCCAACACTCATTAAAATTGATTATGTGCATGGTGTTGACCACAAGTCGAGGGCGTTTCTAAACTAACCAATATGACATGGACCCAATTTCATGGCTCAGCTTACCGCCAAATTCTGCGCTTGGGATCACCATTCTTCGCTTACAGGGCAAGCGTCGAATTTCTGCGCTACATGTAACTGTGTAAGCGAAGAATGCCTAGTAGAGTGGAGTACGCTTGCGCAAGAGCAAAATTTCCCTGCTTACCTGTGAAGTACGCTTGATGTAAACATGGAATTCCCTGCTTCTGTAAGCATCAATTGTTTGCTTAGGGTAAAGCAGAGCCATGAAATTGGGCCGGATCATTGAAAAGGCTTACTTTTCAACACTAATGGCTGCAGTCAACGTTTCTTTCAGATGTTTTTTATTGTTTTCACCATGCAAAGTTCAAACTCTACTCAAATAAAAATTGTCAAATTATTTTTCTTCAGATACGGATGAGGACATTGTGAAAGCCCTGGAGACCAGCTGGCGCTCCGTCATCATATTCAGTCCGGACTATCTTGCCTCCCGCCGCAATTTCGATGTCATTTTCTCCATGGACCAGGCCAAGCACTACAAGAAAGAAATCATCCCGATTATCTACCGCAACATCTCAGACGTACCGGAAGAACATAAGAGTGCTCTCGTGAGGCACATCCTAGCGTCCCCCTGTCTTCGTTTCGACCAGGTCACGACACACCCCCCAAATAGGGTGAAGAAGATCGTCCAGAAAGTTTGGGGCGACCCTCAGTCGGAGCAGTCGCTCCATAAGGAGCTTTTGTTGAGGTTACCCTCTCTACATCGAACTTCCCAAGTCCCTCTCACCCCTTCAGCAGAGAACCTTACCGCAACGGAGGTCCGACCGTACGTTTCAACAAGAAATAGTACGACGCAATATAATGAAGGACAGAGACAGTTGGTTGCTTTTGAACCAGGCCAAAACACCCAGAGGCTCTATCCGAATATATCTGACTATGGACATTTAAACGTTGAGGTCAATATATAAAATCTTTTAATGCTTTGACGGTCGGAATCTTCATTCAGTACCATCTAGTGGAGTAAATTGTGGAGGATTTACAATACAGGGGGTCCACCAAGAGTGTTTGCCCGGTAGAAACCATGTTTCGCAGTGCATCATGGGAAAAAGTCACCCTGCCTATAACTTGCATTCATGCACAAAGTATGAGCAGGGCTGTGTCCAAAATGGCGTCTGCAGCGGGTCAACATGTGCTGGAGGCATCAACTGCCCCTAGGCAACACCCGTTGGCAACAGGCACAGCCTCGGCCCGTTAACTTGTTCTTGGTTGTGCATTATCAGTGTAGATCTTATGCATGGAAGTCATTTAAGAGGTAAAACAATGAAGAATAAATGAAATTCAACGATTTTGTAGCGCAGCGTACATGATCGGCCTATGAGCAACCTCCTTTTGACCTCTACACGAGGGCGCCTTACTTGGATTGGTGTCATGCATAGCGCCAATTGCCGGCCCTGGCCAGCGGGAGTGCTGTTAACCGCAGAGTTTGAGAGGAGGATGTGACCTTCTACATGTAGTAGAATCTGGAACAAACTTCCAGAATACATCAGAGATACCACCTCACTGCATACATTCAAGACACTCCTGAAAGCTCACCTGTTTCAGGAGGTGTACCATCATAATGTTTCTCCTGTTAGTGCCCATACATTAGCGCCTTAGAGCAAACTTTTGATTTTGGCGCTTTATAAATTTCTTTTGATTGATTGATTGATTGATTGATTGATAGTGTCGTTGTGATTGAATTTGTATTAAAAGCGGGTGTACTTGTCGTATTTTACCACTACAGGTAAAACAGTTTTGATGTAAACTGAGTACGCAGATACACTCAAAACTATGTTGAGTTTATTTTGACTGATTGGATAATCGTGGTTTTCCTCTCTATTTGTTTTGCTAACTGCTGGCATAAAATTGTGATGTAATAACGGGTAATTTTTATCCAAAGTGCTGTGAAATGTTTGATGTGTAATTTATTTTTTTGATTGACTGTTGTTTACGGGAATAACTAAAGTGTGAGTGTCTCTATTTTGTACAGTTTTGTGACGTACCACACCACAACCAGCCATTTTGGGTGTCAAAACGTGCACAAAAGGATGGTACACGTGTTTACACACGCATTGGTGCGAAAACATGTGTACCATCCTTTTGACACCCAAAGGCGTTAAATTATAATTTAACTTGGTTTTTAGGTCTGAGTGCATTTCTCTGTTGACCAATGTAAGAAGTACATTGAAGCTAACAGTGTTTCTTCTAAAATTAAAACCAAAAGTGTTCTTGTAAATATATTGATACTGATTATACTAATGAACAAAATTATTTATTTAACAGGTGTTTAAGAAGCTTAAAGGTAGGGTTATAAGGTTGGTGATGACCGGGGGGGGGGGGGGAGGTGTAATTTCTATCCGAAAGCCACCTTGTTTAAGATGGTATATATAGAAATCACCTTGGTAAATCAATAAAAGTAGTGTTTCAAAAATTGGTGCGAAAACATGTGTACCATCCTTTTGACACCCAAGTCGTTAAATTATAATTTAACTTGGTTTTTAGGTCTGAGTGCATTTCTCTGTTGACCAATGTAAGAAGTACATTGAAGCTAACAGTGTTTCTTCTAAAATTAAAACCAAAAGTGTTCTTGTAAATATATTGATACTGATTATACTAATGAACAAAATTATTTATTTAACAGGTGTTTAAGAAGCTTAAAGGTAGGGTTATAAGGTTGGTGATGACCGGGGGGGGGGGGGGGGGAGGTGTAATTTCTATCCGAAAGCCACCTTGTTATAAAGATGGTAATGATAGAAATCATCCTGGTAGACATCAATAAAAGTATTTCGAAAAATTGGTGCGAAAACATGTGTACCATCCTTTTGACACCCAATGGCGTTAAATTATAATTTAACTTGGTTTTTAGGTCTGAGTGCATTTCTCTGTTGACCAATGTAAGAAGTACATTGTAGCTAACAGTGTTTCTTCTAAAATTAAAACCAAAAGTGTCCTTGTAAATATATTGATACTGATTATACTAATGAACAAAATTATTTATTTAACAGGTGTTTAAGAAGCTTAAAGGTAGGGTTATAAGGTTGGTGATGACCGGGGGGGGGGGGGAGGTGTAATTTCTATCCGAAAGCCACCTTGTTATAAAGATGGTAATGATAGAAATCATCCTGGTAGACATCAATAAAAGTATTTTGAAAAATTGAATCTCCAAAACATGACCGAGTTTTGGAGATTCAAATTTCCAATCTATGACCCTACCTTTTTCATTTTGCATTTTAGTAAATTTTATTCAATTTGTTTTGTTTGAATTTGAATATACTGATGGCAAACAAGTTTAACTGACTTTCTACCAAATTAACATTTTCGTTTTACATTTTTAGTAGATTTTATTCTATTTGTTTTCTTGAATTTGTTCTGATGGTAAAAACGGGGTTCATTTTCCTTCCATATTACAAACAAGTTTGACTGACTTTCTATCTTAATGACTTGACTGTTAAAGGCAGTGTTTACTTTTGGTAATTACTCAAGAAATACATTACCATAAAAAATTACTTGGTAAGAAGCACGTGAGAGCTGCTGATAGTATAAAACATTGTGTGAAACAACTCCCTCTGAAGTGATGTAGTTTTTTGAGAAAGGGGTAATTTCTCACTGAAATATTTGAATCTGAAAAAGGCTTCAGGCATGAAGCCTTTTTCAGCCATTTAAAAGCACACAATTCTATGCAACAAGGGTGTTTTTTCTTTCATTATTTTCTTGCAACTTCGATGACCAGTTGAGCCCAAATTTTCACAGGTCTGTGAGTTTATGCACATGTTGGGATACACCAAGTGAGGATACTAGTCTTTGACAATTACCAAAAGTATATCCTGCCTATGATATTGCCGTGTCTGATTTGGTGGCTACAGCTACGGCTACGACTGTTGCTAAGGGTGTTGCTAAGGACATCCTATACTTCAACGCACGGTGACATCGGGAATCTAGCCGTAGCTGTAGCCGCCATTTCGGACATGGTCTATGAATGGCAGACCTTCACAAAGGCTGTAAGCACAAAAACTTGCCAAGCAACAGAAAACAGCTTGCCTTGTATAGCAGAAACAGGTTACCAGCAGAAATTCCATCAAGTTTACATTGTTGCATCTGTTACCCCATTCATTTTTTGTTTTTGTTTAACAAAGAAATTTGCTAAGCAGTATTTTCTGCTTTTAACGGAGTGTATTGCAATTTTGATATGCAAGACATTAGCTTGCCAATAATGAAATAGCCTAATTTTGAAAACTTGCCCACCTTAGGGTAGTCTGCTGCCACCTAGCGGCTCAAAACTTCTAGTTATTTTGTGTTTGTGTGCTGAACATGTTGTGCTGACATTATAGTCGGTTTGCGGTAACACCATGTGTAAAAAAATATCTACTTGCTGTGTAGATTTGTTCTTTAGAGAACTTGTCTTGCTATTTATTTACAACCGCGGAGTAGGTTTATTCGGAATTCGTGAGACTTCTCAGTTCTGAAAAGAACTGTCCTGCTTATTAACTACTACCTGGGCAGGAGGTAGGAAATCGGCCTGGACTACTACTTTAGCTTTGTGGATCGGGGGGACTTCTCGTAATTAACTGCACTGCCGCGGAGTGAGTTCTTTTGGTCTCAACGTTTCCACTAGCTTGCCATAGTCATCGTCAGGAGACTCCGCGGTAGTAGAATAAATAGCAAGACAAGTTTTCTAAAGAACAAATCTACACAGCAAGTATGATATTTTTTTACACATGGTGTTACCGCAAACCGAATATATACTGATACCTCACCATGCAATGCCTCAAAACCCATAGACATTATAGTCGCTGCAAATAATAAGGCTGTGTTTAAAACTTAGAATAATAATGAACAATTCAAAAATTCTGGCCACATTGTATTTTTCAGCTATTTTGCATGAACATTGTTGTTTGAACAAATTAATTTTGGATTTTTCGTAATCACCTGCAGTGGCGTAACTAGGCATTTTCATGGGGGGGGG
Organism: Pycnopodia helianthoides; assembly: GCA_032158295.1. Classification (NCBI taxonomy): domain Eukaryota; kingdom Metazoa; phylum Echinodermata; class Asteroidea; order Forcipulatida; family Asteriidae; genus Pycnopodia; species Pycnopodia helianthoides. The sequence continues at coordinate 12,871,726 of CM063259.1, forward strand.
GTTGGCAGGCAGGGGCAAAGATATAATTACTTTTTTACTCCGGGGGGGGGGGGGGGCTCTTTTGGTGTATCAAACCAATTATTGTCATATTTTTTATCTCATTTGGGGAGGGGCAAGAGAGGGGCAAGGGTTCTGAGGGCTACCTCCCCTCTAGTTACGCCACTGACCAACTGCCCACAATATTTTTGTACGATCTGAAAGTGTGTTTCTTATCTCGAATAGTCTATTTTTCAGAAATAAAATTCTTTCTCAATCTCTAGTTACTATTGACTGCATGAAATGATTATCAATTGTTTTTTGTCACAATTGGCTACGTGTGATCATGCCCGTTGAGTGTCGTCGGAATCGCATTGTCGCATCAATGCCACATCAATCTGTCAAGATGCTTAGTTTTCATGTTTGTTATGTCCTCTTAGCCTTTTCGTCAAGGCCTTCGTGTCTTGGAGCTGCGATGCCAAGCGACTGAAATGGGAGACCACGCACGCAAGTGGCGCAGCCACAAGGGCCTTTTCCAACTTGTTTGCCGTTTCTTATGTGTTTCTTTATAATCTCGACTTTTGCTACCCGAAACGGTAGCAAAAGTCCAAACCAACGCATAACGCACGTTTCATACTTCATGAATAATTCATTACAAAAACCGCAAACAAGTTGGAAAAGGCCCTCGTGGCTTCGCCACTCGGCTCGTGTGCTTGGTCTCTCGTTCCAGTCGCTCCACTGTTTACAAAGCCACGATGGCCTTGACAAAAGGCAAATGTCCTCTAGACTCTAGATATAAATACCATTTATACTGGACCAGGGCCCCCGCAATTCATCTTCGATGTGAAGAAGTGGAGTCTTTAAAAGAAGACAACTAAGTTCCACTCCCCACCGATTGTAATTTTCACAGTCTCTGTGATGACAATCTAAACAATAATTTTGACTGGCCTTAAAGGTGCTGCATACGTTTGGTAATGGGAGCCTACTGATTGTGTTAATCCTATATAAATGTAGGTACATACAAGAAAACTAACCTGTGAAAATTTCACTTCAAAAGGTGGTCGCGTTTTTTGAGATATCACCAAAAAACCGGAGCGAATATTTCCACGCAGGAAGAATATTCCCCAAAGGAATACACAGTCTGAGAAGTGCGAAACGCTTCTCAGATTCAAATTTTGGGGGAATAAAAGTTTCTCAAAATTCATTATACTACCCAAAGCTGCTGTACTTCTTACCATCCTTTCTCTATGTTCTTACCAAGTAAGTTTTTATTGCCATTAATTTTCAGAGTCGTTACCAAATGTGTACGACAAGGACAAAATTGCTTTCAGAAGTTTTTCAAGTGATACTTTAATTGGAGTCACATTATGCTCGTTACCCATTATTTATCATCAACTATTTGATGATGTAACATTATAAGAAGCCATGAGTCAAATAGAAGTTACACATGTTCGATGACACGTCCGTCTGTGTACTCTCTCGAAAAAAGTTTTGGCCAAACACGTTTATTTATGTTTGACAATTTCAGCAGTGGTTTTTTAAAACCCTTTAATTGTAAAATTGTTATCTTTTAAATTTATGAAGCAATTGCATTTATTATCTAAGATGGATCTAAAGGGTAGAACTGTACTTGCTCTGAAAAATAAAAGAAAGAAAGTGGATTTGAGTCACTGTACAACAATAACGACAGCAATCTTAGAGAAAATATTTTTTTGAAAGTACACGAAGAAACAAGGTTTTTTTTATTTCATCAAGGCTTGTGATTCACCTGCAAAAGTTCTGAGTCATCCTCACCGGAGGTAAGAAATCGCCTCCAATCAAACCATTCCATGACATGAAATTATACTGCGCTTGCGCAGACTACACATTGACGCTTTAACGTGGCGGAAGGCTGGGCCGACTCTTTTTACTCGAATTGGCGATTTTGAGAGAAATAATACGTCAGTAATTGCGCATTTTGTCAAATTTCCCGTGTGAATATATAACAACAGTGCATCATGTCTTCTGCGGGGGACTTTGGTAACCCTTTGAGGAAATTCAAACTGGTTTTTCTCGGCGAACAGAGCGGTGAGTAGAGTCTACTGATTTCGTGTTGTTAACCTCTCTCTCTTTTTATACTCATGCATTTTGCAGTGCTCTCTGACTGTCATTTTTTTTTACAAAAATATTTCGTTCAGTCAGTGTCAGTTTTATTTCTGGTGGAAAATCGTTGGAAATGTTTCTTGAAAATAATGTAGAAAATTACTACATGTACTACAACAACAGTTAATACTGTAGTTTGAAATAAAAAATATCAAAGTCTTCACCTCGATCGTCTGCACCAAATGAAATTTGATTGATGTGTGAAATGTAGGCTACCCCCCCCCTCCCAAATTAGGGCCAACATACTGGACTCCCTCCGTTTCTTAGCCCAACAGCACGAATCATCAGGAGGTGAGATGATTTTTCGATTAGAAACCCATGTTTTTTTGGCCAAGATTTTCCCCCAGTTGTCACCTGAAATGTACCATTGCGCAATTGTGGAGATCACATTAAATTAAAACGATTTTGTACAAGCTCGATTTTGTGTAACTTTATGAATAATTTCCAAGGCAAGCTGACAATCACTGACTCTTTTTTATGTTAACATCGTTGTCATGATTTTTACTGATGCGCATGATGATCACAAGCGCTGATTCGATTCGCTGAAACAGCGGCATTACTTGTCTAGTCTTTTTCGTGTCGCTGCAGCGTGCTGTGTTACTGCGGGGTTAATTCCACATTATCAGCCCTTCCAAGTTCCAGGTTCCCATTATACATCTGGTTAAGAGAAGCAATTTATGGTTAGGTGTCCTACACGAGTGTCTTAACCGGTATTCAAACCTACTCTCTGATTTGGCCATTAGAATCTGAATTGGATGCGCTTGACTCCTTGACTATGTACGTACAAGAAAACAACAACATGGGTATCCTGATATTTGTGAAAGGCTTGTTTGTATTCAGTCGCCACTTTATCTCCCTTAATTAAGGTCAAATTGTGTCCTTATCTATCTGTCCAAAAGGGTTGACAGAATGTACATGTATACAGAGAAGCAAAAGCACTTTGAAGTATAGATGGATTGCAACAGACTTCATCGGCCGCCATCTTTGATGAATTGTGCACGCATGAAGAGCTATCATTGGCTGAGAGTCGTGCGTAGCGCGTACACGCATGCACTTTTCCATTGTTTTACATCAAAGATGGTGGTCAATGACGCGTATTGCAATCCGTGTTATGAAAAAGTGTTATGAAAAATAAGCGTGTTTCTGTCTACAGTGGTCCTGACAACGCTGCTTGCTACAATCCATTTTTGTTCCTTTGAGCGTGTGTGAGCGAGGGTTCCGTCGGAACGATGAAAAGTGTGTTTGAATTTATACCTTACAACATTTAAAAAAAAAAATGACCCAGTTAATCATCAAGTTGAAACTCTCTTGAAAATTTAAAAATATTAAGTCGTGAACTTTAAAAATCATAATGGACAATTACCAGTTTTGTTGGAAGGCATAGCGCCCTCTTTTGAGTTATAAATTTGACAATTGTGTTCATAATATTTTAAAGACTTTGATGTTGGCTGAACATTGTCATTGATCACCATTCCACAAACTGTCAATAACGTTAATGGATGGTTGTTGTTGTGTTCATAAAAGGGGGCGTGGCAAGAGAGACTTGTTTGTTGTTTTAGGTTTTTGTACTTGAGTGAACGATCTTTCACTGTGGTGGGAACCTTAGCAGCAGTGGAAATTCCCAGTACATGTACATTACTGTAATTTCTTGCGTATAAAGCGCAAGGCGTATAAGGCGCAGTGCCCCCAAATAACCGAAACGAGATTCAAGTGTTCACGAATAAGGCGCACCCCTGTTTAGGACGCAACATGACTGTGCTAGTCACAGAGGCTTGTTGCCAGGTGCCACTCACTGTTGGTATCACTACATACATGTACAGGGGTCATTGTGTTGGTACATGTATGACACTTACCATTTTGTAAAGGAAATTAAATATGTTAATCATTTAAACATTAGTAAAAGACTGTTTCTGTTTTTATTATACATTTTTTTTTTTTCATTTTTAAAGATTTTAAATTTTTTTAAACATAGGTTTATGGCTATTTTTTACACAACGAGTGCGCACACACACGCATTACAATGAACTCAGGCGCTGGTACTTGAAAATCAGATAAGCCACATCTTGTATGCAGGAATTAAGAAATTACGGTACATTCACGTAGTGTATACTTGCCCAACAGAGCACTTATTTGCAATTGACCTTGATCATGGTGCGGCCATCTCGGTTTTTCTCCTAGATCCAAATCATTGTAACCAAACGGAGGTTGGAGGGGAAAAAAATATGGTTCCTTTCTTGTGCAATGAATGCCTGCATTCATTACTGCTATTGGATACAGGGAACAAGACCAAGATGGTGGCAGCATGATAAGGTCTATGATACAAGTGGATCACCCACCATTCTACATGTACCAACATACATGTACAGGGCTTGATAGCTCAGTTGATAGAGCACTCATATTGTATTCAAGGGTTTACATGGCTCAAACTTTACACTAGACCTAAAGCCTGAGGCCAGTGATTTTAGCCCCGGACAAGTCCGGTGGTCTTGTGTTTTTCAGTTGTAGTCTGTGAACAAATAAAATTATGTTAAAATATTGTCTCTAAGTCTGGAAAGTATCGTTTAATTCTGTTGAGTATCAAAATGTGGTGTTTCTGATCAGCAGAGTGTGGGTTCGAGTCTCGGTCGTGACACTTGTGTCCTTTAAAAGCAAGACACTTAAAACCATTATTGCTTTATCCTTCGGATGGGACGTAAAGCTTTATGTAGGTCCCGTGCATTGTGTAATGCATACATGTAAATTTATCGTAAAGAGAAGGGGCTCGCCCTGGTGTTCCTGGTTTGATTGGCTGCTTGTTTGCCACAGCACCGTGTAAGCCATTACATGTATACATGTACATAGTGCTATGTAAAGGAAAAAGGTCTCATTCTTCAAAACGTAGCTCCACATACCTTGCAGGATAAAATATATAATAATGTTGGAGCGCCATGAGCGTCATATAGGCTAAGAAGCCATTGTTGTTATTATTTATTATTTAAAAGGTCATACTTTGGTAACGACCTGAAGAAAAATGTGTAATTTCTGTCCGAAAGCCTCCTTATAAAGAAAGCTAATGGTGGTAAGCATCCTGCAAAATTAATTCGTCCGAAATGCCTTCATTGATTAGAAATCAATAAAGTATGTCATCAATAAAAGTATGTCAACAATTTTGAATCTCTAAAACTCCCCTCAAGGCGAGTTTTGGAGGTTATAATTTCCGCTGTGTCCGTTTGTGAATGCACTGTGGGTGGAGAAAAGGTTGGTCACACGTACCTGCTGTGACGTTTGACGTTCTCAACAAGTACATTGTATTCAGCTGAAACTTCGAATACATGTAGCTGACTTGTATACATTTTGTATCTTTATTGACAATTTGTTGTCAAAAAGTTTATTTTGTTTCAAGTTTATTGACAAAAAAAAGTATATGACCCTACATTTAAACTTAGATTCATAGTTGTGGACAGGGTTTGATTTTGAAGAAAAAACTTCACTTAACCTACATGTCTTGTTTGTCTTGTACATATACACCTTCCTTTACTCGGCCAGAAATATTGAATATGTCATCATGTACAAGACCCAAATTTTTAATTCTCTTTGTACGTTTGGAGGATGTTTTTTGACTTGAAGTACATTTAGTACACATTAGTACATGTATCTTTAAAAAGGATGTTTGGACAAACACCTGCCAGTTAGATCGGTTTGGTTATGAGGTCACTGGCCCGTTGCTAAAATTAAAGGACTCTGGCCAGTGGTAATTCGAGTCCTGTTGAAATGGAACCTAAATGTTACCACAGGTTTACTCATAGTCATCAAGCATGGTTAGTCACTGATAATTCAGTTTCTTCACAGAATTAAATTTGAATTGGAGCACAGAGTGAGGTCATGTGTGAAGTGGTGGCTGTGGCTGTTGCTAAGGGTTTCGCTAAAGACAGCCTGGTGCTTCAATGTGGTGACATGGCTTGCAGCTATAGCCGTAGCCTTAGCGGCCAATTGGGACATGGCGTTAGTGAGTTTTTTGCATAATATGTTATAAACTGTACACTATACATAATGTACTGTGTGACAGTTTTTTTCTGTATGATGCTTCGTTCTTGAAAGGGAAAGGGCACCGAGGCGTTTTCTCTTTTGTAAAGGGAACTCTATAACTGAGGGAATTGTAAATTTCTATTGGAATGTTTCAAGGCGCACCAAGGCAATGATCAGGGGCATTGAGGCCTCTATGAAGCATCGGGCCTCTGCTAATAATATGAACTTGTGCATATATTGTACTTCATGTACAATGTACAGGTCTACATAATGTACGTTACGTAGAATGTACACATGTAGGACTTGATGTGTTTTGAGACAATTACGGCAAAAGGTGGACAATTATGGTGAAGGCAAAGGTGTTGCTACATGAGCTGTAAGTCCTAATCTTGGCAATCGAATTAAAGAACTGGTTAAATTCTTTATTCAGTTGTAGACCATACGCAAGTTAGACTGAAGGACATGTATTGCCTAATAGATCAGGCTTACCACGGTGCCAGACGTACATGTGCCACTATGGTAGTACATGTACGTAGTCCAACAGTTCAGGTGTTGAGTAAGTAGGGTCAGATCTTGAGAGTCGAGTTGCCAAGGGGGTTGGGTGTGGGGGGGGGGGGAGTTTAGCTTAAAGTCATTTGTTGAAGGGGCTACATAAAGTGCCATCAAATCACTTCAGAAAAGCAGGCAATGATTAATTAAAGCCGTGTCTGAATTGGCGGCTATGGCTCTGGCTTAATTGCCGTATCGTCGTGTATTGAAGTATAGGACGTCCATAGCAACACCCTTAGCAACAACTGTAGTTGTAGCCGGTTTGGGGATGGGGTAGGAGGAGATGGAGATGGCTAGAGGAGGAGATTTTATTTATTTATGTTATTGTTGTTTTTTTCTTGGGGGAGGTGGTGCCCCCCCCCAGCAACTTCTTTGCATCAACCACGGGAAAGTTCATGCCACAGAACTTTGTCTTAAATTGCTAAGGAGGGTTAGCGTGAAAGAAAAAACCTTGCTTGCCCTTACAAGATTGAAGTGCATGTAGGCCAGCACTGTGCCAAAGGAACCCAGAGAGGCCTTCCTCTGCACTCAGGATGATTTCTCTGCATTTTTTCTGAGAATGATGTTATTATATTTTTGTGTGTACGTGTAAAATTTCCCAACATGCAGACAACAACTTTTAAAAACAAGCTTATTATTCAGATTTTTATACTCAAACATCAATGTGTGATGAGCACTGTACATGTTTACTCAGAACTCAATCCTGTGGGACTCTAAATTTTCTGGGTTACTCAAAATGGGATTATTTCCCCTCCGGACTCACAGAGCACTGTGTATGTTCACTGCGTATCACTCGTAAATGTCAACATAAATTTATATTGTAGTATTTTTTTGGTCCCCGATGCAATTATGACTTAGATTATCTTTTGAGGAAAAGGTTACCAGGGTTCTCCCCAGGATTGGGTCTAAGAATGCTGCACAGTTTGGGAAAAATCCCGGTAGAAAAACCCTGCAACCAAACAAGAACTATCGATTGAATGCAATGATTGCAGCAGAGTTCAGGAACTTTTATGCTCATAAATAATTTTGCCCAGACCTGATTCATCATGCGCTGAAAACAGGAGGCCCTCGCTCTGTGAACAAATCATGTCTGGATGCAGACACAGTCATGGAAATTGTTGAATGCCGGTCAAAAGGGGACTAAAGGTTTTTCCACCCCGCGATGACTCCCTTGCGCATCACTAAACCTCCCTCGGCTTCCCAGCCACTGGTCATAACCACGGGGCAGTGGTCAAGCTGTTATGTCAGTAGACTGTCAACAAGTGTCAAACTCTACGATCGTCTCTCTCATTATGAGCAAATTACAATGGTTGACAAGCAGTTATAGCTCTTGGATGGTACATGTATGTACATGGCAGGGCTCGAATTCGGGCGGCTGAAATCCACAAGACCTTGGAGGCTTAGAATATTTACTGCAGACCAGAATTTGATTTACAAGACCAAAATCAAAATGAAAAAAAGACCAGACTCAAAATGCGAACACGGTTTTATTATAATGAACTGTCTCATTTGAACAAATCACTAAGAGAAGATTTTTATGGGTGATACTTGGCAGATTCGAAAGATATTTATGAGACTCAAATTTAACATTCGAACATCTTTGAAGACCAGAATCAAAATGAGGAAAGACCAGTCAAAATGAGAACACAGAATTGTTAATATAAACTGTTACATTTGAGCAAACACCAATGAGAAGATTGATCTAATTTTTTTTTTTATGGGCGATAATCAGCAGAATTATTAAAGATATTTATGAGGCTCAAACTCAACATTTAAACATCTTTCAAAAAGAAAAAGAAAAAAGGATATTGAATTGAAAAAGGCAAGACCACCGGACTTGTCCCTTCTTGAATTTACTGGCCCGATGCTGAAACTACTGGCTCGGGGCCAGGGGTCCAGTGTAAATTTGAGTTCTGCCTGGGCTCCCAGGACAAAAAAAACCGAGACCGTTGGATTTTGAAAAGCCTTTTGAGCCACATTGTACATACATGTATGTACATGTGCTTCAAGGGTGTTGGGTCGCTGCATATTCCTTAAAATGAAATCAGAGAAATTGAATGATATCAAAATTCTCGGGTTTCGTCTTCAAATTAATTTGTTTTACATTTAAATAAAATATATCCTTCTTTCTAAAATGTTTAAAAAAATTCTCCAGTCACTAGGCTCCATTCAGTTGTCCTGAAAACCTTCTTAAAAATTTTTGTTTTTTTACGTGTAGTTTTAAGGGAAGTTAACTTTTTGCAGAGAATGCAGAGTTTAATTTTGTTTAATTTTTTTTAAATACGTTTTACCCTGTTGCCTTCCGTTGTCAAGACCCTTAATACTTCTCACTGTTTACTCATGTGTGAGTACTTTATTATGCTCCACCGGAATTCAATTTTATTTGCTGTGAATATTACAGTCAAAATGTCAACCCTTCGTCCCGTCCAATAAGTCAGTTTGATCAGTGCACTGCATTAAAAAAAAAAAAAAAAAAAAAAAACCTCCCCGTGCATGCCACGTCCAAATCAACATCGAGTATTTGGTCCAAACATAATGCATAATGCTACACGGCCCGTACCACATGCTTATGTGTAACCATCATTCCGTATCTGTATGGCCAATTATGCGTACTTCTCAGACATTCGGCTGTAGACGGGCTGGGTGTCATCAGCCATACTCAAAGACACTCAGCTAGTGAATATTCATCAGACCCTTTTCTCCTGTTGGGGGGGGGGGGGGAGTAGGCACTACAGCGCATGCATGACAGGGATGCACCAAGTTTACTAGCGGTTATGTGCAAGGGGTGAGAAATCCGTGCCAAGACAGTGTTTTTATAAGGCCCCAGATGCTCGTGTCGTCTGAACGTGATCGTTTAAAAAAAAGTGTGAATGTGAATGTGTTGGTACGATCACAATCAAATCAACATTGCTCGTTGTCAGCTTTGCATCTAATCAAAGGTTTTTATCAAGTAAATCATGCAACACTAACATCTCATTTGATTGGATCTGGAGAAAAGATGTCAAAATTTACTGCATTTCCAAACCAATGTGTCCAAAATCGCTCGCCTCCATTCATGCCATTACTTTCACATCATGTACAAACTTTGCATATGTCAGGCCGTGTCCAAATTAGCGACTGAAGCTTGATCGTCGTGGGAACAAGCGTTGAAGCATAGGATGCCCATAGCAACACCCTTAGTAACAGCCGTGGCCACAGCCATAGCGGCAGCCACAAATCTATAATTCGGACACGGCCGGTCAAATAATGACAGATTACAGTAAATACTTGTTATGTTAAGAGTCTGGCATTCCAACTAGCCCATTAAAGACGTTTCAGTTTGATAATCAGTTTACTAAGTGCAGTCCTTGAGGTAAAACAGAATCAAACAAAAAATGCAGTGGTGGATTTTGGGTGGTTTGGGTTAAACTTTTGACTAAATTTTATCATAAAAAAATAATAAAAAAATAATACTAAACAGGTGTTGTTTTAGTTACATACAGTGTGTATTGCATTATGTAAACGTGGGAAAGATTTGAAAATGCCAATATAGATTATAGGACATTGATCTTTTCTTTGAACTTTTAGTTGAGTGGAAGACGCTCAAATTGTTGTGGTTGTTTGAGGCTGCAATGGGCATTTTTTGTACAGGTTGCTTGTGGCCAATATGGTTGCTAAAAGGGTAAAAAAGCTGGCATGGCTGAGTTTGGTCGTGGGTGTTCATATAAGGCATTGAGACAACCCTTTGGCTGACACTGCATCAAAGCCTGATGCTTCATGGAGGCATGCCGCCTTGGTGCTCCTTTGAAATGTTCCAGTTACAAATATATATTTCTGTAGACGCGCCCTTTACTGAGGAAAATGCCTTGCCCAAATACAATGCCATGCCCGAGTAATGTACAATACCTAGCCCCAAATTAATGCCTTGCCCAAGTACAATTCCTTTCCAAGTAAATACCTAGCCCAAATTGATGCCTTGCCAAAGTACAATTCCTTGCCCAAGTACAATGCCTTGCCCCAAAATAATGCCTTGCCCAAGTACATGTACAATACCTTGCCCAAGTATAATGCCTTGCCCGACTATAATACCTTGCCCTCAAATAATGCCTTGCCCTGCCTTGCCCAAGCACAATACCTTGCCCAAGCATGTATAATGCCTTTCCCAGTACAACGCCTTGCCCAAGTACAACGCCTTGCCCAAGTACAATGCCTTGCCCAAGTACAATGGCTTGCCCAAGTACAACGCCTTGCCCAAGTACAATGCCTTGCCCAAGTACAATGTCTTGCCCGAGTACAATGCCTTGCCCAAGTACAGTGCCTTGCCCAAGCGCAATGCCTTGCCAAGTAGAAGAACAAAGTATCGAGTATGTGACATGTATTTAAAGTCAACATGCACATTTTGACAAGTCAACATGCACATTTTGACAGTTTAAAAATTTATAAGGAAAATAACATTATTTTACACCCCTTTGACATTATATGGTACCTCTTTGTCTTGAGAATTGAGATGATTATTAATTTATTTCCTTATGACAGTGAAACTGAGATTTTCAGTCGATTAATCCGTTTCATTTATAGTTCCATGCAATTCCCAGAGGCACTGAGGCTTTAAAGATCCTTCTGACCTGGTGGCTCATGAAGCGGGGGGGGGGGGGGGGGGGGGGGCGCTCATTGTGTAGCATGCATGGCAAGCTGTATGTGTTGAGACAATCTCCGTCTGTTATCTTTTAGTAGTACAAACGGAAATACTGGGAGAGGACAGTCAAGTATAGATTGTAAGATAACATGCTCCGAACCAGAACGTGACGAATGCAAAATTCTCCCAGATTAGTTTTGATGAGATTCCGTTCGTAGGGCCCAGTGGACGCTAAAGGGGGGGGTGGGGGTACACGCGTGGTTTCATGACACCTAATGCAGTTTTTCAACACAAATGTTGTTCTGTGAAACTCTTTTTTTTCTCTTTTTTATTTGAGTAAGAGAATATTAATCAAAGAACAGACCATTGGAAAAGAAAACACGGCTGTTGTTTTGATGCTTGGAGGGCAAATCACGCGGCCGCCGGTCTTCCTCGTTACATCTCCAGCACTCTTGAACGGCTTACCTCGCCCATAAAAGGTAGAGCTGCACCAAGTGAGAACAGTTTTGAATCTCTGCTGGAGACTCGCAGTTTGTTCAACCATTTACTGTTCCTGCCTTCATTTTGTAAAAGTGCATGGGGACACTTGTGTGTGTGATGCACTGTATTTAGAACAGTTTCTTTATTACAATTATCGAAGTGATATTATTCAACAGTATTAGTACAAATCATGAAGGATTGCTTGAAAGCATCCAGGGTTCTCCTCAGGATTTTTAAAAACTGGGGGGGGGGGCATTCTGAACCCAAATTTTGGAAGTTTGGCCAACGGATGCTGAATTGAAATCGGAATGATTTATATTTGGTGGTTATCTTGGTTTTAAAAGAGCTAGGTACTGAGCAATCTGGAGAATATTCTAAATGGTTTCATCTTTCAAGATGATTTTTGCGAGAATAGTATCGGCCGAAATGTGCGCGTATCGGCACGCAACACACGCAAAGTGATTACAGTATGCACCTTTTATTATTACTATTAAATTAATGCTATTAAAGTATTGTTGTTGTTATTATTATAATAAATCTTTCTTGTAATTTATGAAACCAAGTGACCCTCAAAAGCGACTGGCACTGTGACCCGTAGGCCAAAAGATACCTGTGTAGAGATAATGATGAAGGAATGTCAGTTTTGGACATGGGAGGAAAACCTCAAAATTGGGAAAAACCCAGGTAGGAACTGGAAACCCAATCCACACGCAAGACTCCTGGGATTCGAACCGGGGTCCATGGAGGTGAAATGCAAAGACAAAACCACCGAGCCAACAAGAATGTCCAAATATGTTAATTATACGTGTACATGTGTTATAATGACAATACGTCAGGCCTTCATTCTTAAAAGGGCAAGGGCACCAAGGCAGTTTCTCATTTGGAAAGGGCACCTGTATGATGAAATTGTAAATTTCTATTGGGGGGCTTCTTCAATGGGCACAAAGGCAATGACCAGGGGGCAATTTGCCTCTGTTGCCTCCGTGAAGCATCAGACTTGCATTTCAAGGGGCATTTCAAGGGGCACCAAGGCAATGACCAGGGGCAATGGAGGCAATTGCCTCTGTTGTGTCCATGAAGTATCAGACCTGATACATGGTACTTGAAAGTAAAAAAACAAAACCGTGTGTTAGAAACGTGAAAAGCATTGATGAAAGTGTGATTATTACATTAGGTTTTCATACAGTGTATTTATGAGGTCATTTCAGCGTAATGTGGCCCTCTCACTATTGATCCGTACTGACAGGCAAGTCAAGCAACGGCCTCCGTCAGTTTGGTAACCCTAACCGTCACCTCAAAGTATGGTCAGACCAGACTGGCGGAGAAAATGTCCCCTCATAAATTAGAATGCGCGGCGTGGGAGCTCGTCCTGTGGAGAGGGGAGAAGCATTGCGGAGAGAGTCTGTTGGTCTGAGGGAGGCTAGCCTAGTGGCTGATAAATGTCACTTGTCAAGGGTGGGTTTGGGAATAGATCTATGAGCTTGTACGATGTACATGTACATGTATCAATAATACATGCACGTTTTGCTATCTTTGATTATTCACAGCTGAATAGCGTAGTGTACTCTACATGTAGGATTGAAATTTTGAATTTGCAATGTACAATGAAATATTAACTGATACATTGATGTTTTTTATGTCTTTACTTTGAATCAATGTGAGTCAATGCTTAGTTGTGCAAAGCGCAACGATTTATCGTGAGATGAGATGCAAGATTGTTGTTGCGATTTGTATTGTGACATCACAGTTTGTTTACTACATGTATGTAGAACACACATGTAAGATCAGGGTCTAATCTCATAGAGCTGCTGGAGCAGACAATGATGCTCAAACAGAATTTCTGCGAAGAAAAAAAATAAGCAGTAAGTCTGATGGGGTATTTTGGCTGGTTACCTATATTTCTGGTAAGCATGATTGTTTTATGTATTGTTTTGCTGATTTTTGTGCTGAGGTACATGTAGCTTTATGAAATTGGGCCCATTTCATCAGTGAATTCATCTTTAAAGAGTGAAGACGATGAATGTTCTTAGTGCTTTGTGAAATCAAACCTTATACATGTGGGCAATTCCATGGTTAGTTTCGTTACACTTTTAGCTGCTTAGAACAGCTCTGTGGTCTCCAAAATGAATATGAAAGCCTATCAAGTCTCCATTTTTGTACCATGGATACATCTTGCCTAGACCTATTATACAAAATAACTACAAACTTTTAGACACGTTTATTCAGTTGTTATGATCAGTTTAATTTTGGTTAGTTACGTTACAAAAAAGGGACATGGAAAAAAAAAGCATGTCTTTGAACAAAAAGTTTCCTCAAACAGGATACAGCTGAAACAAACTTTACTATTTCTATACCTACATGGGTACTAGCAAGTGTTTTGGTAGAAAAATTAATAAAATAACTCTGATCAGTTTCAGGCATTGCCCAAAAATCATGGTTAGTTACGTTACAGTTAGTTACGTTACACTTTGTCCTTGACTAATATTATTTGTGATAAACCCTTTGTATATCACTCACAGCTCTAATCTGGTCTATATTAGTAACTAATATGCACTACTACAACATATCCAGATCAATTAAGCAAAAAACAATGGAATAAAGTAATATTTTGTAATACAGTATGTACAAAATGTTAATGTCTTTAACATTCAAACTTTTTTCTTTACATTCATAAGCTATGCAGTATTTTATGAGAAAAAAATAACAAAAAACTAAGTTAATTTCTCTATTACTACATAAATACCAAAGAAAACAAAACAATATAAAGATTATTTCAAATGAAATCCATGTCTTGACTCTTGGTCATGAACGCTAATCTTAAAGTTCATCAGAAAATTTGAAATGCCCGCGATTGTTGACAACTTCTGGCGCATCTAGTTTCAAAATAATTTTGTCCTTTGTATAGCCTAGAAGATACAATTTTTTTGAGTGGGCCATTTCCAATAATTGCCTGCATGCTTCATCACAGACACTTAGAATTCTCCACTTTCAACAGCAACCACTTCTCCAGGATATCTGTGCCATTCATACTCTACCATGTACCAGTCTCCTATCTGAATTGACTCCACACTGCTTGGATCATCATTGGGGTAGCTGGTAGATGGTACAGTACCTCAGCACCTTCATCATCAGTGGTGATGTTATCCTTTGTTAAGTTGTGTGGATCTATGGACATGAACATAAGGAACAAAGTCAATCAAAATTTTAGAAAATTGCAGCTACTATTCATACCTGATATAAACAGTGTAAGAATTTATGTAGATACAGCACTGAACATAAAATCTGTTCCACCCATCACATTAATTTACAAACTCCAATTAATTTAGTTTGGTAGAGAAATACAACTTTAGGATAACCCTTTAAAAATGTAATAAAATTCAGATTGATTATACCATGTTATTATATTGTCATCAAACTTACCCAAATTTTCTCACCACAAAAGTTGAAGTACATGTAGCTGAACTTTTGTAGGACAGGCTTGTTGCGCATGGATCTTGCATACATGCATACAGACAATATGAGGCACATGGCAAACAAAACATGTTTTTTAAGTTGAATTGTGGGTAAAAGAATAGTATCATACTGCCCTCTGTTCTTTAAACTTTACAACATGGCTGAAAACTTGTGCTGGTGTCAACTTAGCAGCATCTTAATAGTCTTTATGTCGGTTAGTTACGTTACACCCCGGTTAGTTACGTTACATGGTTAGTTACGTTACAGGTTTTGACTGCTTCTATTTTCCACATGTTACAATTTTTATGATTTTTCTTTCCTTATTTCAATTAAGGATTGTACAAAGGAGGAAAAATCAAGATATCAAAGTTTTAATTAAATGCCTTCTCTAGAGGCGAAAATAATTGGAAGTTTTGGTTAGTTACGTTACATAGGCTTTAATGGGGTACAAGTTTCACAGATTGATGGTCTGAATCTATCACAATCACAAATTTTGACTATTGCAGCCATTGTGTAGGTTCAATCAATACATAAATATGATTAGATTGATTTGATACACTGGAATCTTCCCCATTCAGTAGTAAATTGAAGTTGCACAACTTTTTTACACATAATTTCATGATAAAACATTGTTGGCACAAAATTCGTTTTTTTGTATCTTTCCTGCAAAGACATGACATTGAAACCATTTTTTCCTGAAGCTTTGATGTATTTGCTACCATGTAAGCCCAATTTTTACTAAAAAAACAAAATTTTAAATTTTGAGGTCATGTCCACTTCTTCATGGAATTGCCCATGTACATGTAGATACCACTGGCCAGTTCTCTGTTTTTTGTACATGTATGCATAATTTATTTTTAGTGTACAACGTTTGTGTGTTGAACATTGCGCACGCTTTAAGGTTTGGGATCCATGCAGAAGCAATGAAGGCATTTTCGGTCGTGCCCCATGAACAATCCTTGTCACGTTGGCCTTTGTGATGGATGGGGAAATTGCTTGCCCCTCCCCCCCTTCAAGAATGAAGTCTGAGGCATACAGTTATAGAAATTGAGCCTGATACTTCATGGAGCTAGATAAAGCAATTGCCTCCATGCCTCTAGGCATTTGCCTTGTTGCCCTTTGAAATGACAGTAGAAATTTAAATTTCCCTTATAGAAGGGCCCTTTGTACTAATGAAAAACTGAAACTGCCTCCATGCCCCTAGGCATTTGCCTTGGTGCCCTTTGAAATGACAGTAGAAATTTAAATTTCCCTCATAGAAGGGCCCTGTGTACTAATGAAAAACTGAAATTGCCTCCATGCCCCTAGGCATTTGCCTTGGTGCCCTTTGAAATGACAGTAGAAATTTAAATTTCCCTTATAGAAGGGCCCTGTGTACTAATGAAAAACTGCCGTAGCTGCCTTAGTGCCCTTTGAAATGTTCCAGGAGAAATTTAAATTTTCCTCATACATTAGAAGGGCCCTGTGTACTAATGAAAAACTGCCGTAGCTGCCTTGCTGCCCTTTGAAATGTTCCAGTAGAAATTTAAGTTTCCCTCATAGGAGGGCCCTGTGTACTAATGAAAAACTGCAATTGCCTCCATGCCCCTAGGCATTTACCTTGGTGCCCTTTGAAATGTTTCAGCAGAAGTTTAAATTTCCCTCTTAGAGGGGCCCCTTTATTAATGAAATGATGCAATTGCCTCCATGCCCCTGGGCATTTGCCTTGGTGCCCTTTGAAATGTTCCAGCAGAAGTTTAAATTTTCCTCTTAGAGGGGCCCCTTTATTAATGAAATGATGCAATTGCCTCCATGCCCCTGGGCATTTGCCTTTGTGCCCTTTCAAATATTCCAATAGAAATTTTAACTTCCCTCAATACATGTGCATGTACATGTAGAAGGGCCCTTTACTAATGAAATACTGCCTTGCCCTTAAGAGAAGAAAGTGTCAGGCCCAATAAATACTGTTTGTCCTCTCTGTACAAATAGTGTACACGAACCTGTGCAGGCGTTGTGCTTTCAGCTCTTTGTCAAGTAGCCCACCGGGCTACTAAATTGTGCATTCGACTTGCCCCCAGGAAGTTCGAGTAGCCCAGATTCTAATCATGTATTGTCCTAAATGTATCTTTCTTAAATGTATTTAATGAACGAGATCACAACCAGTTTAATTGTCAAATAAAGTAACATTCACACACTCAAAATGAAATGCAATTTAAAAATTGTGCGATTCTCATCTGAGAAGGAAGAAATATAGAGTATTTTAATTAAGTAGGTTGCACGGTTTTTAGTAGTCCACAGGGTGAGTTGAGAAGTGTTGTTTATTAGCCCGTAGCAGTTTTTGCTAGGCAACGTCAACCGGATATGTGTGTCAAGGGAAGCCGTGCTGTGATGCACATTTGTGTACAAATGTGCATCACAGGTATGCATACATGTTAGACTTAATAGTGAATGCACATGTAAGCGCTTGTAATGACTACACTTATTAGACATAATTGACTATCGTTTCAGTGAATGCTACCTAATTACTTGATATTACTGACAGCGTAATTGTCATCCTTGATGTACGTGTTAGTTTCGCAGACAACCTAATGTATTGATTTGACCCAGAGCACTTTGATCGTTCGTGAATGGACCTCAAAAACTAACATCTCTCGTCTGTCTGTTTTTTTTTGTCTTTCAGTGGGTAAGACATCACTCATCACAAGATTTATGTACGACAGTTTTGACAACACATACCAGGTGGGTGTTTAAAATCTGTAAAACTCCGTTTCCGTACCATGATGGAATCAGTGTTGCACAGTCAAACCAACCATGCTTAGCATGGAGCCAGGCTTACCAATCTTATCAGAGTCTGAAGGTTTTGGGTGAGTTTGATGGATTCAGTACTACACAGCCAAACCAACCATGCTTAGCATGGAGCCAGACATACCAATCTTATCAGAGTCCAAAGGTTTTGGGTGAGTTTGATGGATTCAGTTCTGCACAGCTAAACTAATCGTGCTTAGCATGGAGCCAGGCATACCGATCTTATTAGAGTCTAAAGGTTTTGGGTGAGTTTGATGGATTCAGTACTACACAGCCAAACCAACCATGCTTAGCATGGAGCCAGACATACCAATCTTATCAGAGTCCAAAGGTTTTGGGTGAGTTTGATGGATTCAGTTCTGCACAGCTAAACTAATCGTGCTTAGCATGGAGCCAGGCATACCGATCTTATTAGAGTCTAAAGGATTTGCCTGAGTTTGAAGGATTCAGTCATGCACAGCCAAACCAACCATGCTTAGCATGGAGCCAGGCATACCAATCTTATTAGAGTCTAAAGGATTTGCCTGAGTTTGATGGATTCAGTACTGCACAGCCAGAGCGTAGCACTACATTTCTGCGCTAGCTGTGTACATGTAAGCGAAGACGGCTTAGTAAACTGTTCAGGACATACATTCTTATGAACTTGCATTTAGCAAATTTTTATTTTTTACTAAAGTGAAGAAATTCATGCTTGATACCTTTAATGTAAACTATGTATAATATGTACTTACATGTATAGTAACCAGTTATGAAGTATAGCCAGGGCCCAATTTGAGCTGCTTAAGCACAAAAAGAAGCTAAGCACAACAAAATTGTGCTGAACAGAATAAGGTAACCGGCCAAGATACTATTTCACAAGCGCCATTCGTGACTGGTATCCTGTTCATTGTTTGCTTAGCAGGAAATTTTTTG
Organism: Pycnopodia helianthoides; assembly: GCA_032158295.1. Classification (NCBI taxonomy): domain Eukaryota; kingdom Metazoa; phylum Echinodermata; class Asteroidea; order Forcipulatida; family Asteriidae; genus Pycnopodia; species Pycnopodia helianthoides. The sequence continues at coordinate 12,890,642 of CM063259.1, forward strand.
GCAATATCTTCAGCTTTAAAGCAGCTCAATGAAAATGGGCCCAGGTGTCTCAAGATTCCATAGCACCGTCTCTTTTACAGGTAACACTCAAAGTAAACAGACTCAACAGCACATGCTTACCAGTGACAATGTACATGTCAATGCCCGAACGGAAAGCTGCAGCTTGTTCGGAGGTTTTTGCATTTCCTAAGCCGGTAATCGCGGCGGATTGTTTTAATTCCAAACGTTCTTATTGTCCACACCAGGCAACCATCGGCATTGATTTCTTGTCCAAGACGATGTACCTCGAGGATAGGACAGTCAGACTTCAGCTGTGGGACACGGCCGGGCAGGAACGGTTTCGCAGTCTCATCCCGAGCTACATCAGAGATTCAACAGTCGCCGTGGTAGTCTACGATATAACAAGTAAGCAAGGCCGGCGGTCTGTCGGGATTTGGTTTCCCTATTTCAGTATTGTTTTGTTGATTTTCGTATTTTTCATTTTTCATCGTCTCCTGACAAGACTCGGGGAAAAGCACTGGGCGTGTGCGCACTGCCCAGTGCCTGTCAAGCGTTCTGTAAGGGGTAAAACCAAGTTTGATAGGTCTTAAAATCCACAATGTAAATCTGGCACAAATTAAATACTAACTTGGTAAAACATGTGCGTCTCCAGGGACCGATTTCATAAAGCTGCTTAAGCAGAAAATATTGCTTAAAAATTCCTGCGTAGCACAAAGGAGCAGGATACCAGTCACAAATGGTACATGTGAAATGGTATTTTGGTCGGTAACCTTATTCTACTAAGCATAATTTTGTTGTGCTTAGCTTCTTTTTGTGCTTAAGCAGCTCTATGAAATTGGGCCCAGGATATACAAGTCGATGTAAAACACATTTACTGAAAAATTATACCCCAAGATGAATTTTGGGAGTATTCCCCAAAGAAACTCCCCCTACCCCCTCCTCCCCTCCAATCCGTGTCGTGATTTTCTATATTTTGCCGGCGGCCTTGATCCCGTCAGCAACTCTATTAACCACGGAGCTGTATGTGCATTAACCAAATTATATGAGCTTGTGTCAAGTGCACACTGATGCTACGATTCGTTATCAACAAGCGAGAGATAGACAGAGAATAGACTAGTTTTCATGAATAATCAAAGCACCATCTGACTGTAGCCCTGGAACTCCACGGAGGTCAGTCTCTACGTTACCCCCGGATTCAGCCTTGGTGGCCATCAAAATGAAATTGCTCTCTTTTAAAAAAAAGGAAGGGGGCCTTGAACGATCCGCCCTTTAAATTAAAGTACAGACGTGTTCGTACAATACATAAATATGTAGTCAGTTTCTCCAAATGAAATTGCCTGGTTCTAATTGCAACTCAGCGCTTGTACACTTTCTCCGGTATAGAATGGGATTTTTGGACATTATTGAAATACATAAATGGCATAGGAGTTTGAGGAAAAGCCTATTGCCAAAGCAGTACTAACCTTGGCCCAATTTCATGGAGCTTGCTTATGCAGCATCAATTGCTTATTGGTGTTCTGCTTAGCAGAGATGAGCAGGATACCAGTCACAGATGGTACATCTGGAAGAGTATTTTGGGTGGTAACCTTATTCTGGTAAGCATAATTTTGTTGTGCTTTTAAAAGCAGCTCCATGAAATTGTGCCCTTACATGTACATGTTGTAGCTCCAAGGCATTTGGAATAAAAACTTCCACAAGTCAATCGGAATACAACGATATATGGTACTTCAGCAGCCAAACTTGTGGACTATATTGACAACTAGTATTGCTGGCCCCTTCATGGGTGGGTGGCTATGCAAGACTGGGTGAGAACATAAAAACTTGGGCAAAGCCGGGGAACGATTGGGGTGTGGTTCCAGCTATGTGTTATCAACCGAGAGTTGCAGATTTTGTAAAAAACATACAAGTACAAAATTTAATGCGCAGACGTTTGTAATACAACTATGGAAAACTGTCAGTGAACGGGCGTGATGCTTCACAGAAGCAACGGAGACAATTGCCTCCATTGCCCCCAAGTCACCGTCTCGGTGCCCCTTGGAATGGTCCAATACAAATACTACTTTCTCTTGTGGAGGTGCCTTTTAGCAAAGAAGGACTGCCTTGCCCTTAGAAGAACAAGTAGCAGGGCCTGCATGTTTTATGTCATTCATTTGACACTGATGTCAAATAAGCAATTACAAACATGGGGCAGTCAGGTTGGCATAGGTGGTTTTTTTTTTTTACTCGCCTTCCACCTGTAGGACCTTGGTTCGAATCCCGGCGGGAGCACTGTGTGGAGTGGTTTTTTCAGTCCCTACCTGATTGCGTGGGTTTTCCCTGTAATATTTCTTGGGGGTTTTCCTCCCACATCTAAAACTGAACTGTCCTTCCTTGTCTTCTCTCCATGGGGATACTTGGCTAGTATAGTGATTAAGTTCGCTTTTCTTTGCGAATCCTTGGCTTCACAACCAGACAACCAGACTAAATAAATAGAAATAAATAAATAAATAAACACAAGGTTGTGGGTTTCAAATCTCAAGCTGAACGCCTTGCGTTAAAATGTATCAGGCCTAAATGAATTTCACGGAGTCAGTAGAGGTAATTGCCTGCATGCCCCTGGCCACCGCCTTGGTGTCCCTTTTAATATTCCAGTAGAAATTCAAATGTTCCTCAGTCCCCTCTACAAAGTAAACAACAAAAAATATATATAAGAACTGCCTCGTCCGTACAAGAATGAAGCATCCAGCCTGAGTGTTATAATAAAACATGCAGCCAGTGAACAGGTGAAGTGGAATTGAACTGCATGCAAAGTCAAGACGAGCTTGTTGTGTTGGACTACTGACAAATTTACATGTAAATAATGAAACTGGATACTTGGGCTAGCAATGGGAGATAAGTTTGACGAGGTGTAGATACGTGTACATTGTACAACGACTGTGTACAATGTACCGTGTGTGTCGAGACTCTGCAGTATTTTGAGATTCTTGTGAATATCAGTGCAGAGATTTACGTATAAATCAGTGATTCTGCTACAGGGATGAGAAATTTCAGACTTTTATCTGATTTCAGACCTTTTTTTTTTAAATGTCTGTCTGGTGAAAAAAAGGAGCTGTTATTTTGTCTTCAGATTTTAAGGAAACATGCTCTTTGATCTGCATCTCTAGTGCTGAGGATACTGTTCCCAGCAGCTCCTTGAAATCTATAAACTCCAGGGGGTTACCAAAAGGTGGGAATGCCGTCATCATTTCGGCATAGCTCCCGGCGTTTGGATGGTTGTTGCAGACCTTTTCAGTCAGCAGTGACTCTCACCCTATGTTCTTGAATACTGCTGTACATAGCACTTTTATGATGTGGTTCTCTTTAAACATTACGGAAAATTGTATTGATAACATCACGGAATACTTTGTTTCCGCTAGGTTATGGCAGAAGAGCAAACTTAAGACCAGACAACTCTTCAACTTTGTTTTGACAAACTTGTCTGGGGGGATGCTGCGTTTTGTTTTGTCTACAACTTTAGAAATATGCTTTCATATTAACCCGTTGCAATATTTCATATATTTTTGGCTTCTGTACATTTTCTTGACACTTTGTACCAAAGGCTTCATGAATGGTTTAGGGGTTAAAAGGCAAGGGGTCCAGCAGGTTCTGTCATTGTTCTTTTTCAGTGACTAGCCATGCTAGCCGTCGGAACTAGTCAGCTTGTCGCTTCAGTGTTCATTAGGCAGCCAGCTTTTCACTGGTACAAACATGTATTTTAAGGTTTCTTTTTTTCAACATTGTTTTAAAGACCGAATCCATACTCTTTTATTCCCATTCACATTGTTGAAAAGCGTAAAAAATAAATGAAAAACTGTAAACCGCCAAATGTCAAATTGCACGCAACGCGCAATGGTTGTGCCTACGCACAAGCTTGAGTAGATTTTATGAGTATTGTATAGTAGTGATTACGTTATGTGTTACATGTATTAACGCACGTTTAAGGTTGCGCACCAGCACGGTGTGGCTCTGGCTACCAGTCTTAAACAGCTCCAGCTATTCCTTCATCGGCTGTTTGATACCAGGTAAACATGGTCATGTGACCACCTTTAACCAATAGGATTGCCCAACTGTCTGGGGTGTTTATGACTTAATTTTAATTTAAAAAAAAATCTCTTTTCTCTCAGATGCCAATTCATTTCACCAGACATCAAAATGGATTGATGACGTTCGGACAGAGAGGGGGAGCGATGTCATCATCATGCTAGTCGGAAACAAGACAGATCTAGGAGACAAAAGGTGGGTTTCGATCATGTGGGTTCGAATCCCACCCGAGCAGCCTGTTGATTTTTGTTCCACAGGGTTGGGGGGGGGGGGGGTTGTAAAGCATGGAGCATACAGTGCTTACAATCACACCTGTGTAAGGGTAAACCCCGAAAAGTAGTCGCAAACAAGATGGATCTAGGCGACAAAAGGTGGGATTCCCCTGTCGGGTTTCCATTATGTGGGTTCGAATCCCACCCGTTAGCCTGTTGATTTTGTATTCCACAGGACTCAATGGGGGGGGGGGCAGAAGCATGGAGCATACAGCACTTAAAATCACACATCATCTGTGTAAGGGTAAAACCCCAAAATATTCTGTATTCCAGATGGCATTATTGCGTCAATTAACCCTCTTGCAGTCTGACCATTCAATACCATTCACTGTGGTTTTGAATGATAGATAAACTATGCCAGCCTGCAATATGATACCATGAGGGAATGCATATGTACACAGTACACAGTTAGTTCTGTGCACAGTTGTGCCACCGTACACAACCTTGGCAGTCGAATGGTTTCAAATGGTTGGTCAACTCACTGGAAAATGTTGCCAAGAGTCACTGAGAGTAGGAGGGTTTAAGACAGCAATCTTGGTTACAATATTATTAGTAAGCATAGCATTTGTGCAAAGCAAAAAAACCTTTACATTCATGGTTTTAGACTATGTCAGATGGCCAACTCAATAAAATACGCACTAACGCATGCATGCTAAGCATTTTTTTTAGATCTCTTAACGATCGAGTGGCACCTGTTCTTTTGTAAACAGGGTTAAAAAAAACAGTAAAGACTTGAAACATCAGCTTAAAAGCATCCTGCCTATCTATTAAGGATTGTACTCGACTTCACCGACTGTCTGTGAAGACAGAAATCAATATTGCCGTGGGTCATTGATGGGAATTGATGACGTCCCCCACCCCCCCCCCTGAAATAAGGCTGAAACGATGACGGTATTGACTCTGTAATTAAAATCCTCTTCTTCTTCTTCTTCTTTTTTTTCCTGTGGTCGCAGGCAAGTGTCGCGAGATGAAGGAGAGAGAAAAGCTAACGAACTCAATGTACTGTTTATCGAGACGAGCGCAAAGGCTGGCTACAACGTCAAACAGGTAAGCAGGATATGTTAATATCGGCTAAGCAGCTGAGGCAGTTTCTCCCGAATAAAGAGTGAAAGGGGAACCTTAATGGAAGGGAATCAAAATTTGGACTGGAACATCTCAAAAAGCATCGAGGCACTGACCAGGGCCCAATTTCATAGAGCTGCTTAAGCAGAAAATATTGCTTAACAATTTTGTGCTAAGCAGAAATCAGCAGGATACCAGTCACAAATTGTACCTGTGACTTGTTAGTTTGGCTGGTAACTTTATTCTGGTAAAGCATAATTTTGTTTTGCTTTTCTACTTTTTGTGCTTAAGCAGCTTTGTGAAATTGGGCCCTGAAAAAGGTTACCAGCCAAATTATTCTGTCACATGTGCCGCTTGTGATTGGTTTTCCTGCTAATTTGTGCTAGAAGCAGATATCTGTAAAACAATATCTCCTGTTTTTAAGCAGCTCTTTGAAGTTGGGCCCTGGGGGGGCGAGGAGGCAATTGCCTCTGTGTGAAGTGTCAGGGGGGCCTCAAGACATTTCAAAACGTTTTGTGAAGTCGACCGGCGCTACGTTTTTTTTTTTACCTCACCTGTTCTCTCATAATAATTTTTTCTGATTTTGTTGCAGCTATTCCGTCGAGTAGCAGCCGCCCTACCAGGAATGGAGACAACAGAACCCAAGAACACTGGAGACAGTATCCTTACCATTCAAACAACAAACATCTACTCGAATAACTCTCATTCAATCTGTACCCCCCCCTTTTTCACGGCAGGCGAATTTCACGCTACCTTTCTGGGGGAAATTGTTATCGGTCTATTCACACTTTGCAAGCACCCCCCTTAAGGGAAAAAGTGTATGTATGTTAATCGTTGGGTGAGGGACTGTGCAAGTCTCATGTACTTGGGGGGGGGGGGGCTGTTGCAGCGCGCAATTTTGTGTCCTTCCTTTTGTGTTAACCCTTACTCCCGAGGCCTTTTTTTGCGGACAAGTGACCTCGATTCTCCAATATCCTCCTCCCCTACTTTGTATGTCACTCCACACCAAATTGTTTGGGCTGAGATAAGATTGGAATGCCCGACCCAGTGATAAGCTAAATCGTCCGCTTAGCCCAAACCGAAAACCTACTATACCTATTCATACCGGTGTGTGTGTAATTTTAATATTAACTAACATCTAGCTTACTGACATTTAACCTTCTTGCTGTCTGACCATTCAATACCATTTCACTGTGGTTTTGAATGATAGATAAACTATGCCAGCCTGCAATATGACACCATGAGGGAATGCATGTACACGGTACACAGTTAGTTCTGTGCACAGGTTGTGCCGCCGTACACAACCTTGGCAGTCGAATGGTTTCAAATGGTTGGTCAACTCACTGGAAAATGTTGCCAAGAGTCACTGACAGTAGGAGGGATAAGAAGCATAACAATTTTTGTCATTTGTGCCTTCAGACCTCTGTCCTTAATCCTTCATTTCAGCAAAGAGTACTTACAAACCTCCCTTATACTTAGATAACACCAATCCTTTGTACCTTTTACATTCTTGGGAGACTTAAAGAGACAATGGGGGGTGTCCCATTCACTGGTCCCGTTTCCATTGTTTTCAGCGACGAGAACAATAGAAAAGGAAAGGTGAGTGGGGCGCCCTCTATTGTCTTAAACGTCTCCCATTTTATAGAGGAATTGCTTCTGTCAAAGTTTGAATCTTCGATATGTTTTAACACTCTCTCTTTCATCCGTTCTGTTTTCTTCTGCTTTTTAAATTTTTTTATTAATTTATCATGGTGGGATCTATAACATTTAAGGAGCCTGGTTTTCTGTCCCCCCTTAGCTGCTTATGGTAGATGAGCTCCTGCTTAGCCCAAACCGAAACCTACTAAACAGACTCTTACTGGTGTGTGTGTAATTTGATATTAACTAACATCTAGTTTCACTGATGTAAGAAGTAGACCAAGTGTGTACACTTGATTGCCTATGTGTAAATAATTAGTGGTTTCTTGGTGACAGAAATGTTTTAGTTGTAGTTTTACAGAGTTTGTATTTGGATCAGTGATTAATAATAGTAGTATATACAATTATACCGCGCTGTATTCTACGTTTCTAAACGCCATGGTGCTGTTGTCCTTGTAGACTATCAAGTCAAACCAGGGCAACATCGCCGACAGTACAACAATACAAACGAATCCAGTAAAGGAGTAGATACTATAACATGAGAATGCTAAACAAGATAGATAAGGAAAGTGACACAAATCAACAGAAAAGTTGTGTTGCACAAGCTGTCGATTGGGGTTAGTGCAGAGATTTGAATTTTCAAGTAATAATACAAGTGATAAATTTCAGACTCTCATCTGAAATTCAGATATTTTTATGTCTGCCCAGTGAAAAAAAAAACCCCGAAACAGTTGTTTGTGAAGAAATCGTGCTCTTTGATCTACTCTCAGCGCTCTCCCTTAACAGTGGTCCGCTGGCCAAATGCTAGTTAGAACACCTGAGGACCAGTTAAAAGTGTCACCAGGTGGTCCGGCTGGCTAGTCCAGTGTTGAAACGCATCCATATTAGTTTGAAATGTGGACGAGCTATAAAGCTGGCGGACCGGTCAAATGACCAGCAAACTGGTCCTGCTGGCCGGGTCACTGTAAATGTGAAGGGCAAACCCTGACTTTGAAAGCGCTGAGGGTAACTGTTCCCAAGAGCTCCTAGAAATCTATAACTCCAGGGGTTACCTAAAGGTTGAAATGCCATAATTTTGCCAACATACCTTGTTGAAAACTGGATCGGAGTTTGAGAGCTTTTTAAGTCAGCATTGACTCTCGCCCCCACGATGATATCGAGCCAGCATTTCTTGTGTGGTACTGCATCGTTGTATTTCAGTATTCAGGTATTTGGAAGACAGTTCAGAGACTAGGGAGCTGTCCCGTTTCTGGGTAAGTGCCATCAACAAACTCAGCATGATCAATTAATTACCTTATCCCGAAACCATTCCCGACCCTTTCGCAATCAAAGTGTCCGATTTGCTTGATTTGGGTGGAGATTCGGTACTGCACAGCCAAACCCATGATACCTTGCATGTGGCTGTTTTTTTTGGCCAAGTTTGTCAGTTTCTGTTTTAGAGACCCCTCGCATAGGCTGCTATCGTCGTTGAGGTCAAACAACGAAAACGTGCTTGTGTGTATACGCGCCATGCACAACTCTGAGGCAGTGATACGTCTTCCGTTGACCTCGATGATCGGGCCGTTTGAGCTTGTGACGTCATATGCAACGGGTTAACTCTGCGATGCAGGTGAAACTGGCCCTCCTTTTTGATGGATCGCATATGAAGAATTGGAGCCAAGATACGTAATGCTAGCGAAAACCTTCCTGTACTTGGCAAATTTGTGCATTATTTTTTTGTTTTGTTGAGAATGATTTTGTAACTGTTTGCATGCGTTGCTGTTGTGGATGTCCTGTTGTTGTGCTGCGCCATCTTGGTTAATTACACCTTTTTGACAATGAGTGGGTTCAGAGTGAGGTTCGGGTCAAAAATTAGTCTGGTGCCCAAGATGTCAGGGCCAACATGAGGTAATGACCACATGGAACCAGACAGTAATGTTTGATTTCTGTGGGGTTCGGATCATTTAATGATTTGCAACCACAAAGTGTTGCTTTTTTTTCCTGAGCGGCTATGAAGACAGATGTCAGTTCTGAAATGAATGTCTAAACATCGTTGAGGTACATGAATTCATCGATAGTAGATGTTCAATTATCGAAGCTTGAAGTTATTATTATGGTTGACATTTGAGGCGTTGTATTAAGGTGTTGTGTTAATTATGTCTTCGCTACTGGCCATTGTTTGTCTTGCTTTTTGTCTTGGCATGTTGATGTTTATATTTCAAAATTTACGAATTACAAAATTACTGTTGAATAGTAGATTTTCTCAGTGGAATAGGGGAAGGCATACACGTATTGCCAAACTGTTTTTAATATAAGTAAAGCAAGCATTATCCATAGATCTGTTTACTTTGACTGGAGCGCTAACTTGTCTTGGGTTTTGAAGCCCTGTGGTCACATCCGTATTTGTGTATAAACCGATCAGCTTGACGTTTGGTACGGCTGACGTACCAACCTGCATAATGTCAAAAGTTTGAAGTTGTGTACAGCTGTCGGAGGGCTCATTGCTGATTAGTGTTTCCATTCTTTTTCCTACAAGTATCATGCCTGGAATTACATGGAGGCCACGGAGGCCATGGCCTCCGTTGCCCTGGTTTTGGCCTTGGCGCCCCTTAAAAAGTCTCCCGTAGACTTCAAGATTTTCCAATGAAAGTGCCTTTTGCAAAATTTCAAATGGCCTTGCCCTCTCAATGATGAAAATTCCAGGCCTGATGTATGCATTACAAATTTTGTAAACTGAATGCATAATCAGTAAATGTGTGTACTTTTGGGCCTGTGATGCAAACGTGTATGCACGTGTGTACGCTTCAGCGCAAACACAAGCTGTCTGAAGGATAAATTTGTTTCCAGAGTCGCGCGTCAGCCTCTAACATGTGTGCCCACGAGGCCCAGGCAGCAGCACCCCAGTCAGTATAGATAGGTTGCAGTATGACGTAAATCGGCCATTTTTACGGGCAGTTTAGAACAAATAGTCGTGCGTTTCGTGTGAGAACGGCGTGCAACACGCGCTCATTTCACGAAACTCATTGCAGGATTGTTCAGTGAACAACGCGGCTGCGTTAATAAGTTGAGCGTTTGACGCACCTGCAAGCCAAAATGCAATTTGCCCATGAAGATGGCGTCTACTGGGAACTATCTATATATAGCTCTATATACCATGTGACCTGTGACATCACAAGTTTACAACGGAGCCTAGACTCTCTGCAGGCACAATTTGTACACAGCTCAATGGGAGAACACATCATATCTTTATATTTTATGGAGATTGCACTGTCTGATTTTTTTTCAACTTTTGATATGAAGAAAGGGGGCACGTCTATTCAGCAGTTATTTTTATAACTCTTGAATTTGTGTAAAAATTATGACACAAAATGTAAAAATTTCCCATATGACCAGTGCAGTATCTCGCCTGCCAGAAGGGCCCCGGAATGTACAAGGCAACTTCTTTTTTGTAAACAAAGGTTACTGGTCTAGAGACCATGGATTACCTTCATTTAAAGACCATAGCACCTGTGCATCACATTTTTACAGAAGAGCCACACAATCTGACAATGGAAGAACACATAAAATCTTACATTTTCGTGGAGGTTACACCGTACGTTGTATCAACTTCTTTTGATATGACGAAAGGGGGGGGGGGGGCACATCTCAAAACTTGTACAGCGGTTATTTTTATAACTTTTGAATTAAAGGAACATTACAGAAACTGGTTTTTGCTAACAAAACAGTTGCTGGCAGTGTAAGCACTTTATGTAATCCACCATATACATAAACTGACAAACCTGTAGAGGTTTGAGACCGATCAGCCATCTGGGTCACGAGAAAATAGTGAAAAACCGATTACACATTTGCATGAAATCATATAGATTCAACAAATGAATAAAACGCTCACTGAGCGATAAACTCCAATCCGGAAAATCAGTTTATTCATTTCTCATCAAATATGGCAATAGACGGAAATATTTCAAGGGATGTTTTCTACTATCATCATCATCATTTTTTATGTTAATCTGTGATAAAAAAGTAAATTTTTACACCTTTTTTTCTAACCAATTTGGTAATGTTCCTTTAACAAATGTATGTGCCATGCAAAGTGTAAAATATCTCGTGAACAGGAAGTGTCTCGCCTGCCAAGAAGTGCCCTGGAATGTACAAGGACATTCTTCTTCTAAACAAGGTCACATGGTCTATAGTAATATTATCAAGAAATAAATTGACCTTCTTAGGGACTTTCTGCATGCTAAGTATTGTGAACTCACGCTGTTTCAAAAGCTTACTTTTCAATCACATTCCACTCTCCCCCCCCCCCCGCTTCCTAAATTCCACATCATTCTATACTCATTCATCATCTACAAGATGTATATTTTGTTCTCATGAAACTGTGCACAATTTTGATTGAATACACTGCCCTCCCCCCTCACCCTGCCACAAAAAGAAGTCATTTTGGGGGGTTGAACAAAGAAAAAATTGACTAGAGCGGAATTTGAAACAGCTTTAAGTCCTGCTCTTGTCAATTGTTCAACTCAAAAATGTTTAAATTTTACCCTGTCAGTTTCCCTTTTGTGTTTTTTTTACTTGATACAAAAGGATGTAATCTGTAAATCAGACCCAAGACACTGAGAATGGAAAATCGTCCATTCTGTGTGGAATTATATATTTTTTCTTTCTAAGTTGTGCAGAATTTCCTAGAAACACAAAACATTCAGGGAGTCCGATTTAATTTTCTAATGTCGTCAAACCTACATGTTCATTTTCGTTTCTTGATTTAATACTTTCTCCAGTGTCTTATTAATTTTCCGTTTCATTTGAGCTCTAATGAGAATTCCGAATTTGATTTCACTCTTATCCTAACGTGATTAATTTTGTCGATTTTTGTTTTGGAGTTCCGTTTCATTTAAGACATCTGAACTTATGATTTGATTTTCTTCATCGCCATGATTTAATTTTTTTTGCTTTTTTTTTCCCCTTCATTTTGAGCTTTGTATGTCGAGTTTGAGTTGCCTTTTTTGGAGCATGTTTTCCTTGACTGTGATTTCTTTTTCTCCAGTGATCGAAGTCAAACTAGAAAAGACCCCATCACAGGATCCCCAACAACAAGAGGGTGGATGTGCATGCTGATCTAACGGATACTCTTATTGGCTATCATGTGTCAAAGCTGATCTCCCATTGGCCAGAAAAAATATCAGCCATTCTGTATATTTAGCGGCCTATTTCGTTGGTTGGTTATCATCACCTATTTCTTGGAAACATCACGTCTGATTGGCCAGAGTGTTAGTAACCCTGTTTGCTGATTGGTTTGTAGTAGTCATTCATACCGCCTTATTGGCTGGTGGGTGGGCATGGTGGCCAACTGTTTATAATAATAGGCTCTTATTGGTTGGAATTTATGCATTGTTTTGCATAAAATAAAACCAGAAAGTCGAATTGTAACCACCAGATATGAAAAGTTGAAATCTCCGGCATTTTGATAAATTAAAACAGCAGACCATGTTCTTGCAAATCAGCATCGTATAGACAGTTTATCTTTTACTGTTTCACACTTTTAATTTATTAAAGCATGAGACATTAAAACAGAAGGTTTTTCAGTTCAGTAAATAAATATTAGTTTTGTCCAACATTTATTTTTTCAAATTGATTAGTTTGGTGAAACTAAGAATGTTGTTGTTTTATTTTTTAGGATATGACCTTTTTGTCAAACACGATTGATACAATGTCATTTATCATTATGAGATTATTCCACAGAGGTTGGTGTTGAGTACTTTTGATTTGTTGTTTATTATGTTATTGTCACCAGTGTTGGTTCATGCACTGTTTGGTTCCAAACCCAGTAGCTGCGTTAAGCACTAACCGAACCCAATCAGGGTATTACACTTTCCTGCATTTACATTCGTAACTATTCAGTAGTACAAATCAAAAAGTGTGCTAAATAAGGCAAGTACATGTAACTGTTCCAAAGTGATGACAAAATTCTGTATTTTGTGTCTGGTGAGCAGAAATTGATATTATGCAAATAAGTCGGCGTGCCAGTCAAGACAATAAATATTAATTGCATTGAGTCTTTTTGAGCTGGCTTGTCACCGATCACCAATGATTGTCGCTTAGCATTTTCAAGCTGCTTTATTTAAAGCGTAAAGTGAGTCCTCAGTGGGAATGTGTTTGTGTGTAGAAGTTACGCTTAGCGAGTTTTTGAAGGGAGATGGTGTATCAGTATGATCAGGGTTTGCTCTTTACTGGGGTTGCCAGCAGGACCTGGGGCCAATTTCATAGAACTGCTTAACAACCATCTCGTGCTTACTGAGCGAGTTTTCTTTTCATAGCACTGCTAACCGTAAGCGAACGAAAAAGGCATGCTAACCTTCCAGTGCTTATTGTATGAAAGTGAATGACGTAACAATGCAAATCCATGGTGAACGCGCAAGCTGGCCATCAAATGTTCTTGCTAACCTGTGAAATACACTTACGCTTAAGCAAATATTTCTGCTACAGCAAGCTCAAAAATTGTGCTTACCATTATGCAGCGCTATGAAATTGGGCCCAGAATAGCCAGTTATTTCACAAGGCCCCCGGCTTTTTTCACTCGTCCATGTTTCATATTACATAGGAATGCTTTTCAACAATGAACTAGCCAGCTGAATCACTTGGAGATAATTTTGACTGATGCTTGGGTTTTTTAAACTAGCTTTTGGCCAACACAAGGCAACCTGAAGCTTAAAAAGTTAGACCGAAAAAAGACGGAAGACTAAATTGTCAAGGAAACTGAGTACAGACTATTCTGACTGCTTGAGCGATGTCTGAAAAAGAATTCCTTCAATGTTTACATTGTATGAATTTTGTTTAGTTGAATTTTTGTTAATAGATTTATTTATTGTAATCTTTTTGGTCATGAAATCAAGGGATCCTTAAAAGTGACTAGCACCGTGAGCCCTCATAAGCCTGAAAAAGAAAACTTGTGTAGGAGAAAGATGGAGAAATGTTTCGATTTTAGAGGTGGTTGTTTTTGTATGACTTCACTTTACGCTTAGCCCAAATTTTGTACTTCAGTATGTAACTGATCAATGGAATCCCCAACAAATAGAAGATGTAGGGGGTTTTGTGAATCCATTGGCTGTGGCTGTTGGTGTGGCTTGTGCTTTATAAAACATAAGCCCCTTTTGAAACAAAGGCTTCAGGATCAGCTCTGGCTAAGGCTCCATCAACCAGTTTGGTGGAGCTTCAGCTGGAGCCAGATCTGAAACCGAAGCACTGGTTTGAAAAAATGGCTGAAGTAAAGCATGTTTTGCATCAGGGCGTAATTTCATAGAGCTGCTTAAGCAGAACATATTGCTTAACAAATATCTGCAAAAATTAGCACTAAAGCAGTCACAGATGGTACATGTGACACAGTATTTTGGATGGTAACCTTTTCTGGTAAGCATAAACCTTGTTGTGCAGGATACCAGTAACAGATGGTACATGTGACATACTATTTTGGCTGGTAATCTTATTCTGTTAAGCATAAATTGATTGTGCTTAGCTACTTCTTGTCCTGAAGCAGCAGCGCTGTAAAATTTTGCTCGCTGTTTAAAATATTTGGCTGGAGCATAAACCAGGGTCATAGGCCATGTCCGAATTGGCAGCTACGGCTACGGTTACTGCTATGGCTACAGCTGGAAAGCTGTGTCATCGTGAGCTGGAAGTATAGGATGTTCTTAGCAACAGTTGTAGCCATAGCCGCCAATTCGGATACGACCTTAGACCCTTTTGGAAACCATACTTGGGCTTCAGCTCTGGCTTGGGCTCCTTCGTTAGTTTCAGAACTCTGCACTTTCAATATGGGGCTTTTCAATCATGATCGAATGGACCCTGAGGCTGTTTCTGAATTAGTGGCTATGGCTATGGCTATGACTGCTGCTGGATCACAGCGTTAGAACAGCTTTAGCTATAGCCAACGTTGATGCCGTGGTTTCAAAAGAGGGCCATAGCCTAGAAGATTCCATTTATATTGAGCGTAATGGCTGCCGAATATACATTTATAGTAATATTTGTACAGTACAAGTCGATGATAAAATTAAAGGTTACCTTAAAGTACTACAGTTTGACTTTTATAACGAGGGATATTTATTAAAAATGAATCTTTTTGTGTGCAGTTAGTTGTGTTTTTTATTATTTTTTTCAAGCCATCCAATTTTGGAACTTTCCAATTTGCGAGGTGGCAGTGAACTTCTTGGATAAATCCTTGGCTCCTGAAATTGAGCCCAGGCTCATAATCACTTAAACAATGGGCTACTGGGTACCCATTTGGGTATGTTACCCCCAGTGGGTATAGGTTGCCCTAATTGAGGTCCTATTCACCTATCAAGGATAGCAATAATGCCATTATGTGAACCTATCGGTAGCTACATTTGTACCCATTTCGGTGTTTGAGGTCCCATTCACCTGTTCACCTGTTAAGGATGTGAATGATACCTTTATGGGAACCTCTGGGTGGCTTCTGGGTATATTTGTACCCATGTTACCTCTTCTGGTGTAAAATCCTTAATTATTTACTTGGCACTCTATTATCTCTGCACAGTTCAAGATGGGCTTCTATTCTATCAAGTGGTACTGTGATAAGAAGAAAGAAAAAAGTTTCTTGTATACTTTTTGGGGGGCAAAATTCGAGCTAGTTTAAAAGTCTATGATTTACGCATTTTTCTCTTTTCAGAATTATTTTCGGTGTATTCATGAATATGTGCTAGTGTTACTTTCATGTGAAAGATTACCTCTAGAAGCTTTTGATTCCAATTGTTTATTTGGGAGAGTTTGTTTTCATCTCACCATTTTGATGTCGTAGTAACTTCGAACTGTGTCGTAGTTTCTGCTACAATAGTTGTCTAGAAACAGCACTTAAACATTTGAGTTGTTGCACTTTCGTTGTATGGAACTTTTTGGTTTAGTGCTGTTTTTAAATTTTTATTTGAAATAGTAATTTAACTGTTCCTGTCACTTGAAACGGAGCTGACAAAAATCAGTCATGTGACACATTCTAAGCCAGGTTACCGAATGTTATCTTTTTGGGGGTGAACACAGAAAAAGTGACTAGGGCGGAATTTGAACCTGCTTCCTCCAGGTTTCTGTGACGGCGTTCTACCGACTGAGCTAACTAGCCCTATGTTGGCGGTCTCCCTATTTTGTCAATATCTTTGTTTGGAGGGGGCCAGACTGAAGACATACAACCCTATACTGTTTTACGGCCAATTATTATCTTGGGACAATTTAAGCAAGATTGTAAGAAACTAAGGTGCAAAATTGTCAAACAAAATGGTTGTATAATTGCGATCGTTTTTTTTTCTCTCATTCTTAAGTCATAGGAAAAGTTAACTCTACATGGGATTGTACAAATATATCTTCGGAGTATTTCTAGCAAAAAACATAGTTTTTTTCCCTTTAAAAGAAGCCATTTTGTTGCTAATGACCTGGCCCCAATTTCATAGAGCTGCTTAAGCACAAAAAGTAGCTAAGCACAACAAAATTATGCTTACCAGAATAAGGTTTCCAGCCAAACTACCTTGTCACATGTACAATTTGTGAATGGTATCCTGCTGATTTCTGCTTAGCGGGAAATTGTTAAGCAATATTCTCTGCTTAAGCAGCTCTATGAATTTGGGCCCTGCTGCCGAGACAAAATGTTGTAGTTTGTGGGCTTGGCAGAGGGTCATAGAGGGTCACGCCCATCTGCCTGGCACTCAACGAACAACCACAACAGTTTTATTCTGCTAAAAAGGCAAATCAACCTTTACTGTCAACAGCCCATCTTTTGTTTTGTTCCAAACATATATATATATATATCAGAGTAGTTTAAAGACGTGGATTTCTCCAGGGATTCCTGGAAGACCATTTGCTAAATTGACTTGACGATCTACAAAGGGAATAATTTATATCAATGATGTAGTTTTTTTTTTTTTTTTTAAAGGAAACAAAGCACCACAAAAGGGACTGATACTTTTGATAAACTGTCATTGATTCTTTGCAATTTTCTTTGAAGCTTTTGGGCGGGTCGACTTTCATTTGCCCGATTAGGGGTCAATGTTTTGCGATCTTTGAAATCCAGGGGTGCACAGCAATTGTTTAGAATGTAAATCACAGCTTGGATCCTTTTTTCAAAGTATTAATGTGAAGGTGGCTGCTCGGTGTTGAAGCAATATTCGTTTAAAAAGAAGTGTTATTTTTTAATAAACGTCTCACGTGACACTTATTATTTTCAATGATTTTGATGCGTGGAATAGATGTCATTTATTATTTTATGCACGAACGAAGAAGTTTACAAGATGTTTTTTGAACTTTCCAGCTAAACTCGGTTCGTTTCTGTGGCTGGGGCTACGGCTGGGTCACTACGCCAATATGCACTGAAGCATAGAATTTCCTTAGCAACAGCCGCCCTTAGCAACAGCCACAGCCACCAGTTCGGACTAGGCCTTGGTTGTCATCAGGTGTTGTTTTCTTTAAGGAGTTTGCTATCAGCTGACATCTTTTCTTTCTTTTTTCAGTCCATTGCCAAACACTCCATTGTCAAGACCAGACCAATTGCATCAGCTGCCTTAGGTTTGGTCAGACAATGTTAACTTGCATGCGTAATTCATCTATTGACAAGTGGGACACCCGCTTTTGATCTCAACGAGGGCGCTGTAGGAGCTTCTGAAGTCATACGCAAGGGGTCTGTTAAAAACCATATTCAGATTCTGAACCCCTAAAAGATCAACTTGCAAGATGACTTTTTTTCACTTTGCATCTTGTGAAATGTTTCCGGCTGAAATGGCTGTCGGATCTTGGTAGGTCAAGTCTTAGGCTTGACCCTTCCATGGCCAGGTCTAGTAAGAGATAGTGGCCCCTTGAGCGGGGCCAGTGACAAATGTTTTTGACCCTAGCTTATGTAGATGAGCTATTAGTAGAAACACTTGCCCGACATGTTTTTTGTGGTTACCAACCAAACTGTGATACCACGCTGTGATACCACCAGTAGTTTGCATTGAAACACTGCTTTGTTGGAGTTCATGCTTCTGTGCTCATTTTCAGTGAAATTTCCCTCATTATTGGATTCTATTTCATAAACTTGAGTAACAATTAATGACTTGTGTTTTGTTTTCTTCTTTAGGATTAGGTATAATTTTAAAGTTGAGCACTGCAGAATTTCCAATTGTGTTTTCCTTAACTCAAGATGCTCTCTCTAAAGTTCCCGTCACACTAACACCAAGAGAGCCAGATAATGATATGCAACAAGAAGAAGGTGGTTGCTACTGCTAGAACACCCCTCCCTATTGGTCAACTCATTTGTGTGGATGTCTCTCATTGGCTGGTGCCGCAATTGTTCAACCAATCAGCTTGTTTCTCTGTGAAGTACTGGGTAATGTTACATTTCACTCTAGTATGTATATGCAAACTCCAATCTGGTAAGTTTCGGCAAATGGTTTCTCGGTATGCATTTCAATATCTTCTTTTTTAATGAATGTGATAGGTTAATTCCAATGTGGCCCATTATTCCAAATTGGGCCATCAAATAAGTGCACTTGATTGGGTGCATTTTCAAAATGGCGTCTCGGAGTGCCATGTCAGTTACACTCATAGTACATATGCTATAATTAAATAATGTAACCTGCTGTGCACAGTGAATGTATCGTAAACTAACTCCATTGTATTGGTGGTTTGTGGGTGAACACTGGGGCCTGTATTGTGTGATAAAAAAGCCCAGAGAACAAGGTTGACTTATCACTGTCTAACACCATACAAGACTTTCCCTGATTGGTCCCTTAATAGGGTTACCAGTGACTTGTGACCATTCATAATATGTAAATTCAGTGTGAAATACCAGTATTATTGGTTAGTGCCTCATGACTTTCATCCAATCAACAAGTAGTTTATGTATCTCCTTGGGCACTTCCTTAACTTACATGTTCTGTGATTGGCTAATACATTTGCTCTCGGTTCGGCCACAACGTGAATTTTTTATCGGTTGCATAACAAATATTTAGGATAATTAAGATTTTAAATGAAGAAATACTGTGCTTTTAATTGGTTCCTTAATATTACGATCACTTGAAGGTTCGTTGATAAAACAGAACTAAGAAGCAAAGGAAAAACTCAAAACTTGGGTTTTAAAACCAAAGACAATGGAGACTTTCCGGGACACTAGGTGGCAGCAGACTTAAAAGGTAAATCCATTGTTCTTGGAAATATTCACTTGCTCAGAACTATGAAAATAGTGGAAAATTGCACAATAGTCTGGTTCTACCTGATAGTCTGGTTCTACCTGATAGTCTGGTTCTACCTGATAGTCTGGTTCTACCTGATAGTCTGGTTCTACCTGATAGTCTGGTTCTACCTGATAGTCTGGTTCTACTTGATAGTCTGTTCTACCTGATAGTCTGGTTCTCCAATTGGGTTTGCTTCATGTCCTTATAAACAATATACATGTAGTGTCAACATCAATGTCCCAATCAAAAGCAATTTGACTGAAGTTAGTTTGGAAGTAACCCTGTGGGGAAAGCCTTGCCATTGATATAAACCCATTGTCTCAGAACCTATTGTCTTGACTGGACAATATAATTCCATTATTATTGATTTTGCTGTGTATATTTTAAATTTTAAAATATCGGGCAAAGGACGGTTGGAACTATCGGAAAAGATCTTTGTCAAGATTCTAGTCAAAGCTACATTAAAGGATATCGCATTCGACAGTCTTCTTTCAAGACTCAATTCTGATACTCGTTCAATAGTATATCAACAGAGGGCACACTTCAATATAGTTGAATTTCAGTTCAATCATTACAACAAAGTCTCGGGACCAAAATAGTGTAGAATGCTTGACGTCTTCAGCAGGGCACCGACTTCACCGGTTACCTTGCTAAGGAGAAATTAGCTCGTGGACGATTATTTTTGTGCGAAGGGTGCGAGTGGTGGATTTGAAAGTGCACGCCGGTTATCCGGCTTTGTCGGGTGAACAGAGGGCTGACTATTTAAAAAAGGAACCATAAGTGCATGCCAGGTATGGTTATTGTTGACATTCTTATCAGTCTCGGTTGCTATAGAGATACTGGTTTTTCGTTCTTTTTTTTGTAATGCATAACTAGGTTCTATAAACACATGTAGATAGATGTAGTAGTTTATGGGGAGATGTAGGAGAAATAAAGCGGCTTCCAGTTTGCTCTCTCAGGTGTGTTGACGAGCTAAAATAATAACCGTCAGTTATGTCCGTCATTTTCTCCTACATTTTGAAAAAGAAGCGGCAAAATCTGAATATACTCTGATGCGAAACTGTATGAAGGTGAAGAAAATCAGCCTCGAAATGCAGAAGTGTACTAACCGAAGAAGAGAATATGGCAGAAAATTTTTGATGTTTGAGTCGGTTGGTGTCCGATCTCGAGACAGCATTTTGTCTAAAAGTATTTATGTCAAGCCGGAGGAAGGATGTCAAATCGGGCACGGGGCTAGCGTTGAGGGATGAGTTTAAACATCTGACGCAAGCCCTCTGTAAATACTGGATAGGTTTCCAACACATTGGTGTTTGTTTTTCTAGCCTTGACAAAGCAATCGAGCACATGAATGCGGGAGAAGATTTACAGGGAAGAGGCTGACTCGATGAGCGGAGTTTATTGTCCGACGAGGAATGGGTTTGTGAAGGGCCTCAGAATGAGTTGAATCAGAGAACTTATTAGTCTTGGGGTGGGGGGAAAAAAAAGTTCATTCGTGTAATTTACAGATATGTTAATCCCACTTTATTAACCCTTACAGTGCCAGCCTCGTTTTAGTAATTCTCTATCCACAGGCTGGCCAGTTTTTATTTTATTTTTTGTCGAGTAGTAGAACGTAAGGGAACGTTGGCGGCCTGTGGATGGATACTCAGTTTGACGTTTCAGAACGTTGGCGGCACACAAGGGTTCCTTACAGTGGCAATTCTACATTTTTGGGGTCGAGTAGTAGAATGTTTGTGAACGTCGGCGGCCTGTGGATGGATACTCAGTTTGACGTTTTAAAAAAAATTAAAAAAATTTGCTTGGGTCAGTAAAAATCTTTTCACAAAGTTTTTTTTTAGCACAGTACAAATTTATTGCGGTTTAAAAAGATGTTAAGGATCAGAAGGATCAGATGCCTTTTCTGGTTGTTTTTGTTAAGCTCAAGGAATGATGTCACATGGGTACGGGGCTAATAGTTCTGTTTTGTTTTGTGTTCTGGAAAGATGCCGAATGAGGCTGTCCATTGGAATCCATGAACTCTCATTTCAGTATCTTGACAGTTTTTCTGTTTGCGAAGGACAATTATTTCACGTACATCTCCCTAGTTGCTATTGGCAGTGTAAATGTAAGGAGAAAAAAATTGTAGTTACTTTTTATATAAATTTGATGCAAAAATGATATTTTCAAAGGATTATGTATTTTAATTATAAATAATAATATGTTGTTATTTTGTGGTCAGCGCTTTTTGCTGAAGTAGCTACAGCCCTTTTGAATTTTACGTTTTTTTTATTTCAACAAATGTCGCAGTAGCTGTAGTTTATTTTATACATTTTGTACATAATTGACGTTGACAATTATTTCTTAAAAGAGTCGAGTGTGGTCCATGGACGTGTGTTATTCGGCAGGCAGTATTTACAAATTGATGTTCACTACTTACAGAGATTGTATTGATAAAAACTTGTCGTGTTATGCTGAAGCTAGTCTCGATTCAAGTCAGTAGTGCAGTATTTTTTGATCCCTTGTGTCCTCCAGATGGAAGGACTTGACACACAGCATTCATGATGTACCTCATATCAAAGTTGTACCTCTTGGAGACCAAGGATGTGGGTTTGAATCCAGCCATAGCTCAATGACTAGAATGTGTATTGTCGTCTACTGAAAGACAATTTTTGTCTTGTTCACTTCATAATCATAGACACTAATTAAACTGATGTTTGTATAAGAGAGATTGGCTGTCGGCAGCTTTGCGGTTTACATCCCCCTGAGGGAGCTTTGCAGAGTTCCCCTGTTGGGAAGATCATCTAAACAAACATTAATGTCTGTCTAATTATGACCTTATAGTGCGTGGCTATTGTTGATTATTTTACTCATTTCTTGTTCAGTAAAGTTGTCTGGAAAATCGATACAAAAAACAAGACCTTTTACTGTGACCTTTTTGGACCTTTTTTCGACATGGATCAAATCTTGTGGACGCTTATTGTACAACTTGGACAAAAAGGCTGTCCACATTTAATGTAAAGTGTTGAAAAGCGTGTCGAACTTGTTAACTTATGATATTTGTCCACATGTATCAATAGGAAAGTAACATCAGGGTTTCCAAAATTCAAAATGGGTTGTGAAAAGAACACCCAGAAACCCCTCTGATGCCCGCTTTCATATAATGGCTGTGCGTAGCCCCCTCAATTGGCCCACATGAACCGAGTCCCAACGGATCTAAACAATACTCGCGCTGCGGCTTGAAAAGAGACTATGTTGATTCCAGCCATAAAAGTGTAAAGAATTTATTGTTAAACTATTCTTTAATGAGTCCGCGTTGAACAGTTTGATCACCGTTTCTAAGAGAGGTTGCCAAGTTTGACAAATTTTGTGAGAAGAAAAAAACAACTGTGGACATTTCTTTGTTCTGTGCACTTCAGAAAAAAACATATTCTTCAACACTGGTGAAAACACTGTGTGGACTTGTGTAAGTCTACATAGTGTTTCAAGTCCCTACATTAAATGTTCCTTTTGTTCTCAGGTCCACACTTCATATGAAACCCCCCCCCCCACCCCTGGTGACTGAACAGCTGTACCTTTTGTTCAGACTTAAACTCTTGCTTTCTAAACTGAGGCCATTGGGTACATTTTGAAAGATTTAGGAGGTTGGGTTTGCTTTTCCACAGATCAGGTCGGGTAAACATAAAAACTCAAAATTTCACACAAAAACAAAACTGAGCGACCATTTCCAGTGCTTGAACAGTTTGTTAGTTTCTTCTCACAGATGCAGAGGGTGCGAATCTTGCGGATATTCTAAGATTCTTGTGAACCCTGCGTACATTGCTTCTAGCTCGTGAAGAAATGACGCACTCACAATACTTGCACACTCTGTTCTCAAGGAGGTGACCTCTGACCTCTGGCTATTATAAGATATGAAAATTGTAATGCATTGATGTAAATGTATGCCAATAATTGGTCGTAAAAAGATCCAGCTAAAGATATTGTAAATTCAGTTGATGTATTCGTAAGTATAATATTATAAAAAAAAGTTATTGGAGTATGCGATTGATCACGCTAGACCTCTCCCCCAGCTACCTTGAGGCAGAAAACCTATTTTATTTTTAAAACGTTTTTTAAATTTGAAACAATTTTTTGAGATCAATCAGATAGAACTGACTCCAGAGATATTCTACACAGTCTGATTTTCTCAGTCAGGTTCCTAGGATTCACAACATCTACTCCCAAGTGCTGGCTCTTTTCACAAGAAAGGAGCCAGGCTTTTTTTGTCCGGAAACTGCATGGTGGAGAAAACAAAATGGCCGCACTGTGAGGAAGGTTAACAAAGTTATCCGTTAAGTGAGAAATCAACATGTCTGTGTTATCATAAAAACTTGATGGTCATTCAAAATAACAAAACGTGTGTTTTTTTTTTAAGTAGCAATTTACCAAAAAAATTACCACGAAAAAAAAGTAACTAATTGCCGATTTCATGGTGAGGGAAGGGTCCCAACTATTAGTCAACTTAACTTGAAGTGTTGTGATGAACCAACCAAATTATTGCGTCACTAAAACTTGTTTACTTTCCACAACCTCCCGAACATTTAAATCCATTCTTTTTTTTGGACTAAAATATATGAATATGTATAATAAAAAAAAGTAGCTTTAATTCTGTAAAAAGTGTTTGGGTGTTTAAAAGTGTAGCTTACTATTACTAGCTTTGATATAATTGCAGATGTGTATGTAATAGTATTAAAAAATAGTTAAACTAAACTTATAGTTGTTATTAAACTGGTTTAAATGGGGGTCTGTACTGTTGTGTTTAAAGAAACAACCATTTTGAAACTTTGGCAAATCTTCTTGAAGCGAAATGATACATGACCAGTCACACAACACATATTTTTTAAAAATGTTGAATGATACTGCTCGTTATAATCCTCTGGAAGCAAACGATGAACCGTTAGTCGAACAATAGGTTTAGATCATTGGTTTTACCATGGTTTTACATGTGTATCAAAATAAATAGAGGGATCCGTGGACTAATATATGTTATTGGGTCGTTGCCATAAAATGCTCCCTGTACACATTCATAGTATAGTTAACTATACAGCCAGAGCAATGACTGAAAAACAGTCGTCATCGGATTCGTCTGTATATTTTTTGTATCCTTGGCAGAAAACTCATCTCCAAAACTAATCTTAAAAAGGGACTTCAACATGTCTTATTTTCAAAAAAAAAAAAATCACAGTGGAAGGACTAATGAACTATGAAAGTCTACTCTGCAAAGGGCAATAGAGATATCTAAAATAATATGTAATTCTATAAATAGATGTTATTAACTGGAAAAGGGCATAAAATGTCTATATCTTTAAATACCAAGCTTGGCAATCTAAAAGCTGAAGCAACTTTTAATCCACGATGAAGCTCCGAAAAATAAACTTTTGGAAAAAAAAGAAGAAAAAAAAAGTCCCCAACTTAATGAGTGTTAATAATGTGAAGTGCACCACTTGCCAAAAATCACCAAGTGCACTCTGAGTGTACTGTAAATGTTTACGAAGGTAGTCAGTGATATAGTTATAGTGGTAATTACGACTTATTTATAATTAAGAGATTGTTCTTGTAATGCTTTGATCATAAGTGTGTTCAACTGCCGACTGAAACCAACTTAAAATCTCTTGAGTTTTGAAGTTACTGTTTGGCTTTGCAAAGTGTCAAGTTTTTAAAGGTTTTAGGTTTCCATGGATGATGCCAGTTCTCAAAAAATCTTCTCTAATGTCTAGTGCAAACTTCAGAATAGAACTTTTGTTTAAACCCGCTAACTTTAGAGACTTTTTTTTAAAGCGGGAATTCAGCGTTGTTTTTGTTACTGGGTCTCGGCAAATGCAGTTGTACATTTCTCAAGATGTCATCTATTGTTATTTTTAAATGGACCAAAAGTATAAGAGAATAGAGTGTACACCTTGGGGTGTTACTCTTGGGTTTGTTAGTGAATTATTCTGAAACTTGCCGAGGGATTAGAGAGTGTCTCTACAGTTCTGTTCCGGGACAAGTGTTTGACTGAAACCCCGGTCAGTGAGATGAACAACCAAAAGATAAAAATGCATCACGTTGCTTATCGCAGAAATCTGCGCACACTGCGCCCCCCCTTGAGCTCGGTCCTCTGTGGGCTGTAAATTTGAAATTCCTGCGACTTTAGAGACAAGTCGCTATGTCAAATGGTTCAGGGCAAACTTTTTGCGAAGTTGTGCAAGAGGAGAACCCCCCACAGAACAATGGTACCAGCTCATCTGGAGGTTGCTATATAAAAGTTTGCCCCCGAACCATGTGGCATAGCAACTGTCTCTATAGTCTGAGGAATACAAGCTTAAGCGGTAGCGTGTGACTAAAGCAAGTCATTGTACAAGACAATTCAAATCTAACTCACAAATGGTTTACTGAGCTTTGCATTCTCCATGTTATATTTCCATGGTTTATGTTTCATACATTTCATACAATGACAGTCAGTTCTGGTAGCAGTCAAATGGATTTACATCCGAGAGCTCAACCCATGATTTTTTGAAAAAATCTCGCCTGTTGTATTTTGCATGATAGCATTTATGATCAAAGTAAATAATGATCGTATATCGATTGTGTATCGTTAAGCGGCGGTGTGGTCTCTCACTGCTGCTTTACATATTTGCTGGAATGCTTAATAAAGTCAAGTCACTGCAGCAACCATTAATATCTGACTCGACAAAGATCTTTTATTTGCTAGAGTCGACAATACATTGCTACCTTTTTTTTTTACACCCTGCCACCCTTGGTAACTTTTTCCCAGCAATCAATTTCATGGTTTTGGTGTAAATATGTAATCATTGTAGTTTATCTATCATTCAAAACCACAGTGAATGGTATTGAATGGTCATGCAGTAGGAGGGTTAACTTTACAGTGTAGGTTCATTCACCATGTCCACATTTATCAATCATTCAAAACCACAGTGAATGGTATTGAATGGTCATGCAGTAGGAGGGTTAACTATACAGTGTAGATTCATTCACCATGTCCACATTTATCTATCATTCAAAACCACAGTGAATGGTATTGAATGGTCATGCAGTAGGAGGGTTAACTATACAGTGTAGATTCATTCACCATGTCCACATTTATCTACCATGCAAAACCACAGTGAATGGTATTGAATGGTCATGCAGTAGGAGGGTTAACTATACAGTGTAGATTCATTCACCATGTCCCCATTTGTCTATCATTCAAAACCAAAGTGAATGGTATTGAATGGTCACGCAGTAGGAGGGTTAACTATACAGTGTAGATTCATTCCCCATGTCTACATTTGTCTATCATTCAAAACAGAAAGTGGATGATATTGAATGGTCAGACAGTTGGAGGGTAGACTACTGTGGAGGCGCATTCACCGCATGATGATGTCATATCGTAGGCTGGTATGGTTTACCATTCAAAACCTTAGTTGGATATATTGAACAGTCAGGTAGTAAGAGGGTTGACTATACTGTGTAGTTGTATTCACCACACACCACATAGTATCATATTAATGGCTGGCATAGTCTATGTATCATTAACGATAGTGGATGGTATTGAATGGTTAGACAGTTGGAGGGTTAATGTATTAACAGTATTGGGGATAAAGAAAGATATTACTTGGTTAACCCCCTACAATGATGCATTTGGTTTTAAGCTACGGAAATTCTGTGAGTTTCTAAAAAGAGAAAAACGAAACACACCGAATTAATATTACAATTTCTCACTCAAACTTGTTAAGATTTATTTTCAACTTGAAAATTTTTAACGAGCAATTCGATATGCAACTTGAAATCATTATAAATATTACAACTTTTTCTGATTTGATAAATAATAATAGAAAATAACACTCGATAAACATTTCTAAATTAATTTATATAAATTTTCTTCTGTGAATGAATTTTAAAAAGATATTCTAAACAAAAAATCTCAAAAGCCATTATACATTTATTTCAGAGTAAGGAAAATTGTAAGTAAAGACGGAATTGGCACATTTAAAGTTATTGATTTGGTAGGTCCTTTTTCGAAACCAGGCTTTAGTTTCGGCTTAGGTACCAGCTTAGGCTTCGGTTAGGTACCTGCTTGGGTACCGGCTTAGGCACGCACGGTCTTAGGTACCGGCTTAGGCACGCACGGATTAGTACACTTAGACGGTAGCATTGGCTTAGGCATCGCTAGGCTCTGGCTAGGCATCGGCTTAGGCTCCGGCTTAGATCGGCTAGCTCCGCACCATTCACCAATTTGAAAGCCCACAGAAAGAACAGTGTACTCTGCTAGCAATGCCAAAATATACAGGCATTTTGAAAATTTAAATTTGTGGCAACTGTTTGTCCGTAAACAAAACTTTTTGTTTTACCTGCTTGACAAACGAATTAGTTAAACTTGTCCGGGGGACTTTTTAGTTCCCTTTTGGGTCAGGACCCATGAACTTTTCCCTGGGCCTTGATTAAAAAATTGCTACTTTATAAGCAAAATTATGAAGAAAGATACAATAACAGTTACATGTGAAAGTTTCAGCTGAATACAGTGTCTCTTTATTGATAAAAACAGCAAAAAAGTTTCCTGGTATTTTCACATTTTGACAGCGGGTACCAACCACATCTCTGCCGGACACAACCCTCAGAAATCTTAGAAACGACTCATCGTTTCTCAGATTAAACAATTTTTGGGTGAAAACAAAAATTATCCAAACCACATTACTCAGGCATGCAACTGTAACTTCACCAAAAAAGAGGAAATTACAAAATTTCAATGATTTTGTACAGTATTTTTCAATTTTGAATGGTAAAACCGAGGACAAAAAAAGAGGAAATCAGCTGATCCGAGGAAAAGTTGCATGCCTGATTACTTTGAAGGGAATCCTCCTCAAAATAGCTTAATAAAGCTGCATTGCTTCTCACCAAGTAAGTTTTTATTTAACTAGTTTTTGGAGCATTTACCAATCGATGACTATACCTTCAAAGAGTAGAAACTAGAATTAATATTGATTGAAAGCTTCAGGCTTGCTCTGTTTTTTTTTCCATAGCTGCCTCTGAAGAAGGAATCCAAATATAAAGCATGTCTAATCAGTGGCATATCCAGAACATAATTGTCTTTCGAGGGGGGGCTGAGGAAAGTTACTTGTCGAAATGGGAATATTGAGAAATTGTCAGTAAATATAATGGTCTTTTTGGTTGAATGAAATAGGTCAAATCTTGTGGTCGCCATAGGTGTGTTGGTCTGGAGGGTTATCCACACTAACAAGTTATCTTCACCCTCTCTCAAATGGCCATCTTCACCCTCTCTTGACTGTTGGCCACCTTCACCCTCTCTTGACTGTTGGCCACCTTCACCCTCTCTTGACTGTTGGCCACCTTCACCCTCTCTTGACTGTTGGCCACCTTCACCCTCTCTTGACTGTTGGCCACCTTCACCCTCTCTTGACTGTTGGCCACCTTCACCCTCTCTTGACTGTTGGCCACCTTCACCCTCTCTTGACTGTTGGCCACCTTCACCCTCTCTTGACTGTTGGCCACCTTCACCCTCTCTTGACTGTTGGCCACCTTCACCCTCTCTTGACTGTTGGCCACCTTCACCCTCTCTTGACTGTTGGCCACCTTCACCTCTCTTGACTGTTGGCCATCTTCACCCTCTCTTGACTGTCGGCCACCTTCACCCTCTCTTGACTGTTGGCCACCTTCACCCTCTCTTGAATGTTGGCCTCTTTTTTCACCCTCTCATTGGATCTGTGTGGCCACCTTCAGCCTTCTTGTCGAATGGTTTGGTGCACACTTAAACGCTCTTATTGGAATGAAATGGTCAAATCTTGTCGCCCTGTGTTTGACTGTTCACTACAAGATCTTCACCCTCTCTTATGGCCATCTTCACCCTCTCTTGACTGTTGGCCACCTTCACCCTCTCGTACTTGGTGATTGTCCGATTTGTCTCTCCCTTAGCCGCAAATCCTCAACAGGCAACCTTAGCAACACTTAATATCCCATCTGTACTCGTTCAACATGCTCTCCCTCCCCCCCCCAAATCAACCCTTGGCTCAACCCACCTCAACAGACCACACCATTTAACCCTTTCTCCACATCAGGCCGTCTTTCCCCCTGATTTGACTTGACTGGTCTATTTCACCCTTAACACGGTCATCTTTTCCAGTGTTATTATCACTACCCCTAATGGTTTTGACAACCCTTTAATATGTACAAAATGAGTTTCTCATCAATGTGTTTCAGAATAAGACATGTCTGTTAAATTCTCCTTACCAACTATCCCGAGTTGTATAAGTCACCCTAATTTTCATCTCCCCCCCCCACCCAGCCCAACATTTCATCCATTTTCCATAATACATGCCTGTAAAATTTTCATTCTTATACTTGGATAATGCTCATAATTTTTAGCTTAACATCCCCACCCTTCCCTTATTTTCAGTCCCACCGCCTTGACCCCCAACACCCCTCCCCCCGCATCAACAAGAAACGGGCTACACCTTAGGACCCTATACTTTGCCACATTTTATCCATTTCCAAATGCCTGTTTAATTTTCCATTTACTACTTGGATAATGCACATCATCTTAGCTCGTCACCCCATCCTTCCCCCAAGTTTCAATCCCTCCCCTGCCTCCCTCCTCATCAACAACAAAATGGGTTACACCTTTGAACCCTATACCATACCTCACATCATTTCCAAATGCCTGTTTAATTTTCCTTCAACTACTCGGATAATGCGCATCATCTTAGTTTATCACTCTATCCTTCCTCAAACTTCACTACAACCCTTCCCTTGCCCCTCCAATAAGTCTATTCGGTGTCGGGGCCCCATTCTATCTATTTCCCGTAGTACATGCCCTTGAGGTCGTCCTTGTAACGGTCGGCGATTGCTCGCCGTTTGAGCTTAAAGGCGTCGGTGATGAGACCCGATTCCGGCATCCACACCTCGGAGCAAAGTTTGACCTTCCGGGGTACTTCCCACTTCTGCAGTTTACCTGGCCAACAAATCAAAAAGTCAATTATTGATATTTAACTTTCGATCAAAAAATCTACCTGGGGGTGTGTTCGACTCGCGAGACCGTTTGCGCTACAGTTGATAAAATGTGTTGTACTCACAAGCTGTGCAGTGTGCATGCTCGTTTCAATCTGTCAGACCAAACATTTTGGCAATTCTCACATATTTCTATGAGAGAAATTAAAATTTGTTCTGGAACTTTTCAAGGGGCACCAAAATAATGACCTGGGGGCGGCATAGAGGCAATTACCAGGGGGCACCAAGGCAATGACAAGGGCTATGGAGCTAATTCCCAGGGGCATGGGGGGCAATGCCCAGGGGCATGGAGCTAATGACAAGGGGCATGGAGGCAATGCCCAAGGGCATGCATAACATGAGGGCAATTCCCAGGGGCATGGAAGCAATTGCCTCAATGAAGTATCAGGCCTGCACCTCGCTCATAAATGTTTCTTTTTCCCGAGTGACAAAGCTTACCCTCCATAGCAGTTTTTGCCATCGAAACCAGAACCACTTGCTGCATTTTCACGTCGTCACACAAGTCCTCAAATGGCTTGTTGGATAAGCCGTGCTCCGACGCTGCACTCTGTCACAAAACAAATCAACACATCTATCTTATTAACCATTCTTAACTTTCCAGGCTTCAATTTCACGGCAGTACTTACCGCGTAATTCTGCACTTACAACCCAAATAATCACACGCATTACAGAGCTCCATAAGCGCAACATTCTTTTGTGAGCAGCTGCCATAAGGAATTTGGAGGTATGAAAGACAAGTTAGTAGAGCACTATTTGGTTTGGGTAAATTTGTCTGTGCACTCTCAGAGTTTCCACCATATCTCAAAAAAGGCTAACGAAATTGGGGCCAGACGTTTTCCAGGAGACAGTTATGATGTTTTTCAGGTTTTTTCCTTCAAAATTGAAAACACAATCGACAGATTGGAAAGGGGATCAGGTTGACCGGGTGGTTTACTTCCCAAGTTTGTTTGCAGATAATAGTAACCACAAACCTCAAGATTCTTTCGGTAAGGCACAACCAGCGCAGTACAATAATCAAAATCCCCGTCGGCATAGACGCAGATGTTCTCAACGAAGGGACTCTTCTTGAGGACCATCTCTATGGTTGCCAAGGAGACGTACTCCCCCGTCTGAAGCTTCACGAGATCCTTCTTACGATCTGATCAAAGAACCAACAATAAGATTTAAGGTTCAAAGTTCAAGGTTCATTTATTTTCCACAGTATCAAAAAATAAAAAGACATTATCACTCAAGAGCGATCAGTTTAAAGACTACAACATTACAGTATAGATATATCAAGAACTAGATGAAAACAAACATGACCACTGCAGAGGGATCCATTTTAGAAGCAGAGCTTGTAGGCAGTGTTCCCCAAAGACATGCATTTGCATTGAGACAGAGAATAACAATTACAGATTTGGTGAACCAAGAGGCCCGTGGACGATTCGAGAACAAAATATTTTATAAGGTAAGAATCCAGATCAGTCTTGTGGCGTGTCGTGGCCGAGCGGTTTAGAGCACCGGACTCATTGCTCTGGTGTTCCTGATCAGCAGAGTGGGGTTCGAGTCCCAGTCATGGCACTTGTGCCCTTGAGCAAGCTACTAATACCATAGTTGCTTTGTCCTTTGGATGGGACATTAACCCGTAGGTCCCGTCTACTAGGATTGGTCAGGCACGTATCATGGAAGAGTAGGGGCTAACCCGATGTTTCTGGTTCACATAGCAAGCACTCTTGTTTTCAGGTTTCCTCAGGCTTAATGATAAATGATGCAATGAAAAATGACGTCCCTTGACGGAAAACTTTACAAGGAGACACAATCTGCATAACTTACCGATAATTTTAAGTGTACCATTTGGAAGCATTTCCCCGATGTCGCCAGTATGGAACCAACGTTTTCTGTCAATAGTTTCAAAGTACTCCTCCGTCAGGGCTTCATTCTTGTAGTAACCCATGGCAACGTTACCTCCACTAATCAGAACCTCTCCCCTTGGGTTAGGCTTGTCCTCTGGGGTATAGTTTCCTAAAATGCAAACGGATTAAGCTTAGTTCTCAAAGCTTGTTCTCAACGACTTCCAAAGCTCGTTCTTTTTTTTAACTTCTCCTTTATCACCAACTTTTCCTGATAATTAACCCCTAAGCGACCAGAGCGGCCATCTTGTACCAAAATGCAATAGCTGCTGCAAACGGCTGCAAGATTTGACCTCCACTTGGCCCAAAAAGGTCAACGGAAGGTCATGTCCTGAACTGACATTATCCAGTGTGTATCAACATACTGTATGTGGTTTTTGAGGCATTGCATGGTGAGGTATCAATGTATATTTGGTTTGAGGTAACACCATGTGTATACCTACTTTGCTGTGTAGATTATGTTCTTTAGAGGACGTGTCTTGCTATTTATTCTACTGCTGAGAAGAAGATTTTTTTGGAACTTGAGAGACTACTTAGTTCTGAAAAGAACTGTCCTGCTTGTTAACTACTACCTGGGTGGAAGGTAGGAAATCGGCCAGGGGTCGATTTCACAAAACTCTTCCTAACTTAGGACTAGTCCTAGGCAATGCTAAGAGATAGGACTAGTCCTAAGTTAGGACCAGTACTTAGGACTAGTCCTATCTCTTAGCATTGCCTAGGACTAGTCCTAAGTTAGGAAGAGTTTTGTGAAATCGACCCCTGGACTACTACTTTCGCTTAGTGGATCGAGGGGACTTCTCGTTATTAACTTAACTTCCGCAAAGTGAGTTCTTAATCAGTGAGTTCAACATACTTCCTAAACTTCTAAAAAACAAAACAAAGTTTTGTTTATTATTATTTTTTTCTGGTAAATATAAGTGTCCATTATTATTATTATTAAATGTTGAGGACAAGGGCACCTTTCTCCGAAGGTCCGATATCTTACCTTCCAGCCATTCCTTGAGTTTGATCTCACAGCAGGATAACGGTTGCCCAACATGACGGGTCCTGTAGTCACCAGCTGTTATTCAGAAGAACAAGACGAAACCATTTAGTTGGATCGAGTTGAGTAAAATGTTCTAGTCCAAATGAAACATAAAAATTGACCGAAAAAAATGGTTTTAATAGGCATGCTCATTCCCTCGTACTAAAAAAGACATCCGTTCCAAGAATATCTGATCAACAATAACGCCCCCCACCACACTCTATTTTTGTAAAAACTTTCTTTGACAAATATGCTTTAAATTTTTTAGCATCCCGGTTTCCAGTACTTGCAAGATAAACATGGATAGTGATACACTGTACATATAGAGCAGCCAGTTCAATCACAACTGACACAAGTAGCTCTATTCAATATAAAGAAGATTTTCCAATTGATAAATGTTTGTAAATAAAGGATTTGCAGGAATTCAGTATTTGTAAAAATGTGTCTTTCACCATCTGTCCAAGTTATCCCCTTTCTTGGAATCTTGGGGAATGAGCTCACCTTGCCATGATCACTTCGACTGCCAAGGCAGGGGAATAGGATATGGACAGAGAGTAACCCTTAATATTTAACAATCCAAGAGGTTAGATTTGCAAGCCGAGACGCCTTTCAGCACTTACGTTCACCGACGGTTCCAGCCCCAGTGGTTTCTGTGAGTCCATACCCCTGAGTGACGCTGACACAGAAACAGCATTGCATGAAGCGTTGTGCGCTGTGCGACAGCGCAGCGCCCCCGGTCAGGACAAACCTCATCTCGCCGCCGAGCATTTTACGAAGCTTGGAGAAAACCAGCCTGTGAAACCACAGAGACAATCAGTTTAACCCTCCTACTGTATGACCATTCAATATCATTCACTGTGGTTTTGAATGATCGATAGACCATGCCAGCCTGCAATATGATGTCATTTTGTAAACGCTTCCACACAGTACAGTCAACCCTCCTACTGTCTGACCATTCAATATCATCCACTTTGGTTTTGAATGATAGCCTTCACCAGCATGCAATCGTGTGATGAATGTATCACAGTCAACCCTCTCACTGTCTGACCGTTCAATATTATCCACTGTGGTTTAGAACATAGCTTAACTATGCCAGCCTGCAATATGATATCATGTGGTGAATACCTCTACACAATACACACATGTACAAAGAGATTTCTGTGCACAGTTGTGTCGCAACCCGCCCAGTTGATTAGTTTCAAATGGTTGGTCACCTAGCTGGGAAATGTTACCAAGAGTAGGAGGGTTAACTAATGGGCTAAATTATCAGGTTCAAATTAATCCAATGTTCTCTTCTACTCCAATAAAAAAATGCACAATATGTATGGGAATATCAAGTTCAAAATGACAAATAAAAATATATAAGTAGCTTTAACATGTTATTTACTTGTTGAAGATGGGTGTGTCAAATCCTTGTGCAATGTGCTTCATTTTATACTCCAGAGCAAACTTGAACAGCGCCCTCTGTATGGCCGAACCGCTGTTGACTTTGTCCATGACACCTTTGTAGAGACGATCAAAGATCAGCTGCAGGGGGGAAAAAGTTAACTTTTTATTTCTTCTAGCAGAATTTGTTTTTCTTTCCAAGATTTGTGAAATTGTTTACAATTTCTAAATCAAGCTTTTTTTTCTAAAAACCATATTCAATGGATGAAATTTATTAAATTTATTAATCACAATAAAAGTATAAAAAAAATCCACAGTACAACGCTGTAGCTGCTGTTCGGGGCGCCCAGAAGTCCAGATTCTTTGAAAAACCTCTCGAGGTCAATTTACAAAGTCAACACCAATGGAACTGTGACAAAAACGTTACTGCTACAACCACAGCTATTAAATGTTGATCAATCAATTCCAGATTATACTCACGGGAACAGCGGCCATGATAGTCGGCTTGAGGATCGTCACATCGCCCTTTGACCCCTTCTTGATCTTGCTGGATATATCGGTCATTGTCAAGGCAGACGAGTACCCCAGCTTGTAGCCATTGGACAGAAGGGTACACTCCAGCACCACCTCCAAGATGTGTGCCAGAGGCAAGAAACAGACGCAGGTCTCGTCCGGAATAAGTTGGGGAACACCACTGGTCGGGAAATATTCAAGGGAAAAGACATCATTGGTTTTTTTAGAGGAGAAAATTCATTCCTATCCCCTTGTTTTTAAATAAACACGACATACAACCAACCTGTGAAAATGTAACAAGTTTGATAAATAAAAACCTGAAAACAGTCAAGGCTCTGTAAGGAAATCTGAGCACATTCATTTATGTGCTTATTCTGATTGCTGCCATCCAAATAAGCAAGTGATTTACACTTTTGAGGTCTTCAAATGCTGTTTCCTTTCCTTGACTTGAATGGTAGTTTTCTTGAGGAGAGCTAGTGTGAACTTTACAATCAGTGAGTTTTCTCAGATTTACACTGACATTTTTTCCCCCTGATGACTAACTTTTTGACTCTCAACCCTCTACTTTGTCTTTAAGGTCCAAATCAGGCCTGCCTTAAAACAGACTGGTGCTTTTGAAGCTTTGGCTTGCTTTTATGGTTATTGGTTAACAGAATTAGACACAAGACTCTGTATTAAGGTAGCGTGTTTCCAAATCAAGCGACTCTGGCTGAGGCTAAAGCCGATGGCAGCAGTCACAACACTGATGGACAGACCTTTACAGTGATCCAGCCATAGCCACTGCAAAAAAACCGTCAATCCGAACACGGCCTTACCTGGAGTGAGGAATTCGGTTCGCAGCGCCGGCCACCATCGACATGATATTCCTGTGTGATATCATCACACCTTTAGGGATACCAGTGGAGCCGCTGGTGTACATGATGACAGCAAGATCGTCAGGTCCGGGCAGCACACGTGAATTATCTGTACAATAAACGATACAACAAAAAAATAATCCCTTGTACATGCCAGTGTTCACCCTGTCCATTCAAACTTGAAATGGCCCCTCTCACTACTTTAAGTGACCACCTCGCTCATTTTTTTGTCAATACCACCACCTCACTGGGAAGATTTGCCCCCCAAAAAGAAACACTTACCAAAATCTGTTCAGTTTGTGTTGTTTATGAGCATTTACTTTGACCTTTATGTATAAGAGACTCACAATTTGGATGTCTACTGAGTGGAGTAAGCTCACAATAGACGGGTTGCAATACGCGTCATTGACCACCATCTTTGATGAATTATGCACGCGTGAAGAGCTATCATTGGCTGAGAGTCGTGCGTAGCGCGTACACTTTTCCATCGTTTTACATCAAAGATGGCGGTCAATGACGCGTATTGCAATCCATCAATTGAGTGGACGCTGCATTCTTGTCAGTTTGCAGGCTGCGTAAATTTTGCTTCAATCAATCCATTTGACTTTTAACCACCTCATTCAGTTCAACAGATGTAGTATCCAGATATGATACAGTCAGGGAATAATACGTAAGATGGCTTGCGGTTAAGGCCAAGAAAGGAACCAGACTATTTACCCTTCCACGACCTCCGTTTTTAAACTAATTGACAGTACCACATCTGTAGTTTCCATTGATTTTTCAGAAGGTAATTTTTTCTAACACCATTTTTGCCTTAGAGCTAATATCTAAAAATGTTGGCGCTAGATAAATGTTTGTATGATTATTACATTCATCATGTTTTACTGTGATTAAAGAAACAGTTCTCCCAAACCTTGGACGGCTTTGCCACGCTCGATGACTGACTGGAAGGAGCAGAGCTCAAAGTCAACGCTGAAACTACTTGTGTTAACTTTCGAGATCTGATCCTCTGCGTAAACTAGAGTCTTCACACTGGGAATTCTGTCATGAAGTGCCTGTAAATAAAAATAAGATATATTATATTTCAAAATGATCTCACTAGATATTTTTATTCACTGAGTACACCATGGCACTTCTTACCACAGAGTTCTGGGCCTAATTTCGTGGAGCTGCTTAAGCAGAAAATATTGCTTAACAAGTGTCTGCTAAGCAGAAATGAGCAGGATACCAGTCACAAATTATACATGTGACGTGGTAGTTTGGCTGGTAACCTTACTCTGATAAGCATATTTTTTGTTGGGCTTCGCTATTTTTTGTGCTTAAGCAGCTCTATGAAATTGGGCCCTGTTCTTATGGCTACAGGGCGCTGGTCTCAGGTAGGCATAGTGGTTTCTTCCCGGCCTTTTTGACCTCTGTTGACCCCAGTTTGAACCCCGCCTTGGCCTGGAGCCTTGCATGTTAATTGGGTTTTCTGTCTTCACCTGATTGTGTGGGTTTTCCAGCCCAATAGACCTTTCTATTGTTGATAAACAAACCGCCCTGTTTGGTGAGGGCCGACTGTTGTTAGCAAAACATTCAATCGTGTTAACAGATATTGTGACCAAATTCAACATTTCTGCAAACTTTCAATTAAACAAAAAATTAAATCCTATGATTGGTTGCTTTGTTTCCAACAAATTCAACACTATTTTTGAATATTTGTGTAACACTGTTGTATCTGTTTTTGCTTTGTGTTTATGGCTTCTCAATGATTTCCCAACCTTGGTTGTCAAAATCTCAGTTTGTGCCTACGCAATAGAAAGGTCTAGAGGTGGATCGCACATGATGTCACATATCCGACAATCCTCTCCGAATGCATCTTCGGTGTTGTATCTCAAAGATGGCGAACGTTAGCCATTCAGAGAGGATTGTGGGAAGTTTGTGACGCTATTGCAATCCACCTATTGAGGTTTTCTTTCCTTCCACATCTAAAGTGAGATTTTCTTCAAACATCTTCTCATCAGGTATCTTCCGATAAAAAAAGGAAATTTTTCCAGAAATATGTAATCCATACTACTAACCCTCTTGCTGTCTGACCATTCAATACCATTCACTGTGGTTTTGAATGATATATAAAATATGCCAGCCTGCAATATGATACCATGAGGGAATGCATGTACACAGTACACAGTTAGTTCTGTGTACAGTTGTGCCACTGTACACAACCTTGGCAGTCAAATGGTTTCAAATGGTTGGTCAACTCACTGGAAAATGTTGCCAAGAGTCACTGACAGTAGGAGGGTTAATATCAATCAATTAATAATGTCTTTTTTTACTGTGATGGCCTCACCTTGAACTTTGGCAGTAGACTGGCGCTTGTGATGACGATACTAACTTGCGTCTCATTTATGCCATGGATGATGGCCTCCTCTCCCAGTGTAGCGTACAGAGTCACGACTACATGCAAGAAATAACAGCAATTCTACAATTATTGACTGCAATGAGTGGAATAGTAAAAACTATCGTCCGGAAAGTTTAATTTTGAACCTCATGTTTGTGTCACACTTAATCAGAGGCGTCCCCCCTCCTCCCCGCTCTGAGCCCTTGCCCCCCCCCCCCCCAACCCCTACAAATGAGATCAAATAATTGTACAGATGAATTGTTCTAAAAAACATCAAAAGCACCCATAATTAAAATGTCTAGTTAGGCCGCTGCATTTTATGTAAATTCCTAGGGTGAACGAATACCCAGTATCCTAACCCCAAGATTATCTCAACCTACCCCCCCCCCCCACCCAAGCAGAGGTAGCTTTTGTTTCCCCAGGAAATGGCTATTTCCTTTACTCTCCTGCTCTACTGGCCCTTGCCAAAAAATTCCACCAGGAGACTGTGGTACCAGTGTAGAGGAGGGTTTTAAAGTGTGAACGAGGTCATCCAAATTCTCTGGAAATTTCCAAGGAAATTCATCCAGTGTGAAAGGTTTTTTTTAACAAATCTGAAGTCTCCCATTGCTATCCAGTTTGATCGACTCACCGGGAAAGCCGTATCTGAAGCCAGCCTGAAGTCCGATCAGGAATTCAGCTCTTGTCTCGGAGAAGATGAGGATGTTCTCTTTGTGTTCGAGCCCCAGGCTACGAAGGCCACGTCCAAACCACTCTACATTGTTGAATACCTCCTCGTAAGACTGCCAAATATAGTCTCCCATCACCAGCTTGGAGTAAAAAATATGTTAGAAATGTGTTTAACAACTACTGCTGGCCACAAAAGAAAAAACAGAGAGGAAATTAAACCTGAAAGTGTTTTTGAAATATGGAGGACTGATGGATAATTTCGTTTAAACATCAGTATACCTACATCTTTTCTGTCAAGTATGGAGTGTGTATACAGGACATTGCCTTTAAAATGTGCACTACACTGTGTAACATATGGGCACACTGACTCCAAAAATGGTGCAACCATGCTGAATTGG
Source organism: Pycnopodia helianthoides (assembly GCA_032158295.1). Taxonomy (NCBI): domain Eukaryota; kingdom Metazoa; phylum Echinodermata; class Asteroidea; order Forcipulatida; family Asteriidae; genus Pycnopodia; species Pycnopodia helianthoides. The sequence goes on from CM063259.1 coordinate 12,929,984, forward strand.
GTCAATAGTGGAAAGATATCGATCAAGAATTCTTGGAACTCAGTATTCCAAGTACATTAAGCCCACTTTCTAATAGACTTCATCAAGCATTGATAAGTTTGACTGATTTAATTCCTAGCAAGGTTCCCATTATAGCTCAAAAGCATTCTAACACCAGGGCCCAATTTCAAAGAGCCGTTTAAGCACATAAAAAAGCTAAGCACAACAAAATTTAGCTTACCAGAATAAGGTTTACCAGCTTAAATACCATGTCACTTGTACAATCTGTGACTGGTATCCTGCTTATTTTTGCTAAGCAGAAAATTGTTAAGCAGCAAAACAAAATTAAGCTTACCAGAATAAGGTTACCAGCTAAAATACCATGTCACATGTACAATCTGTGACTGGTATCCTGCTTATTTTTGCTAAGCAGAAAATTGTTAAGCAGCATTTTCTGCTTAAGCATCTCTATGAAATTGGGCCCAGCTGAACTTCATTCCCTCTCAATACCTAAATGGGTGCACTCATTTGTAGAAAAGAAAGGAATTTAAATTGTTTACCTTCTTGAAGGATTTCCCACTTGGCTGCATCTCATCTTCCTCCTTGAATATTTCTCTCGTCCCGAGACACGGCATCTTGTCGAACTTGAAGGTCGCCCGCTCAAACTCCGCATCCAGCGTCACGTACTTCTCATAGCGGTGAGTCGTCAACTTGTCGGGATAGGAGGCATCTCGGTACGGACCCGAGCCGTCCGTCCCGACGTTGACAGCTTTGAGTCGGTTGACTCGCTCACGCGTGCCGAATGATGCGACGTAACACGGGATGAACGTGATGATGTCGTACAGCCATGTGACCACCGTGAGGAGGGTAATGATTATCGAAACGTAGAAAGGTTCAAGGGGCTCACCGTCCGGCATCTTGATAGGTCCTAGACTATACCTGTTTCAAAGTCATCAATGAAATTTCAGTAGTTTTTAAAATTAACATAAAATATCATCCTCAATCATGAGAAACAAAAACAACCATATAGTAGATTGTTAATAAATCTATAAAGGTGGGGGAAAAGGATGATACAATAGACCTTATGCACATGACGCCATTTGAGTGGGGAGAGTCAAAAGAAGATTGCTCATTGGCTCATCCTCTGCGCCGCGCGTACATGTACAGGATGTGCGTTTTCCCCTGTTTTGTTACCGTTTTACCTCCAAGATGGCAGCGTGATGACGTCAATGCGTAAGGTCTACAGTAACAGTCAAAAGAATGAACTGCCCAGCCAAGCAATTATGACCAATTGACCATTAACCCTCCTGCTGATAAACCATATGGAACCATTCAAAAATCTATTCCTCACACTTGCCCTGTAGCTTCGAACACCCTCTATGTCTTTACTAACGGAGATCAAAGTCTATACAACCATGCATGATCAGTGAAGCGTGTGAATAGTTTCAGATGAAGAAACCGTGGTATATCAGATAGTGATATGGGTCCGTAATATACCACTTACCAGATACAAATCACAAAACCAGAAAGTTTATGAATTTTGTTCAGTTAAAAGCAAATTAAACCCAGACGGCAGACCCACCTTCAACTAAAATTGGGGGAAAATTACAAATTCGAACTACAGAACAGTATCGCCAGTATTTGTAGATAAAAATTAGACGACAGTCAATGAGTCAAGATCAAAGAGCAAAGTTTAATTGCATCGACTTTATCTGCACGCACACCTCCATCATGCTACGTGATCACCATGTCCATGGTCATGATCGAAAATTGATATTATTGTAATACTAATCACAAGCTTATATTTTAATATCTGTCACATAATTTACTCAAACTGTTGAGACAATTTGCTCCCCACAACGTTCGTGATGATCAAACTTCAAAAACTTAGCTTATCAACAAACAAACAAAAATTACAGACAATACAAACTCCTCACAACTGCTGCAAGTGTGAATTTTGTTAAAATTGTTGAACAGTTTTTTTGTTTGATTTTTTATAGTTATGGCTCTCTTTTAACATCGGTCTTATAACACTCACCATATAAGACCGATGTTAAAAGAGAGCCATAGCAGCCCAGGTGAGTAAAAGCAATGGTGAGTGTTATATAAAGACCGTTGTTAAAACAAGACTGAAGCCATAGCCTGATCAGCCCAACAAGGTGGGCTAGATTCCTTCGTAATCATACGTTTTTAAACAAGTCCCATTCGCATTCGAAATCGAGTAATAAGACTAAGAGCATTGACTGGTGATGATGCGGCAGAAACCTATGCCATTTCGGCAATGGCAGGCTCCAATCCAACTACAAACTCACCACGGTCTACGACCATGGAGGTAGAAATCCCCATGCTACGACTAGTCTGCATGCAGTCTATGGACGGTTTTAATTTTGAAAAACATATTTTCTTGATAAATTATAAAGTAAACATGAACCAAGAAAAATGCCAATCGCTTACAATTCTGTTGGATAAAATCAGCCGACCCATTTCTCGAAAACCTGAAGTCTTTCAATTTTAAGTTCACCCGTGATTTAGGAACAACCGTTCACCCGCGTTTGACTTGTAAAGTTTGTCATATCGGACGATCGTGGATTGTTTGTACACACTGTGTTTGTAAACATTGATCGGATGACCCATTAGTTGGGTACTCTTCACTTTTTTCTTCAAATTACCGTTCGTGGAGAACTGGGTACCAGACAGCACCGACACGTGTCTTGCGTTCTCGTTTCCATAACCTACGTCAATGTTGCTCTCCTTCGATCTCACGTAAGCATAACACGTCCGCAAGAGGGTCAACACCAGGGGAAAGGGTTTAACGTAGAATTGACAAAAATGACAACCGCGCGAAAGAGCAGACGACAGGACGACATTTCTGCAGTCTTTTCATTTCCTCCGTGTCAAGAGAACGCAATCTCCTTTTGCAGGAATTTGCTCAAAGTTTTTGAATCTTTGTGACACCCTGAAATTGTAGGAAAGTATGGCTGACGGCGAAGAACTTCTAGACGACTGGTTTATAACATCTTTGAAGTCGTAAGTTATGTCTCCAAATCCACCCCAAACGGGTGTATAAAACTTAAAAGTGCCACTTTCTTTGCCACTATCACATTGTGTCAGCCCACCCATGGAGGTAGAAATTTGTCACTTTTGTCAGAGTCATGCCTGTTTATTATGTGACAAGCTGGATGTACTCCTAGTCCTAGAACTATATGAGTAAGCTGGATGTAAATGCCATTACGCAATACTGTAAATGACGCAATACTGTTTACACTATTTTTACTTTTAGTACTAATATTTAGGTTTGGATAAATTTGTCCGTATACAGTATACGCCCAAACCAAACAGTGCACTCCTCCAGCCTGTAGGCTGCTGTGGTAGACGGAAAGCAAAAAATGGTTTGATGTTGTGTGAGCTGAAAAAGTAAAAGTTCTGTGTATTTTTTTAAATGACTGTGTTACTGTTGACTACTCTGTAGTGTTGGTGTATTTTTTTGTAAATGTGCAACCTGAATGCGGCCACTGCTGATTATAAAATTCTTCATAATATGAATAAGTTTTTATTTTGATTAAAATCAATGTTTTGTAAATAACTGTATCTTAACAAAGGGGCATTATTGTTGTGGTCAAATTGTTCACAATGGTAAGGGACCTTATAGTTATTAGGAACTCACACCCAGTTACGGCACCCTCCCTGCATGCCATGTGATATGAAGGGAGGATGTGTGTGCAGTATTAACTGTGTGAGAGATAAGAATTCCATGTGGTATGTTAGTTTGGCTGGTAACCTTATTCTGGTAAGGATAATTTTCTTGTGCTTAGCTACTTTTTGTGCTTAAGCAGCTCTATGAAATTGGGCCCTGCTTTGATCATGACAACAATGCCCCTTTAATGTAGTGAGTGTGGTGTGTATTTAATTATTTCTCTTGATTATTAAATATTATTATTATATTATCAAGTGGTTTGGGGTTGAACAAAGAAAAATTGACTAGAGCGGGATTTGAACCAACGACCTCCGGATTAACGTACCGGCGCTCTACCAAATGAGCTATCTAGCCCTATGTTGGCGGTCTCCCTATTTTGTCAATATCTTTGTTCGGGGGTGCCAGTCAGAAGCCATGCAACCGTTAACTGCCGTGTGGCCAGGGATCACACCCAAGTTTACGATACAACCTGGGAAGCGGCAGCCACGGGATCACCATGAGGGGATGCGACTTTTTTATTTTAAATGTCAAGTAATGAACCACAAGGGAAACTGACTGGGTAAATTTCAAATGGTTTGGGGTTGAACAAAGAAAAATTGACTAGAGCGGGATTTGAACCAACGACCTCCGGATTAACGTACCGGCGCTCTACCAACTGAGCTATCTAGCCCTATGTTGGCGGTCTCCCTATTTTGTCAATATCTTTGTTCGGGGGTGCCAGTCAGAAGCCATGCAACCGTTAACTGCCGTGTGGCCAGGGATCACACCCAAGTTTACGATACAACCTGTAATGTGTTATGCGCTATAAAAGAACTGTGTATTATTATTATTATCCCTGGCCACACGGCAGTTAACGGTAAGTAGTAGAATATGATCATAACTAGAGTAGAATTGCATGCAACATTTATTTAATTTCTGTTAGTTTTTTTTAGGTGTTATAAAATTACATAGCAAAATAGGGGGTGTTGGTGGTGAAACACTGTAAAAAATTATATTGAATTTGCTGATACTGTTACTGTTATATGTCCTGTATTGTGTCCCATTTCACATACAGATATCGTCATCTTCATATGTTTGAATTGCCAAAGCCAACTTGTGTAATTGAGTGGATTGACAAAGATTGTGAGTTTTGCTTTGAAAATCAGTAAAATTATCTTTATTATATCTGATTAAATCTAATTGTCCATTCCAATCATAACGAAAAATGTCATGTCATGAAAAATATCTTATTCAAGTTGAAAAAGGTCAGTATTTTTTATTATATGGGTGGAAACCTTTCTTCGAAACACTCTTTAAATCTTTCAAATCCCTACTGTAACATGTCCTACTAACGCCATCTCAGCTGTTTAAAGACACTGGACACCTTTGGTAATTGTCAAAGACCAGTCTTCTCACTTGGTGTATCTCAACATATGCACAAAATAACAAACCTGTGAAAATTTGAACTCAATTGGTCGTTGAAGTTGCGAGATAGTAATGGAAGAACCCATCTCAGCTCCCTTGGGAGTATACAGCCAGTGCTACCAAGTATGTATAACATCAAACGAAATCAATCGCAAGAACCATTTCTACCCTCACAGGTACCCATATACTCCTGGGTGAAGAGAAGCAATTATAGTCAAGTGTCTTGCGTAAACTGATTGTTCAGTACGTCTACAGGGCTTGCCCATAATGTTTTCAGTGACTAGCCAGGGGGACCAGTTAGCTTGCCATTTCACTGGTCTGCCAGCTTTTTCACTGGTCCATGATTTAGGGTTCCCTTTCATCACTGTGGCACTTGTGGTTTGAAGCAATTATGAACAATTAGTGATTTACATGTACATGTAATGTTAAACCATAGTGGTATGGTTAAACTAGCCAGCCAGACTACATGTAGTTGAACAGAATTTTGACTGGTCCTTAGCTGTTTTAACTGGCATTTAGCCAGCGGACCACTGTTAAGGGTCAACAATGGTCGATTGACTTGAATTGTAACTAACTGGTAAAATATACAGCCCCCAAATTATTTGCTTGTCCTCCCCGTGTGCCCCGCCTGTTCCCCCTTTCCCTTCCCCAAAATGGAAATATCTAGTTAAGCAACTGTGCAACATTGAGGGGTAAAATGGTTAGACTAAATTTAAACAATATTTTTTTTTGAGGCATTTGTGTGGCTGGATGTGATCCCAATGCCAAGAATGAGATTCTAGAGCTGAGCATCCCCGCTAAGCTGATGCAGGAGAAGGAAATGACAGGAGCCGGGCTGACTAAAGACAGAGACTTCAAGATGAAGAGTGGTGGGTTCAGTGATCAACCAGTCCACTGTATGAAATACCTGGAAGGTACCTCAAGAAGGTTAGTTTAAGCGGGGCTCGTATTTGGGGAGCAAAACAAGTTTCAAGACTGCTGGGCCTGTAGCTTAGAATCTCTTTTACAAGACCAGTAATCAAAATAAGAAAATACAAGAAAAGACCAGTCTCAAAAATAAGTACACAGTCTGAGGTGCGATTCAAACCGGGGTCCACAGAGTTGAAAGAAGCACAGAAAAAGACGTGCTGTGGTGGGAGCGGTACAAGGGGTAAAATTTGAGGAGGAGACCACTGGCAAATGCCTATGTCTAGTAGCAGTAGTAGTAGTAGTAGTAGAAAGAAGCCACTAAGCCAAGCTGATCGCCAGTGCTAGGTCAGAACACTGATGAAAGTATGTTTTGCGAATAGAACACTCTTTTTTACTTCTTAATAGGTGACTTTGTTTAGCTTTTCAGTGCAATGCTTTCTGGTTTCTGCTGACCTGCTGAAGTAAAGAGTCTCAAACCATGCCATAATGGGAGATGTCACAAGGAACAAAATCAATTTGTTCAAATAATTGTTGTCTTAACCATAGGAAGGAGCATGGTTTGACCATGGAGGTACATTCAGAAAATAGACCACTATTGCTGTCTTTGTAAAGATTTTACAAATGTTCACTTTTTAAAGCTAACAAGCTGCAAAAATTCATACAAGCAATACATTTCCTGAAGTGTATAACACTGTACTTCAGAGCTTACCTTTACACAGTCTTGCTCCACAAAATGTGCCGTTTAAAAAGACTTGCCAGTCTTTGATGCACCCTCAGGGAGTACTACTGACAAAGAGAAGTATTAACTAGCCCTAGATCTGACGAACCAAGGTGACTCCAAAGGTTTAATCACCACACATTGGTTAAAGTGTACCTTATCAGTGGCTTTTGACCTAGGTGGTATTTACACAAATCGCACATCCTCTAACTATAGATGGGAAAATCAATTTACTTAGACAAGGTCAAAGCTTATTAGCACAATTCTGTGTTAACTGATGTTGGTGATAAAATCTTCTAGAGACATCAGAATGTGTTACAAAGTGCAGGGTGCTTCCTCATTGACTAGCTGGATACTTCTGTGTTACATATTATATTATTTTCTGTGCATGTTTGATTTTTGATATTAGGCTTGTTCTGGCAAATTATTGGAAGTTTAGGTTTGCGTGACTGGTTGGTTGACTGGTTGGTTGGATGGTTGACTGGTTGGTTGGATGGTTGACTGGTTGAGTGGTTGGTTGGTTGACAGTTTGGTTGATTGGTCTATTGATTGGTTGACTGGTTGGTTGACTGGTTGGTTGACTGGTTGTTGCAGGTTCATTGGTTGATTGTTTCGTAGGTTCAGTGGTTGACTGGTTGTTGACTGTTTGGTTTAATTGGTCTGTTGATTGATGGACTGGTTGTTGACTGGTTGGTTGGATGTTGACTGTTTGGTTGGATGTTGACTGGTTGCTGTTTGGTTGGTTGACGGTTTTGATTGGTTATTGATTGGTTGATGGTTGGTTGACTGGTTTGTTGCAGGTTCATTGGTTGATTGTTTCGTAGGTTCAGTGTTGACTGGTTTTGACTGTTGGTTTATTGTCTGTTGATTGTGAATGTTGGTTGACTGGTTGGTTGAATGGTTGACTGTTTGGTTGGATGTTACTGGTTGATGTTGGTTGGTTGCGGTTTGATTGGCTATTGATTGGTTGACTGGTTGGTTAACTGTTCGTTGCAGTTCATTGGTTGATTGTTCATAGTTGAGTGGTTGACTGGTTGTTGACTGTTTGGTTTTAATTGGTCTGTTGATTGATGGACTGGTTAGTTGACTGGTTGAACCTGAGAACCGTCTCAGGTCGATTGGTTGACTGGTGGACTGGTTAACTGCTTGATTGATTGAGTGGCTGGTTGGTTAGCTGGTTGACTGGTGTTGCTGGTTGGTTGGTTGAGTGTCTCACTGGTTGGCCGGTTTGCTGGTTGATTGGTTGACTGGTTTGACTGATTGGTTGATTGGTTGACTAGTTAGCAAATTTGATTGATTGACTGGTTTTTTTGGTTAAGTGGTTGGTGAAGTGTTTAATTTTTTGGTTGGTTGGTCAATTGGTTTGTTTATTGGATGTTTGGTTGGTTGACTGGTTGGTTCATTCATGGAGGTAAAAATAATTGAAATGGTTGAATGATCGGTTGACAGGGTTGTTAGTTAGCCGGTTGAGTAGTTGACTTGTTGTATGTTGTCTGATTGACTGGTTGGTTGGTACAGTGTCAGAATGGTAAGCAAACAGTGTACCTTGAAACGATTACTCAAGCATTAGAGCAAATATTGACTACTTATGGGCAGGTTCCATCTTTGGTTTCTGTAAACAGTTGGGCTGAAACCGAAGCTCTCTTTATTAGATTAATGTATTTCATACTGTATAAATTCCATTTTAACTTCCCACGAGTTGTCTGGGAGCCAGACACGAGGGTTAGTAATCATGCAGTATTGTTAAACTAGACTCTCGAAGGGGCAAATTCTATTGCTGATAAATGTTGTTTTTTTTATTAAGTTTATTGTCTGGTAGAACTTGTCTGGTAGAACTAGATTAGACAAAGCAAGTGTGATGTTTTTGTCCGCACACCAGACATCTTATCTGAATAAACACTGATAACGGTAATTTTTTATCAGGTACTTAATCTTAGAATGATCCAGTCAGTCTCTGAACCAACTATCTCCATCCATCCGGTACAAGGGAGGAGAAAATAAAGTACATTAGGTGTCACTCTTGAAAAATGTCCTTTCCATCAATCAGTAGTTTTAAAAATCTTGAAGAAGATTTCAAGATCATAAGGGCAAGGAGTTCCAGAGTTACAGAGAATCCTGAATTATATCATTTAGAAATGATTCACATTACTAATTTTTCATAATTGACCAATCCAAGCGCCAGGTGCTGCGTGCTGCGCCGCCATTGCTGTAACCGCTGGCAGCACAAGCTTTTGTACACAAAGACATGGAAAAACCGTTGTCTTTGAAGCTTTTTATGTGAATTAGGTGTCCTTCTCAACGATTCGTAATGTTGCATGATCAATAATGTTGTTGTCCCCTTTTTTCCCCTCTTGAAACTCCAGACTAATTGTTACTGGCAGTCACTTGAGCAGAGATCTAGGATGTGTGGCAGCTTGGAACAGAGACCACTGATGTTGTTAAGAAACTGTCGTCCTTCCCCGGATAGGGGTGGGAGAGGGAGGGGTGAAGGTCATAGATCAGAGGCCAGGATGTCAAGGTCAGGTCGCTTTCGGCTCCACCTTGTCCGATGTGCAGATTGTGGATGTGGAAACAAGTAAAGTCATCAGGACAGGTATGTTTCAATTGGGAGTAAGAGTCATTTTATATAAACTCAACCAAGTCCAGAAATCTTCCACAGCCACCGACTCGGATTTACCTTAAATTTTTTTTCTGTAAGCAGTACCCTTCTGTGTAAAATGTTAGGTATTTTGATATATGGCCATCCAAATATGGTGCACATACTACCACACCCATTTTACCATGCAAGTTGTGAATGTCAACTCTTAATATTTTTGGAGCAAATGATGGAGATTATACTTGCAGTAAGAAATGTTGGCACATCTTAAGTATTCCCATTGTCATAGTATTACTTGTTTTAAGAACACCATGGCCCAATTTCATAGAGCTGCTTAGGCAGAAAATATTGCTTAACACATTTCTGCTAAGCCAAAAAGGGGCAGGAAACCAGTCACATACGATACATACATGTGCATGACTTGGTATTTTGGCTGGTTACCTTTTTCAGGTAAGCTCCTTTTTGTATTTTTTTATGCAGTTCTATGAAATTGGATCCAGGTTGTGAGGTATTTCATGCATAGAGTAAATTTAAACACAATGTCTTCTGTGCTTTAAAGCAGTTGTCTTAACCATTTGATTTGCAAGTTTATTTAATTAAGACAGCTTGCAAAATGTTTCCAGAGCAAAATATTATGTCTGTCCGTAAATGATTAATTCTGATTTCACTTCACAGAACTTGGAAATGCTTCTTACAATGTTGAGATTCAGTTCTTGGATGAGGATAGTTTAGTGATGTGCAATACTGAAAGTGGCAACATAAATATTCATGACCTGAGAACAACTTCTAGCCAATCAGAAACTGCCAGCCAGTGTGCAAATGAGACAACTCCCTCTGAAGTAAGAGGCAGTGTTGACCAATCATGTGAAGGCTTAGACACTCTGTCACCTGAAAGACCAATGAGAATGTTTCTAACAAAGGAAAGATATCGTGGACCTTTGACCTCAGCTGTTCATCAGATTTCACAAACGAGGGAGATATTAAGAAGCGTAAATGGATTCCAGCCTGGCAACCATTGCTCGCCTTTCCACAAACAATGAAGTTATTGTAAATGACTTGAGAAATCTTGAAAAGCCTCTACATAGAGTGAGACTGGATGATAGCAAGAAGCGGCATCCAACAACAGAAGCTTTAGCTGTGAAGGTAGGAAGACAAATGGCAACAACTCTTGTATCTGACATCGATCTAGATATTAAACAAATTGTTTGTTGTGGATCGTCTAAAAAATCAGGAGGGCCAAATTTCATGGTTCTGCTAACCGCCGAATTCTGCGCTTGCGATCACCATTCTTGGCTTACAGGGTGAGTGCTGACTTTCTGCGCTAGCTGTGTACAGGAAGACTGCCCAGATACATGGTGTACTCACAAGTAAACATTCCCTGCTAACCTGTGAAAAACGCTTAACGTAAGTGCGGAATTCCCTGCTTCCGTAAGTACCGATTCTTTGCTTAGGGTAAGCAGAGCCATGGAATTGGGCCCTGATGGTGTTTTTAGTAAGCCATGATAAATCATTGGTTTATAGGAAAACTGAACTAATTTCCATCCTGTATATTTCAATAACTATGCCGCCCAACACCTGTGAATATTTCAAGAATGACAAGCGAAGATTTTTTTAATGACATTTTTGTTTTCTTTTTTGTTTTTATTGTGCAGTGGAGTCCAACCACCAAACATATCCTCTCTGTGTCAGGTAAGTCTACTTCATTAGCACTGGCTATTTATTTTAGGTTCGTGTCTGTAGATCTGAACATGTATTCATTCCCCCCCCCTCATTTATTCCACTTTCACAAGTTTCAGATAAAAACTATTCAGATTATGGTCGGTTTTCTAAAAACTCCTGGGTCAGAGATTCAGGGTCCTAGATGGCCTGGGGCCGATATCACAAAGAGATAAGACTAGTCTTATCTGAAGTTAGGACCAGTAACTGGTCTTAACTTAAGACTAGTCCTATCGCTTAGCATTGCCTAGGACTAGTCCTAAGTTAGGAAGAGTTTTGTGAAATCGACCCTGACCCATTTTTTTTTGGGGGGGGGGTCAGGCTGACCCTGAAACTAATTTTAAAATTATATATTTTGTAAACACAACGCCCAAACCTTCTGATTTGTTAGGATAGCATACTTGACCTTTGAACTCAGCATGGTAGTTTTACCATACAGTGGAAAATAGAACTTTGCAGGCCACACAGTATAACTATTGAGGGAACAACAAACTTGGGTTACTTTCTTGTATTCACACAGGTTTATCATTGTTATATTATGAATATTCATTTGATAGGACTGAATGAATGTGTAGACATCTATGACACTACAACATGGCAACAATCTTCAACTTCTCCACCAATCAGCAAGCCCATTTTCAGGCATGAGGGTCACATGTTTACCGAGTCGGCCAATCAGCAGACGAGGATACTATGTCATACCTGGCATCCAAGGAAACCACAGGTGTTGATGTCATCAGGTAATGATGGTTCTCTACATGCTTGGGATTGGTCGAAAGTTTCTTAACTAAAAATTATTATTTAAAAGCTGACACATTGAAAGTGCCATTTTGGGATTATTTAAGTCCCCAATTTTAAATGTTAGCTTTGATAAGTGTTATTTCCCTCAACACTTTTGAGAGTTTTAAATGTTATTTTTGCACTGTTGTTTAAATTTGGCACTTCTGGTTCCCCCCTTTTCCCCACGGAATTACTCATGTTATTTATTAGTTTTATTTCTTCAGCATTGTTCATGCATTTTAACAATTTCTCTTTGAAATATTTTCATTTGTGTTGAAGAAGGGAATTGTTTGTTTTTCGAAAGCACTAAGGCAAGACGAATGTTTAATGTTACTGTTTCTTATGGGTAGCCTCCACAATGAAAGTCACCTGTGAACGTTTCAGTTGAATACAGTGCCCACTTTCTGAGAAAAAATAAATAAAAACTGCCAAGTTATTTTCATAAAAAACGTCGAGTCCATCCACGTTTAGCGAGGTGACAGGTGCAGTATTGAAGGTAGTATTCTAACGGACACCACAAGCATTTACAAAAGTCGCCAATAGGCCATCTTAAAATTTTGTTGACATACTTTTATTGTGAGACCAAAAAGAACTCACTCCGCGGCAGTGCAGTTAATTACGAGAAGTCCCCCGATCCACAAAGCTAAAGTAGTAGTCCAGGCCGATTTCCTACCTCCTGCCCAGGTAGTAGTTAACAAGCAGGAAAGTTCTTTTCAGAACTGAGAAGTCTCCCGAATTCCGAAAAAACCTACTCCGCGGTAGTAGAATAAATAGCAAAACAAGTTCTCTAAAGAACAAATCTACACAGCAAGTAGATATTTTTTACACATGGTGTTACCGCAAACCGAATATATACTGATACCTCACCATGCAATGCCTCAAAACCCATATACTTTTATTGAACTCTAATCAATGGTGCACTTGAGACAAAATCATTTCGCAGGATGTTTACTGCCATTGCCATCTTTATAATAAGTAGGCTTTCGGATAAAATTACACAATTTCTTGTCGAGTCATTACTAAAGAATGACCTTACCTTTAAATGTTACTAATTGACTTCCACCATCCATACTAAATTAACAGTTTTCATATTAAATCATTTTAGTTTTCGTATAAGTCATGCTGATAATGTTCTTTAAGAAAATAATCATATTGAATTTGAATTACCTTGTTTGATGTTATAGTTGATTTTGAGTTCATTTTGTTTCCCTCTTAAGATGCCGATTTGTTGGCTTATTTGACCCGAAAAATTAGATTTAAACTTTTAAAGACCCATTTTTACAAATTCGGGAAAGTTATAAGCTTTCGTTTAAGAATTGCACGAACCAATCCGCCAGTGATAAGTCGAGATGCGATTTTTTATCCCCTGCAGCACACGTCGGCTACGGAGTCAACAGTTAAGGGATAGGCTGTTCTTCCCTGTCCCTTAACTGTTGACTCCGTAGCCAGCGTGTGCTGCAGAACATAAATTTGCTGTCGGGATCCTGACATTGTCTCATTTTATCAGCCATGTACAAACAATCTTGCACGTTACATTAATTTGTGCATTGCCCGTGGCATAAATGCGAAAGTTTTTGTGTGTTTTCCGTTTTAAAACGGCATCATCTGTCAAAACTCGTTCAGAGGAAACAGATGTTTAAAAAATACTTCCGGCGAAAATCGGGCCATGCAACCTAAAAGTTGAGAAAAAGAACAATTGTCTTCCATCTTTGGTTTTCAAAGGAAGGAGTAAAGCAGAATTGTGAATGACTTTCCATCAGGGCCATGTCGCAGGAGGCGATAAAGACAAACATTCATACTTTCATCTCCATATAATTTTCTTGGAAATAAGTGAGAGTGTTTTGAAAATAACTCCCTTGCTACCTAAGTGTTTCTTTTGCATGCAGTGCGGTTGGTTGCCTCTCAGTTGCCTGCAAACATTGCCCTATCGCAGAAGGCGATAAAGACAAAAAATCATACTTTCATCACCATATAATTTTCTTGGAAATAAGTAAGAGTGTTTTGAAAATAACTCCCGTGCTACCGAAGTGTTCCTTTTGCACGCAGTGCGGTTGGTTGCCTCTTAATTGCCTCTTGCCTGCAGACATTGCTCTATGAGACAAGGCTCTAAAATAACACTGAACTCATCTGAAGTTACCAAGGAAAGTAATACAATAGCCGTGTACAGATGTGACTCCGTAATACGACGACCCGAGAAGCTGTAAATGTATTCAAATCAGAACCAAACCATCCGTGTTCTAGCAAATATTTACACTTGTCCATTAGTGCGTATTATTATACAGACCTTCAAAGCCTCAGTGCAATTTGTCTAATTTTATATCTTGGCAGAACTTGAAATAGGCAAGTCTACCTTCGTATATGCATGGTATATGCTACTCCTTTGGTTTTAAAGTTGTTCCTGGCTTGTTAAAAACAAACATGGTCTGCTAGTGGTTATTTTCCTCATTGATTGCTTCAGTGAAAGTTTTGGTTATAAATAGACCGAGTTGTTTGCGGAAAGTGGAAAGGTAAATAAGCGTAGAATATAAACATTTGCTCACGCATTGTTAAAACGTACTTCACTTTCTATCGTCGGCAGCCGAACAATTCGCAGCGTATCTGTACTGAGATTTGTACCGGGATTGTTGCGTTCTATACGGCCGAGACAGATCAGAGACGGATGCGAGTCAATCGATGTCGGCATTAAATTCTAGACTATCATTTGATTTGGGTTTGATGACTTTTACGGCTCGGTTACAATGTTTTATGACCCGAGTTGATAGTTTTATTGCTCAGAGATTATCTGTTAAAGTTGGTATCTGCGTTGATTCTTCTTCCACGGTGTGAAGTGTTTGGTGATACCGTGTCTAGATAAAGATGCACCCAGACACGTCTGCAAAACTGACAGCTTAGTATTTCCCTCCCTGCATGGATTAACATGTTGACGGCTTTCAGGACAGTTTAAGATGTTGGCAAGGGCTGTCTCTCATGCAAGGTAACATTTCTTCGAGAAAAGGAGAACTGCAACTACCTTTGGCAGAAGCTTAATCTGGCGGGAAATGTCCGTTGGAGTTGCTGTTTGTATTCAAACTTCATGGAGACGGACTCGTTCCCTCAAGGTTGTCTAAGCTTGAGATTAGAGCCATTACTGTTCTTTGAGTCAGTTTTTTCAATACATCTTGAGACACGACTTCTGGAAAGTCTGATGCGGTGTAAACCTATGGCTAGAGACAGCTTACTTCAAACGAGGATTTGTTCCGCACAAAGTTTGTACTCTGCCTGCAACACTTGAAGGTGCACAAGCGGACAGATTGCATTTTGACAGAATCGTTCAGTCTCGTTACCGATCTACGGAGTGAATCCAAGCTAACTTACTGTATGTAGCCAAGCTAATGCTTTTTACAGGAGTCACATAATATTGAATATAATTAACATCGTTGCGTCTCCCAAGAAAAAGTCGAATACCCGATACGCGCGTACGTGTATGGACGCGCGTATCGCACTTGAAAGACCGGCCAGCATGATGAACGTACGCACACGCGACTAGGAAGTGTGTTATGAGGACATTCCACGCTAGGATGTCGAGGGCGATCCACGGGTAATCCAAAAACAAAGGCTGATGATTCGCGTAAGTAATAGAAATTTATTTGATTGAATTGTTGGTATTTGAAAATTTGAAAAACACTTGATTGTTTTGACCATCATTCAGACTGGCCTGAGATAGATCTCAAACTGGATATAATATTGGCGCATTTATAAACTGTTTTAGAAATAGTTTAAATTGTCGCGATGTTTTTATGTTCAGCTGTTTCCTCATCATTAAATTATTCTAACTTTTGCCCTCCAAATTACCGTGAATCTGTATGGGGACGTAGTTTTTGCCAGTTAGGCCTACCACACTCGGGAGAGGCTGATGCTCACCGGTCTTTTTGGCAGAATGTCTTTCCCATTCGTCTTTTTCAAAAACACCCCACTATTATCAAACACCTCATCCTATTATTGGATTTGTGATCGAGATTTTACATTTTCCTCGATGGGGCGTACCTAGCCTCTGATATGGTTCTCACTCTCTTATGTTTACCTTAATCCTTTAATGGCTACTTAATCTGATTTACTACTTAATGGATTAATGACAATTGTACGGGATAAGTTTACGGGCCGTAGAGGCATTTATGGTGCATTGTAAAGATTGGAAGAATTTGACACAAGGTTCGATCGAAATCCTTTTTTTGGAAGACGTAAGTCACATGACTGTCTGTCAGCTTTTCAGGAAGACAGAAGGGATTTCCATAATTATTTCTAGGTTATTCATACTTTTTTGTTGTGTTAATATCTGCTTTGATAACTTATTGTTATTAATTTTTCAGGATGGGGCATACACCAACAAGCGATGACTACGATGTAGACCACGGCAACGTCCTTGGACGTGGTCGCTTCTCGACCGTCAAACTGGCATACTGCAAACGACAACAACGCCACGTTGCCGCCAAAATCATCCCGATATCGCGAGATAATGACGACACAGTCGCCAACGTATCGCAGGAGTTCGCCCTACTCTCCGAACTTGATCATGCAAATATTATCGATGTGTACGATCACTTTGTAGATGGAGACGTTGCGTGGATCACAATGGAGCGAGCGCAGAATGGCGACTTGAGAAAGTTCGTCCACCTCCGGAGACGCCTGTCAGAAAAATTGGCTCGAAAGTTCTTCGCCCAGATTCTTGATGGGGTTGCGTACATGCACAGCAGAAATATTGTACACAGAGATATCAAATGTGATAATATTATTGTGACCGGCAACGAGGAGATTGTAAAGGTTTGTGATATGGGTTGTGCTGCCATCGTAAATGAGCGCGAGGAGGACTCGATAGCACCGCGTCAGAGCAATCCATCCCAAGGGCCGAGCGAACGATTTTACGGCTCTCCTTCCTACGCCGCACCGGAGGTCCTAGATAGGGTTGCTCATGAGATGAAACCGGCTGATGTATGGTCAGCTGGTGTAATACTATTTTTCATGGTGTCCGGTTACCTTCCGTTTGGGTGCGATGACATCGGGAGGATACGTGCAAGAATGAACTCTTCTTTACGGTGGCCGAGGCCTATCAAACAAATCAGTAGAAACTGTAGAGACTACACGAGCACTATTCTACAGCTCAGGCCCAGTGATAGGCTGACCGCTGAGGGCGCTCTTCATGAAACCTGGCTGGAGAAAACAAACTTTATCTAAAAACTTAAAAACATATATTTAAAAGGGACAAATGCGAGTACTATGTGGACAGTTTCATCAATATTGCGTAAGTGTCGAAATGGCAAAATAGAGTTGAACCTATGACATTTAAGAGGTTTGCGATGTTGACATGGATGTGAAATTAAAAAAAGATGATTATTGCATTGTATACATAAGGTGTTTCTGCTATTATTTTTATGAGACCTTTTAACCTTCGGACGTTTTTTAAACGCCCCCTCAGTCCTGTCGAGTCTTGGTTCCAAGACCATGGCATTTGCGCGATACACACAATCAGTACCAACGTTCGGATTTATACTGTGCACGTGTAGTGTGCGCGGAAACACCATGGTCTTGGAACCAAGACTACCCTCCCCCCCCCCCCCTCTCCGAGAGGGTGAGAGAGGGGGGAGTCTTACAGCGTTGTTTTCACTAAAACGTGACCGCTTAATTTCATGGAATGTTCACATGCTAGTTGAAAAGTGTGTTATATTGAAAACTAGAGGATGGAAATGAACTACACTTCAAAGTAACAAAGTTTTCGTTTCCATGGGTGATACAGAAAGTTGTTAAACTGTATTTGCTAATAAATGTTTGCAAGTTAAGATGGGCGTAACTGCAGTAGCTCTAACTGCAAGCGCGCACGCACGCGCTTGAGAGAGGGCGCCCCATCGCTCTCTTTTATCACAACCAAGATGGCGACGTACACCAAGTTGTTTGGGTGATGACTGATCCCTTCGGCCGGCTCTAAAGCATTGCGGTACTGCCCTGGTGGTGGAATTGATGTTTAGGTGAGTAAGTTAATCTCGTTGTACGATTAATTTGGTGTTTACGATAGACTGTTGTGCTAAAAAAATACTGTACAGTGTAGGATTTAGCATTATTGTTGCCCTTCTGACTGCATCTGTTTCGTGAAATCTTTGTAAAT
Organism: Pycnopodia helianthoides; assembly: GCA_032158295.1. Taxonomy (NCBI): domain Eukaryota; kingdom Metazoa; phylum Echinodermata; class Asteroidea; order Forcipulatida; family Asteriidae; genus Pycnopodia; species Pycnopodia helianthoides. The sequence goes on from CM063259.1 coordinate 12,947,913, forward strand.
GAAAATGCATTTTATTTTAGAATTTTACTGACTATTTGACTGACTTGGGGGAGCCGAAATAATTGTGTATATTCTGAATACTAAGACCCAGTAACTGGAACACTGAGTGTATGCCTGCCTCTCTTATACTTCTGAAATGTTGTCTTTTTTGACTGTTGTGATTGTACTTGTGTGTGTAATGTGTGGTTTGACTTTGAGTAAACATCAAATCCTACTAAAAATATATAATTTTTTCAGACCCAACTTCTCACATGGCCAGTGATTTTGACTAAACATAGACGGCATATTGTTTTACTCTCATTCTTCAGCTTTCAGTTCTGATCATCACAACTTAAAGGGGCACTGTCGTCGTGATCATAGTCGACAGTACTTGGCTGGGCATGAAAACATGAACTCTCACCCACCAGTTTAGTGGTTACACGCGCGCGCGGTGACCGTCACTTCATAAACAATAGCTTTAGAGGGTCCGGTGGCGTTGTTTTTATTGCGTGCGCATATGCAGTAACTGGGCGAGTGTTAAGAATTCAGTGTCTGGCCACTGCCTCGCTGTGATCATGACAACAGGGCCCCTTTAGGTAAGCAGTTTTTGAGGCATGCAATGTTATGGTTTACTCTCAGTCTCGGGCTGTTTTTAAAAAACATTTTTACCGCTTCTATCTGAACTTATACCACGCAGATTGAGGTGTTATGACCACACCCAGAGATGACCACCACTGCTGTGACCACACCCAGTCGTCTTCAGTCACGCAAACTCTTGATGAGCTTGACTTTGAGCGAGGTGTTTGGTCAGCTGCATTGAATGGGGAAACAGCAAAAGTTACCAAGTTTATTGAAGGCGGAGGTGATCCTGATATAGTCGACAACGCTGGCTATACTGCACTGGTAAGTCATTGACTACTCCTAGAATTATGAGGTTCCATGAACCTCATAGAGGTCCATGTACAAACTACAATACAAAACTTTTTTTCATTTACGTTTCTGCACCTGGAGTTCTCATTTGAAATCGGATCTCGCCAAAATTAGGCTCTACGTGTTCCTTGGAATCTCATTGAGCGTTGCATGGGTCAAGAAAATCCACTCCGCAAATTTAAAATTGTTAAAAAGCAATAAATTCTTACCGTCATTCCCAGTCCTCTTCAAACAGTGTGAGTGTTATAACAAATATGGCGCTGGAGTCACATGATGTGTGTACAAAACCAACCTACAGTTGCCGGGACCAGCGTTGCTGCGCGCGGAGTACCAGTTTGTTCGGTAGACCTTTGCGAGCGCAGCAAGCGCCATATTTGTTATAACACTCAGAGGACTGGGAATGACGGTAAGAATTTATTGCTTTTTAACAATTTTAAATTTGCGGAGTGGATTTTCTTGACCCATGCAACGCTCAATGAGATTCCAAGGAACATGTAGAGCCTAATTTTGGCGAGATCCGATTTCAAATGAGAACTCCAGGTGCAGAAACGTAAATGAAAAAAAGTTTTGTATTGTAGTTTGTACATGGACCTCTATGAGGTTCATGGAACCTCATAATTCTAGGAGTAGTCATTGACCATCATCAGGCCAGACTGAAGGGCAAGACAGTTTTTCCTTCTTAAAGGGTACCTCTATAAGGGAAAGTTTAGTTTCCACTGCTGGAACATTTCAAGAGGCTCTAAGACAGTGATCAGGGGCATGTAGGCAATTTTGCCTCAGTTGCCACTATGATTTATGAAGTATTGCATACAACACATTTGGTACAAATTTGAGACCAAACTTGCATATTGGTAAAAAAAAAATTCAAAGCCTGATTTCAAGCTCTTTTGATTGAATTGAGCCTATGTCAACTTTTAATTCATGGGGCCGCCGTGCATTTTCCACTTTGGCACCAATGTTATTGAACGACCTCCCTATAGACATAAAAACTTCCCCAAATATGGACTTTTTCAAACCGAGACTCAAAACTCATTTGTTCTCTATTAAAGCATTTTCTGTGTAGTCAAAGAGCCTTTGAACATATCAATTGTTTTGTTTGGTTGCGTCGGTTCCGAGCAGATTAGGACTTAAAATACCTAGAAAGACCAAGTCGGCTAAAAGCAGAAGGGACTTATTAGGCCTACATGGGTATAAGTCCTTTCTACTCCCAGCCAACTGTTTTTTTCTCATTCTTTATATTTAAGTCCTTCTGCTCTGAGCTTTCTCCTCTGAGCTGACTGGGTCTTTCTCAGTTTTATTGTAGTCCTTTTTGCTTTGAGATAACTGAGTCTTTCTAGGTCTTACTCTTATAGGTCTTTCTGGTCTGAACCAACTGGTTCTTTCTAGGTTTGATAAGTCCTTTCTGGTCTGAGTTGACTGGGTCTTTCTAGATCTTATAAGTCCTTTCTAGATCTTGGTCTTTCTAGATCTTTTAGGTCTTTCTGGTCTGAACCAACTGGTTCATTCTAGGTTTGATAAGTCCTTTCTGGTCTGAGTCGACTGGGTCTTTCTAGATCTTATAAGTCCTTTCTAGATCTTGGTCTTTCTAGATCTTTTCAAGTTTGTTGGCTTTTAAAATCAAAATTTGTTTTTACGTGGATGATATTAAAAGGTCAGACAGGAGGAGATTTAATAAAGTATTCTTGTTTTTACAGCATTATTCCAGCAGAAATGGCCATACGGATGTCGTCATTGTGCTTCTTCACAATGGAGCTAATCCAAATTGTACGACTCGATCAGGGGGTGTAACACCGCTACATAGAGCAGCCTACAGTGGACACACAAATATTGTCAAGCTGCTGTTAAAAGCAATGGCATCACCCCTTCTGTGTGATGAGGATGACAAATCACCTCTTCATAAGGCAAGTGAAGTTTAGATTAAAAAGGGATAAGGTTTGGATCTTTTCTCCTCAGCTTTCTTTTGTTTACAAACATTGACCACCATTTTGTATGGAAGGCCTTGAGTAGCAAAAGTGTATAAACTGGCTTGGCAAAGGTTTGGCTTTTTTATTAAAACATTAACACTTTTTTATGAAACGTATATTTACTTTTTGTTTTAGATGGTAAATTGTATTTATCAGTAATATGGGTATTAAATTGATGGCATTTTTTGTCAAATTATAAACTATTGTATTTTTTGTATTGAAGGTCCCTCAACCACTGGTTGGCAAAACTTGCACCGGTGCCATCGCAAAAGAAAGGTTTATATTTTTGCTATAGTGGGCAGGGCTTATTGATTAGTCTTTTTTGATTTTTAAAATTTACTTATGAGATATCGCCTAACTCACAAGGCCGAACGGCCACTCAAGGTGAGGGCTACACTTAACTGATTTGGGCTGTTGACCCAAATCAACTGACACCAGGGGCATGTTGCCACCTACTCCTGGGACTGAAACAGGGTTACCCCCTTCACAGTCTGTAAGGATGTAGGCATGGGTATCATCCACTAGGAGCCTGGCTGGTAGAGCAGAATGCACTTCCTTCCCAACTTTTTACGAAGCAATTATGGTTAAGTGCCTTGCTCAAAGGCACAAGTGTCATGACCGGGATTCGAACCCACACTGTGCTGCTGACAACACCAGAGCTTGGGTCGTTGAACTAGACCACTCGGCCACGACACGCCACAATTTGCCAATTTGCCAATAATTCAACAATTTCAAATGATAAACCACTAATATGGTTTTTGTTTTTTCTTTCTTAGAGTGCAGAGAGAGGCCATCTTGATATTTGTAAACTCTTGATGGCAGCAGACAGAACACTTGTCACGTTAAAGGACAAAAGAGGTAAATTACCCATTGATTATGTCGCGGAGTCAAATGTCTCCCTAAAGAGTCTTCTTCAAGAGAGGTGACAGCAATTTGGATAGATTTCATTTCAAAAGATCATTTCGGTGACGGCTTCTCAGGACCAGTTGTCCACGGAACTTTCATCTTCAAGATATCCCAATCGTATTATCATTTTCCTTGAAAAGTTTCAACTCAAAAAACCGAGACTTGGGATTGCTTTATCAGCACATTTGAAACAAGTAAAGAAAAGATAATGTACAGTAAGTTGAAATTGAGGTTGTTTCATTGCAAACTTATGTTTATTTGTTACCATTTAATATGCATATTACACTCAAATTTACTGGCAAGACTGAAGAATCTGAAGTTTATGAGACTTTTTGAAAGCTTCATTCAGTTTTTTTTTGTTGAACATCATGAAGTTGTTTTTAAAAAGCATGCAACATTGGAATGTCCAGAGCAGAGATGCTATACTTGGGGCTATTCTTTTGGGGCTATTCTCGACAAGGCATATTTATTGGGAGGGTGTATAGAATCCAATTTGCAGACTTGCAGACTTGCATCAGTGTGTTTATAGGAAAAAATTACATTGTTTTTGTTTGTAAAATGACTGAATTTTAGTCTGGACATCCTTGTTTTACTTGATTTAGAGCTTCATTTACCAACTGAGGGCAAAATACAGACTGATGAAAACTATTGCTGGGGGGGGGGCGGGGGACGACGGAGGGTATCACACCCCCATATGGAAGATTTGAAAAGTAACCAGAAGAACAAAAAAGACATAAAAAATTTAGTTTTTTTCTCTGTTTTTTTACACGTATTTGCCTTATCTATACAGTTTGACCACCCTTGCTATTGAGTTTTGATGATTCGACAATAATTTCTGACGATGTCTTGAATAAAGTTTACCAGAAATATACCCATTACTGGACTTAACTATTTTAATTTTTAGCTCGTAAAATAAGTCCAGGAGCTTTCATTGCATTTCGATAACTGTCACTGCATACGTACTGCTCCAAGAGAGGTGGAAGACCTATCTCCTTAACCATGTGTGGGAAATAAACCATGGGTGCAACTCCTACAGAGAGTCGAATAACTTGACGGCACATGTACTGCAGGGACTGGGGTGAGTCGTCAACGATGAACTGTTCTTGGAGGGGTTTCAAAGCTGCCGTGTTGAGAATGGAGAGGGTTTGGCCTTCGATGTCTCTGACCATGCGGGGTGACCGAGGGGTGCATTCCATTAAGGCTTGGAACCCAGGATAGGATTCTAGGAGATCCATGGTCAGAGGCTGGACGTCTAGAGTGTCTGGGATACTGAATGCAATCAGGTACTCGTACAAGCCCGAGTGGTGCATTATATTCAGGATAGATGGATCGGCTTCATAGAGTAGAAGCTGATGTATGATGGATCCCTCGGCCCGCCCACGGGCTGCAAGATGTAATGGTGTATTCCCGTTGATATCCTTGGCGTTGGGGTCGGCACCTGCTGCCAGGAGCATCTGGACACACCTCTCGGCACGAGATGTCGGTAAACCGTTCACTGCGCGGTGTAACGGCGTCTGTCCCTGCTGACTGCGCACATTCACGTTGGCCATGTTCTCAAGTAGACATCTCACAGACTCCACCGCTGCTGACTCTGCAGCCAGGCTTAATGCTGTCTTCTCCTCTATATCTTGAGCTTCGACTAAGGCCCCATACTCCAATAATATTTCTACACAGGTGTTGAGGTTACATCTAGCGGCATAGTGAAGAGGGGTTCGGTTTGCTCGCTTTTCGTGGAGGTTTACATTAGCACCAGATTGGCACAATGCCAAGACAAATCTAAGATAGAGATTGTAAATTATTAGTTGATTCATTTGTATTTTTGTTGATTAAAAATAAAATGTGATTAATCCTCCTATTTTCTGACTGTATCATCCATATGGTTCTGAAAGATTGATAAACTGTGCCAGCCTGCAATTTTTGTGTTGTAGTAAGCACAATGAACTGGCAATGAGATCACTGGTGCACGTCTAGGCACCTCAAGGAACTGTAAGTGACCAGAAGAGGGTACCAGCTCTCATAGGTCTGAGGGAAGATAGACGAGCACCAATGACCGAATTATTCCAGTACATATATGTTTACAAAAAATTGTTGTGTTTTTTTAGCCTAACTGTTTTAGTTCAAAATTAACTCAAGAGCATTTAAACGGTGAGCAACTCAACAATAGACTCTTCCCGTGAAATATGTGAATTGAACAATGCGCGTGCGCACTCTCCCTACTGGTTGGCAAAAAATGAGTGAACATTGGCCTTTTCATATGGGACTAAAGGTGGCGTGACGCACATTCGTTTGTGCGACTGCCTAGTGCGCAACTGTACGGCGTTTGCCAACCAATAGTGTCTGTAATTAACATGTTTCATGGGAAAGGTCCATTGGACCATAGAATGCCTTTAAATTCCCTTTGTTTTTTTAATTGCTGTTCACTGTTCACATCGTAAGAGGGCGCTCTAACTAGTAAAAACCTTCGAGTATATTGCCCGGTTGGGGAACTATTTCCGTAAAATTACGCGCACGCCATGTCTTGGTGCGCTTTAGTTCCTGGTGGCGCAAATCTCGTGCACTAGCCTGAACGTGTGTTATTAAACCCCACGTGACCGTGTTTCAGCCAACCAGAATACAGAACTAGCTAGAGGTGTCCTATAGTTTGTTATTGGCTAGTAATTGGTTCTGTGCTTAGCCACTTAGTTCGCTTGTTTCTGTTTAGTGAATGACCCCACCTTGTGGTATAGACCTCTCTCCGTCTCAGTAACCTTACTGAGACTAAGACACTGAAGAAGTTAACTCGCATGAGGGCAGCATGTAGAGCCACTGCGCCTTTTTCGTCCATAACATCCGGGTCATAACCATAGTCCAAAAGAAGCTTCAAAAACCTTGGTGGTTGAAAATTAGGTTAAAAAAGTCATACTTTAGATCCGTGTTGTTTGGCCTTTTCAGTTTTGTTTTTGCAGTGCATGAATTTTTACTAACTTTTATGGATTAACAGTAATTATTTTGCTAAATTAATTTTGATATTATTTCTCGATAATTGTATTTGTGTTTTGGGGATAAATTACTATGGAATTGTTTTTCTTTGCACGGTTGAGTGATAAACAGTGTGCTTCACAAATTTTGCGAAGGGGGGGGGTATCAACCCTGAACTTGTGTCGGAAAAAATATTGGTAGAAGGAGTGAGTGCTCAAGTATTGCAGGTGTCGTGGGTTTGAATCCCACCCTGTCCTTCATATTAAGTAACAAGTTCAATATTGAGCATGCAGTTTCGTGTCTGCAAAACAAGTCAACTGCAAGGTGGAAAACAAAGCTTGGGCTTTTATTGGCCCATGCCTGTTTGATTTTAACCAGAAATGGCGTTGCAAAGTCATTCTGTTTCGATTAAATTATTTGGAGAGAAGGTGATGTTATTAACCTGTGGAATGAGCGATCATGCAATCCGTTTTGACTGACGGCAAACATAAGGTGCAAGGGAAGATCCATTATCCGAAGCTCCACAGACTCGCCGCTGCGGGCGCGCTCTATTTGCTGCTGCACAACCTGCCAGAAAAAAAGAGAAGGGGGGTGGGCGGGAAGAAGAAGAAAGAAAAAAGGAGCATTTCTAATTCACTGTCACACTTTAAATTGCTTAACTCGCATACTATACTTTTAAAAGGTGTTTATTTTCTTATTACTTTGTAATATCAAATTTGATTAAGGAGAAAAGATAAAGTGTGCACATAATTGAAGCCGCACCCCCTTCACATATTTACCCACCTTCATTCAAGTGCATTTCTTGACAAACTTCTCACAGTGCCCGCTGTTGCTCTAATTCCCCCTCGAAAACGACTGTCTGGGTTCATCCCTGTGAGGTTCATTGACTCTCAAAATCAATGCTATATATCCCCAGTCCCACCATTGAAGCCCAGTCCCCTCCCACCTATTGAAGCCCAGTCCCTTCCCATCAATTGAAGCCCAGCCCTCTTCCACATATTGAAGCCCAGTCCCTTCCAGCTATGGAAGCCCAGCCCCTTCCACCAATTTAAGCTCAGCTCCCTTCAACCTATTGAAGCCCAGTCCCTTCCCATCAATTGAAGCCCAACCCCTTCCACCTATTGAAGCCCAGCCCCTTTCACCAATTTAAGCCCAGCTCCCTTCCACATATTGAAGCCCAGTCCCTTCCCATCAATTGAAGCTCAGCCCCTTCCACCCATTGAAGCCCAGCCCTCTTCAGCAACCTACCTTCATCCACGTGCCTTTCTTGACGAATTTCTTACAGCGCCTGTATTCCCTCTTCAGAATGCAGGAAGAGATGTAGCCAATAGGATCGTCCGCTGGGCTAACGGTGGACAGGATTGGTCGGTAAATGCGAGTTGAAACTCCTCCCATGCCCTAGTGTTTTATGTTGATCTTAACACCCAGCCTGGCGTGTCTAGGGGGGTGTGTTGGTGATAAATCAGGTATGTTTTAGCGTCATTTGGCATACAATGTTTTTTGTTGACTTAAAGGCCCTGTACACTATTGGTAAGATCGAAAAACACAATGTTCACAGATTCACACATAACTTACATGATTTAAAGTAAGTAATGGTAGAAAGGGTTCCTTAAAATATTTCTGCCTAAAATGCTATCGTTTCTGAGAAACAAGTAAAACAATAGTAATTATCGCGCGCGATAATTTGAAAAAACAGAAAACACATAAGATCTCTTTTCACTATTTTCTCGTGACTTCGATGACCAATTGAGCTCAAACTTTCACAGGTTTGTTTGTTCATGCATATGTTAAATCACACAAAATGTGGACACTGATTTTGAGCTGTTACCAAAAGTGTACAATACCTTTAAAGGTAGGGTCACCTGAGATTTGTTTTTGACAACGTCAAGCTGTTAATAATGGGCAATATACTGTAAAATTTATCTGTGAAAGATTATGCTGAACAGGGTCTTATTGAGAAAACGCCAAAGAACTCTCGCGGTATTTCATCAAGGACGCCGAATCCATCCACGTTTATCGAAATGACAGCGGGTATCAACCGCATCTCCTGCTGGGCATTCGCGAATGGACACCACGGAAATTTGAATTTTTAATCAATCCTCAGAAATCTGAGAAATCTGAGAAACGATTGACTCTTTGATTCAAATGTGTCTGGAAAATTATCAAAACCATAATTACTTCAAGGAGAATCCTTTCTCAAAGTAGTTAATAAATACTATAAACGTCAACAGCTGCTGCATGCAGTGCTTCTTACCAAATAACTTTTTAAGGTCATCGATTTTGTTCACTCTTTACCAATTTATGACCCTACCTGTAAGGTTTTTTCTCATACTGGTGAAAAGTCACTCAAGAGGATCCATTTTAATGGTCGACCTTAAAGCCAGCTAGTGAATCCAAGTCACCATCCAAAAGCACTCTAAAGCTTAATGAGCGGATTCGGGCTCTTAGCTCTATTTCGCTCTCATTATGAAACAACAAAGGCGTTCCAAGACCGTTGTCATTACTGGAATACGTGACAATAGACTGTGTGCAAGTATCACGCGTGTTCGAACATTGAGACGCGCGCGTTAAAGCGTGCGTTTTTGTTTCTTTTACGCGTTTAAGCAATGTAATGTGTATGGGCCCAAAGTGGTCCAAATGTTTGAGTATACGCGTGAGACTTCTGTTACGCATGAATAAACGCATTGTGACGTCAGTGGAAGAACGCGTTCAGTTTGCGTTGTACTGGAATGACTGCAATCGTCAGCGGCAAGGAGCACGTTTTGCCTGTGCTGACTACCAACATACATCCAGTGTAACATCAATGCTATCAATTCTCAACTGGGATACACTTCACACCAGTCACCTTCTCCAACAGTCGTGCATGTTTTTCAAAATCCACTACCGTCTTGTCAATATACCATTTCCATCTATCATTCAGCCAGCAGCCACCTGGTCGTTGAGACAATGACATGATCATCAACTAAAATATGGCATGCCCTCTGTCTCCCTGGACTGCTACAAATATTCATTCTATCCTCGTACCATCAGGATCTGGAATAGATTACCTTCAACTGTCGTCAGTGCACCCTCCATCCAAGCATTTAGGCTTGCAGCCCTTCCTGAGATCCGGGTAATGGGCCCGCAAGTGTACGACAGATTCCTGTAGTTGCCCCCTCCAAATGTACAGTGTATATAATGTTCATTTTGTCTTGTCCTGCACTTTTATTGCACCACTGTCATGGTGTCACGCACAGCACATCGTCCCAGTTTAGCTGTCATCGGCTGCAAAGGGATTACTCCATCAAGTATCAAGTCATCGCCACCAGTGGTTTCCCGCGCCACACCCTGCCTCCCTGTTCGATTTCACTTGGATCTCTCACACTGTGACTGGAATGCAGTTCCCTTAATGTTATGGTTGCTTAGTAAAATGTGACCAGGTTTATTCCAAGTGCTTGCAGGAGCCTACATTTAAATGAGGAATTGAATCTGTAAAACAAAAAAGGGGTGTTGTTCCATCATTTTGCCAACCAGTACCACTGTGATCATTTTCTTGTATTGTTCACTGGAAAGCCTGACGGCCGTTGTATTTAATGAGTTTATAATAAAATGCGCGTGGTGGTCTTGGAAATTAATCCAACCTATAGTGCAAAAGGCGCATTGTTCCATCCATCATGTTGCCAACCAGTACCGCACGAAACAGCATGACGCGACGTTTAACTAGGCCGCTTACTTGCCCAAAACGATCGGGAAACCCTATTTAAATTTGTTTTTGTTTTTTGCACGAGTTACAAGATAATTTAACTATAAAACTTGATGATTTTTTAACTCTTAAAACAATGTTTGTTCAAAGGATTTTGTTCACAAGCTCTTAAAGGAAGATTACAGAATTGGTTTTTGCTAACAAAACAGTTGCTGGCAGTGTAAGCACTTTATGTAATCCACCATATACATAAACTGACAAACCTGTTGAAGTTTGAGATCGATCGGCCATCTGGGTCACAAGAAAAAAGTGCAAAACCGTTTACAAATTTGCATGTGTTATACAATGCATGAATAAAACGCTCACGGGCGATAAACTCCAATCGGAAATTAGTTTGATTTATTTCTCATCAAATATGGCATTTCAGACAGAAATATTTCTATAGATGATTTCTACTATCATCATCATTAGACCGTGTAAGTTTTATGTAAATCTGTGATCAACAAGTATATGGGATAACACACGCTATATATACATAATTGCATATGCAATGGTCGTATGCAATGATGTGCAAAGCGTGTGTTATCCTATTTTGAAATTTCAAGGTTATGGCAACCACTTTTACTTTTAAAAGGTGCTTAGTTGAATTTGCCATGTCAGAAGACATATTATTAGCCACTAAAATTATAAGAATCGGATGTTGGTGAATTTGACTGCCAGTCAAAAGTGCGTTGACCTTTCAACGTTTTGACCATAAGGTCGGAGGTATAACACACTGTACATTTTTGGAATCCTCATGACTAGACGAGTGAATTTGATATGCAAATCGACACGATTGGAATATATTTGAATTTTGACCCCTGTATGACTTTGTTGACCCCTCCCGGAACAGCCTGACATTTTTAAGGGGGCAGCCCAAGTCAAAATTGTTTGGTATTCATCAGGGAACACAAAAACACTTTCAAACCTTTGTTTCCAGAATTTGGTCACGGGACCTACACGCTGGTCTCCTACTACTATTGAAACCAAGTCCCCTCCCATCAATTAAAGCCCAGCCCTCTTCAGCAACCAACCTTCATTCACGTGCCTTTCTTACAGCGCCTTTATTCCCTCTCCAGGATGCAGGAAGAGATGTAGCCAAAAGGATTGTCCGCTGGGCTAACGGTGGACGGGATTGGTCGGTGAATGCGAGTTGAAACTCTTCCCATGCCCAAGTGTTTTATGTTGATCTTAACACCCAGCCTGGCGTGTCTAGGGGAGCGGTTGGTGATAATCAGGTATGTTTTAGCGTCATTTGGCATACAATGTACTTTGTTGACTTAAAGGTAGGGTCATAGAGTGGTGTTTGATAACGTCAAGCTATTAATTGGCAAAGTTGCCAAGAAAGATACTGTAAAAGTCACCTGTGAAAGTTTCACTTGAATACAGTGTCCACTTGCTAAGCAAACAGCAAAGAACTGCCACGGTACTTTGTCAAGAACGCCGAATCCATCCACGTTTAACACGGTGACAGCGGATACCAGCTGCATCTCCATCTCTGGTCGCAGCATTCGTGATGAACGGACGTAGCCTACACCACAACATTTGAAACTTTAATCAACCATCAGATATCTGAGAAACGAATCCTGCATTAGTCGGAAACGAATCATGCAGGAATTGTTTCTCAGATTCAAATCTTTGTGGCTGAAAAATTACAAAAGCCATAATTACTTCAAAGAGATTCCTTTCTCAAAATAGTTCGCACTATAAACAGCTGCAGTGTTCTTACTAAGTATCTTTTTATGGTCATTAATTATTTTGGTTGCTCTTTACCAATTGATGACCTTACCTTTAAGGTTTTTTAAAATTTGTTCATACAAGTAAAAATCACTCAAGAGGATCCATTTTAATGGTCGACCTCAAAGCCAGCTAGTGAAACTAAGTCACCTTCCTAATGCACTCTAAATTTTAATGAGCGGAATGGCTCTAAGCTTTATTTCGCTCTTATTTTGAAACAACAAACGACGTTTAGAGACCGATGTCATTCGTGGAATACGTGACTATAGATTGTCCAAGTCTCGCGCGTATTCGAACACTGGGACGCGTTTTTGTTTCTTTATGTGAGTCTGTTACCCATGAATAAACGCATTGTGAGTTTACTTGGAATAACGCGAAAGATTGCACACTGTAGCTTGTTTGGTTATGGTTACTTGTTTAAGTAAATAACAAAACAAACAAACCCGACGCCTGTTTAATATTGCTTTCTTCATTTAGGCATGTACAAAAAATAAGAGAAGTAAGCAACGTCACCATGCCTAAAGTTCTTTTTTTCTCTTTTTTTTCTTCTCTGGTAATGAAACCAAGGGATCCTGAAACGGACGGACAATGTAAACCTTTAGGTCTGAAGATACCTGTGTAGAAGAGAGTAAGAGTTCCTTTAAAAAGGGATAAAACAACGATTCTAAAATTGCATGTTTGCCAAGCATAATAAAGTTCCTATATACATGGGATAAAACAACGATTCCAGAATTGCTTGAACATTTACACAGCAAGGTTACACACAGCCAATTTGAACGTGACCCTTCTTTCAGGAAAAAAGGGTCAACCTTCAGGACAATTATTTACTAATGTATTATGCACAATGCATATCTGATTGGAATCCATAACGGGTATCCAAGGGCAGGCTTAATCCGAGAGTCAGTAATTAGCTTTTTCGAACCACCCGTTAGAAAACCCCGAAGATAGTGCGTGCGCTCTCTTCAGTGGGCATTTTACTTGTAGAGTCAAGTTCGTCATTAGGTGGTGGTCAGTTAACGGCTTAGTTACCAATCCTCAAGCAGTGATACTATTTCAGCGCCTCTTTTCTGATTCAGCAACAAGTGACTATGGCAGACATTACCGAGGTTATCAGCTCAGAAAGTGAAGATCCAAAACAAGCAAGTTTGGAGTTTCAGTTTGCGACTACTACGACCCTCCATGGCATTAGTCGAGTAGCAGAGTGCCGTGGTGTACGGGGTAAAGCACCTTGGGTGTTCGTACTGCTGGTGGCTGGTGGGTTTTACGCGGCCGTTACGTTCGATCGTATTAGTGCGTACATGAAATACCACGCTAGCACCAATGCCATCGTCGATTTCGTGCCAAGTCTCGACTTTCCCGCCGTGACAATTTGTAACTACAACCGGTTTATGAACTTTAAAATTCAGGAAAATGACAAGAAGCACGTAAGAAATCTCATACGAGTTTATGAAGAAACTTACACTGAGTATGGATTTGATGAGCGCGACCAAGAACCTAACTCGACCGATAATTTCGAGAATTTCTATTCGGATGATTCGTTTAACTACGCAATCTTTGCTCTTGAAACTGGTTTTTCCTTGAAAGACTCAATGAAAATGTGCAAATGGAAAGGAGCGAAATATGGTGTGGAAAACCTCACAAAATTTTACTCGCCGCGTTATGGATTGTGTTACACATTTACCTCTCTGGGCAACCAAACACTGCCGGGGATCGGGAATGGGCTTCAGTTGATTGTTGACATCCAGGAGGACGAATACACCGAGACTGAAAATGGCAACACTGAAGCAGGAATCAAGTTTGCGATTCATCCTCGCACCGAGATTCCTGCTATGGACACCATGGGACTATCCGCGGCCCGGGGTTTCATACCTTTGTATCCATACGCCAGAAACACCATCGGAACCTCCCCAAACCGTGGGGAGTTTGCGGCACCGGCGAGGCTGCTGAAGAAGACCCTATAAACTATAGCAGAAACACCTGTCTGTATTTCTGCGAGCGTGATGCTACCATCGATGCGTGCTCCTGTCAGCCTCTTGATGGGTACTTCCAATTGGACGAAGTACCTCTGTGTAATATCACGCAGCTACCATGCACCAAGCAGGCCTTGCAGCTCTTTCGTGCTAGAGCGGCGGAAGACACCTGTAAATGCCCCGTGTCTTGTGACTACTTCACCTACGAACCCACGACATCTATGGCAAGGTATCCTAGCAAAAGTGTACTCGACAGTATCCTAGAATCTTACGAAAGCCGAGACAAACGCATCAATTTACAATACAGAGTACGTGAGCAAAAGTTTAGTGTATTTGGACGTGTACTACAACGAGTTGAGCACCATCACCTACGAGCAAGTGAAGGATCTGACGTTCTCTTCGCTGCTGGGAGAGCTGGCGGGCAGCTCGGGCTGTTCCTCGGCGCAAGTATTATCACTGCCGTGGAGTTCATTGATTACTTGGTGAGACGGATCAAGCGCTGTTCGTCAAGGCTAAGGGGGGAGAAAATAAAGTGCACTGTTCGATTAAGGACCTTCAAGTAGGCATCTCAGAAATCCTAAGGGGAACATTTTGGAAGCGTCCCATAAGTCGTTTGTAATTTGTGTGACACGTGATGCTGTTTCACCAATCAACGTCGAAGATCTGTGTCGTGGTGTATATAATCCTGATCGGTTGAATCAACACAAAATGGTTTAACTTGTTCCTGATAATTCAATCGGTTTGATCTCATCCTCTGGAATGGCCTTTCAAGTTAGATTCCTCAGTAGTCATGGGGCTAAAGTTGATTGTAAATTTGTTGTGTATAAAGTGTTACACATAGTATACTTCATAAGTTATTCGTGAATTCGCTCACATCAGTATTATTCACTGACTATATTTCAACCGATCATTGATAGGTTTTCCCTGTCATTTTGCAAAAAGCACTCCTTTTAACTTTCTGTGTTCGTAGTAAAACAATTGCATCTACAGTTGAAACCGTAATTCAATTTCACATTGAGGTGAATTTGTATGGCATTGTATTCAATTAAACTAATACTGGGCATTCTTTCGGCCGTACGAAAATGTCAATAAATTTAGCAGAGTAGGCACAACTAGAGATTTCCGAAATTGGATGCTGTTCAAGTGGAACTTGTAAATAATATTAATAATAATTTTTATTTAGACTGTTTTGAGGTGCTTTTAAATTCACATGAAATAGAATGACGTGACGTTTAAATTGGCCGCTTACCTGCTGAAAACGATCGGGAAAAATTTAAAAATTATTTTTCTCTTTTGCATGACTTATAAGAGTTTTTAGCTGTAAAACTTTATGAATTCTTGACTCTTAAATCATTGTTTTTTTGTAAAAGAATTTCGTTCACAAGCTCTTAATATTTTAATTCCAATTGTTCATAATATGTAACAACTTTGATTTCAAACTGTGTCTGGAATTCCCCTTGTTCTCATTTTGGTTTAATGCTTAAAAAGAAATATATAACGAGGTTACAATCGGTCGAGGTCTTCCAGGAATCTAGAAGTATAGCATGGTGCCTTTATTGTCTTAACAGCAATGCGATATATTGTTACACTTAACAGAATCTTAACTAGAAATACGTGCATAAAGAAAGTAACTTTAACTACGTCACAAATGGTTTACAATGGGTTAAATTTCAGCATTGTGTGATATTTCCCGGCAAGAAAGGAACATCGATCATAACCAGAAATGTGTACTTTTCCCCCACTTAGATAAGCATGGAACGGATTCAAAAAAATTATAATAGCTGAATGCTCCAGAAATTTGGTTGACAAGCAAAGTAATTATGTTTTGATGAAGTTGTTTTGAGAAGGTGATGATAACCCGAGTAATGAGTCCGTTTTGACTGACGGCAAACAGGGATGATCCATTATTCGAATCTCCCCGGACTCGCCGCTATACGGGCTTCTGCTGCTGCAGAACCTGCCAGAAAAACGGGGAAAAAGAGGGGGGAAAGGAAAGAAAAGTGTGATAATGAATGAGTATGTCTAAGTCACTGTCTACGTCACTTAAACTGCTTAACTCACATTACTGCATAATTGATTTGTAACATTAGAGTTCAATCAAGGAGAAAAGATAAGTTGCACATCCGAATTTGCTGCCTCCTAAGCCCAGCCCCCTTCAAACCTATTGAAACCCAGCCCTCGTCCACCTATTACGCACCTTTATCCACATAGCTTTCATGACAAATTTCTTACAGCGCCCTCTGTTGCGCAAACGACTGTCTGGGTCCACCCCTATGAGGTTCATTGACTCTCAAAATAAATCCTATATATCCCCAGTCCCACCTAATGAAGCCCAGTGTCCCCCCACCTATTGAAGCCAAGCCCCCTTCCATCAACTGAAGCCCAGCCCCTTCATCAACCTGTTTACCCACCTTCAACCACGAGCCTTACTTGACAAATTTTATACAGCGCCCTCTGTTGCACTTATTCCGTCTGGGTCCGCCCCTGTAGGTACATTGTCTCTCAAAATCAATCATATATATCCCCTCCCACCTATTTAAGCCCAGTCCCTTCCCACCCATTTAAGCCCAGTCCCTTCCCACCTATTGAAACCAAGTCCCCTCCCATCATTTGAAGCCCAGCCCTCTTCAGCAACCAACCTTCATTCACGTGCCTTTCTTATAGCGCCTTTATTCCCTCTTCAGGATGCGTGAAGAGATGTAGCCACAAGGATCGTCCGTTGGGCTAACGGTGGACGGGAATAGTCTGTGAATGCGAGTTGAAACTCCTCCCATGCCCAAGTGTTTCTTGTTGATACTAGCACCCAGCCTTGTATGTCTAGGGGACTGTGTCGCTGATAATCAGGTATGTTTTTTCGTCCTTGGACATACAATGTATTTTGTTGACTTAAAGGTAGGGTCTCCTGAGATTGGTTTTTGACAATGTCAAAGTTATCAAGAAAGATACAGTAAAAGTCTCCTGTGAAAGTTTCAGCTTAAAACAGTGTCTACTCTATGAGAAAACAGCAAGGAACTCACGGTATTCTCATCAAGAACGTTAAATCCATCCACGCTGAGCAAGTTGAGAGCGGGTACCAGCTGCAATTCTAGGCCGCAGCATTCGTAAACAGACACCACGGAAATTATATTTATTTTTTTCAAATCAATCCTCAGAAATCTGAGAATTGATTCATGCATGAATTGGAAACGAATCATGCATGAATCGTTTATCAGATAAAAATGTCTTTGGCTGACAAATTATCAAAACCATAATTACTTCGAAGAGAATCCTCTCTCAAAATAGTTTATACTATCAACCGCTGCATGCTTCGCAAGTAATTTTTTCTGGTCATCAATTTATAGCCCTACCTGTAAAGTTTTTTTCTGCATTCAAGAGTGTCCATTGTTAGTAGTCGACTTTAAAGCCAGCTAGTGAAACTAAAGTCACCTTCCCAATGCACTCTAAAATTTAATGAGAGGAATGGCTATTGGCTTTATTTCGTTCACATTATGAAACAACAATTGACGTTCCGAGACCGTCGTCATTAAGGGAATACGTGACAGACAAAGACTGTGCAAGTCTCGCGCTATCGAACACCGAGAGGCGTTAAAGCTATGTACATACGTGGGACCAAAGTGGGCGCTAGACTTTCACGGTTAGTGATAAGTCTGTTTTTACCAGCCAATCAAAGGGCAGTAATTCTGCCATCCAATGCACTACAGGCAGCTTTACTCAATGGCCAACGTACGAGCATAGAACTTTTGGGCGGGAACCGTAAAATAACGCATGAACGGTTTCGTTAGTTATTAAACAAAGTGTCAAGGTCAGGAAACCTTTTATTCTAGGGATGCAACATCATACATCATAAACAGGCAATTTAACGTCGTTAAGTCGATGAGAATAGAATGAAAGACGGACCTAATCATCCAGGACACTATTCTATAGTGATGTTATACAAATTACAAGCAACCGCATGCAATCATTCATGCACGTTGCATAGCGACAAACCACTCATGTACGACTCATTACACACCTGACGTTAAACCTATAATGATCTATGATCCATGTTTGTCATTATAATCATGGAGACCTCCGTGTTATAATTAGATTTGTTTTGTTACCTAACATGCCCAAATGAGCTGTTTTCTCTTAGTGTCAGTGTCAATTTACCTTCACAGCATTTTGTCGGCTCCGTGTGTGATGAGCTCGGTCTGCGCCTGCGCTGATAAGTTGTTGCGGACGTGTGAATACGCATCAACATGGGTGCCTGGACCAAAACGGTTGCATTTTGCATAGGTGTCAGTAAGACATGTCAAAATTAAGCTTGAACAAAAAATTATTAAAAAGTTGTGATGTAAACACGTTTAATTGTGTTTAAAACCTAAACGTCACTTCCAGCCAAGATTAAAATCTAAACACGTTTAGCTTTTTGACATGTTGAAGTAGATGCGCATAGCCTACAAACATGTTTCCAAATTTTTTGACATGTAAACACGTTTGAATTGTGTCCTAAACGTGCGCTTCCAACCAAGATGAAAATCTAAACACGTTTAGTTTTTGACATGTTGAAATAGGTACCCATTTAGCTTACAAACATTTTTCTAAACGTGTTGAAATTTAAACATGATTAAGTGTTTAATTGGTAAACGTCACTTCCAACTAAGATTAAAAATCTAAACGTTACCATTTTGGCATGTTAAATAGATACCCATTTAGCTTACAAACACTTTTCTAAACGCGTTCTCATTTAAACATATTTTGTAAGTGTTTAAACCCTAAACGCTGTTTTTACAGTGCTATACTAGAATGGCTACAATCGTCATCACCATCAGTGGTTTCCCGCGCCACCCTGCCTCCCTGTTCGATTTCATTTGGATCTCACACCGTGTCTGGAATGCAGTTCCCTAAATGTTATGGTTGCTTAATAAGTAAAATGTGACGAGGTGTATTCCAAGTGCTTGCAGAAGCCTACATTCAAATGAGGCATTAAATCTGTTAAATTCCCCCAAAATATATATATTTTTTTTTACAGATCCATGTGCATTGCATGTTCTCCTTATGGGCCCACACCCTCGCCGTTCGATCAACCGAGCAGCCGCATACACACTGCATTCCCCTAAACAGTGCGGTATAATAGCCTTTTCCCCTAAACAATATTATTTACATTCACGCATGCGCACATACACCATTGGCTGCCAAACGCCATAGAAATGTACACATATAGCAGCAGAGATGCACAATCGCATACGCACGCCCACCATCAGCCCAATACAAAAATTCAGCGTGCTCCACTTTGCTAACCTGCAGTATTAATTGCTCTGCGATCATTTTTCGTGTATCGTTTATTGGAAAGCCCGACGGCCGTTGTTTTTAATTAATTTATGAGAAAATGCGCGTGGTACTCTTGGCAATTTATCCAACCTAAATAGTACAATTACCATTATTGGAAATGCTTTTAAATAAATTAAGTAGGGGAGAAAACAAACGCAGAACTCGAAGTTGAACCCCGGATACCCCCTGGAAAACCTCAAAACACCCCACACAAACCTTACGGGCCGGGTTCGTGGGGTCCTGCTATCATTGTTCTAGTTGAACAAAGGAAACCTTGGCGGGGTCTATTGTTCCATTGTGTAAAAGAACCCCAAAGCAAATACAAAACAACAACCAACAAACAAATCCAACAAATCCGGCGCTAGCCTCGAGTTGCCGCCAGTGTTTAATTTTGCATTCCTCATTATTTTAGGCCTATATATACAAAAATGAAGGAGAAATCAAAATGTACCATGCCTTAAGTCTTTTTTAATTTGTTGTAATCTCTGAAACCAAGAGATCCTTATATGGACTGACACTAAAACCTTTAGGTCTGAAGATTTATAGGAGACTAATAGACATGTACATTACCTTGCTAAGCAAAATATAGGTCCTTAACCAGGGATACAACAACGATTCTAAAATTGCTTTCCGTTCACAAAGTGACACAAAGCCAATTTTGACGTGACCCATCTTTCAGAATAAAAAACCAATCAACCTTGCGTACGAGTACTTACTAATGCATCATTCTCAATGCATATTTGATTGGTATCCATGACGAGTCGGGCAAGCATGACAACTCTACTCTCAAACAGCCCGTTAAAACTGACCAACGATAGTGCGCACTTTTCAGTTTGCATTTTATTGTTTAGAGTCAAGATCGTCTTGAGTGACGGTTTGTTGAAGACTAAGTTACCGATCCTCAAGCAGTTATACAGCAAGTGGCTATGGCAGACAAGAACGAGGTTATCGGCTCAGAAAGCGAAGATCCCAAACAAGCAAGCTTGGAGTTTCAGTTTGCAACAACTACGACCCTCCATGGCATAAGTCGAGTAGCAGAGAGCCGTGGGGTATGGGGTAAAGCCCCTTGGGTGTTCGTACTGCTGGTGGCTGGTGGGTTTTACGCGGCCGTTACGTTTGATCGCATTAGTGCGTACATGAAATACCACGCTAGCACCAATGTCATCGTCGATTTCGTGCCGAGTCACGACTTTCCCGCCGTGACAATTTGTAACTACAACCGGTTTATGAGCTCTAAAATTCAGGAAAAGGACAAGAAGTACGTAAGAAATCTGATACAAGTTTATGAAGAAACTTACTCGGAGTTTGAATTTGATGAAAGCGACCCAGAACTTAACCGACCGATGATTTGGACGAATTGTATTTGGATGATTCGTTTGACTACACAACCTTTGCTCTTGAAACTGGTTATTCCTTGGAACAATCAATGAAAATGTGCAAATGGAAAGGAGGGAAATGTGGTGTGGAAAACTTCACAGAATTTTACTCGCCGCGTTACGGATTGTGTTACACATTTACCTCCCTGGGTAACCAAACACTGCCGGGGATCGGGAACGGGCTTCAGTTGATTGTAGATATCCAGGAGAACGAATACACCGAGACTGAAAATGGCAACCCTGAATCAGGAATCAAGTTTCAGATTCATCCTCGCACCGAGTTTCCTGAAATGGACACCATGGGACTATCCGCGGCTCCGGGGTTCCATACCTTTGCATCCATACGCCAGACACGTCATCGGAACCTCCCCAAACCGTGGGGAGTTTGCGGCGTCAACGAGGCTTCTTCAGAAGATCAGGAATTGTATAGCAGAAACGCCTGTCTGTCTGACTGCGAGCGTGATGCTATCATCAAAAAGTGCTCCTGTCAACATCTTGGGAGCAAAGAAGTGGCCGGAGTACCTCTGTGTAATATCACGAAGCTACCATGCACCAAGAAGGCCTTGGAGCTATACCGTGCTAGAGCGGTGAAAGACACCTGTAACTGCCCGTATCTTGTGACTACTTCACCTACGAACCCACGATATCTATGGCAAGGTATCCGAGCAAAAGTGTCATTGAAAGTGCCGTTGACTTTTACGCAGGCCTAGAGAACACATCATTTTACGATAAAGAATACGTTGCGGAAAGTTTGGTGTATTTGAACGTGTACTACAACGAGTTGAGCACCACCACCTACGAGCAAGTGAAGGATCTGACACTCTCTTCGCTGCTGGGAGAGCTCGGCGGGCAGCTCGGGCTGTTCCTCGGCGCAAGTATTATCACCGCCGTGGAGTTCATTGATTACTTGGTGAGACGGATCAAGCGCCTGTTCGTCAAGGCTAAAGTGGGAGACAATAAAGTGCACTGTCCAATCATGGACCTTCATGAGGCATCTCAAAAAACTGAAGCGCATGATTTGGAAGCATTTTAAAATTATTTATTTTCAATTTGTTCTGTTTAAACATTGATCCTTATGGGTTATCTTGTTAATAATAGTGGCTTCTTTCATAGCGCTCATATCCGTCACTCAGTGACGCTCAAGGCGCTTCAACAGTCAGTATTTTCCTGCAGGGTATTTTTATTTGGAGCTACTTTTTGAAGTTTGAGACCTATTCCTTTACATAGCACAATGTAATGGTTTTATACAAGGGTGGCGCAATATGCTGTCAATCAAACCAGGAACACCGGGGCGAGCCCCTTCTCTTTTCGATAAGTGCACTGGGTTCTTTTACGTGCATTACACAACACACGGGACCGGCCGGCGTCTGTTAAAAATCACAAAGTTTTTTTCACAAACCGTTTTTTTGTAGAAAATATTAAAATAACAATTTCAGTAAGTTCCAGTACCTAATACGTAATAGTGTCGTAAGTACACCAAGTAAGAATTCCGATTCAGATTATTTAGATTAATTTTATTGGTCCATTTGGAAATACAGTTTGGGGGCATTACATAGAGCACAATATGAGCAATATACAATATAAAATAATATACACGGGATAAAAAAAATACACAGAAGCAAATTAAACAATACGAAAGCCCCATATGAAAGGGTCATATGGAAACAGGGAAATCGTCAGCGTTTTCACGAAGAAAGGCACGCTATGTGCTTAAGGATTTTTTTTTTTACTTTTTTTTTTTTTTTAATTTTCTTTTGATAATGCATGAAACCTAAAATTTTCCATGAAGTTTAAAAGCCCCGACAGCTTTCCCTTTTTCAATTAAGCTAATGAGTGTTTTCGATTTTGGGCAAAATTTTTGGCAATTTTTTTTTTTCACGAAGTAGCCCCCGATTCGTTTACCATTGTAATGCACGGCACCACTAAAGCCCAAAGTAGGAAAAAACGTTTTCACGAAGTAGCACGCTACTTGTGTAACCGCGCGCGCGCTGACCTAGTTAAATGAAGTAACTAAAAAAAAAAGGGGGCTGTTTAGTATACGCGTTTCTACTTCGTGAAAATCTGACGATATATATATATATCCCTTTTTAGGAAACAATCCCACCTAGCTGATGCCCGTGTAAGCTCTTTTACCTTATCTGATATGTCCGCTACTATTTGTGTACGACAACCTTTAACACACCAGCGATTGACATAAAATTCTAAAATATAGAATCACAAGTTAATGTAATACCAGTTTTTGACTCTTAACATTGTAATTTATATGATTTCAGAATTGACGAAGAAATACACTACTAAGCTAATAACGTTTTAGTTTGATTTTTTTCAATTGTATTGTGGCGATCTAATAAATGACAGAAATAGCTCAAACGAGATAAAAAACTATGTCAATGCTCTGGCAGCGTAAGTATTTTTGTTGCGTGTTACGGCTATTATCGATTGAATAAACCTTCAGTGTTTTGAAATAATTTCTTTTCGACAATAGTTACAAAAACTCGATATATACAAAACTCACTGATTAATTTATTGTATAAATTCTCTATTTCTTCACTAAGGCAAGATTGGGAACTCATTAGCGCGTACATCTCGAAAAAGCGACGCTCATTGTGAACCGAAAGACCAATCAGTGTTATTGCGTGAATAAATGTGTAATGAAAACACATAACTGATCTCCTTTTTTTTTGACACTAAAATGTCATCTGGAAGGGATTTGTAAGTAAAAATCTAGTAAAGAAATGCTTCTTATGACATATATAAAATATGCTGTTTTACGACAAAACACATATTTCATAAATCTGGAAGTGTATCGACAAGTAGACACAGGCAAGTGCTGCACCCCTGCTGGGTGCGCAGGGTGCAAGACACGCTGATGAATGAAAGCGCGTCTAGCAACATAATACGTCACGAAGGAAACGATATTTGACAATAACTTCTTAACATTCCACGTTCTGTGTCACTATGACACTACGCTTCAGATTTAGATTTAGTAATTTCTGCAGTTACGTGGCAGTGTCATCAGGAATTTTCGTAGCACCATGCATAAAAAGGGAAAATACATTTTTCCAGTTTGTAAAAACTCATGACTATAGTTGTGTGCACAAGAAGTCCGATCAATTAATTATTTCATAATAATTATAGAACTGAAACATAAAACGTGATATACAGATGCTAGTGTCTGTCTTAAAATCTATTAGTGCCGCATGCTAGTTCTATTTTACTCTGTATCTAGCTCAAAGTAGTAGAAATTATACGACCGGCCTTCATTCCAGTGATTTATTCCGTCAATGAACGTTTCGGTCTCGTGGCTGACATTGGTATGCTGTTAGTGCAAAATTACAATAATTTAGCAAATTTGGATTTTTTTTGATTGTTTCCTGTGCCCGACATTGTCACCCCGCCCGCTAGCAGCGATTCTTTTGTCATCGTACGTTATAGTTATTTTTGGATTTAATGATTTTATTTTGTGTCAGGTGAACTTTGTGAATTCCTTAAAACGTTTAAATTAATACTGAAGGTTGTATTATAAATATTAATTTTTTAATGTTAAAATTTTGTAACTTTTTATCATAGAAAAGGTTTGACAATCGTGAAGCTTTTGCTACGGAACATTTTTTATTTCAATCGGCGTTCGCCGTTGTGTCGTTTTGCTGTGAACAGTTGTTTTTAGGGTGGATTGTTTTTCAGAATCGGATTGCTTGTTTGCGAATGTAGTTGTAGGGATACTTTGGTGTTTAGATAAAATTGATTAGAATTAAAAAATATTAAAACATGATATAAAATATAAACTTTTCTTTAGATTACAAAATCTGTGCAAAAAATTTTGTTTTACAATGAAAAACTAGTTATTGTCGAAAAAATTAAATAGTTTAGAATAAAGATTTTAGTTGACTTCAAAAGTAAATTCAATGTTTTGACATATCATTATCATACACATCCTTTTTTTTGACGTTCATTAAGTGAATTCTTTTGATTAAATTATTTCTTTAGCTTTTTTTTGTTACGCGAAATTTTAAATTATGATAAACATTCTATGTGAGCATCCAGATGTTTATTGTTTAAAGTAATTTTATAAACGTAGATTGTTAACGTTTTATATCGTTTTATTTTTATAATTACTGCTTTAATTTGACAAAAACTTGTTTAAAAAATGGTTATTTTGTAAGAAGGTTTTGTTGTGAAGATCTTTTTTTTTAATAGGTCTGTGTTTTTATTAGAATCGGTTTTTGTATGTTAAGACATTTAATTTAAGATGTTGTGTTTATTTTAGGTGGTTTTTTTAATAAATCATTATGTTTAAGTTTGAAATAATGACTTGTTTGTTTGAAATTTATAATGATAATTTGTTCATTATATTAATTAGATTGTAACAAAATTTTCAATTATAAAATGGGTTTGATTATATGGAAACGATTTTGCCATTAACTGAAAATCTTCTATAAATGGTTTGTTGGTCATTAACGGTAATGGGATTGTCATTCCTGTGAGCAAAATCTTTGGATCGACAGATTTGAAAACTTTTGCGAATTGGACATAATTGTTGTATTAAGGAATCAATTTATATTAGTGCTTTTCTAAATTAGTAATTTTTTAATATTAATAAAATTTTTGGATTTTAATTATGAAATTAGAAATAAAACCTGTTTATTATCACCTCTTTTTAAAAAAGTATGTTTTTTCCAGGATTAACAAACTTGGAATACATTCTCGCATAAAAAATTTCATCATCTGTTGTTAACTTTGTTCCTTAAACCAATTTGTCTTTCATAAATGTTGATGGTTCAATTATAGTAAATTTTGAGTTCAAACTATATCCAATTATATTTTAAAATAAGATTAAGTTTATTTGTCACAATTTCACAAATTTTATAAACTTTATACTATATTCTTTCCTATCAATTTAGATGTTAAAAACGGTTTGTATTCAATGTACGGGAAGTCAAACGGTTTTGCTACGAATCGACAATTACTTGGTCTAGAATCGTTGTGTAATTACGAAGTTACGCCTTAATCCATGATTCAGTGAAACCAAGGTGTTAATCCCAGTTACAGTGCTGTTACACTATCCTGGAGGGTATTTCGAAATGATTCAAACTTTTAATGATCTACTTTTGACCTATGATTTTTTCATAATGCCTTGAAAAAGATTACGCTTTATGATGACAAAGTTGGTTCAACTTTAAACAAAGATTTTTTCATGAATTAAGCACTTTGTAGTTAAAAATTTTATAACATCTCCAATTGTTCAAGTCGTTAGTTGTAGATAATATTCAAACTTTAGCAGACTAAACAAATTTAATCTTTGTATTAATGATGCAAACATTGATAGCATTCAATTTTGGACATATCGTGTAAACTTTCAAATCTTTCCAGGATTCTCACTATTTTGGTTAATAAATTGAGTTATACCTTACCGTATGACGAATGCAGGGTTTAAGCTGTACAAATTTGGTTACAACTGATGCTTACTTGATGAAAAATTCCATAGCAAAATTTATAACGTAGATTAAGCCCTGTTGCGTTACAATGTTGGTATTTTCTTACTCAGGATTTCAAAACTCAGTATGCTTTCTACTTACTAGCTAATAAATCAAATTCTTCTTGCAAACTAGCAAACGTATTACATGCTTGAAATTGGCCAGGTGTTTGCGCTTTATAATATTAAATTTATTGTTTGAGGGTTCGGCATCCAATTGGTATAACAGCCATTTCAAGAAGTCTCGAGCTTCTTTGACTAGAAGCTGTAGTTCGAACGATGTTGAAATTTCAGTCTTTTCATTTGTAAGCGTCGATTGTATGCCGAATAGACAGCCAGCTCACATGGCAAACCTAGATTCTGTCTCACTACCATAGTCTTTCGCAGCAATCCAGACGTGATGTTAAAGCTTGCTACTGTCGAGTACTGTCTGTGTTGGTGCTAGTGTTATGCCGATGGATGGCTTTATTAACGAGTTTCACAAAGCCTTGGTTCAGCAAGCTGAGAAAGTCAGATGCATGATTTAAGCCTGAGGTGAACATTCTTCCTACAATACTTATTTGATTTGTGAGCATCAATCTTTTACTTTTACCCTATAGGGGTACTATTTGAGACAAGTCATTCTCATTTATGTTATGTTTTTTAACCTTCCAAAATCTTTAACGTGCAGGTGTTTCAGCTTAGACCCTTAAGTTCCCTTGAGGACTTTTACGATCGTTTTGAAAGGATTCTACTAAAAACTGCAACACCCATGTCAGTTACCATTTTTGACAACAATGTATGGTTAGTAAAGTTTTAGTTAGGAAACTACAATTGCGAGGATATTGTGGAATGTTATTACTTTGAAAACCTACAACCGTATTTGTTTATCAAACGTTTATAAGCCAAAGCTGGCCAACCAAGGACGTCCCTTAAACCCACTCAAAGTAGACTATGCTCCAGGCAAACTTCTGTTTTTTGTAGATCTTACTTTACAGGTGGCCCATGAACATCGATGAATTCACGGTTTTTTACATAGCGTACTTTTTTCCATCAAACCAAATCGTGGAACTATTCCATGTACTACCAAATTTATAATGCAAAGGATTTTAAACGTTTACCAGGTTATTTAGGTGTAAATCTCAAGTCCTTTGAATCGTTAATAATTTTGTAACTTATAAGATTAAGAGCAATTTGTTCGAAATGTAAAACATTGTACTATAAAGCTCTAACAATTTTGTTAAATGAAATTTTTGTTTCAAACTGATTTTGCACTCAATTATACAACTTTATGAACAAAAGCTATAAAGTTGATATTACTTACTTATTTGAAATCTTATTTTCTTTGAGAACTTTCAAATATCTGTTATTATGCAGTGACAATCAGGCCAATCAGACAATCGTCCTTTACTAAAGTTATGCGATGACTTAAAACTTTGTATGTTTATTGTTAAATGACGTCCAACAAGTGATTGAATTCATAAATTTATATTATAAATTATTTTTCATTGTTATAGGAGGACAAAATTAAGTACAGAAATTAAATACTTAAATATATAACATTAATTAACAATGTTTTTAAATCTTCACTTTTAAATGTACAATAATTAATGATTTTCATATCTATTAAAGGCAAATATTTTTAATTGCAACTTATAAAATGCGTAATCTCGTCAAAAAATATGTATTTATGTCTCAATTTTGAAAAGTTTAGATCCATAAATTAAGATCTTATAATTACAAACAAATAAACATTTGATAATTATAAAAAATTGGTAAAAATTTATCATAACCACATTCTTTTTTTTTATGTATATTTTTTTAATTATAAAATTGAACAAATTATTTTCATTGAAATGTATTATCAAATAAAGATTATAAATCATTTAAATTTAAAGAAATGCTTTCCCTTGATGACAATTAATTACAGAAATTCTAATTATATTACGTCAAATGAATTTTTATTACTTTAATTTTTAAAAATTCATCTTTCATTCCAATTTAAATGAAGATTTTAGGAAAGTTGAACACCGAAAGAACTAGTCTTTGTTAATAATTGTTACCTAACATTTGAACTGAAAAGTTAAAAGTCACATAATATGCGTATATTCTAAAATTTGCAAAGAAGTAAAATGAAATAAATTAAAGATAAATCCTTTTTTTTAATTTCTTATAACACTATTCTTTCACTATGAACACATTGTAGGCAAAGTTGATATTTAATAATTAATTCTTCATAATTTTAGCGTTAATGTTTGTCAAGTGTTTAGAAATTACAAAATCGTTACAACCAAATATTTAAAAAATGAATAGAAAAAAAAATATTGACGTTCAATCTGCCAGACCTTCGATAAGGATATAACGCAGTTGCTACGACACTGAAAATCAAACAGTTTAAATTATTCATTAAAATTAAATTTTTAGATTGAAAAAATAGTCAAATTCACCTATACTTCCAAGCTAACGGGCATTGCATTAATTTTCAGGGTCATTTCACAAAACTCAAATACAGACTATTTATATGCTTAAACGATAGTCTAAGTATTCGTATTGAGTCTATCCTACGATTGTGTAAATTAGAAGGAATTTATTAATCAAAGCCTTAAATTCAATAAATATTAAATTACACAAGTCATCAAACCTTCGCTGTTGGTTGCCATTGGAATCTTATTAGGATAAAAATTAAATGACGTATATTTAAAAATTTGGCTTTTTTTTATCAGTCATTAGCCTGGAACTCGAAAGCATGGGCATGCCTTGTGCTGGACCGGTTCAAATTTCCAGAATGTAAATCATCTAGTGGAAAACCTACGCGTGGCTTGACTTGGTATTAACTTTTTTAAGCAGTCAAAAAAATATCAACGTTCAATATGAACCCTTCGAATTTTAATGAATTGTAAGTTTCCTAGAACCGAGCATTGTGGTTGTCACTGGTTCATATCCGTTATTGCAGGAAAGTTTAATGCTGAAGGAAATTAATTGCTAAAAATAACGATTTTAATTTTTTTTTTTTTAACGACATAACCGAGAGGCCTTCACCAACTGTTCTAACTGAATTTAAATTCAGGAAAAATTCTTTAATTAATACAATCAAAAAATACTATATTTTTCAAAACTACAAAAAGAATTTGCCTATTCTGGGATATTAACTTTCACTTTGAGACGGAGAAAATTGAAGTCCCTCGCCACAACGAACACAGATTCCAAAGTAACGAGTAACTGGTTAAATTTCCGTCATTTTAAATGAACTCCTAAAATCTTTTTTTTCAACAGTCATAAACAGGGAACGTGAGTTAATTCAACTACGATTTAGCGTTTGTAAAATAATTTTATAAAATAAATTTCATTCCGTGATTAATATTTCGAACTGTAACTTGCTATCTTCATATAACGTTTCTATTTTTTTTGCGAGTGTCAAAATGAAGGACAGACTTACACCAGTATTTCAAAATCTTGAAACTTTTTTTTTTAACGCTATCAGAAAATTAATACCAGCGTTGATTGTTTTCGGTGAAATTGCTCTCACCCATTCAAACATTTCAACGTGAAATTATAATTTAGCGTTTGATTGCTAGAGCAAATTAGAACGCTTTGTCTAACTGTACGAATGATGTACATTTGTTGTATGTTGTGTTTAGTGTTTATTAAAAGTTTATTAATGGGTTAATTTTTCTTAAATACGTTGATGGTTTATCTGAATGTTTGAGTAAGGGGCTTACTCCCATTGTAGTTTCGCCGTCGTGACAAATCGGGTATTTTGTGTAACGAAATATTATTGTTATTCCGCGGTTATCTTGGCATGTAACAAATAACGGTGAATGTGGTTTTACGAATCGATGTTTGGAAATTTTTGGGCTTTACTTTATTGTCCTATAGTTCTGGGTTTTAATGCGATTTCTTCAAACAGATTTATTGCTATGTAACCTTGAGGCTAAGTTGATCGATTTCACCATCTAATGTCACACGAAAAATGGGGTATACTGAATGCCCCATCTCTCACAAGTTCGTTTTTTTGTGCTTTGTTGTCATTTACCGTGATATGTTCACTAAATTACGATCATTTTGTCATTGAAGTTGTTACGGCAGAAACTTTCGCCGTTTGAGCCTGCCTGACGTTCTGGAAGTATCAAGATCGAACAAGTGTGTCTCATCCGTTAGAATGAACTCCAAGGCCCTGTTTGGGTACTTGTGATTTAATTGGTTCGCATTCTCCCAAACACACGATTTGAATCTTTATCTGGATCTTCATGATTTGGTATTTGTAGTAATTTTTACATCCGTGCAAATCCACGTCTTTGGAATTGCCGGTTCGGCCTATGGACTAGCAGGTATTGAAAACTTTGCCGAGATTCGACCATGTGTCTATGGCTAAGAGTTGATATGCAAACTACTTGTCAGGGTTCCTGATTATGTATTGCTCTCGTCGGTGCAGAAACTCGTCATTCGGAGATCGGTTCCGAGCGGATAAATGTATTCAAACGCGGCGAATTCCCGAGTTTCCAACCCACGTTGAGATATTCAATTTGTTTCAGGATTACATTTATACGGTATTCCTGTTCAAACACCGATGCAATCTCATACCGGTGTTTGTTCCGTGCGTTTAGTTTTTCCAGAACTCGGAAACATCGAATTTCCCACCTTTCTGTTCCTATTGAATTTACCGTTTGTTACAATCCGCGGAGTAGAATTGTATATCAAACATGCCTTTGTCCATTCCTGTTAGTTCGGCGGTTAAAACCTTATCACCAGCATCGACCAATTGTCAATTTACCCCCTTCTTGCTTTCCATTCAAGGTTGTATTTTAAAAACTGTAATTCCAAATTTTTTGACATCATTCGATAATTCGTTTTACATAATCATGCGTCAGTACGAACTCGGTGTAGCATACAAACCATGGCTTTCCACAGTCGATTTATACACTTCTATGTTGAAGGCAGGTTGTCAAATGAGGAAACCTATTTGATTAAAATCGATGACAGTTTTTGCATTAATAATGACTTGCTTTGATACATTAACGGCGGTAAAACCTATAAACTGCCATACAAGCATGTTTTAATTTGCACACGTTGTTTAACTTGTAAATGATCACGAAATTTGAAATTAAACCCTATGTGGTTTAACATTGAATATCTAAAACTATTAACTTCTTCATAACTTTGAAATAGTTGAAACTGTATATGTGCAAAAAAAATTGCAAAGTAAAGTAATTTAAGGTAAGAATTATTAGCTATGCTTAACATAATTTGGATTGTAAAGTGACTGTGTATACAGATACGCAGCCTTCTTAGTTTACTTATGTTAGCAAATTTAAATGCAATTGCAAATGCTACAATTTTGAAACTTATTCTGCTTAAAATTAAGCCTAAAGGTAAAGTGTTTTTGATACTAATGGTTTAGACGAGGGTCGTTACGATGGGGTTGTACTTTAAAGCGTTAAGAAAGATGTTCGCCAGGCATTTGTAACTAGAAACGTCTAAATTTTATCCTGGTAATGGTTGTAATGTCTTGCCAATTTACTAAGGTTGTTTAGGCCGCAATATGCTTCGAAATCCAACTGTTGCGTTCGGTACCCGCTATTTTAAACCGAAGACTCGCTCAGCCAACCGGTATCGTTTATTGTTATCTCTCATTCACTGGTCGTTTAGCTCGCAAGCTCTTTTGTCAGTTGACGGCATACTATACCGTTGGCCCACCCGAGCTTCTGGCCAGCTTGGACCGGGCATGGTACCTAAAATTTGTTCGGACCAATCACCTGGCCAATCGTTGCATCTTGTAAATGATGGTTCTGCTTACCTAGATGTGCATCATGGGTGTGACTTATTTGAGTTGGCAGGTATGAGCTGCCTGACAAAAGCTGTGGAAGCATATCGTTTCCAAACGTTGCCTCTGCTAGGCACCATTTAACGTTTTAATCTGTTAGGATTTTCCGTGTTGTAAATCAAGTTCACAATTGGAAGGTATATTTTTTATTCATTAACAATTGTTTTATGGACATTCCTTACTATAACTTGTAGGCACTTTTTTAACTTTTAGACTTTTAATGGTTTTCAACCTATAAATTTCAACAACTTTTAAGCTATTTTCCCAATTCAACAAAATCTTAACAACAATTAGACTAACAAACCAAAGTTCGATTTTGAACTATTTAACTATTTTAGATGTTTCCAGAATTCAATAAAATACTTTAAACCAATCTCATCAAGAACGTTATTTACCAAACAAAGCAAGCCAACCAAGTCAGAACCTTATATGTATTTATAAAATTTAACGTATCAATCATACAACTTATATTATGTAATCCATCCAAATATGTTGAACCAAAATAACATTTAGCTAATAATGTGATACATTGATAAATTACTAAAATGTATAATATGCAATGAAATTACACAAATAAAATTTTGTAAATATACCAATTGTTTAAAAATTTTTTTGCAACCATAATGAAAATTATTAACTTATTTTTTGTACTAATGAAATAGCTTATGAAATTAAAAATCGATTTGAATTAAAGCTTAAATACAGTTGATTAATCTAAATCATTTTTTGATAAATTATTTTGTTGAGCAAATAAATTTAAATAACTTAAATAAACTTAAATAAGTTTTATAAATTTAAACCTTTTTTAAATCTGTATTTTTTTTGCAGTGAGATGTCAAATCATTTTTTTTTGTGATACAAATTAAGCATCAAAATTAAAAATTTTAATCATTATGAAATTAATTTTAAAAACATTTTTTATTTATGAAGACTTTTTCAAATCTGTTTTGTTTGTGCAGGAAAAAATTCATATCAGAAATTAAATATAATCTTTGAATTAAATCTAAATAAAAGTTTTGATAATTTATAAAATTCTTTTTCAAATTTTTTTTTTTGGGCAGTAGACAAATTAATAAAATGTAAAAATCGAAATAAATTAAAGCTAATTAATTTTGAAATTGTTAAAAAAATAATAATACTTTTCTAATATTTTTTTCTCAAAAGAAAATTTTAGGGAAGGAAAAATGAAAAAATCATCCAAATCTCCGAATCAATTTTTGTTTTTTGACACTTAAATATTGGAACAGCTTTTTAAAAGATCCCAAATTATGTGCTTTTAAAGCGAAGAAATAATAGAATTAAAAAAGTAACATTGAAAAATACTCAATTATCTAATCTTCTTTTTTTTTTTTTTTTTTTATCACTTATATTAAATGGCCAATTTCATTATGAATGTTTATTGAAAATAGATAAAAATTTAAAGTTAAAAATTTTCTTTATATTCTAATAAAGAAATGATTGCTATTTTTGTAACTTATGTTACAAAAAGCATTCATCATAACTTGAAAATGTTTGTAACTAGCATAATTACAAAATTTCCGACGAAGTGCGCAGTATCTGACGCAGACATGCTGATTTAAGCATACAACATTTACAGTAACATAACAATGATGCAATCGGTTCATTATACCGACATTTAAATAATTATTTTGACAGTAACTAACTACAAGATAAACCTTGTTGTCAACATATCAACATTCGTGATTAATATAACCACTATTGATGAAATTAAAAATATTTAAACTATTTTATCATTTTTCACTGCATGTAATCTACACGTTCTGTGGAAATTATACGACTTTGTGCTTCAGATTTTAAAATGTGCATAACATAAATTAGTTTTGTTCAAACCCACATACCGCTAATAGAAAAACGTTTTGTCATTTCTGAAAAATGATTCAAAACTCAATTATATTCTAGAATTAAAGAAGGGATTAAAATTCTATCATTTCACTTTAACTTGTCCAACTTAGGATGTCCTAATCTAGCGTTGCTAAACTTCCAAGTTAGGATCCTTTAGGGCAGATCAAATACTAGATAGTCGACTTAGGCGCTCTAGTTCCTGATTTACTAGATGAGGTATAATTCACCTGGTCTCCTCAATGTTCAGAAATTTATTTCACCTTGTTCCTTAACTGTTCCGAAATTGCTGACTAGCATATCTTTTCCATAACATGAGATGCCTTTTTGTGAACACAGTTGATCACATTCAGCAAAACTAATGTTATAGACCGATCCGTACGCGCAAGTGCTGCACGCCGCGCAGGCACTGCTGGGTGTTGGCAGCAGAGGCATTGTACACAGAGACATTGCTAGACATGAACAATGATAAAAAGTCGCGACATAATGATGCCGAACATACATCTTAAATATTTTGCGTCCGAAACGGAAAGTGAAAACTGTAATATTCTGACCGAAGATAAACCTTGCTGATTTAACGCATAATCCAACCGCACCGTTTCCGTGTCTGTCACACTATGAACTCACCCATTGTATGCGCAGTTTTCAGGATTCATTTAATACGTATTTTTAGTTGCATATAATATTTCTGGTCAGTGTTCTACATCGTTATGTCAAGCTGTCCTGTCACGGAAATTGTGTAAATCGTTGAGCAAGACACCTAATTTGCATAAAAAAGTGAAGAGAAAAAAAGTACAACTATTTTGTCCATGTCTTTGTATACAAAGCCTTGCACTGCCAGAACCTCTCAGCAGTGTCGGTGCGTCGTGCAGCGCATACGGAACAGTCGGTCGATAAATCAAACAGTTTAAATGTATTTCATTAATCAATTAAAATATTAAGAACTTGAATCAAAATCCAGTCAACAAATACCACGCCTGATACTTCACGAAAGCAACGGGGACATTTGCCTTAGTTGTTCTGGGGTCGATTTCACAAAACTCTTCCTAACTTAGGACTAGTCCTAGGCAATGCTAAGAGACAGGAGTAGTCCTAAGTACTGGTCCTAACTTAGGACTGGTCCTATCTCTAAGCATTGCCTAGGACTAGTCCTAAGGTAGGAAGAGTTTAGTGAAATCGACCCCAGGTCCCCCTTCAAATGTTCCAGTAGAAATTTAAATTTCCACTCCTAGGTCAGAATTGAACCGTATCTGGGTCTCGTGTGGCTTGACCCATTTTGGGGGTCATTATGACCTGTTTTGAGTGTGCAAAAAAAATTACCCAGAAACGGGTCAAATTTAAGCAGAATTCTTGGCGATTTTTTGTTTCTGATTGGTTTTCGGTTTAGCCTGACGTGACCCGGACATTTGGTCAGGCCCCCGCTGGCCCTGCGAACCGGAATCCGGGTGAATTCTGACCCGGGAGTGTTTAAGAGTTGCTGTCGGGGAAAAAAACTTGCCCTCTCAACAATAAAGTAGCAGGCCTGAAATAATTACTTTTTTTTTTTTTAACAGAGCAATAAAAATCGAAAGAAGAAGGAGACATTGCACCAATACTTCGAACCTGTCAGACCTTTGTGAAAACACAAAGTGAAAAAATATCTTAATTGCTTTCATCATCATCATAACAAAACAACAACAAAAATTCCACGCAAAACCTCGACAAGAACTAAGTATACTTTGCTCGATGACGTTAATCGACATTTTCAAATGAGGGCAAGCGGGGCGAACACATCGCCACCGACGCCACGAACTGACACGCACGTAGTTACCAAAGTAAAAAGTAGCAATCGGAGAGAACAGCGTTTAAAGTTTTAACGTTTTTTTTTAAATCAAACTTTCCTACAAAATTCCGGGGTATTTTCAACTAGTTTTCTTACAGTGGGAACTTGATGCTTTGAACTTCATACATACGGTGCTTTTTACTGCTTTTCGTCACAAATTAATCAGCAATAATAAGTAAGACAGGTTTGTGTCAGTTCCTTGTGACGAAAATTTACGCAACCGGGCTTTTTCCGTCGCCATGAACAGACACTATTCAATGTATTACAATGCGTGTGTGTGTGTGTCAGTTCGTGAAAATGTAGGTCAGCGCGCGCTACACACCAAGGTTTTTTGTCAAATTCGTGGAAACGTTTTTCACTTTTGAGGTTTGTGCGCGCCATGTGTTACAATGGTATATTGAACCTTTGTGTCAGATCGTGGCGACGAAAATTGTCAGTTTCGGTGCAAAGTTGCCTAGCCTCATCAGCGTCATTCAAAAAGTTAAGCTCCTGAAGCGCTGAAACTTCATGAAATTGTAGGCCTCGTTTAAAATTGTCTAAACATGCAAACAAGAGAAAAAAAGGTGGTTTTGTACACAGTGTGTCAGTTCGTGGCGTCGGTGACGACATGTTTTTTTGGTTTGTTTGTTGTTGTTGTTTGTTCGTTTGTTTTGTTTTGTTGGGGTTTTTTTTTGGGGGGGGGGTTGATGTTTCTAAAAACAAACTGTGTGTGCATTTGTTTTATCTGACTTGAAGATGGTTCTGGGTGTGGGGGCGGGCTCCCGTCCCTCCCTTTGTTTCGCCGCTGACAGTGCAGCACATCGGGGTATATAAGCTAGGATGTCAACCCAAAACAATATATTCATAAACCAAGCTGGATTAAACCATCGCGCTTTAGAATTAACAAGATTTCAACCGATGAATATGGTGGTCTTATCAAACAGAATGAAGTTTGGAAATACTCATTTGAAAATGTATATTTTTACTCTGCTTCCAAATCAAGCACTTCCGTTTTTTGAGATGCCTCATTCATGTCCTTCATTGAACAGTGCACTTTATTGTCTCCCACCTTAGCCTTGACGAGCAAGCGCTTGATCCGTCTCACCAAGTAGTCAATAAACTCCACGGCGGTGATAATACTTGCGCCGAGGAACAGCCCGAGCTGCCCGCCGAGCTCTCCCAGCAGCGAAGAGAGTGTCAGATCCTTCACTTGCTCGTAGGTGGTGGTGCTCAACTCGTTGTAGTACACGTCCAAATACACTAAACTTTTGCTGACGTACCCTGTATTGTAAATTGTTACGTTGTCTCGGCCTGTGTAAAAGTCAACGGTACTTTTAATGACACTTTTGCTCGGATACCTTGCCATAGATATCGTGGGTTCGTAGGTGAAGTAGTCACAAGATACGGGGCAGAAACAATCCCATGTGTCTTTCGCCGCTCTAGCACGATGGAGCTCCAAGGCCTTCTTGGTGCAGGGTAGCTGCGTGATTTTACACGTAGGTATTCCGACCACATCTTCGCTCCCAAGACGCTGACAAGAGCACTCATTGATGATAGCATCTATCTGGCAGTCAGACAGACAGGAGTTTCTGCTATAATTTGTATGGTTATTTTGATTATCATCGCTGGTGCCGCAAACTCCCCACGGTTTGGGGAGAGCCCGATGACGTGTCTGGCGTATGGATACAAAGGTATGAAACCCCGGGGCCGCAGATAGTCCCATGGTGTCCATATCAGGCAGTTCAGTGAGTGGGTGAATTGCAAACTTAATTCCTGCTTCAGGGTTGCCATTTGCAGTCTCGGTGTATTCGTTCTCCTCGATGTCAAGAACCAACTGAAGCCCGTTTCCTATCCCCGGCAGTGTTTGGTTGCCCAGGGCGGATGTAAACGTGTAACACTGTCCGTAACGCGGCGAGTAAAAGTCTGTGAAGTTTTCCACACCACATTTTGCTCCTTTCCATTTGCACATTTGCATTGATTTGTTCAAGGAATAACCAGTTTTATAAGCAAATTCCGTGTAGTCAAACGAATCATCCGAATACAATTCGTCCAAATCACCGGTCGAGTTAAGTTCTGGGTCGCGCTCATCAAATCCGTTCTCCGAGTAAGTTTCTCCATAAACTTGTATCAGATTTCCCACGTACTTCTTGTCCTTTTCCTGAATTTCAGAGTTCATAAACCGGTTGTAGTTACAAATTGTCACGGCGGGAAAGTCGAGACTTGGCACGAAATCGACAATGACATTGGTGCTAGCGTGGTATTTCATGTACGCACTAATACGATCGAACGTAACGGCCGCGTAAAACCCACCAGCCACCAGCAGTACGAACACCCAAGGGGCTTTACCCCATACCCCACGGCTCTCTGCTACTCGACTTATGCCATGGAGGGTCGTAGTTGTTGCAAACTGAAACTCCAAACTTGCTTGTTTTGGATCTTCACTTTCTGAGCTGATAACTTCGTTTTTTTCTGCCATTATAATCATTGTCGCTTGCTGTTGAACTGAAAGAGAAGTGGTAGGTAAGCCGTCAACAAACCTGGCCAAACAAGAAAGCTGACTGAATTTAATGCACACTTTCGTCTGTAGGTTTTAACAAACGAGTCGTGAAATGCATCACCTAAAATAATTGTATTAAAAGCTGGATGACTGAGTATATACAACATAAACACTAATATAGACAGACACGCTTTAAGTCACATTTTACCGCTGTTCAATATTGATACAAGATACTGAATGCAACTGATGATGCTTCTCTATATTCTTTGTGGAACAGTATCGTTGTAAAAGCCTTGTCATACGGATACACGCATTTATACAATAGTCGAGTCTTCTCTACTATTTGGATGATTAACGATTGAGGGTGTTGTGCATTGACCGTATTGACGATCAGGGCCAAATTTCATAAAGCTGTTAGCAAAATTTGGTTAGCAAACTTGTATGCTTACTGTGAAAGAAAAAAATGCCAAAGCAAAAGTGTATTTTATAAACGGTGGAAGAGATTTGACAGCCCGTGTGTGCGTTTACAATGGATTGGTATTGTTGCGTCACTCATCGGCTTATACAGAAACCGCCGGCAAGCTAGCGTGGCTTTCGTTTACCTTACTGCAAGCAGATTTAAAGAAATGCAAATTCTGCCCATGGCAAACCCGTAAGCAGAAAACGTCCACTTACATGCTTTATGAAATTGGCCTCAGGAGGTGTTGCATGCTTTCTTGAAATACTTAAAATGTTTTGTTTTGACGGGGGTCGTGCACATCATCCATTGGGGTTATTAACCAGCCTCGTTCTCAGGGCAATCGGTCTCGCCGCGTCATTTTGTACCTAGCAAGCACTGCTCACTCATCACCCCTGGTATTGGTTGTTAAATTATTAGTCCTTTTGCCAATTTACTCAACGCGCGCGCTCAAATATGTAGCCCGCAAAAGAGGCACTAAGTCCAGCCTCGCTACCATGGGCAGTGCACCGTATCGATACCGCTCGTCACTAACCCATGGAAGGGTTCGCTCGGCCCCAGCGGCCTATCCAGGACCGCTGGGATGGGCTAATCAGCTTGCACAGATTCTTGTTCAGGAAGTACGTCATGCGTGCAGTGCTTGCAGCGTGAGTATGATGCATGATGGGACTGAGCATTAACGTTAACGATACGTTTGCCCATCCCAGCGCCTTTGGTTTTAAGGCAAGGCGCTGGGGACGAGCGAAATGGAAGGGATGCACTGAAAAACAACGCTGCTTGGTGAACCAATTCTCGTCCCTGGCACCAAATACGTTTACTTATTCATTGCTAAGGCATCAATCTTTTACTGTTTTACCCATGATTGGGGTGAAAATACGTGGTGTTGGTAAGAGCTTCAATTTTCCATCTTCATTTAGCGTTAGGTGTTATTTTTTTCTCTCCCTCTCCAAACACATTGTGTCAAGCTGGTGAGCGTGTTCTCCTACAGCATGTAGACCCCTTACGTTGGCCGCCACCTTTGATGAAACCTTTTACAGATCTGTTTTAAAGGTATTTTTCCGTAGCAAAAAACTAACAACACCACAACATGACCAGTAAAACCAATTTTTTTGACTACACAAAATTATTATGGAACGTGAGTTCACGAAGTAAAAGGAAAACCACACAATTTCGAGGGATACTTGTGAGAATCAGTTTATTCTACTTTTAAAACATCTTTCCAACCATATTATTTGTTTCATAACAAACGCTTTTATAGCCCAAAGCGCCCAATCCAAAGGCAACGTGTCCCTTTAACCCCAACTAAAAGCTGACTTATGCCTAACAACAGGTGCCTTAAAAGCCTTCTGTTTTCTTGTATCTCTGTACACTCATTGTTTACTATGGTGGCCCCAGAGGGACATCGAACATAAATATTGACGGTAATATTCATGACCAAATATACGACTTTAACCAAAGTCACAGACCCAAT
This sequence comes from Pycnopodia helianthoides, assembly GCA_032158295.1. Classification (NCBI taxonomy): domain Eukaryota; kingdom Metazoa; phylum Echinodermata; class Asteroidea; order Forcipulatida; family Asteriidae; genus Pycnopodia; species Pycnopodia helianthoides. The sequence continues at coordinate 12,988,123 of CM063259.1, forward strand.
CCAGGCGTGAATATGATGGACATCATAATAGATATGTACTAAATAATGTATAATAACTGCGAAATGGAAATATCACAACACGATACATGGTTATATAAATGGTTTAACCTCACCAAGTTCTTTTGGAAACTCGTCTAAATAACAGTTTTGATAATTATATGAACTGTATTTTTGCTGTGCAGTGAGACAAATTTGAGCTATCAGAAATGTAAAATATCGAATCTATGGACATTAAAGCTCTAAATAACAGTTTTGATAGTAATATGAAATCTCTTTTTTTCAAATCTGTATTTTGTTTGTGTCGAGCCATCTTAAATGTAAAATATCGAATCTATGCATGAACATTAAAGCTCTAAATAACAGTTTTGATAATTATATGAAAACTCTATTGTTCAAATCTGTATTTTTCGTTGTGCAGTGAGACTGTTCAAATCTGTATTTTTTGTTGTGCAGTGAGCAAATCGAGCTATCGAATGTAATATCGAATCTTGAACATAAGCTCTAAAAACAGTTTGATATTATGAAACTCTTGTCAAATCTGTATTTGTGTTGGCAGTGAAAAAATTCGATACAAAATTAAATATCGAATCTTTGAACATTAAAGCTCTAAATAACAGTTTTGATAATTATATGAAAATTCTATTTTTCAAATTTTGTCTTTTGTTGTGCAGTGAGACAAATTCAAGTTACCAGAAATGTAAAACATCGAATATTATGAACATTAAAGCTCCGAACATGAATTTTATTATTTTCTACTTGTTAAAGTAAAATAATATACATATTTTCTACTATTTTTTTCTTCTACTAAAGGCAAAGTACTTTTTAGGGGGAAAGCTGGCAGACTATATAAAGAAATCGCCAGTACCAAATCTCGCGAAAAATAATGGTTTCTGCAGTACTGCTCAAATTTGTGGAAACAGCGTTTAAAAGATCCCACAAAATCACTGCTGCTTATTTCAATTGCCGCAATGAAAATAAACAGAATATGAATGTGAGTAAAAAAGTTGGAAAAAAATACATCAATAACTCCATCAATCTCTCTTTTTTTTTTTTTTTTTTGACCACTTAATAATAAATGGATACAACTTTCTTAGGTTGGATGAATGGTGCATTATGTGCAAAGTAAAGGATAGAAATTCATTTAAAGTTAAAGAAAAATGCTTTCCCCTTGAGTGAACGTATCATATTAAACAAATGATTTCGCTACTTTTTGTATACTTACGTTACAAAACTAGCATATCTTTTCCATAACATGAGATGCCTTTTTGTGAACACAGTTGATCACATTCAGCAAAACTAATGTTATAGACCGATCCGTACGCGCAAGTGCTGCACGCCGCGCAGGCACTGCTGGAGTGCTTGGCAGCAGAAGGATTGTACACAGAGACATTGCTAGACATGAACAATGATAAAAAGTCGCGACATAATGATGCCGAACATACATCTTAAATATTTTGCGTCCGAAACGGAAAGTGAAAACTGTAATATTCTGACCGAAGATAAACCTTGCTGATTTAACGCATAATCCAACCGCACCGTTTCCGTGTCTGTCACACTATGAACCCACCCATTGTATGCGCAGTTTTCAGGATTCATTTAATACGATTTTTAGTTGCATATAATATTTCTGGTCAGTGTTCTACATCGTTATGTCAAGCTGTCCTGTCACGGAAATTGTGTAAATCGTTGAGCAAGGCACCAAATTTGCATAAAAAAGTGAAGAGAAAAAAAATACAACTATTTTGTCCATGTCTTTGTATACAAAGCCTTGCACTGCCAGAACCTCTCAGCAGTGTCGGTGCGTCGTGCAGCGCATACGGAACAGTCGGTCGATAAATCAAACAGTTTAAATGTATTTCATTAATCAATTAAAATATTAAGAACTTGAATCAAAATCCAGTCAACAAATACCACGCCTGATACTTCACGAAAGCAACGGGGGCATTTGCCTTAGTTGTTCTGGGGTCGATTTCACAAAACTCTTCCTAACTTAGGACTAGTCCTAGGCAATGCTAGAGACAGGAGTAGTCCTAAGTACTGGTCCTAACTTAGGACTGGTCCTATCTCTAAGCATTGCCTAGGACTAGTCCTAAGGTAGGAAGAGTTTAGTGAAATCGACCCCAGGTCCCCCTTCAAATGTTCCAGTAGAAATTTAAATTTCCACTCCTAGGTCAGAATTGAACCGTATCTGGGTCTCGTGTGGCTTGACCCATTTTGGGGGTCATTATGACCTGTTTTGAGTGTGCAAAAAATTACCCAGAAACGGGTCAAATTTAAGCAGAATTCTTCGCGATTTTTTGTTTCTGATTGGTTTTCGGTTTAGCCTGACGTGACCCAGACATTTGGTCAGGCCCCCGCTGGCCCTGCGAACCGGAAGCCGGTGAATTCTGACCCGGGAGTGTTTAAGAGTTGCTGTCGGGGGAAAAAAAACTTGCCCTCTCAACAATAAAGTAGCAGGCCTGAAATAATGACTTGGAGAGAATAATTCATCAATATTGACTGCAAACAACTTCTTGTAATGTTTTTTTTTTTTTTTTTTTTTCAACAGAGCAAATAAAAAGAAGAAGGAGACATTGCATATACTTCGAACCTGTCAGACCTTTGTGAAAGCACAAAGTGAAAAAATATCTTAATTGCTTTCATCATCATCATAACAAAACAACAACAAAAATTCCACGCAAAACCTCGGCAAGAACTAAGTATACTTTGCTCGATGACGTTAATCAACATTTTCAAATGAGGGCAAGCGGGGCGACCACATCGCCACCGACGCCACGAACTGACACGCACGTAGTTACCAAAGTAAAAAGTAGCAATCGGAGAGAACAGCGTTTAAAGTTTTAACGTTTTTTTTTTAAATCAAACTTTCCTACAAAATTCCGGGTAGTTTTCTTACAGTGGGAACTTGATGCTTTGAACTTCATAATACGGTGCTTGTTACTGCTTTTCGTCACAAATTAATCAGCAATAATAAGTAAGACAGGTTTGTGTCAGTTCCTTGTGACGAAAATTTACGCAACCAGGCTTTTTCCGTCGCCATGAACAGACACTATTCAATGTATTACAATGCGTGTGTGTGTGTGTCAGTTCGTGAAAATGTAGGTCAGCGCGCGCGCTACACACCAAGGTTTTTTTGTCAAATTCGTGGAAACGTTTTTCACTTTTGAGGTTTGTGCGCGCCGTGTGTAGCAATGGTATATTGAACCTTTGTGTCAGTTCTTGGCGACGAAAATTGTCAGTTTCGGTGCAAAGTTGCCTAGCCTCATCATCGTCATTCAAAAAGTTAAGCTCCTGAAGCGCTGAAACTTCATGAAATTGTAGGCCTCGTTTAAAATTGTCTAAACATGCAAACAAGAGAAAAAAGGTGGTTTTGTACACAGTGTGTCAGTTCGTGGCGTCGGTGACGACATGTTTTTTTGGTTTGTTTGTTGTTGTTGTTTGTTCGTTTTTTTTTTTTTTTTTCGTTTTTTTTTTTGGGGGGGGGGGTGATGTTTCTAAAAAAAACTATGTGTGCATTTTTTTAAATCTGACTTGAAGATGGTTCTGGGTGTGGGGGCGGACTCCCGTCCCTCCCTTTGTTTCGCCGCTGACAGTGCAGCATATCGGGGTATATAAGCTAGGATGTCAACCCAAAACAATATATTCATAAACCAAGCTGGATTAAACCATCGCGCTTTAGAATTAACAAGATTTCAACCGATGAATATGGTGGTCTTATCAAACAGAGTGAAGTTTGGAAATACTCATTTGAAAAGGTATATTTTTACTCTGCTTCAAAAATAAGCACTTCAGTTTTTTGAGATGCTTCATTAATCTCCTTCATTGAACAGTGCACTTTATTGTCTCCCACCTTAGCCTTGACGAGCAAGCGCTTGATCCGTCTCACCAAGTAATCAATAAACTCCACGGCGGTGATAATACTTGCGCCGAGGAACAGCCCGAGCTGCCCGCCCGAGCTCTCCCAGCAGCGAAGAGAGTGTCAGATCCTTCACTTGCTCGTAGGTGGTGGTGCTCAACTCGTTGTAGTACACGTCCAAATACACTAAACTTTTGCTGACGTACCCTGTATTGTAAATTGTTACGTTGTCTCGGCCTGTGTAAAAGTCAACGGTACTTTTAAGGACACTTTTGCTCGGATACCTTGCCATAGATATCGTGGGTTCGTAGGTGAAGTAGTCACAAGATACGGGGCAGAAACAATCCCATGTGTCTTTCGCCGCTCTAGCACGATGGAGCTCCAAGGCCTTCTTGGTGCAGGGTAGCTGCGTGATTTTACACGTAGGTATTCCGACCACATCTTCGCTCCCAAGACGCTGACAAGAGCACTCATTGATGATAGCATCTATCTGGCAGTCAGACAGACAGGAGTTTCTGCTATAATTTTTAGGGTTATTTTGATTATCATCGCTGGTGCCGCAAACTCCCCACGGTTTGGGGAGAGCCCGATGACGTGTCTGGCGTATGGATACAAAGGTATGAAACCCCGGGGCCGCAGATAGTCCCATGGTGTCCATATCAGGCAGTTCAGTGAGTGGGTGAATTGCAAACTTAATTCCTGCTTCAGGGTTGCCATTTGCAGTCTCGGTGTATTCGTTCTCCTCGATGTCAAGAACCAACTGAAGCCCGTTTCCTATCCCCGGCAGTGTTTGGTTGCCCAGTGATCTAAACGTGTAACACTGTCCGTAACGCGGCGAGTAAAAGTCTGTGAAGTTTTCCACACCACATTTTGCTCCTTTCCATTTGCACATTTGCATTGATTTGTTCAAGGAATAACCAGTTTTATAAGCAAATTCCGTGTAGTCAAACGAATCATCCGAATACAATTCGTCCAAATCACCGGTCGAGTTAAGTTCTGGGTCGCGCTCATCAAATCCGTTCTCCGAGTAAGTTTCTCCATAAACTTGTATCAGATTTCCCACGTACTTCTTGTCCTTTTCCTGAATTTCAGAGTTCATAAACCGGTTGTAGTTACAAATTGTCACGGCGGGAAAGTCGAGGCTTGGCACGAAATCGACAATGACATTGGTGCTAGCGTCGTATTTCATGTACGCACTAATACGATCGAACGTAACGGACGCGTAAAACCCACCAGCCACCAGCAGTACGAACACCCAAGGGGCTTTACCCCGTACCCCACGGCTCTCTGCTACTCGACTAATGCCATGGAGGGTCGTAGTTGTTGCAAACTGAAACTCCAAGCTTGCTTGTTTTGGATCTTCGCTTTCTGAGCTGATAACCTCATTCTTGTCTGCCATAGTCACTTGCTGTATAACTGCTTTAGGATCGGTAACTTAGTCTTCAACAAACCGTCACTCAAGACGATCTTGACTCTAAACACGTACAATGCCAACTGAAATTTACGCACCACTCTCAGTCAGTTTTAACGAGCGGGTCTTAAATGCTTTGTTAAGTTTGGGATTGTATGGTTGTCCTTGCCCTGGGAAAGGATGCCCTGTCACTTAGGGACTTATATAAAATATGCAAGTGCACGATGCTAGCGTCTTTCTCTAGGGTTTACTCAAATGGCTTGTTGGTTATTTTATAGTCTATACAAGGGGAAATGTTTTCTTATTGTTAAAGGAACATTACAGAATTGGTTTTTGCTAACAAAACAGTTGCTGGCAGTGTAAGCACTTTATGTAAACCACCAATACATAAACTGACAAACCTGTAGAAGTTTGAGATCTATCGGCCATCTGGGTCACGAGAAAATAGTGAAAACCCGATTACACATTTGCATGAAATCATATAGATTCAACAAACGAATAAAACGCTCACTGAGAGATAAACTCCAATCAGAAAATTAGTTTTTTCATTTCTCATCAAATATAGCATTTCAGACAGAAATATTTCAAGGGATGTTTTCTACTATCATCATCATTAGACTGTGTAAGTTTTATGTAAATCTGAGATCAAAAAGTATAATAAATTTACAAGTTTTTTTCTTACCAATTCTGTAATGTTCCTTTAAAAATAAACCCGTGTTAATAATAGACTAAAAAAATATAGTATGTGCACTCTCCCTGACGGCCTCCGTATGCGGACAGTAATACGAGTGCGGATGACAGTAGTACGGGCGTCGTGCTCAGTTTGTACACACATTACACACAGGATAGTGTACTGTGTACAAGCAATAGAGCAAGGACCAGAAGGGTACAAGTATACGGGTGGGTTTACGGCATCTTTTCGGAGTGAAAACTGCGACCGCCTTGTGAGCAAGGCTACAACAAAGAGTGCACATATCAAAAACATATATACAGCTATTATTTTCCGCATATCGATCCATGTGGAAATAACCAAAGAAAGTTTAGCCACTTTTCTAGAACTACTGATAAAAATGTGGCCCCTTTCTTGCCGGGAAATATTATAAAATGCTCAAGGTTTACTCAAGTGTACGCCATTTTGTGACGTGTATTGTTAAACATTTCTTGTGTGTGTGCGTGTGTTGCTATCTAAGGTTAATGTTAGTTACTTTTCATCAATGCATGTAATGATGTGAGGTACAGGTTTTCAATAAATGAAAGAATTTGGTTCAAAAAGACACTTTGTCACAATTTGTCTCCAAGACCTTGAGCGAGTGAAACTAATGAAGCATTCCTAATTGGTGAAAGCTTCTCTCGCTATAAATGAAACACGTTCATGAATGCCGGAGTAGTAGTTACAGGCATATGGCCATTAGCTAAGTATTCATAGCGAAATAGGTACGCGCAGCGACCTTGACTGCATCCGATGATCGTGGGGTCTTGGAGGCTATTTTAACCCACGGCGTATGTGGCGGACAATATTGTGTGTAATCAAACACTAGAATTTGATTACACACACATGACCATGCATGTGGTTCCTTGTTCAAATTATGCTTCTCGTAGTTGTGTCCTTGGTATCCGAATTTAAAGGCCCCGTAAAGTACAAGCTGCTGACAACTTGACTTGTATAAAGCCAATATTAGCATGTTTTTTCTGGGAACATGTGAAATAATGTTGAAATCGCTCTCATACGCTTCCTACACAGTGGTTGGAACTCAGTCGTTCAAGATCACTTCTCAGTGCACTCCACCTCAAGGCACATACTCTGCTGCAATGTGAGGTCAAAATGTGACAAAGTCGATGCATAGTTTAGGTTCACGAACCAATTCCAGGGGTTATGAGCGAGCAAGCCATACTGGGAAAATGGCGCGGCGAGATCGATAACCCTGAGAACGAGGTTGAGTACAAGCGTCCTTTAAAATAATACCTTATGCATTGACGTCATCCATCCGCCATCTTAGAGGTAAACCGATGAGGATACAATGGAAACGCTCAGATTTGTACGCGCAGCGCACATGATGGGCCAATGGACAGCCTCCTCTGGTCCCCTGTATTTATCAGCAAGGATAAGACAGGTACGGCAGCCGATTTCACGAAACTTTACGCAACTGCCTAAGTCCTCTTGTTCAAGGATTGTCGTGCTAGTGGTGCACAACTTACGCAATAATTGTTGCGCAAGTGGACTACCAAGTTGCATAAAGATGATCGGGAAAGCGGCGGCTGGTCTACAGGCCCAATGATTACATTGGATACAATGATTTCATTGGATAAACGTGCAGTGACGTAAGCTTTCCATATCTGTGCTATGAGTGCATGCAGCGTGTAATGTTGTTTATAATGTAATATGTACGTGTTCATGTACGTGCGAAGCTACCTCCATTGTTTGAAGTGAATGCGAATCCGCGCCGTGTGAAAGTAATGAATGCAAGGTCAAAGGTACATCTGGTCCATCCGGAAAAGCTGGTATCTGGCGTGTGACGTTCAGGCCAAGCCTCCCTTTGACCTCTAGGTCAGGGCGCCCTATTCAAATGACGTCATTTGCATAATACATCAATGCAAAAGTTCTCAGTATTTGCCGCCATTGTTGATGAAATGTACACGCGTGAAAGGCTATCAAAAGCTGCGAGTCATGCGCATCGCGTACACGCGTGCACTTTCCATTAGCTGCAATCCATGTGCAATCCATCCATTATGACGAGAGCTGAATGAACAGTTTGTCGTCGAATAAATTAGACGTCATCTAGTAACAAACAAAGCTGTTATTGTTCCACAGTGAATTATTACAGTGCACTTTTTTTCCTGAGTCTGTAAACACGAAATTCTTTTGTTCGATGTTGAAACGTGTAATCACTCGTAGGCGAAGCTTTTATAGTTCCATGGTGATAAACGGTCCTTCAGAGTCGCGGTTTTGAAGGAAGTGCATTTGTTAAACGAGCTGCTCGTGAAATACCTCACATTAAGCTTTTACAACCCGCTCGTTAAAACTGCCCGACGATGGTGCGCACTTTTCAGTTGGCATTTTTCTTGTTTAGAGTCAAGTTCGTCATCATGAGTGATGGTTTGTTGACGGCTTAGTTACCGATTCTCGAGAAGAGTATCAATGCATTTGAAGCTTCTTTTTTAGTTCATCAGCTAGTGAGACATGGCAGACAAAAACGAGGTTATCAGCTCAGATAGTGAAGATCCAAAACAAGCAAGTTTGGAGTTTCAGTTTGCAACAACTACGACCCTCCATGGCATTAGTCGAGTAGCAGAGAGCCGTGGGGTACGGGGTAAAGCCCTTGGGTGTTCGTACTGCTGGTGGCTGGTGGGTTTTACGCGTCCGTTACGTTCGAAATTCTTTTGTTCGATGTTGAAACGTGTAATCACTCGTAGGCGAAGCTTTATAGTTCCATGGTGATAAACGGTCCTTCAGAGTCGCGGTTTTGAAGGAAGTGCATTTGTTAAACGAGCTGCTCGTGAAATACCTCACATTAAGCTTTTACAACCCGCTCGTTAAAACTGCCCGACGATGGTGCGCACTTTTCAGTTGGCATTTTTCTTGTTTAGAGTCAAGTTCGTCATCATGAGTGATGGTTTGTTGACGGCTTAGTTACCGATTCTCGAGAAGAGTATCAATGCATTTTGAAGCTTCTTTTTTTAGTTCATCAGCTAGTGAGACATGGCAGACAAAAACGAGGTTATCAGCTCAGATAGTGAAGATCCAAAACAAGCAAGTTTGGAGTTTCAGTTTGCAACAACTACGACCCTCCATGGCATTAGTCGAGTAGCAGAGAGCCGTGGGGTACGGGGTAAAGCCCCTTGGGTGTTCGTACTGCTGGTGGCTGGTGGGTTTTACGCGTCCGTTACGTTCGATCGTATTAGTGCGTACATGAAATACGACGCTAGCACCAATGTCATTGTCGATTTCGTGCCAAGTCTCGACTTTCCCGCCGTGACAATTTGTAACTACAACCGGTTTATGAACTCTAAAATTCAGGAAAAGGACAAGAAGTACGTGAGAAATCTCATAGACGTTTATGAAGAAACTTACTCGGAGTTTGGATTTGATGAAAGCGACCCGGAACTTAACTCGACCGATAATTTTGACCTTTTGGATGATTCGTTTGACTTCAAAGACTTCGCTTATAAAACTGGATATTCCTTGAACAAAACAATGCAAATGTGCAAATGGAAAGGAGCAAATTGTGGTGTGGAAAACTTCACGAGCGTTTACTCGCCGAATTACGGACAGTGTTACACGTTTAGATCCCTGGGCAACCAAACACTGCCGGGGATCGGGAACGGGCTTCAGTTGGTTCTTGACATCCAGGAGGACGAATACACCGAGACTGCAAATGGCAACCCTGAAGCAGGAATCAAATTTCAGATTCACCCTCGCTCCGAGTTTCCTGAAATGGACACCATGGGACTATCCGCGGCCCCGGGGTTTCACACCTTTGTAACCATACGCCAGACACGTCAACGGAACCTCCCCAAACCGTGGGGAGTTTGCGGCATCAACAAGTCTTATCAAAAAGAACCTAACAATTATAGCAGAAACACCTGTCTGTCTGACTGCAAGCTTTGGTCTATCATCGATGAGTGCTCCTGCCAGCGTCTTGGGGGCAGCCAAGCGGACGGAGTACCTCTGTGTAAAATCACGCAGCTACCCTGCACCAAGAAGGCATTGGAGCTCCATCGTGCTAACTCCACCTGTGACTGCCCCGTATCTTGTGACTACTTCACCTACGAACCCACGATATCTATGGCAAGGTATCCGAGCAAAAGTGTCCTTAAAAGTGTCATTGACAGTATCCAGGAATCCTACGAAGAAAGCCGAGACAACGTAACAATTATTTACAATACAGAGTACGTCAGCAAGAGTTTAGTGTATTTGGACGTGTACTACAACGAGTTGAGCACCGTCACCTACGAGCAAGTAAAGGATCTGACGTTCTCTTCGCTGCTGGGAGAGCTCGGCGGGCAGCTCGGGCTGTTCCTCGGCGCAAGTATTATCACCGCCGTGGAGTTTATTGATTACTTGGTGAGAAGGATCAAGCGCTTGTTTGTCAAGGCTAAAGTGGGAGACAATAAAGTGCACTGTTCAATGAAGGAGATTAATGAAGCATCTCAAAAAACTGAAGTGCTTGATTTGGAAGCAGAGTAAAAAATATACATTTTCAAATCAATAATGTTTAAACTCAGTTCTGTTTAATTGTTCAAACATTAACCCTTATTAATGAATCTTGTTAATCTTAACACATTGGCCTAATCTAGCTAGCTTGATTCTTATCATATTGCTCTTGGTTTTCAGCAGCGGCGATTTAAGGGGGCTTTTCGTGCGGGCCCTCACCTTTTTTTTCCGCCGAATGAAAAAAAAGAGAGGATTGAAAAGCAATTAAACAATTATTAGTTTTAAAATCAGTAAAAAAAAAAAAATGTCTCAGTTTGCTCCAGAGAGTATTCCAATTTGAAGAAAAAAATCTTAGGGCCCGACAGCGTGCCCTGGATCCAATGCCCAGCTGGTATGTTTTGTATATTTTGCCTCAATGCTTCTTTGTTGATCGTGGCTGGAAGACTATCTTTACACAAGCTTATGGTGCTGCCATGTGAATTAAAAAAGATACAACTGTTATCTGTACATACATGATCACTGTCATGTACGTACACGATAACTTTCATGAGTGCATACACAATAACCATAATGTACGTACGTGATAACCATTGTGTACGTACGTGATGACCATCGTGTACGTACGTGATAACCATCGTGTACGTACGTGATAACCATCGTGTACGTACGTGATAACCATCATGTACGTATGTGATAACCATCGTGTACGTACGTGATAACCATCGTGTACGTACGTGATAACCATCGTGTACGTACATGGTAACCATCATGTACATACACCATAAGTCCGGACAGAGTGCATTGGTCTTAAGGCATCTACTCTAGAATGGCAAAGGGCGTGGGTTCAAATCCTGAGTAATATGCTTGTGGATTTGTTTTCAAAGGACTCAGGAAAGTACTGAGTACACAGTGCTTAACATATTTATTTTCTACACTAATCCATGTATGGGTAAAACGCAAGTAGTACATCTGCCCTGCAATATAGGGGTCGTTGGTTCGAATCCCATCGGAATATCCTGGATTATTTTTTATTGTTCAGAACTCTGAAAGCATTGCGTGTAAAGTGCTTATGACACAATGGGGTTGGGGTCAAGGCAAACCAATATTATTCAATTCAATCGGCGTAAATCGAGAAAAAATTAACTGAATACTAGTTCAATCAAATTAATATCTATAAAAAAAGGAAGTTCAACTGTATCAAAAAGTTAGAAACTGGAAACTATAGAGACAGATAATTGATGAAGGACAGTTCACAAAAAAGTGAATTTTATTCAAAAATCTTTTTTTCAATTTATGTACAATAGAGAAAACACAATTACTTATAAAATAAGATCCTATTCATGAAGAGTTGATTGGTTTCGTTCTTAAAATATGCACTTAAAGGAACATTACATAATTGGTTTTTGCTAACAAAACAGTTGCTGGCAGTGTAAACACTTTATGTAATCCACCATATACATAAACTGAAAAACCTGTGGAAGTTTGAGATCGATCGGCCTTCTGGGTCACGAGGAAATAGTTAAAAAACGATTACACATTTGCATGAAATCATATAGATTCAACAAATGAATAAAACGCTCACTGAGCGATAAACTCCAATCGGAAAATTAGTTTATTCATTTCTCATCAAATATGGCATTTCAGACAGAAATAATTCAAGGGATGTTTTCTACTATCATCATCATTAGACCGTGTAAGTTTTATGTAAATGTGTGATCAAAAAGTATATTTTACATTTTTTTTTCCTTACCTATTCTGTAATGTTCCTTTATTAAAAACTGTTGGGAGGAAAATTGCTCTGAGGAGCAATTTTAAAACAGATGTGATGTTAAGGGGGGGGGGGTATACATTTGGTAATTACTCCAAACATTAATGACCATGAAAACTTACTTGGTAAAGAGCACTGGAAAGCTGTTGATATTATAAAACATTTTCAGAAACGCCCCCCCCCCCTCCCCCTTTGAAGTATCGTAGTTTTTAGAGATGATAAATTTTCACCTAAAAATGTGAATCTGAGAAAGGCTTCAGGCATGAAGCCTTTCTAATGCATTTTAATGCTCACAATTCTAAGGCGTTTTTTTTTCTACCATTGTTTGTGTGCAACTTTGATGCCCAAATTTTCACAGATTTGTTATTTTATGCAAAGGTTGGGATACACCAAGTGAGGATACTGGTCTTTGACAATTACCAAAAGTAAACCCTGCCTTTAAACTAAGCTGTGAAATCATAGTTACGGGGTTGCGGCTTCAAATCCCACCAGAAAGACTCACAAAGATATACAGCTATTATCACACAATCGACATGAGCAACAGCGGTTTGTGTGACTCTTCAAATGCTTATTTCCGCAAATTTGAGCAGTATTGTAAAATCAAACTTCTCTTACTAGTGGACTGCTGCCGGTTTTTAACTTGATAATCAGATAGCATTAGGTTCAAACTAAGGGTTTAAAATGTTGGGGTTTTTACATTTCAGATTGCTCGATTTTCTTTGACACCCCAAGAAAGGAGATTTGAACTTAAGTTTTCGTATGTCTTAGTTATAGACTGTTTTAAATATGATTTTTGAGGCATTGCATGGTGAGGTATCGATGTATGAAAATTCGGTTTGCGGTAACAGTACACCATGTGTATATCTACTTTGCTGTGTAGATCGTGTTCTTTAGAGAACTTGTCTCGCTATTTATTTATTGTACTGCCGCGGAGTAGATTTTTCAGAATTCGGGAACTTCTCAGTTTTGAAAGAATTAACTAAGGCTGGTTGGAAATCGGCCGGGACTACTACTTTCGCTTAGTGGATGGGGGGACTTCTCGTTATTAACTTCACTGCCGCGGAGTGAGTTCATTTTGGTCTCAACGTTTCGGCTAGCTTGCTCTAGTCATCGTCAGGAGACTATTTTGAAGAACTTTTATATATATTCATCTTTGGCAAGTTCAAGCCATGTATGATACTGAATTATACACTTCTGAATGTTTAATTATCATCACTATATAGATACATTTATATACAATTTTAATTTTACAGTTGATTAATCATAACATGAAAACTTGCAAATTAACATGATGTGTTACATAGTTTACATTTGTACATGTTGGTTGAAGAAGTGTTTCGAGGGTAAACTATGGCTCAGTAAAATACCAGTAAATTCTGACCTCGGCTGAAAATCCATGTGCCTGTCTACACTGTGATTACTTTTCAAAACGCTCATTAGCCAACCTTTAAATTGCACCCAAAGCAAGAAATTTTGCTAAACATTTTTCAGCTAAGCAAAAAGGAGCAGGATACCAGTCACAAATGGTACATGGGACATGGTATTTTGGCTGGTAACCTTATTCTGGTCAGCATAAGTTTGTTTTGCTTAGTTACTTTTTGTGCTTAAAGCAGCTTTGTGAAATTGGACCATGGTGTACACTTTTTAAAAAAACTTGACAACAACGAGTGCATCATGATTTCACACATTAGATCATGGATTCTCGGCCTATTCGCCCCTTGCACGGTCAGCCATTTGCATGTAGAGCCTCAAATTGGGGACAGCAGTGAATAGAAGCATTATTTAACTCTGTATTGTCACGGTAATGACAATTTCGTCCAAACAGATACATAAACGCAATACAAATAGAACATGAAGTCGAGGCTCTACGCGGATCCGTGCAAGTAGAGAATGCAGTACATATATTCATTTGCAGTGGCGTAACTAGACATTTTTATTTTGGGGGAGCAGGGAATTTTTTTTCTTCTTCTCTAGAGTGGGGGGGGGGGCTTTATGGTGTATTGAACCATTTGTCAAGTAATGAACCACAAAGAAAACTGACTGGGTAAATTTCAAATGGTTTGGGGTTGAACAAAGAAAAATTGACTTGAGCTGGATTTGAACCAACGACCTCCGGATTAACGAACCATTTATTTGTGCATTTTTTTCGATCTCATTTTGAGAAGCAAAGGTCTTGCTCCTGCGGGGCCCAATTTCATAGAGCTGCTTAAGCAGAAAATATTACTTAACCATTGTCTGCTAAGCAGAAATTAGCAGGATACCGGTTCAAAAATTGTACATGTGAAAAGGTAGTTTGGCTGGTAACCCTTTTCTGGTAAGCATAATAGTGCTTAGCTACTTTTTGTGCTTAAACAGCTCTATGAAATTGGGCCCAGGTGTAGGTCTTATCAATAGGGACCTTGAGTTCTTGAGATTTTTGACTGAAGTTTTGGCCGAGTTACACAACATTTATTTACAAACATACTGTTCAAATCCAGACATGACACTGTGTAGGAGTTTGAAGTATTTGCGATCAGCACCGGTGTTCGGTTAAAGCTCTACCTGGTAGCAACTCTAAGTTGTTTTTGTAAATCTCGTTTTTGTTGGTGCAGTGATTCCAACTTGTGTTGATTTCTTTCTAGTCTGGTCTCCATACACTGCATAAGCGGCCCACTCAGAACGTCCATCAGATGACATAGCGATTTGGTATACACTGTGGAAAAAACACACACACACACACACACGCACCGATAAACATCAGAAGCACATAGAGAAATGTCACAGCTTTGACATTTTTATGGACATTCTAGGTTGCTTTTTATAGAACAGCTTTAAAAATTTGTTTTTTAACCCTCCTACTGTCAGTGACTCTTGGCAACATTTTCCAGTGAGTTGACCAACCATTTGAAACCATTCGACTGCCAAGGCTGTGTACGGTGGCACAACTGTGCACAGAACTAACTGTGTACTGTGTACATGCATTCCCTCATGGTATCATATTTCAGGCTGGCATAGTTTATCTATCATTCAAAACCACTTGAATGGTATTGAATGGTCAGACAGCAAGAGGGTTAATGATTGATGTGAAAAATGGCAGCAACAGGATTACTAAAAGGCTACCCCCCCTCCAAATAAAAAAATACAAAAATAAATACAAAATACTTAGTCATTATGTCTTTGACCTTCTCTTTGAAAATAAAAGATGCAACACCCCATCTATGGCGACCTCGACGGTAAAAAAAGCGATCAAAATTTTAATATTTATTTATGTCGCCATTAACTCCATGTCAGACATGTACGCTGAAGCACACAAATTTGAAGTGGTCGTAAAATTTGATACTTTGGGCAATATCTGGTGGCATCGATGAATATCTTCAAGCTAAAATCCCATATTAGGCAACAACCAAAAAAACATGTTTAGCGTCCTGCCTTTTTGAAAAAAGGAAGGAGGAGGGCCTTTTTTTTTTTTATGGCCACCCGACACATTTTTCCTGACAACTGGCCGGGATATTTTTTGAGATGGTTGCCAGCTTTTTTCTGTGTGTTTTTTTTCGGTGAGCTAAAGTCGAAAAATACAATCTTATTTATCTAAAAATTCAATTTTTGTCATCAGAGATCGTTAACCATTTAGCCACTAGACCGCCCAGCCGCCCAAAGCGATACACTGTAACATGCGGTAGGAGGAAATGCTCACCAGCTTGTTTTTGGAGAGAGAGAATAATAATAAAACTAGAAAGTCATTGGTACGCCTTGGTGTCAAGACAACGGCAATTCGTTTATATAGATCTTTTTTTTATTTTTCGCCCTTCACAGTTGAATTGTAAAAATTTAACGATATTGATGATAAATTCTGTAGCTCTTATAAAGATCATGCTTGCTTTTAACAAAACAATTCAATTTGCTTTCATCATGATGATACTGTCCAAAACTAATGAGCTAGCAAATAATTAATATGAGCATTTTATGCCAGGTAACAGCCTCCTAAACTATTGTGTTCATTTTCACCTCATGAAAAATAACATCCATAAATATTAGCGGTAGCCAATAACGGGAGGCACTTATTGTTCCCTTGGGACTTATCACCTCAGAAATTGAAATAATATGTTAATCAATGACAATTTTAACGAAAAGAACAACAGTTGTACGTAAATAACAAGCCTAATTGGGTATCTTTAAACAAAAATTGAACCACGATTCTAGTAATTTACTGCAAGAGTCTTGAAAACTAAACAATTTCAGCAAACTCGGGCAGTAGAGGGACTAAAGAGTTGAAATTTATCATTAAAAATTTTTTTTTTTAAATTTATTAAAAAAAAGGAGGCGGCCTCTCAAAAGGAAGCGGGCGGGGACGCTAAACATGTTTGTGTTTTTATTTGGCATAATTGGAAGATTGTGATGGACTTGCTCGAGACACAGGGCTCCCCGAGTCATAAAACAGCTAAACTGAAATGAGGCATCGAAAAATCCTTCAGTGAATGTCCATAAAATGCACTTAACTGGCCCTATTTCTGAGTAGTGCTTCAGCCTTGTTGAATATTTCATAGCTAATAAACATATCGCAGGGAAAGATTTTGTCGTCCAGCTAATTTTAGCATTGTGTTTAAGACTGAACAAGTTTTGTGCCCACTGAATGCTAACTTTGAGTAGGGAAAATGGCCACTGATAGAAGGCCAAGGTTTACAGCCGAAATTACAAACTTATCAACTTTTGGGGTCACAGAGAATTTTGTCTTTTGTTTACCAACATTGGCCACCGGCGCTTCATTCTTTATAAGTCCACTATGAGTGTGATTCTTTAAGTCAGTCGCTTTTTGGATAAGCTGTTGAGGGCGCTCTTTCATTGCGAGTTGCTCGTGTTTAACCCTTACCAACCCCCAACCCATGAAAATCCTACAGCATGTTTCGTTTGATACTGTTGGTCTTAGGACTGCACTGGTAAACTGATCATGCTTTGCATGGGTTCAGGCATACCACCATAATCAGAGTCCAAATGTTTGTGTGTTGAGTTAATACTGTATGGTATTGGACTGAGGACTGCACTTGTAAATTGATTATGTTTTACATGGGTTCACCACCATAATAAGAGTCCAACAGTAATTTAGGTGTTGAGTTACCATTTGGCATTGAATTTTGTTACAGAGGAGTTTGAGATTTTGAAATTATTTCACACTTAAAGACTCGGCCCAAGAAGGCCTAAACATTTGTGCAAGTATGTAGAATTAAAAGTTTGTTTAAATTAAGTCATTGTTGTTGATGTTTCATTTTCTGTGAGCCAATTAAACAAGTAGTGTCAATAAAAGTGTCGGACTCACCTGCGCCATTGTGAACTGTTGTCAGTAAGTCTTCTCCCCCTGTATTTAGAACAGCCTTGTTGTACGCCTCCTGTTCCTCCTGGGATAAGATTTTCGGCAGCTCTGCCAGTGCATCTAAGCAAGATGTACTTATTGTGTCTTTGGGTACAATGAAGAGTGGAATTTCCAATCTGTCATAACTGTCGAAGGAAACAAATATTTATGAATTACTTATTGTTACCATTTTGTTTCTTTCTGAAATCAAGGAACTGTGTGGTGTGTCGTGGCCGACCACCACTACTCAAAAGAGAGATTTATAGAAATGGTGTCACCGCAAATCCCACTTGAAACATCTTACTGTCTGACCATTCAATATCATTCACTGCAGTTTGGAATAATAGACAAACTACGCCAGCCTGCAGTATGGTATCATGTGGCGAATGCATCTACACAGTACACAGTTAGTACTGTCTGACCATTCAATATCATTCACTGCAGTTTGGAATAATAGACAAACTACGCCAGCCTGCAGTATGGTATCATGTGGCGAATGCATCTACACAGTACACAGTTAGTTCTGTGCACAGTTGTGCCACCATACACAACCCGTGCAGTTGAATGGTTGCTATTCATTTCGCAATGGCTGTTAGCTGCATCAACACAAATGAAATAAGCCTTTTTTTGGCCACCCAACCATAGCTGTCAATTCGCAAATGACCAAGCCTTTTAAAAGGAACTTGAATTTACAATAGTCTGGTGCATATTTTCAAGATGTGAAGAACACAACTCTGCAAAGTAGAAACAGGCTACGAGACAAAGTACAAGGTTTGTCCATTGAAAGGGCAGCTTTTCAATAACCTTACTTCGGGGGCTCTCCTTCTGGGCTCTGATTGGTTGATTGAAAACATGTGACTTGCACCTGACCGGCATGTGTTTCCTTCTCTTCGTTGAAGCAAGAGAAGATAAGACCAATGAAGCCATCGTCAAGGAACTGATATGAAGCTTGGGTTCTTACATCTAGGTTCAATGGAAGAATGGAAAAAAAACTTGTTGGTTATGAATATTCATATAAGAAAGAAACTTGTTGATTATGAATATTCTTTAAAACATTGCTGACAATGAGAAAGAAACTCGTTGGTTATGAATATTCATTGCGGACAATGAGAAAGAAACTTGTTTGTTTTAATTAATCATTGCTGACAGTGAGAAAGAAACTTGTTGGTTTTGAATATTCTCTAAAACATTGCTGACAATAAGAAAGAAACTTGTTGGATATGAATATTCATTGCTGACAATGAGAAAGAAACTTGTTCGTTATGTATATTCATTTAAACACTGCTGACAATAAGAAACTTGTTGAATATGAATATTCAATGCTGACAATGAGAAAGAAACTTGTTGGTTATGAATATTCATGAAATCCCTTCTCTTCATTATAAGTGTACTGGTTTATTTTGTGTGCATTACACAACATAAAGGACCTACAGGACCTAAGTGTCTTGCTCAAGGAGACAAGTACCAAGACCAAGGCTCTAATTCACAAAGATTGATCTTAACTGCAAATCACTCTTAATTGGTAAGCAAAGTGTGATGTCACAATACAAATCCCAATATGGCAATATTGACAACTCATCTTAAAGATGAATCTGAGTGCATTGTGAAATCGGCACCTGGACTCGAACCCATTCTCTGAAAACACCAGAACTTGAGTCTGGTGCACCAGACCGCTCGGCCAAAAACACTCCTCGTTATAGATTCCAAGGAGCTTTTGGGAACAGTAGCCACAGCGCTAAAGAAGTAGATCAAAGAGCATGATTTGTTCACATCTCTCTGTGATCAGGGCTCAATTTCACAAAGCACTTAGATTCATCTGAAGATGAGTTGTCAGTTCTACCACAGTGATTTCTATTGTGACATCACACTTTGCTTAGCAATTAAGATCGGTACACAGTTAAGATCAATCTTATCTCTTTGTGAAATCAGCCCCACTGCCCAAGTTCCTGAAGCTGTTAACCACAAACAATTGAAATATTGCTTAGCAGAAACAGATAACCAACCAAAACACTATGTTGTGTATAATGTTTGTGACCGGTTCCCTGCACATATTTGCTAAGCGAAAACAATTTGCAGAGTACCAGTTTCTGCTTTAACAGGTCTATAAAATTTGGCGTAGCCTGGTAACTTGATGATAATTACAGGTTTGAGCTTACCAACATGTGAAGGCCACACAGTGATGTGTGGATGAGAGTGGTACCAGCCAATTACCCTCAAGGGACGCTTCATTAATGTTGCTAAGCTGTGTCGTTAATCATTAAGGAGAGTTTATCCACTGATCTGATCAGCTAAATCTACGCTGTAAAAAGCACCGCCTCAAAAAACAAAAAGGCTTAATTACCCTCGTAAAACAGTCAAATGCACTGTTGCACTTTTTGCAAATCAATAATTCAAGTAATATCGACAGCACGGCGCTACAGGGGGGGGGGGTGCCTGCCCAGTTACTTTCTTTCCCCTTCCCAAGTCAAACTTCCAAATGGCCGACAAGTTGTTGCATTTTAATGATGTAACAGACATCATCGATGCCAAATAATTGCTTTATGTTACTTAAAAGAAGACCGTTTTTCTGCCCAAACTCCCCCCCCCCAAAAAACAGTCAGCTGTTCATGTATGCAAATGATATGCAAATGATATGCACATGACCCCAAAATGTCATCAAACAGCAAGATTGCTCTCATGCCCAAACATGCCACTGTATCACTCAAATCTGGGTGTTGATCAAAGAATTTGTTCTTTTACTCCTTTTTCAAATGAAATTTGAGAATTGCATAAATTTGTGTGGGTACCTTTCCTCCTTTTTTTAATGGAAAATGAAAGCTACTCAAAATTGAAATACAGGCTTGAGGCTCTGTTAGCTATGTAAATAGAAAACTCAATTTCAGTCTAATCATTACTGTAGCATGACAAAAAAAAGCCCAATACACTTTGAAGACTAAATGTTTGCCTCACTTCAGTTTCAGTACGTCGCCTAAAAATATGCATTGCACCCTCACACAAGGGAGCCCCACCCCAAAATGGCGCAACCACGATATTTATCACAGGGGATGATGTCAGGTGAATTTGGTCAATATCGAGTCATGTCCTTATTCGATACTTTGCTAGGTTTCTTCTTCATTCTGACAAATTCATGCACCATTTATGGAGACTCAGCACCCAAACTTTTGGGACTCTGATTATGGGTGGTGTGTGTGCCTGATCCTATGTAAAGCATGATTGGTTACTAGTGCTGTCGGTTGTCCAACACAGTCGAACAAAACACGCAGTTGGATCTCAGGTTAGGGTTTTAAAGGATATTTCAGCCTCGGAAGCCGCCATTGAGAGTTGTTCCGGGGAGATTTCCACACGATCCTTACTCTTATCTGATCTTCGTAGCATGATGACGGACATGATGTGCACAGCTCTGTTTGTGTCAATCTGAGCAAAGGAAAATGACAAAACGATCACAATGCTTATTTTTTAAGGCAGTGCATGTTTTACTTGAATACTTATTTTTTAAGGCGGTGAATATTTTGCCAGAACGCATATTTTTTAAGGCAGTGAGTATTTTGCCAGAATGCTTATTTTTTAAGGCAGTGAATATTTTGCCAGAATGCTTATTTTTTTAAGGCTGTGAATATTTTGCCAGAATGCTTATTTTTTAAGGCAGTGAATATTTTGCCAGAATGCTTACTTTTTAAGGCGGTGAATATTTTGCCAGCACCGGCTATTTTAAAATAAAGGCAGGAAAGGTGCTGAAAATGCAGTGACTGTTTTGGGGGACTTAGAAATTTTATCAGGATGAATGTCAGTCTGGTTCTGCGCCGACATTCTCGTTGTGACTTACCGGTAGTTGTTTTCTTGTATCATGGGCCAAATAAATAATAAAAATAATAATGAAAAAACAACTACAAAAAAACAGTTTGTTTACTACAATCGCATAACATAAATTTAGCTCACACACGTCCTCATGCGGTCAAAAATACTGCAAATTGCCTCCGTTGCCTCCATGAAGTATCAGGCATGGAGTGTCAAAATCAAAGTGAAATTTTCTGACCTTAAAGGCCCTGTACACTATTGGTAAGATCGAAAAACACAAGTGTTCACAGATTCACACATAACTTACATGATTTAAAGTAAGTAATGGTAGAAAGGGTTCCTTAAAATATTTCTGCCTAAAATGCTACCGTTTCTGAGAAATGAATAAAACAATAGTTTTTATCGCCCGCGATAATAAACTCGATGTTTAAAAAACAGAAAAACACATAAGGTCTCTTTTCACTATTTTCTCATGACCTCGATGACCAATTGAGCTCAAATTTTCACAGGTTTGTTAGTCACACAAAACATGAACTTTGTTCGCGACTGTTTTGTCAGCTCTACCAAATCCTGTATAATACCTTTAAACCAAACTAACCTCTCCAATGCATAGTCCCATGATCTCCTCTCTTTCCGTTGATAGGGCATGAGTTAGGCAGACCATGTAGGCATCAGCCGCTAAGTAAACACATGATGCCGTCATGTCTGCACAACGTCTTCACATCCAACTCCAACTTCTATTATAAGTAATAAAAATGAAAACGGACGGCTGTCAACAATAAGTGAATTTATAGACCCCCTCGAACTGCGGCCACAAGTGGCTACTGTCTGCCCAGGCCATGGTCTGCAGAGTTGTCGACTCGAGTCATGCCACCTGGACACGAGTCGCTAATTTTTTTTTAAAATTGTGACTTGACTTGTAACTTTCAGCGTTGACTTGTGACTTGACTTGGACTTGCAAAAAAATGACTTGCTGCCAACTCTGAACTGGTCGCATGGCATTTTGAGAGTCAAATTGCTTGTTAAGAATAAAAATCCGGTCCAAACCAAAATGGTGCAACCGAGATTTATCCTGTGTGACGACACCAGGGCCCGATTTCATGGCTCTGCACAGTGGAGTTCTGTGCCTTACACGGCGCAGTAAGCGCAGTATTTTGTGGTAAAAAGCAAAGCCATGAAATTGGACCAAGGTGAGTTATTGAGCGCCTTGAGCGTCACTGCGTAACGGAATTGTGCGCTATAAGAAGCCACTATTACTATTATTATACATGTACCACAAGTAATTTTTGTCGGTAAAGCCGTTTCAAAAGGTAACTATTTCCCCTTTTTTCTTGTGGACGGAAATTTATCAGATCAAGAACAAAATCTTTATGGATTTCAACTAACCCACTAAAAATGTAAAAGTGAAGCTAACAATAGCCATGAAAAAGTTGGTTTAGTGAAAACAAGAGAGATTTAAGTCTTTTTTTGAAACAACCTAGCTTCAATTTTGTAATGCCTATAATTATTTTCATATTTGCAGCCTCAAGTGGTTCCACAAGCTCATATATTCACGACATACTAGGCATTATAATATAATATTGTGGCTTACACAAGCCCCTTCCCTCCAACCTCCTTGCCCTTGTCTCCTTTATTAGACATGAATCATTCATTCATTGTTCAACCATTATAGAGCACTGTCCTTCCTCAATGGTTCAACGCTTGCTTTTTCTGTGTGCTTTCTACCTCTCTCTCTCTCTTTTCATTTCTTTCCACTTGACTGCTTCTGTTTCACCAGAATACCTAGTGTGTTGTGTTGTCATTTAGCCTTCAAGAAAGACTCTGCTAGGGTCGAAACGTCAGGCCACTAGCAATTTTTGGCATTTATACCATCATGACCATAATTTATGGCCTTTATAGGTCCTTTTATTTTTATTTTTTGGTAGGCAAGTAGTTTGCAACAGCTTATTCTATTTTCGCATTATAATATTAAATAAATTAGACCAAGTCTAAGACTCGAAAGTACTGATAAAAAGTTAAAGTATTTAGTAAGTAGTAGTATTCATGGGGATGGAGTAGACCCAGTAACTGGGGCGCTGTTAGTTGCGATAATCGTAACCCTCCATCCTCGGTCGGGAGGATGGAGGGTTACGGTTATCGCAACTAGGGCGCTGTACTCTTTAAAAAAAATGTTGACTTCATCTGTCGTACTAGCTACGACAGATACGACAGATGAAGTCAACATTTTTTAAAAAGGAGTACAGCGCCCCAGTTACTGGGTCTAGGGATGGAGGAATAACTCCTATTTTCAGATTTTATAATTATGTTTTATTTATTAACAACAATTATTCCCTCCATTACTTTTACTACTTACTAGTCCAAGTCTAATATTCTAAAAGGAAAAGGTCAACTGATTGCTCTTTCTAAATATAAAACAAATTTCTTTCCACCATTAAAAGAAAAAAAACAGATTGATCTATATCAACGCACAAAACAAGTGGCATTTTTTAAGTGCAAAGGTAGATTTAGGCAAAATTATTTACACACAAAATACTGACTGCTAAACGCTCTGGTATCTGGACGTCACACTATTTATCGAACTGAAAGGGGCGTGTATTTTTCTAGAGTACCAGGCTATACTCTGCCACTCTGTGTTTACATACATTGACACAACACGGGCAAGATTTTGTATTTTATATCCGGTTTTCTACCTTGTAATTGTTCAAAATGCTGCTAGTACTGGGAGATGAACACAAGGAACACCTGAATTTCTTAGTCTCGGTGAATGTGGAAGGTAAAGTTTTGTATTTTAGTGATTAAAAAACAGGAAGAGAAAACACTCACTGTGTCGGAGAGTATCGTATGTAAAAGCTGCCAGCATTGACCTCTTGAGGGCGCTGTTGTAAATGCAATCCCTCTCTCTACTCTCATTAAAAAATAAGATATTAATCATATATTTACAATTTGTTACAGGCCTAATTATACCATAGTTGTAGGCCTGAAACTTGCCCTGAATTTCCTTATTTCATTACCTTGTCTTAAAGATCTCCCATGTTGCCTTCAACTCAAGTTCAACATCTCTTGAAAGATGCAAAAACTTAAATTTTCTCTCCTGCTGAGTCCTGACCCAACCCCCAAGTCCTACTCCTAGCTGAGTCCTAGTCCTAGTCCTCCATGCTTCTACCTATCTAGTAATTTAATGTTTAATATATAAGCCGACTTTGTGCAATTTCCATAAAATAGCATTGCCCACCGGCATTAAAACTATAAAAGCATTGAAAAAGGCAACCGGCACTTAGGGGGCCTACTGTTTGTCAGAAAATGAATGACGTAACAGTAAAGCAATAGGGGGCCTATAAATTTGCATACCGCTAAGCAGCTCTATGAAATTTGCCCCTGCTCGTCTTGGCCCTGTTGCCTCTTCAGATATAAACTCCAATATACCCTTTTTGCCAAATGATGAGGGCCCTGCCTCTTCCAAGTTTTCCATCCATTTTTTTGATTTTGTTCAAATGAACCCCAATTTTGAGAATTGTTTTGTTGTAACCTTTTTTGTTTCAGAGCACAAAGATGTTCTCTTTATCTCAATGAAAACAACAGTTACAGTATAACAACAATCAATAATTTATCTGTGTTATTTTCCCCGATTTAGTTGTCCAAGAGTTCTGTCGGATCGCCATGGAATTCATCAGAAAAGGCATCAACAACAAAATGTATCTCACTGCAGCCCGTAAGTAAACAACTTCATGCTCGCTGAAAAAAGCATCTTCTAATATCACAACTTGTACAAAATGTGTGTTTATTTATTAAGGCAGGTATACTTTTGGTAATTGTCAAAGACCAGTATCCTCACTTGGTGTATCCCAACATATTCATAAAATAACAAACCTGTGATCATTTGGGCTCAATTGGTCATCGGAGTTGCAAGAAAATAATGAAAGGAAAAAACACCCAATTGTTGTAAGAATTGAGTGCTTTCAGATGCCTCTCAGATTCAAATATTTTCTGTAAGTGAGAAATTACCTCTTTCTCAAAAACTACCTTACTTCAAAGGGAGTCGTTTCTCACAATGTTTTATACTGTCGGCAGCTCTCAGGTGCTCCTTACCAAGTAAGTTTTTATGGTAATTCTAAAGTAATTACCAAAAGTATCCGCTGCCTTTGAAGCTTTTCTGTTTGGTTACAATTGGCTGAAAGTGCTATAAAACAGTGTGTGTGTGTGTTTTAAACAACTTCTCTTTGTGTAACCAACCCATACCTCACTATGCCACAACAATGGCATTTTTAGGCTCACATGCGCTTAAAGCCCGGTTCATATACTTCATGCGAAAGTGAATGAATAGCGAATTACGGGGTGCAACCAATCACGCCACGTTTTTCAATCGTGACATAGGGAAATTCGCTCCGCTTTCACAATTCGCATGAATTATGAACAGGGCTGAATGCACAGAGAGTAAGACCTATTGCCCAGGTTGCTGCAATGAGAGTGGTTAATGAGACCCAATTTCGTAGAGCTGCTTCAGCACAAAATTAGCTTAACACCAGGGTATGGTTACCATCCAATTGGCTACATCAATGTATCATCTGACTGGTATCCTGGTAGTCTTGATTGGCGACGCTCATTTTGTTTACATTATTCGCCGATATCACAACACGAATTACTGGAGATGAGATATCTGTATCACACAAACATCTTGCTCAAAAGGAACTGTTTTGATTCAGACTCGTAGACATATAGCAAGGGATTCTATAGAAGGGTTAACCACATAATATTGCAGGCTGGCATCTCTATCATTCAAATACAGTGCTTTACACACATCAGTGAACGGGTAAAACAAAATAATCTTCTTTATCCCCGGTGCAAATTTAACATCTATTAAATTGCATTGGATGATATCGAATGGTTACACAGTAAGAGGGTTGATATTGTATTTCTCGTGTGTTTTTATCAGAGAAGCTCAGCGTTGATCCAGAGACAGTGCGTCATGGTGTGGAAGGCTTGATGTACCTCCTGGCTGAGAGTGCTAAACTTATGGTATGTAAACAGGGACTACTGCTAAACTAATTGTCTCAGACTTCATATCATAGGTTATGTTTATAAAATGCTCGGAACGACTTAGGAGCGTCCTTTTTTATGGTCAGTTGACAGTTATGGTCAGTTCACACGGACATTCCATTGTTTACAAGCATGCACCTATTGTGCTCTGCTTTGTTTCCCTTGTACAAATAGGGCAGATTGTACTGGAATTATGCTCAAAATCTCCCTTTTGCCGGGGTTACTGTGTAATCTCCGATTCCAAACTTTTTTCCTTTTGGTACACAAATGTGGCTTACTAGAATGGACAGGCTGCCACCATTGTTTACCCTGGCAGATTATCGGTCGTGGTTTAGGGCCGAGGTTTTGCGATTCACGGTGAACGCATGCTCATATTTTCTCAAAAGAGAACAACAAATCCCGGTGCTTATGAAGAGAACCTTTGTTGTCTTTCCTTTGTCGTTCCTTTGCCTTTGTCAAGTTGGGGTTTCCTTGTGCCTGTAAGCAAGAAAGGTCTTGCTTAGCAGAAACAGGTTACCAGCCAGCATTCTATAGAGTTTACATTGTTGCAACTGGGTGCCCCGCTCTTTTTTTTGCTTTGCAAAGAAATTTGCTAAGCAGTTTTTTTCTGCTGAACAGCTACCTGAAATTGGGCCTAGGTATCAGATCTGTGGGACTTCGGGTCACAGTGCTAGTAGGGTTTGAGGGTCCCATGGTTTTATTAACAGAAAGATATAAAGAAGATACTGGTAAATTGAATGTTCCAATCCTCAAAGTTCAAGTTCTGTTAAAAGATGAAATGCGTATTTTGTGTCAAGCTGATTGCTGTTGGAAACCAACACAAGAGTATATAATTGGGGTTGGAGGTTGTAAAAAAAAGAGATGACATCTACATAAAGGGAAGGAAGGAAAACAAACAGTGTTACACCTATAGCAAATCTTTTGTGCAACTAACATTACCCTGCCCCCCCCCCCCACTCAAAGAAAACTATCGCAATGATACCAAGCCAAATAGAAAGCTTCCTATTTTATTTCTAAGTTGACATTTTCTACTTTATTTCTAAGGTGACAGATATTGACTTCCAAGATTCCATTTTGAGCCTGGGTTTCTCCGATGAAATGAAGAAAGAGCTTCTGAGGTTTTATCTTGACAACTGCAAGGAGATTCGAACGATCCAATCAGAGATGGTCATGGATCTGCCTCATTACCATAATCTAGAATGGCGCCTGGATGTCGAGGTAAGTTCAAGATATTCTTCAATTCTTTTTATAACATCCTAACATAGACCATTTTTGTTTTGGTGCTCGCCCACATGGTGCCCTGTCTCTATAAACCTTTCTACATCTTTTTGAGTGGTAATGAATAGTTAACCCTCCTACTCTTGGGCAACCTTTTTCGGCAAGTTGGCCAGCCTTTTAAAACAATTGACCTCCATGGGTTGTGTAAAATTTGATGTTAACATTTGCAAAACAGTTTTTAACTGCAATACATGTTTGAAATAAACCATTTTTTAATTGAATTGATTTGATTGAATTGTGGCACAACTGTGCACTGAACTGTGTCCATGTGTGTACAGTGCAGATGCATTCACTACATAAAATCATATTGTAGGCTGGCATTGACTGTGCGTATTCAGAACCACAGTGGATGTAATTGAATGGTCAAACAGTAGGAGGGTGAACTGTGGACTGTGTGGATGTATATCATTGCAGGCTGGCATAGTTTATCTATTACTCAAAACCACAGTGGATGATATTGAATGGTCAGACAGTAGGAGGGTTGACCATTTACTGTGTAGATACATTCACTATATGATAGTTTATGGCAGGCTGGCATAGTCCATCTACAATTCAAAAGTACAATGGATGATATTGAATGGACAGACAGTGGGAGGGTTAAGCCACAAAGTTATATTACTAAAAAGTGCAATATACCTTTACTGCTGTTGGAATGCATTTGTAAAAACAATGCCTATTTTTCCTTTTTGCAGCTTGCTAGTCGGTCACTCCACCACCAAACGACGCCGTCCCTCCTCCTGAAGCTACACACCGAGGACTCTGGGAAAAAGACCATCAAGCTTCTCGAGACCGACCCCTCCAATCTACTTCACATGACAAAGTGTCTAGAGGGCGCCCTTGCAGAGGTCAAGAGTCAACATTGCCGGAGAATAATGAGGAACATAAACAAATGAATTGCCGAAACAAAGCCAAGTAACTTTCTAAAAAAAACTCTTATCAGAAAATCATACAAATATAAAAATATTGGAAGCATATGAGTGCATTGTCACAGAAAATAATCACAAGGTGAAATCTGGACTGTTCCATTTCACAAGGTGTAATCTGGACTGTTCCATTTCACAAGGTGTAATCTGGACTGTTTCATTTCATGAGGCAAGATGAAATGATAAAAGCCAGAATTCACCAAACGATTATATTCTGCAATAATGCACGAACGAAATGCAATCAACATTTGTGTTATATAACTCACATATAGATCCTTGTCATTTGAGATTAAATTAAATTATTTTCACAATAAAAACAAAAATAAACACCAAAACTCTTCCACACAAGTTTTCTAAGCAGCGCAGACGACTCCATGTACACACGACCTTGCCTCATTTGGACAAATCGGCAGGGGACGGTTATTTTGGGTCCATGCTGTGAAGTGTATTATAATTATTAATATAGGACTCCTATATTAAAAGTTTTGCGACAGTAAACATTGCAAAGTAAAGCATGACATGTGATGAGTTTTTCACAAATCAAATGACAAGGATCTGTGTGAAAGGCTAATAATTTTAGTTATCACACAAGCGCGAGTGGAATATGGAAAATCAAAGCACTCCTGAGTCCCATAAACAATGAGGACGGAGGCTGATTTGCATACGGGATTCAAATGCACTAAATTAAATCCATGTTCCAGAGCGTGCGTGATAACAAATTTATCTTCAAGCACTGCTTAAAATAGCCCAATATGCAGGGGCTGATATCGACCAAGCAATGTGGTATATAGCACTGTTGTTGCCATGGAATCGACCAATCAGAATCAAGGATTCAAGTTTGCTTGAAGATAAAAGCGACATGTGGAAAACTTTGTAGCTCAACAAATTTGCAATAATCACCCCTTGTACAAAGAGCAGTGCACTTACACGCACCTGTCCTGTATGCCACTTTGGAAGTCAAGATGTAGACAAAGGAATTGACTCCCAAAATGGCAGAAAGGGTAGATGTGGATTTTGCAGAGGTGCGTTCCCAATGTGCAAGGGGTCAATAATATGACAAACGAGTTTGACAGTGCACAAATGTTGTGGCTTGCTAAGGGCTATCATTGATGAACCGTAGACATCCACCTTTCTACTGCCCTGAGGCTCTGCATTCTTCTTCGTGGAGCCTCTTGTGCGAGATTCGATGTTATTACAAAACTGGATACTGTTTTATTTTTTGCACTGATGCGACGGTATGCACTGGCTTCAATTTTTTTAACTTGAAAAATGATCGACTCGAATGTGTACTTTTCTATATTGTTGTTTTGTTGTTTCACTTGGGGAAAGTATTGATAGAGATCATGTCTTATTCTCGTGCTTTCTTTGCTGATTTGTTAACTTTTTTTACTTTCGTCTATTTTGTTGCTTAATTTAACTTTCCCAACATATAATATAATTTGTATAGCCATAAACTATATGTTAAACTCAAGTATTTGTAAGGAACTAAATCACGTAAGCGTGAAATTAAATATAAGTGGTACCAACTTTGTCCTGGAAGTTTGGAATATTCACAAGACTTGCACAGTCTATTACGACCTTACACAACTCATGCAGTTGATGGTTTTAATAATGGTTGCTCAACTTGTTGGAAGAACTATACCAAGAGTAGGAGGGTTAATCAGTATAACTTTCTATTGCCACCGACGCTAGATTGCGAAGGATGCGGCTACAACATGTTGGATCAGCTGTCATGCGAGGGCGCCTTTGGCAGCCAGCCACATCAACCCAGATGGCTTGGAGAAAACCCTCGTGCCATAGGAGAGAACCAATGCAAAACCTCTACTCACATGCGGTCCTAGCTGGGAATCGAACCAGGGCCACAAGCACTTTATGCACAAGCCACCCATGCAACCCCTTATTGAGATTTGAGACCGCAATTGAGTTTCAAATGGGAGACAAAAAGATCACAACATTTACGAGAAGTCAACCATTTGGATGGATAATTTTATTGGTTAATAAAAACATAAATCTCTAGTACTTTGTCAGAAATTGTAAAAAAACAAAACAAGAACGATTGGTATTTGCAGCATTACTTGTGTCTCATCAAGTATTAAATTATATATATCGATTGTATAATTACTTTGTACATTACTAGAAACAAATAAATTTGTAAGAAATGTACATATTCTGTGTCATTAATGATGAGTTATTTCAGCTCAGCAAATTAATTAACACACATAGTTATTCCATTCACCAAAACAAAGATTAAAAGCTATATTTTTATTAGTCAAACATGAATAACCCTGAAGCCCCAAATTGTTTGACTGTTTTGTGATAAAATCACAAGGGATAAACCTTGCAATTTTGTTCATTTTCGACTGGTCGAAAATTGTTGGTTTCCAAATCGCTTGATATTTGGAAGGGAGCATAAACGGAGTGCGGGGAGCTGAACATTCTTGGTTTGAATGGTCTATCTTGGCAAATTTAGAAGATTTTGACTATTTCCTGATAAAATCTGAATTATTCACCAATCCCCATGCCTAAAGCACCTGCATCTTGGCAATTGTCTTCTACGAACCAAGGACTTTCTTTGACTTAATTTTGAGGCAAATCGGAGAGAAAAACTTTTTGAGGCTGAAAAATGGCAAGACTAACCCCTTGTGATTTTATCTCCCCCCCCCCAAAAAAAAATAAATAAATAAAAAGGTTGATTATGGACAAAGTCGACATGCTATAACCCCTTCGTTTTTATCACGAAACAGTCGAGAATAAAGACACTTGCAAGACTAACTCATTGTGATTTTATCCCCCCCCCAAAATAAATCTGAAATTATAGCAAATTTGTGCAGAAAGTTAGTCGGAGTGACGACCAGGCGTTCAGGGGACTCAAAGTCTGGATTGGCTAGTCCCGGTCTCTACTTGTTCTTTCCCACCCGATGTTTTCAACCCTACCTAATTTGGGGAGAGACATGACGGACCCCAATCCATTACAGCGGCCAGCAGTAAAAGCCATATCCCTTTTGGTACAGGAAGGATTCGAACCGGGTGTACCAGCTCTGGTCCGCACGCAATTGAACGCTCCAGTGCACCGAAGTGCCCGTTGTTGTTGTCGGGTGATTTTAAATACTACTTAAATAGTTCACCGTGTCCAACAAAGAGAAAAAATTACACTAGCGAAAGGAACCCAGGTCTCGTGGTGCCCATTCCAAAGCTTTTTCATCTCGCTACGGCACCATCTGCTTCTCTAAAGATATTAGTGACACAGTTTAACTGAACCAAAGTTGACCCGCAACTATAGACGTAATTACTAACATAATTGTTTCATTTATGTAGCCTCCGAGGTTTATTTCCTCTGGTAGGAACAATATATTTATTTCACATTGTTTTACTGATAACATAGTTGGGGTCATAACTGCTTTTTATTTCAAAGAATCATTTCGGGTGAAGATCAGACAGCCCGAGCCATGGATCCCCGGTCTTACCTTACCGATGTACCCTCAGGTGGTCGACGTCTTCACTTTGTCTTTAAGATCTCGTACCAAGGGCTTCAATTTATCAGTTTACAATTATTCATGTAAACACCAACAAGGCATTTGTGGTTAGACTTGTATAATTTATTTGTATACTTCTTTATTTTATTTGTTTGTTTTATGTTTTTATATTATTTATTTTTTCTGATGAACACACAAGGTTGGCCTTGTAATATTGTCCGTTTTCAATTTTTTTTAACATACAAAATCACATTGTAATGCCTTGCAATTTTTGACCGTTTCTTAATAAAATCACAATTGCAATTTTGTCAAATTTTGACGGTTTAAAAAAAAAATTCATAAGGGGTAAGCCTTGCAATTTTGTCATTTTCTACTATTTTTTCAAATAAAATCCAGAGAAAACACCTAATGGCCTAGTAGGGTAAAACCAATGCAAAACTCTCAACACCTTTGGCCCTAGCTGGGAATCAAACCAGGGCCACAGTGGTGAGAGGCAAGTGCTTTAGGCCTATTGGGGATTTCCAGGATTTGAAACAGCAACACACAGATTGAAATGGGAGACAAAAATATCATATCATCTACAAACAGTCAACTACTTGGATGGATGATTTTATTGATTAATAAAAACTTAAGTCTCTGTTATTTTGGCAGAATTTTGTTTTTAAAAACACAGACAAAAAAAAGAAAAGAAAAAACCAATTGGTCTTTTCAGCATTACATGCTGTTCATCTCATCAGGAAATGATTAAATAATTACTTTCTGATTACTAGAAAAAAATATATTTGTAAGAAATGTAAACATTCTGTGACATTAATGACGAGTTATTTCAGCTCAGCAAATTATTTCATTTTAAAATGGCCCATTAATTAACACACACAGTTATTCCATTCACCATAACAAAGACTAAAAGCTATATTTTTATTTGTAACACATGACAAAACCCTGGGCGCCCAAAGCTGATTGATTATTCAGTCAAAAATCATGAACCTTTAGATCAACAAGGTTGATTCATCTCATCAGGAAATGATTAAATAATTACTTTAATACTAGAAAAAATATATTTGTAAGAAATGTAAACATTCTGTGACATTAATGAAGAGCATTCAGTCAGAATTATTTCATTTAAAGGCCATTAATTAACACACACAGTATTCCATTCACCTAACAAAGACTAAAAGTATGATTTATTGAACACATGAAAAAAACTCTGACGCCCAAAGCTGATTGATTATTCAGTCAAAAATCATGTCATCCCAGGTCAAAGATTTCATGAACCTTTAGATCAACAAGCAGTTGGTGTAACATACATTTTCCCCTGGGCTCACCCTTAACACTAGCCCGGCGTACATTGTCTAGTAAAAAATGCTATGGGCTAGTAAACACCACTTCTCAACTTGCCCTGTGGGCTACTAAAAACTGTGCAACCTACTGTTTTATATGTAGAGGCAAGCCTTACAATGTTGTCCATTTTCGACTATTTTTTAAATAAAATCCTGAGAAAAAACCCTAATGGCCTAATAGGATAACACCAATGCATAACCCTAAACACATACGGCCCTGGCTTGGAGGGAGGCTGGCCCTCCAATTCAAAAAGAATAAACACTCACTAAAATACTACACGCAAAATCCACACGATGTCGTATAAAATATAAAATGACCTCCTGCATTTAAAATCCTCCAATTAGTAGCACACCAGGCAAATAGCACAACCCAGTCACGCATGTGAAGGGCAAAAGGTCAACACGAGGCTGGCTACATACATACACGATACAAGCTTACGTTCCAATATTTCTCTGATAAAAAGATGATTTAAACACAAAACATTACTCACAGATAGCTCCAGGACATTATCCCTCCAAAGTACGGAGCGTGGTCAGAGCCATGCTCCCTACAAAATACATGAAATAAAGAGAAAATACCTACAGAAAACAAATGTACTCTCTCTCTCTCGCTCAAAGCTAAAAAGGAAAAGAGAATGGGGTCCCGGACCCAAACTCAACTTTTGATTGTAAATAATTTTTAGGCCAACTACAAAGTTGGATCAGACACTTGAACACTGAGGGCGCACTTTGGTTCCCTACATACAAAACGCTCATTATTTCTTTCTTTTCAGATGTAGAGGGTCTGATGTCTTAAACATTCTGTCTCAAACAAATGCTGTTGTTTTTTGGTTACCAGCTTATGTACCCTTGTTTTGACTGGTTCCCTGTTTATTTGTGACAACCCGAGGGGGCCAAAAATAGTGAAATGGCAGTAAAAGTGATGACAAACGTCATGATATCAATGTAATGTGATGTCCTAAACATTTCTGCATGTTGAAAACTGCCTACATCGTAAGCCCTAATTAAATGTTACATGAAAGCGCATATTCTCATCTATGCGATAAGCAAATGAATTCAGTTTCGAGTTTGGGCAGGGTGTGCCATCTTAGGGTACGGAGCGTCACATTTTTTTCATGCCTGAAATCCGTGTTGATTAAAGAAACATCACAGAATTGGTAGGAAAAGAACTTGTAAAATATACTTTTTGATCACAGATTTACATAAAACTTACACGGCCTAATGATGATGATAGTAGAAAACATCCCTTGAAATATTTCTGTCTGAAATGCCATATTTGATGAGAAATGAACAAACTAATTTTCCGATTGGAGTTTATCGCTCAGTGAGCATTTTACTCATTTGTTGAATCTATATGATTTCATGCAAATTGGCTTTTCACTATTTTCTCGTGACCCAGATGGCCGATCGATCTCAAACTTCTACAGGTTTGTCAGTTTATGTATATGGTGGATTACATAAAGTGCTTACACTGCCAGCAACTGTTTTGTTAGCAAAAACCAATTCTGTAATGTTCCTTTAAGTTTCAGGCCCTGAAGCGACATATTTAGTGTCCAAAACTGGAAAAAAACTACCCTTTCTACCTGCCCTTTAAGCCTTTCTGAGTGACAACCTCCAGCTGTTTGAGAGTCTTCCTCAGCCCCATCAGTGACTCTTTGGACTTCTGGAACTTGCTGTAGGCACTTCTAGTGTTGAGCTGGAAGATGACCTTCCCAATGATGTCATCGCAGCGGGAGTACAGGAACGTGTTGACGTACTTGGGGCCGAAGCGTTGCACGTTGCGTTGAGAAGGTCGGATGTATAGGCACGGTTTGAAGTCCTCCTGCCCCTGCAGCGGGATACCATTAATAATAATAATATGGAGCATTTATATAGCGATATACGAAGAACAGAGCGCTTAACCGTTCCATTTATAGAAGACTGGCGTGCATTCCAATGCAAACCAGAAAAATGTGTCATGTATGATATACAAGACACACAAAATGTCTGAAAATGTAACTTGAGTAACCAATTGTGTGTGTCTTGTACATCATACATGACACATTTTTCTGGATGTCATCTTTGATGCTGAAGTAGGTCTAGGTCTACCCTAACTTCTATTGGGGATGACAGTTATTAAACCTTTTCAGTAAGGTAGTTACAGCCCAAGGAATCTCAAAAGTACATCAAAAACGTAACATGAGTAACCGTGGAATTGCCCAGAGGGTCTTTTCCAAACCTAGGGCTTGGGTTCAGGCTCCGGCTTGGACTCTGGCATTATTCCTTTACCTTGAGTTGCACCTTAATGAAGGCAGTGATCTGATTCTGACGATCTTCCCATGTCTCCTGTCCTTGTTCCTTAATGATCTGCCTTAAGTCTTCCTCACACACCTAACAAGAAAAAAATAAACACAATCCAGGGATGAGAGAATAGTGTCTGTGAAAATTCCTCAAAAATGGCTTGCGGCCCTGGGTCCCACCCCCTACCCCCTTTTCATTTTAGACTCTGAACCCCGCAGATTTTTTCAGTTTTACAGATTTTGTGCATCACCAGAAATACAACAGATTCTTTGGACACAATTTGGACTATTTATCCCATCCTTTTGTGACTGCTTTACTTCTTTCAAGATAATGTTAATGCTCAAAGGAGAGTTTGAGGAAACCCTGTAATCAGATAAAAAAAACTAAAAAATTCACACCCTCGTATCACAAAAATCAATGCACTGTACATGCTAAGTAAGACATAGTTTATTTGAATTACAGACAAATGCTGGGAATTTAACCCTCCTACTCTTGGTGCCATTTTCCAGCGGGTTGACCAACCATTTGAATTCATCCCACTGCACTTAAATAAGTTAACAGATATTTCACTTCGTGAAAAGGCAAAAGTCGTACTACACGTGTTTTGCAATGTATAAGGTGGTGTATTGTGATTCGTCACTCCATAGAAATGCAAAATGGCAAATCTAGTGACACGCCGGTCATGCTAACTAGTGTAATAACAAAACTATTATATGTTAGCTCCTGAAACTTGCTGAAAATTTTAACAAAATTACCCCCTCGCACAGTCAGCTATTTGAGAGTAGAGCCTCGAATCGGGGACAGCAGTGAGTAAAAGCATTACATAACTCTGTATTGTCTTGTAATGTGTTGACACTTTCATCCAAACAGATACATAAATATACTACAAATGAAGCTTGAAGTCGAGGCTCTACACGCACATGGCAAATCCGTGCAAGTAGCAAATAATGAGTATATTAATAATTTGTACAAAAACTAATTTGCGAATTTTGTGGGTATTTTTTCACCCATATTAATGGTGCGACTGACCCCCCCCCCAAAAAAACTTAATCGAAAAGTCTACACAAATAAAATCACAAATCTTACCTCGTAAGTATCTTTGATGACCGCGGGTAACTCTTCACCCAGCTCGTACTTGAGGCATATATGCAATGACTCGTAGCTGAGCTGACCAATGGAGAGGCACGTTGAGTTTATCGACTGCGAGTTAATCGACCAACGACCCATCACCACCACCACCACCCATGCAGTGAATGACAACCAGCATGGAATGTGGCAAGCACAAGAATGACACATGCAACGAAAACAAAAACAATTTAAATCAATTAGTCGCTATTATGCATAATTTTTTTGCAATACTTCAGCCAACGATTTCACCAAACTTTACGCAACTGACTTGCACAACATTTATTGCATAAATTGTGCACCACTAACACAAGAAATCTTGCG
The DNA here is from genome assembly GCA_032158295.1 of Pycnopodia helianthoides. Lineage (NCBI taxonomy): Eukaryota > Metazoa > Echinodermata > Asteroidea > Forcipulatida > Asteriidae > Pycnopodia > Pycnopodia helianthoides. The sequence continues at coordinate 13,025,205 of CM063259.1, forward strand.
GACTTACGCAGTTGCGTAAAGTTTTGTGAAATCGGCTGCAGCCCTTCATTTGAAGAAATACTAGAACGACTCTAAACTGTTCTTCTTAAATTATTGAGGAGAGAGCTCTTTGCACCCCTCAGAACCAAACTTCGCATATTAGTCTAAAATGTGAAAATTAAAAACAGGATTTTATCTAATCTAACTAACGATGTTTAATCTAAGCACGTAAGTACCTCTGCATGTATGTGTATGTATGTATTGGTTTGCAGGATTGGATCGGTTGATTTTTTTTTCATGATCAAAGCTACTAAACACCACATCAGTTGGGATTTTTGTCTTCAAATTTTTAAAATCCATTTAAATTTCAATGAGCGCGGCGGGGACTGATTGCATGCACATACACTCCTCAAAAAAGGTGTGATTTAAAAAAAAAAAAAGGTTTTCCCTTAACAGTGATCCGCTGGTCCCATGCAAAGCACAACATTGATAAAGCTTACGGACGAGTTATACATGTATGGCGAGCCAGTCACTGGAAAGTCACTGCCTAATTAATTATTGTCACACCCCGAATAATTGTATGTCAATATTTTAAAATGTCCCAACAAGTCACGGACTGTCACATACATACACCTCAGTTATTACATGTTTGTCACTTAAAGACCCTGTACACTATTGGTGAGATCGAAAAACACAATGTTCACAGATTCACACATAACTTACATGAATTAAAGTAAGTAATGGTAGAAAGGGTTCCTTAAAATATTTCTGCCTAAAATGCTATCGTTTCTGAGAAACGAGTAAAACAATAGTAATTATCGCGCGCGATAATTTGAAAAAACAGAAAACACATAAGATCTCTTTTCACTATTTTCTCGTGACCTCGATGACCAATTGAGCTCAAACTTTCACAGGTTTGTTTGTTCATGCATATGTTGAATCACACAAAATGTGGACACTGATTTTGAGCTGTTACCAAAAGTGTACAATACCTTTAATGGGAAGGTATGTACCTTTGGTAATTACTCCCAAAATTATGAATTAATTACCATCAAAACGGCCGCAGTGCTTCTTACCAAGTAAGTTTTTACGGTTATTAATTTTTGGAGTATTTGCCAAAGGTATACTCTGCCTTTAACAAAATATATTTTGCTGTAATCCATTTAAACAAAAAGTAGGTGATGAAATTTTCAGTCTTTCTTGGGTTCACGATTGTTTTTTATTTTAGTTTACCGCTAATGAACATACTCAAATTATTGCCTCCGATAAAATACTAGAACTAAAATTCCCGAAAATAAACCCAGTTTTAAACGATGTTTAAACTTAGGATGGGGATTATTACAAAAAGATTGAAATACTTGAAAACTTGCGATATTTTTGACCACCTGAGGGCGTGTGTGAACCAAATTTGCGTGACGCCAAACAAGTAAATCAAAGTGTTTTTTTCAATGTTGTCATTGATGCAAGAAAAAAACATACAAGCGGTCAAAATAAGATTAAACTGTAATTGCGATCAAGGGATTTCACCCTTGAAAGCGCCCTCATGTGATCAAATTAATGCAGTCATTAATAATAATAACTAGTTCTTATATAGCGCATTTCACAATAACGTATCAATGTGCTTTACATTAGTGCCCTGGTCATTGGGCCAATAGCATTCCTGTAATCTTTCTCAGCTCCCTGGGGAGTATACAGCCCTGGGCTGCCGTGGCGCTCCGAAGGCTTTTTCATACACAATATCAACCTCTACCCTCGCAGGTACCCATTTATACCCCCTGGGTGAAGAGAAGCAATTATGGTAAAGCATCTTGCTTAAGGACACAACCGTGTCACGACCGGGATTCGAACCCACACCCCGATGACTCGACCACCAAAACTTGAATCCGATGCTCTTAACCACTCGGCCACGACACCCTCAAGAGATCGTGAGAGGTGGTCAACCCCACCCCCGCCATCACCCTAGCTATGCCATTTAATATATAACTTGGCAAGTTGATGTAAAGTTTTTTACAACGGAAAGTATTAACGAAAAAATAATAATTTCCTCATGTAAATTTTTTTTTTTTACTACATGTAAATTGCATCATTAAAATGATAAATCAAACAAAACACCAACGGAGTGGTAAAGTAGAAGAAATAAAATGTATCGATTATTTTTGTACAGTTGAACTGAAACGTTAGGATAGAAACGACTATCATTGTGTGACCCACTCGTGTTTCTGAAGTTCAGTTCAATAATAACAATAAAAACAATAATAAAAAATAATAATAACAAAACTAATAGTGGGTTAGTAAAATGGCAAGAACCAATGCAGCGGCTATAGATGGATTGCAATACGCGTCATTGACCACCATCTTTGATGAATTGTGCACGCGTGAAGAGCTATCATTGGCTGAGAGTCGTGCGTAGCGCATATACGCACTTTTCCATCGTTTTACATCAAAGATGGCGGTCAATGACGCGTATTGCAATCCATCTACTGTTAGTTTATAATTTGCCTTTTGTTAAGATAGGAGAGTATTTCAACCTTCACGGTTGTTTTTTTTATTTTGGCTGCGTTTTTTTTTGTTCCCCTTTTGTTTACAGTTTAATGGTGGGGTCATAAATTGTTTTTTGTGAATGTAATGCTGATTTTTAGGCAAAATAAAGATAAAGTTTAAGCTGAATACTACTTGCTGAGAAAACAGCAAAAACCTGTCTCGCTGATTTCACAAAAACGTGCAATCCATCCGAGTTTAGCAAGGTGACAGTGGGTACCAGCCACATTTCTGGCCGCAGCATTCAACCGTCAGAAATCTGAGGAACGACTTATGCTCATATTCAAGCCCACATTACTTCGAAGGGAACCCTTTCTCAAAATAGTTTATACTATCAACAGCTGCAGTGCTTCTCACCAAGTAAGTTTTAATGGTTGTAAATTTTTGGAGTAATTACCAATCTATGACCCTACCTTTAAGTGTTCAGTTCAGTTTATTTTATTATATTATATCTTTTATTGTATTATACTAGCATCTTTGTGATAAATAAGCTCCTTGGAATTAAAAAGAAATAAATAATAATATTATGCACTTATAATGCACCATGTCAGTTAAGACACTCCATGTGCCAAATTATCAAATAAGGTAGAGGATGTTAAAAAGTAATTTTATGAGACGAACCAACCAAAAAACAAAACTTTTAAACGGAGATAAGGTGAGGTGGTTCATATCGCTGCCAGACCAGACCTAGACACACCGGGGCAAACCCCTTCTCTTTATGATAAGTGCATTAAACATTGCACGAGACCTAGGGCATTACGCCCCAACCGAAAGGACAGGGCAATTATGGTGTCTTGCTCGAGGAGACAAGAAGTGACGCTACTGGGAACACGATCCCACACTCCGACAACACCTGAATCCAAGTCCGGTGCACTAGACCACACAGACCCGACGACACTACCACAATGTAATCAAAGCGAGACTAGAAGGGCGCAAATAGTCTGATACCTTCCTGGTATAATGAGAAACTGCATTTGCTACTGCTACTGCACACAGGGAACATGTCAAAGATGGCAGCATGACGAAGGTCTACTTCCCCTCCTTAGGCTTCTCTTGGTCATCTGTGAGAGTTTCAGCATTAGAGGCAGGTTTCTCACCCTTTGAGCTTTTTCTGCTTAATACTTTTGTCGCCCAAATCTGCTTTGAGAAGCGTTTGAGTGCACCTGCTTGTGCCTGAGGTTTCGAATCGACCTCGCTTTCACCGACATTTTCCACCTGCCCAGTCACCCTCGAGGTGTCTCTAGGTGGCTGCAAGACAAGTGGATCTGTCTGGCTCTTAACATTAACTATACCAACCACTTCCCTCTTGACAGTCTGCCCTGGTTTGTCGGTAGTTGGCTTTGAGGCGAGTGGATCTGTCTGGCCCTCTACGTTACCGCTACCAGTCACTACTTTCTCGCCTGTCTGCCCATCGTTAGGAGCAGTCTCTTTATCCTTAAACTTTACCCAACCGAACATTTTTGTTGCAGCTATCTGCCCTCGAAGACCTGTGCCAGTCTTTTGGAGTGCCTGACTTATAGAATCAACTCCATCTCTACCAGGAACGTCCTGCTTCACATTCTGCACAGAGTCCGACATATGCTGTGAAGTTTGAGGAACTCTGTCGGTCTCAATATTGACTGAACGCACCACTTTTCCCTTGACAGTCTGCCCTGGTTTGTCTGTAGTTGGCTTTGAGACAAGTGGATCTGTCTGGCCCTCTATGTTCCCGCTCTTGCCAGCTTCTTTCCCGCTGGTCTGCTCATGGCTAGGAACAGTCTTTTTACCCTTAGGATTTACCCAACTGAACATTTTGGTGAGTGCCCGTGGTTTAGAATCCAGTTCATCTCTGCCTTGTACTTCCTCCTCCACATTCTGCCCGGGGTTGCCGGAAGTATGCTGTGAGGCTTGAGGTACTCTGTGGGTCTCAACATTACCTGCGTAGACCACCTTCCCCTTGTCCGTCTTCCCTGGTTCCTCTGCAAGACTTTGCATGGCAAGAGTACCTGTCCTGTCCTGAACAATTCCTAAATCAACCACTCCCTTCTTGTCAGTCTGCTCTTGATTTGCAAGGTTTGGAGAAGCTTTTTGACCCCAAGAATTCACCCACCCAACCATTCTTGTCAAAGAAATCTGTCCCGTCAGACTTTCGCTAGTCTTTTCGAGCGTCCGAATGTCAGAATCAACTTCATCCAACAGTCCTGACAGGTTTGCACGTTGCTTTGAGGTTGGTAAATCTGTGACAACGTCCTCTCTGCCCAACACATCCTTCTTGTCAGTTTGCTCAGGCTTGCCTGCTTCAGTTCTCTTCGAGGCACTTGGATCTGTTGGCCCCTGAACGCTGTCCATCTCATCCACACTGTTCTTGTCAATCTGCTCTTGGTTGTCGAGGCTCAACGAATTTCTTTTAACCTTATCGTTTACCCAGCCAACCATTTTCTTCATAGAGATCTGCCCAGGAAGACTTGCGAGAGTCTTTACGAGTGGCTGTTTTTTAGAGTCGACTTCGTCCATACCCGCATTTCCCCCATCAACCGTTTGTCCCGGTAGTTTTGCAAGTTGCTGTGAGGTTTGTGGATCTGTCAAGGCCTCGACATTGCCAGCTCCAGCCCCTTCCCCATTGTCATTCTGCTCTCGTTTGTCTGTTCTAGTTTTCTTTGAGTCACTTGAGTCCATTTGCCCCTGAACATTGTCTGTCTCGTCCACTTCCTTCTTGTCAATCTGCTCTTGGCTGTCCAGGCTCAAAGTACTTCCTTTAACCTTAGAGCTAACCCAACCGACCATTTTTGCAACAGACATCTGTCCCGGAAGACTTTTGCGAGTCTCTTCAATTGTCTGAAGCAGAGAGTCAACTTCGTCCATACCACCACCAGCCCCCTTCAATGTCTTCCCTTGTTTGACGGTGAGCGACTGTGGGCCAGTGTGACCATCGCTACCTTTCACCACAGTCTGCTCTGGCTTATCTGTGGATGGCTTTGAGGCGACTGGGTCTGTTTGGGTTATAGAACCGCCCTCGATCGTACCAACCACTTCACTCTCAAGAGTTTGCTCCGGACCGTCTACGGCCATCTGTCTGATCAAGGTCGGTTTCCTCCCGGAAGAACTGACCCTCCCGAACATCCTCCACATCCAAGTCAACTCTTGGCTGCTTCCGGGTGTTTGACCTTTTGAACTGACCCTATCTCTACCGACCGCTAGCCCCTCCTCAAGGTTAAAATGTTTTTTTTCAAATTCCTCTAAATCTTCATCAATCTCTGTGTTGTCTAAATCAATGTCATCATAGTCGAGTGACAATTGTCGGTGCAATTTTCTGTGTGCTTGCTCGGGCGTTTGTCTGGGTGTCTGATTGGGTGTTTGTCTGGGTGTGTGATTGGGTGTTTGTCTGGGTGTCTGATTGGGCGTTTGTCTGGGTGTGTGATGGGCGTTTGTCTGGGTGTCTGATTGGGCGTTTGTCTGGGTGTATGCCTCCTAGTCACCTGTGAATCCACAATGGACTGTATGGCTTGAAGAACTTCAGGGGGAGATATCTGCTCCAGTCGTCTCTTCAGCTTGCGGAATGTGTACATGTTGTCATTGTAGTAGGTGAACTTGCACTGTATCACAAAATAGTCAAATCATTATTTAAATTTTTTCCTCAATTTTTTTTATGGCCACCTTAGGAGGACGTCTGCCAAACTACTTTGTCCATATGCCATGTAAAAGTTTGGAGTTAATAAATAATGAATCCGCTGGAAATATACCCAATGCTATCCCCTCAATATAAAATTTAAAACATCTATTTCATTTAAAGTAATGCTTTCTGGGAATGCCCACAAAAACCAAGCCTTGCTCAGGATACATGTGTGACATCACTGTACATGTGACATCACCGGTGCGACGAGAAATGTTAAGAATCGCTAATTGTGCTACCACAACAGTACGTGCCTGTATGGTAGCAATGAAACAAGCTTAGCTCAGGATGTACTGCGTGTGACATCACTGGCGGGACGAGAAATGTTAAGAATCGCTAATTGTGCTACCACAACAGTACGTGCCTGTATGGTAGCAATGAAACAAGCTTAGCTCAGGATGTACTGCGTGTGACATCACTGGCGGGACGAGAAATGTTAAGAATCGCTAATTGTGCTACCACAACAGTACGTGCCTGTACGGTAGCAATGAAACAAGCTTAGCTCAGGATGTAGTACGTGTGACATCACTGGCGGGACGAGAATCGTTAAGAATCGCTAATTGTGCTACCACAACAGTACGTGCCTGTATGGTAGCAATGAAACAAGCTTAGCTCAGGATGTAGTACGTGTGACATCACTGGGGGGACGAGAATCGTTAAGAATCGCTAATTGTGCTACCACAACAGTATGTGCCTGTATGGTAGCAATGAAACAAGCTTAGCTCAGGATGTACTACGTGTGACATCACTGTACATGTGACATTACTGGTGGGACAAGAATCGTTAAGAATCGCTAATTGTGCTACCACAACAGTACGTGCCTGTACGGTAGCAATGAAACAAGCTTAGCTCAGGATGTACTACGTGTGACATCACTGTACATGTGACATTACTGGTGGGACAAGAACCGTTAAGAATCGCTAATTGTGCTACCACAACAGTACGTGCCTGTACGGTAGCAATGAAACAAGCTTAGCTCAGGATGTAGTACGTGTGACATCACTGGCGGGCTGAGAATCGTTAAGAATCGCTAATTGTGCTACCACAACAGTACGTGCCTGTATGATAGCAATGAAACAAGCTTAGCTCAGGATGTAGTACGTGTGACATCACTGGTGGAACGAGAAGTGTGAAAAAGCCCGGTCATGACACTTGTGCCCTTGAGCAAGGCACTTAAACATAATTGCTTGGTAAAAAGTTGGGAAGAGAGTGCATTCTGCTCTACCGGCCGGGCTCCTAGTGGATGATACCCATGCCTATATCCTTACGGACTGTGAAGGGGGGTAACCCTGTTTCAGCCCCAGGGGTAGGTGGCAACGTGCCCCTGGTGATAGTTGATTCGGGTCAACAGCCCAAATCAGTTAAGTGTAGCCCTCACCTTGAAGTGGCCGCCCGGCCTTGTGAGTTAGGCGATATCTCGTTAAAAAAAGAAAAGCTTATTCCTTTTGTGTTTCAGTTGCGTGGATTGTTTACACCCTGAGTACATCCCCATCAATGGGCAATCCTTCTTCGGTTGTGTCCGAATTCCTAGACTAGCCCCCCCCTCCCCCAAGTCATACCTACCCTCATGAGGGTCTTGACAAGCTTCAACTCTTTATTGGTTTTGGGTTTCAGCTTCTTCAGACGACTCACAGCCACCACAAAGGACGTGAAGTACTCTGCCAGATCCCCCTGCAAATGACAGAAAAATATACTGTTTTATGTATAATGTCAGAACTTCTTGTATTTCGAGTTGTGTCCTCGGTCAATGATGTCACGTCAGAGTCGTCCCCAGATCTTTTTGTCCCTCATGCAGGTAAAAAACTTATCTGCTGTCACAAATCCAGTGTCCCTTCTAAGTATGTCAATAGGTCAGAACTAATGTATAGTTTATTTGCATTAACCCGCCTCTTCTTGGTGACATTTTTACAGTGAGTCAACAAGCCATTTAAAACCATACAACTGCACAGGTTGTGTAAGGTGGCACAACTGCACAAAGAACTGTGTACATGCGTGTACTGTGCAGTGACGTAGCTGGGGAGAGGGGGCACAACGGGTCATGTGCCCCCCCCCCACCCATTGATGACCGTCCCCCCCACCCCCACCCCCAATTTGAAATCTTGACTTCTGAGTTTTAAAATTACCAGAATAAAAAGTTACATTTTATGAGCTTTTATGTAGTGTTTTCAGTGTTTTGAAAACTACACAGACAATGTATTTGTTTCTAACTCCGTTTACTTCATTTCTAACAGTCCCCAGCTGTCCATGTATCTGATTGCAGCAGATCTTACATGTATATTTGTATAATGTTGGACTTATTTATATGTATTGTTGTTATTGTGTGCCATTATTACTGCCATGAAAGATGTTATTGTCACTGATAAGCGAGCGCCACAAATTTCCTTATTGGACAATAAAATATAATAATAATAATAATAATAACAATGTGGTAGAGTGCGTGACCGAGTGATTACTAATATTGTATTAGTTGTATTGTTTTACTTGTAATGTTTCCGATATGTGTTTTACCTGATGCTTTGCCAGAGTTTGCATGTTGCTCCTGGATGCTGGTAAGGCTTTCGGACTCTCTCCTGCAATCTCTAATGCATCAATCAGCTGCTTGTACTATAAATTAGAGGAAAGACTGGTAATATTCAACTTTGCCCTAGACTTGTGTACGAGAATAATAAAATTATCATAGTCTGTAATCTATTGTGTGCCTTTCCGAGCCAAGCAGGCGCCCTACAGTATTACTACCTCTGTTCATTGGGCCATAAGCATTCCTGAAACCATCTCAACTCCTTAGGAACATGCAGCACCGGCATCTAAATGGATTGCTAATCATTCACATCGACCATGTCTACCCTCGCAGGTACCCATTTACTCCTGGGTGATGAGAAGCAGCTATCATGGCTATAGTCAAGCGTCTTGCTCGAGGAACTAAGTGCCATGACCGGGATTCGAACCCACACCCTGATGACTTAACCACCAGAACTTGAGTCCGATGGGCTAGATCGCTTAGCCACAACACGGAGGAAACTATGCATAAACCTCTACCTTTAAAGAAAGAGTCGACAGATTTTTAATTTTTTTTAGATAAGAACCTTGGGAAGCCAGGCGTCAATCTTGTCTTGGAACTTGACGATGTTGTCGAAGAGTTCATTCATCTGCATCACACAGTCCTCAGTCTCCTCTCCCTTGATTGACGCCGTGTAGTTCTGAACTTGGACAGTCTCCAACGCCTCACGACAGACTGTACAAACGCGTACATAGTGACGTATGTCGGGCTCTAGTTCCGGACTCTTGGGTGAGGGGTTAAGAGAAAATCAAAACTCAGACCTTGAAGGCTGGAAAGGTTTTGTAGTTGAAAGGGGCTCAGTAAATTCCCTGGTGAGGGGCACTTGTTTGAGGGAAATGTCTGAAGGGGCATCGTGGTAGACCATGGCAAAATTAAGGGGCAGGCCCCGGTGCCCCTTGAAATGTTCCAGTAGAAATGTACACTTCCCTCACAGGGGTGTCTTTTACTAAAGAAAAACTGCCACGCCCTTAAAAGAGGGCACCGCGGTAAACTATGGCAAGAGAAAGGGGCAGGCCAGGACCTCATGGAGGTAACAGAAGCAATTGCCTCCATGCCTCACGGCATTGCCCTAGTGCCCCTTTGAAACATTCCAGTAGAAATGTACACTTCCCTCACAGGGGTGTCTTTTACTAAGGAAAAACTGCCACGCCCTTACAAGAGGGCACCGCGGTAAACCATGGCAAGAGCTTTCTCTTGCCTGGACCTCATGGAGGTAACGGAAGCAATTGCCTCCATGCCCCTTGGCACTGCCCTGGTGCCCCTTTGAAACGTTCCAGTAGAAATGTACACTTCCCTCATAAGGGTGTCTTTTACTCAGGAAAAACTGCCACGTCCTTACAAGAACAAAGCACAAGACCTGAAAGTCTATTCATAGACATCTTCCCCTCATCAACGGCAATTCTCTGAGGAAAATGAAACTTGTTTTTGAAATGAACAAATGCGAACCCCGCCCCCCTCCCCCCCCTCTCTCTTAAAAAAAAGGGAAGCTGTTGATACAGTATTTGTACAATGTACAGAAAAGATACAACACGAGTTGATACGAATACCAGTACGACTACAGACAAAAAAGAATTAATTGCAATTAGTTTTAGCCTTCGAGAGAGGGTCGAACGCCAGGCCATTAGCTATTTTCTTTTTTGCTTTTATACCTTAGGTTCTTTTGATTGGTAATCAGTTTGAAAACAGCTAACTCTATTTTCTGATTTAACCCTCCTACTCACAGTGACTCTTGGCAACATTTTCCGGTGAGTTGACCAACCATTTGAAACCATTCGACTGCCGCGGTTGTGTACGGTGGCACAACTGTGCACAGAACTAACTGTGTACTGTGTACATGCATTCCCTCATGGTATCATATTGCAGGCTGGCATAGTTTATCTATCATTCAAAACCACAGTGAATGGTATTGAATGGTCAGACAGCATGAGGGTTAATACAATTCATTCATTAATAAATCAGATAACACATGACTTACCCCTATGACTTTGATGATGGCCCACCTGGCATGCTTCCCATCTTGGTCTTGACTGCATTTGTCCGGCACATACAGGAGCAGGTCGTTAACGGAGCAGGAGATGCAGGCCAGACGACCACAGATGTAACAGTTGTGCTTCTTGTTTGTCATGGTGAAGGGGGTGCTGCAGAACTGACAATTCGGACCGTCGGACTGCAACGAACAAATGCCAAGTCAACCTAATTGGACCGCTTGAGACACAAGAGGGCAGCAGACATACCAGGTCATTTTTACATTACTTCTGGTAAGGTGCGCATTTCCCAAGACCGTCAGATTTACCTGGTTATAAGACCTGGGCCCAATTTAATAGAGCTGCTTTAGCAGAAAATATTACTTAACAATTGTTTGCTATTCAGCAGAAAGGAGCATGATACCAGTCACAAATTGTACATGAGACATGGTGGTTTGGCTGGTAACCTTATTCTGGTAAACATAATTTTGTTGTGCTTAACTGCTTTTCGCGCTTAAAGGTATTGTAAACTTTTGGTAACAGCTCAAAATCAGTGTCCACATTTTGTGTGATTCAACATATGCATGAACAAACAAACCTGTGAAAGTTTGAGCTCAATTGGTCATCGAGGTCACAAGAAAATGGTGAAAAGAGATCTTATGTGTTTTCTGTTTTTTCAAATTATCGCGCGCGATAATTACTATTGTTTTACTCGTTTCTCAGAAACGATAGCATTTTAGGCAGAAATATTTTAAGGAACCCTTTCTACCATTACTTACTTTAAATCATGTAAGTTATGTGTGAATCTGTGAACATTTGTGTTTTTCGATCTTACCAATAGTGTACAGGGCCTTTAAGCAGCTCTACGAAATTGGGCCCTGTAGAAATTCACGTATCAATTTGTTACATTGCTAGCTGTTCCCACTGCCGAGTCCAATTTTAAGAGAAATCTTTACAACGACACCTCCATTTCATACAGACTAAATGTCCAAAGTTCCCCCCCCAAAAAAAACTAGAACTGCGCTTACAGTCCAAGCATCTGGTTTCTTCCATTCCGGGGTACGAGTCTTGACGAGGCTCGGCACTTTACTGACGTGACTCTTGAGGGCGCTCAGTTTCCTCATCAAGATGTTTTTTCCTGTTCCTTCCTCAGACTCTGGGGAACGAACTTCCTGAGACGGCATGACGTTCTTCAGGTTCTTAGAAAACCCCTCCACGAGGCGCCGACACTCTTTTTCAAGATGTGCTCTAAAGTATTAGGAGAGAAAAAAAAGGTCCAATTGTAAATAAATCTTCACAAACAAAAAAAACGAAGGAGACTTTGGTTCCTTGGAAGAAACCAAGAACCAAAATAATGAGGAAGGTATGGAGCTCTGAATGTGCCATCCCACTAATAGTAAAACAGTCTAGATTGTAGGATGGAGGGAAACATTCACCAGGCAAGGAGTTCCAAAGAGATGCAGTAAGTGGAATCAAGCTGTTGGAAGGCTATTTGTTCTACATCTCGTCAAAGCGAGAGTGTATGGATGAGAAGAAGCAGAAAGCCTGGTTTCACGCTCAGACGCCCTGATAGGAGGAACCAGGTCGGACACACTGGTGGCATATTTACCATGAAAATATCTGTAGAAATGGCAGAGGCTGGCTGCAGACCTACCATTGGAAAGAGGTTATAGTGTTTATAACTAGTGGAGAGTTTGAATCGGAGAGCTCATAAGTGACAACGTTCAGAGTCTCATATAGTTACCTGCTTGGCTTTTGTGTTGTGTGCCCGACTGCCTCGGCATGAGCCAAGAGAAAATCTCTACGCATTTCATGAAACGTTTGTGTCCAGATGCGAGCCTGCCCGGGTCCTTGGGTCTCAGAATTAAAACACTCTGAGCAAACCTACGAGAGACCAAAAATCCATCAATAGTTTCTTCACTTTTTTTATAGAAAAGTTGAATTTAATTAAGAGTAAAAAAATTCAAGAAAGGTCAGTGGCGGCCCAGGGGCTGAATAACAGAAAAAAACATCAAAACTCACATACATTCATGAAAAACATGTAGACATAAAAAATTCGAATAGTTGAACATCATATACTTGAGTTTAATTGAGCAAAATTGATAAAATTCAAAGGGCAAAACCAAATGTGGTAAAAATATTAAGCCAAAAGCTCATCAACTAAATCATAATAACAATCATTATGATAATGTATATTTTTTATGTGCTTTTTTCAAGCCAAGTAGGCCGCACACTATTGTTGTTATTATCAGCATTCCTGAACCCATCTCAACTCCTTAGGAGTATGCAGCACCGGCAACAAAAATGAGCGCACAGCGGACTTACCATTCAACATCAACAATCTCTACCCTTAAAGGTAGCCATTAACTCCTTGGTGATGGACAGCAATTTACATGTATAAGGACAAAAAGCATCAGGATCAGGATTTGAACCCGCACCCCGACGGCTTGGCCACCAGACTTCAAGTTCAATGTGCTGCTTGGCCACAACACACTGCCAAAACTGTTAATTAAACGCACACTTCTGCCAACAAAACAAGGAAATCATATCGTCAAGTCAAAGAAACTTGTAAGTTTACTTACCATGAAAAGTTTACCATTAGGATCATACTCGGCTGTAGGAGACAGTTTCCTCTGAAACGATAAACATCTCGCACAAAACACCTCACCGCATCTAAACACAGGAAAATGATTCACAATAACTTAGAAGATGACAGATTCTAAGGGACTTGTCTTACACCACATTTCCAAAAAGTTGTTAAGCACAGTTTTCTGCTTAGGCAGCTCTATGATGTTGGCCCTTGCCATAGGGTCATTGCAGATTTGAATTTCTAAAAATATAACGAGCTATTTTCAAATTTGTCAAAATAGCTGCAAATTGCTTGCACTTTCCACGCTATTTCTTCCTCCAATGTAATGGAAACACTTTTTGAAAGATTTTCACAGAAGAATCTGAAACCTCTTGGCCTCTTCCGTAAGATGTCTCAGAGGAAAAAATGTACACAAGCCAACAGCTGTTTAGATAGTAACATTTTTATAGCCCATGTATTTGCATGGAGAGTGAAAAATGAGTTGTGCATACATACTCAAACATCCGTTGTTTTGTTATTTGGTAAGCATGGCTTCCTGTCAACAAGGTTTCTCCTTGCCAAAATGCTCCTGTACTTTATTCCAATAAAGTCACCAAGAGTTATTTGTCGGTACAGTTTACATTGTGTTAAAAAATGCCATTGTCAAATTTCAGCCCCGGGCTCTTGGACTAGTATAAGGGCCGGCCATAGTCCACAAGCTTTGCTTCATAATTATGGATCCCTTCCCAGTATCACATTTCCTTTATTAAATTCATTTTTTACCCTTACACCAATGTATATAAAGCACTGCATACTCGGCACTTTCCCAATTACTGTGAAAAAAAACACAGGCATGTTAATACTCGAGTGGGATTTGAACCCACAACCTTTGCCATTCTTGAGCAGATGTCTCACCGACTAGACTGCCGAGATTGCTCGGTTGCTAGAGGCGGTTCAAATCCTATAATTTACATTTAAATTTACTTTATTTTCATTTTTGTAATTTCATTGACACTGTAAGTTTTTGTGATAATACTTTCTTCGGTTTAGTACTGTGGAATAAATGAATCTGCAGAAATCAGGAGATTTATTTCTTACTTTCTGCAGTGATGTCTCCGGAGAGTCAGAGTGAACTTGGCCTTACACTTGGAGTTAAAACACCTTGACCTTCGACTTGAGTTGACCCAGTGCAACCTTGTGATTGCTGTTAGAACAAAAAGTAGCAGTGGAATAAAAACTATGTAGGCCTAACCTTTGTATACAAAGAAAGAGAGCGACCTTGTACATTCCAGGACCTTTCTGGCAGGCAAGAGACTACACTGGTCATATGGGAATTTTTTACATTTTGTGTCATAACTTCCACATAACTTCAAGAGTTATATAAAAAGAAAAACAGATGAACAAGTTTTCAGGTGTGCCCCCTTTCGTCATGAATACAAAAAGTTTATTAAAAAACCAGACCTTGCGAAATGTATGATTTTAAGTTTTGTTTCACTGAGCTGGGTACAAAACCTTGCCTGCAGGAAGTCCAGGCTCTGTGGCTCTTTTGTAAACATGGTCTACAACACAATACAATTTAATCAATGGTAAAAGTCAGTACTGATAAAAAAAATCTCTGTGCTCATTGTGTCCGCCTGCTGTGCAGAGGACTGATGATGGTGCTCATTTTAAAACAAACATCCGTGGAAAACCAGACTGTTTTTTTAACAAAATATCCCTTTCCAGTGCCTTGCAAGCTCTGGTTTCGACTACTTTCTCTGTAAAAGTTGCATTGTTCATATTCATCTACAAAAACATTTAAGGCAAAGCATTTTTATAAAGCCTTTTTTTACAAGAGCGGACTCAACCGATGGCTACAAAAGAGTTTCAAGACAAACAGAAATACATCAAGGAGTAAAAACAAATTGTGAATGAGACGTTCCTGAGAATATCAGCCTGTTCTTCTAGTTAACAAAACACCCTTCTCCAGCGCCTTGTTTGCTTCGAAAAAATAACTATTTTCTCTGCGACAGCCTGTGCCTTGCCCATATTTATTCAAATAGTTCTTTGTTTAAAAACAAGCCTGTGGGCCGCCAAAGGGCGAAGTCAGCCGCGGCGAAAATGCACCGCAGACATACGTCAAAGAGTAAAAAAAAAATCTTGAAAAAGTCAGTCTATAGAAAACCAGACAGGCTTTTTCAAATGCTGACTTTCTCTGTGAAAGTTACCTCTGCCCATGTTTGTTTGTTTGTTTCTTTTAGAGGCAATCACACATACTTAAAGGAACATTACAGAATTGGTAAGAAAAAAACTTGTAAAATATACTTTTTGATCACAGATTTACATAAAACTTACACGGTCTAATGATGATGATAGTAGAAAACATCCCTTGAAATATTTCTGTCTGAAATGCCATATTTGATGAGAAATGAATAAACCAATTTTCCGTTTGGATTTTATCACTCAGTGACTGTGAGCGCTTATTCATTTGTTGAATCTATATGATTTCATGCAAATGTGTAATCGGTTTTTCACTATTTTCTCGTGACCCAGATGGCCGATCGATCTCAAACTTAGAGGTTTGTCAGTTTATGTATATGGTGGATTACACTGCCACCAACTGATTTGTTAGCAAAAACCAATTCACGTATGGCACCTTCAATGGCCTGCCTTTTACTGCTTTTGTCCCCCTTGTATGCATGTATGTGTGTTGTCTTGTCATTTAGCCTTCGAGAAAGACTCTGCTAGGGTCGAAACGTCAGGCCACTAACTAATTTTTTGCATTTATACTACAGGTCCTTTTGGTTGGTAAGCAGTTTGCAACAGCTAATTCTAATTTCTCAAAAACCAATTCTGTAATGTTCCTTTAAAGAGGAAGGGAAATTACCAATTCAACTTTGTGATCAGGGTTCTGCCCACAGTGGTCGGTGCAGGAAAACCCACCCGGCACTCAGGATTCTCCAACCACCACTGGCAGAATTATCTGTTTCAGACCACCACACATTTTCCAAATTTTTTAGTTACACTTGCAATTTCCTTTCAAAAAGTTTTCAACGAAATGTAAAATTGGGTATTTACCAGTAAAAATGGTATCCGAAGCCATTAATTTTGAGCACTACTGATCCATCTCGCAATGGTTTCCAGGGAAACATTTTTCCACCACTAAAGAAATCCTGGGCAGAACCCTGGTGATGTACTCATTTTCTAATAGGTAGAGTCCTCATGTGAGTTGGGAAAAAATAATTGCAAGTCTCTAACCTCTCGTTAAAAATGGTGTAAACTGCCGTTGTATTTGATACCCTTCCAGTGCAAAAATTGGTCAACATCCCAAACTTCTGATGACATCATTCTGAGAAAAATGGGTCTCTACATTTTTATACGGGGGATGTTTTGGTTCATAACTGACTTTCGATAATAATTAACAGTTAAATTGGCCTTGATTTTGACCTTTTGACTCAAACAAAATTCTTCCATGGAATGTAAAGATTCATTTAAGTTGTTGAAATCCAATTGACGTCATGTTTTAAATTTTGCTCTGAAAGAGTAATTTTTTAACCTACTCACATGGGGACTCTTGGAAAATGAGTACACCACAAAATTGAACTGGTAATTTCCTTCCCCTTTTCCCAGAAAGACATGAAGTTAGATAAAAGCCTGTGGAGTGTCACGAGTGTGGATAACCAAAGGCGCCAACTCTAGCTTTATCTCAAACTGATGATACTGGATACACGCAAACAGAAATACATCAGGAAATAAAACAAAACTTGAAACAAACAAAAGAGAGAGACTGGCAGGGCTCGAATTTGGGGGGAAAATCCACAAGACCACAGGACTTGTATCACAAAATGTTTACTGGACCAGAAATAATTTTACAAGACCAGATTCAAACTGAGAAAAGACTTCCTTGCACATTTTAACTTGCAATTAATTAAACAAGCACTACGACATATAAGAGCAGATTTACCTCATTTGTCTTTAAGGGTATTAAGTTTATTTCAAATCATTACAAATTCAACATAGTTTGTTTCTGTTCAAGATATTCTAGAGTGAGGTACATGAATTGTCATTGAATTTGACAACACAAGACCGCCGGACTTGTTCGCTCGTGAGTTTACTGGCCCAATGCTAAAATCACTGGCCTCGGGCCTGCGGTCCAGTGTCAAATTCGAGCCCTGTGAGAGGATATCATACAGCACAAAGATAACAAATAAAACACTGTACAAGAACACAAATCAAATATTGTGGCCAATGCACCCGTACTACCTCCCAGAACGGAGACAAAAATAGATAAAAACTAGCCGTGCGTTTGTTGCATATCACTGGGGTTTGGGTTGCCACAGTCCATGGTGATTAATCATAATAATAATAATAATAATAATAACTGTATTTATATAGCGCCTTTCGCCAAAGGATACAAGGCGCTCAGTATTTTTACCTGCCATGTATGTGGAGCTACGTTTTGAAGTATGAGACCTATGCATTTATAGCACAATGTAATGGTTTACAAGGTGCGGTGGTGCAATATGCTGCCAATCAAACCAGGAACACCGGGGCGAACCCCTTCTTTTTTCGTTAAGTGCACTGGGTTCTTTTACGTGCATTACACAACACACAGGACCAACGGCTTTACGTCCCATCCCAAGGACGAAGCAATAATGGTTAAGTGTCTTGCTTAAGGACACAAGTGTCACGACTGGGACTCGAACCCACATTCTGCTGAACAGAAACACCAGAGCTTGAGTCCGGTGCTCTTATCCGCTCGGCCACGACACAATCATTGTCCAGATGTGAAAATGTCGAGTTAAGTATGGAAATGGAACCTTAATGCTTGACGACAGTTGCATTCAACAAAAATCTCTTCTCCTATAGACCATGTGAACGTTGTTTACAATAAGTGTGACCTTGTAAATTCTTTGAGTATTCTGGCAGGCAAGATACTACACTGGTCCTATGGGAAAGTTGACATTTTGTGTCATAATTTCCACATAAAACCAAGAGTTATGAAAGTAAAAGCTGGACAAGTTTTTAGATGTGCCCCCTTTCATCATATCAAAAGTTGATAAGAATTAGACAGTGCAATCTCCATAAAATACAAGATTTTATGCCTTCTTCCATTGAGCTGTGTACAAATCGTGCCTGCAGGAAGTCCAGGCGCTGTGGCTCTTTTGTAAACATGTGATGTCACAGGTCACATCGTCTATACCTAACGATTCCATTGACAAGAACGAACGTTCAATCTCTCCACACAAGTGGACACTACACGAGTTCCAAGTTGTTTGAACCAATTGAATGAACGAAAGGTCCAAAGGTCGGAACAACGCGTGCCTGGGGACACAAAGGCTCTGTGGTGTACAGACCGCATTTAATGTACAGTGCGTTTTAAGGGCAATGTACACAGAAATGGCCGACTGTGCTTCACAATACGTTTACGTGTGTTTTTAAATCGTTGATATCCTCACCAAAGGATTTAAAAATCACTTGATTGAGCTGCTGCACGATCTAAGTCAGAGTACAGGCTTTCAATTGGTGTTTTGTTCGTGTACTTTAAGACTGACGTTCCTCAGATCGAACCATCACAAATTTTGTGTGTTGAAGTTATGAAAATTGCTCGGATGGAAAAATAATAATTAAACAAATCAAAATCTTGACGAAAACAAAGAAGTTTTGGCGGATGGCCGAAAACCCCCAATTAGTCACCCTCCCCCCACACCCCGACAAGAAGGGAACCAAAACAAAATGCCCTGCAGTATGTTTCCTTTTTAATACACAAGTATACTAAGCAAACTCAAAGTTCAACATTATTAACCCTCCTACTGTCAGTGACTCTTGGCAACATTTTCCAGTGAGTTGACCAACCATTTGAAACCATTAAACTGCCAAGGTTGTGTACGGTGGCACAACTGTGCACAGAACTAACTGTGTACTGTGTACATATGCATTCCCTCATGGTATCATATTGCAGGCTGGCATAGTTTATCTATCATTCAAAACCACAGTGAATGGTATTGAATGGTCAGACAGCAAGAGGGTTAAATTACTTTTACAAAAATCAGTAAGTCGCATCCCCTTAAGGTGATCCCTCTCCTGCTGCTTCCCAGGTTGTATCGTAAACTTGGGTGTGATCCCTGGTTATCCCTCAATTCAAGACATTGAAAAATAGGGAGACTGCCAACATAAGGCTAGATGGCTCAGTTGGTAGAGCACCGGCATGTTAATCCGGAGGTCGCAGGTTCAAATGCCACTCTAGTCAATTCTTCTTTGTTCAACCCAATATTAATTCAAATTTACCCAGTCGGTTCCCCTTGCGGTTTATAACAACAAAAATAGGAAATACTGTTGGTGAACAAGTTATGAAGAAAATGAAAAGGGAACCATGTGGGTTACCTTTGCTTCCCTCCGTGAAATCAAAGCTTGACGAGTCTTCGTGCTGACTGACAAACGTCTGAAGTTGGGTTCGAACCTGGGCTAACTCAACGTCATCAAACATGTCGTAATCTATTGACTTGCCGCGATGGGGGGCCGAAGCCCACGGGCTCTGATCAATCGGTGCCATGGGCGACATTAACGGGGCCGTTGCCGCGGCCATGATGCGTCAGCCGTGTGTCCTAGGATGGTGTTCCGACCCACATCATCTGAAAGGGCTTTATTAAATAAAATCAGAAAGTAAGCATTATGCAACTTTAGAGTCTGGTTTTGGGAATTTCTTTTCAGAGCGAAATTTGAAACCTGACGTCAGGAAACAACAAAAGCAAATATTTTTGTTATCATCAAAATTCAGGAATAAAAATTCTCTTTTCAAGAAATGTACCTAGACCACGTATTTAAAATGTGACACCATCAAACATTTTTTGAGTTTTTTTAGTATGTTTATCTGTCTAGATGCATATAAATTTACTTTTTACATTAATTTACTTACTATTGGCACTTTCATACAAAGGGGGTTGTTAACTCGTTGACTGCCAGTCATAGATTCGTAGGGCGTTCCCATTTGCCAAGTGCAGTGCGCATGCGTGCATACCAAATAGCTACTATACACACAAAAAATTGAACATACACATTCTAAGGATGTATGTCCTCACCACTGCCAGAAGCGTATTTGTTGCGTTCTCAGTGATGCCAGTGTATTCAATTAACAATACAAAGCCCTTTCATTCCCTACGAGTATACTCATAGTGGCAGAATCCGTTACACCTGTTACTACGAATATACTCGTAGGCGGCAGTCAACGTGTTAAAGACGTACTGTACTTCAATGCATGATGACGCAGAAATCTAGCCAGAGCCGTAGCTGTAGCCGCCAATTCGGACACAGCCTTACAAAGCGAAGAGCCTTTTTTAGACGGCGCGATCTACACCTTTACAAGTTAACTCTCAAAATGGCGAGTTCGGGCAGAAGCAGCCGTGTGTGAAGTCATTAGTGCCAGGGGTCAATACTAATAATAATAATAATAATAACTAGTTCTTATATAGCGCATTTCACAATAACGTATCAATGCGCTTTACATTAGTGCCCTGGTCATTGGGCCAATAGCATTCCTGTAATCTTTCTCAGCTCCCTGGGGAGTATACAGCCCTGGGCTGCCGTGGCGCTCCGAAGGCTTTTTCATACACAATATCAACCTCTACCCTCCGCAAACTTCCTCAAGAGTATACTCCTACATGGCTATCAGAAACAACAGGACGAAACCCTTCTCTCTGTTGTACAGGCGAGGCAGATTGGTTTATTCTGTATGGAAGACTGAAATGAAGAGCACCACTTTGAGGGGACAACAATTTTTGTATTGGAACATTCTGAGGGGCACCAAAGCAATGAACAAAAAGGCATTTGCCTCCGTGGTCTTCATGAAGTATAGACCTTTATCTTGCTATCAGTTACCAATGTCTAGGTCATGTTTCATTTATCTAAAAACAGTAATGAATAAATAGTATTCATTGCACTGAAAATGGAACCAGACTATTTTTTTTCTTCCAGCCTCGGTTTGGTTACATAACTTACAATGGTTCAGGTTGGCGAAAAATCTAGATGGCCACACCATGGAGCTCCTCCATGGCCACACCATGAAAAGGGTCTATTTTGTTTACTCCTAGAATTATGAGGTTCGATCCGCTATCGTCGATAGCAAATAAAACCTCATCATTCTAGGACTGGGAGTGGAGTATATTTTGTTTACCTGTACACAACTTCACACCGGTTTATCAATACTATGTAAAAGTTGCATCGATGATCAAGAATATCAGCTGAATTCAGCTGAAAAACATAGTGCTTTTAGTTTAAAACAAACATCGGTGTATATATTGTATGACCATGGCTCCATGGTATGACTAGTATGAGTCATAGATGAGCAAAACCAAATAATATTCCAGTATCCCCGATGCAAATTTAACAAAATAATTAATTATCATTTTTATTTAGACTTTGTCATTGTGAGAATGAGATAGATAAAAACATCATAGTCGTCAGTCTTACCAAGGTCCGATTCTTTCACAGTAAACAGAATTGTTTAAAGCTTGCTGTTCATACCGTTCATCATGCATCACTCACAACATGTATCAAGTCTAGTGCTAGTTCTGAGAGCCGCAGCAGAGGGAAATTTCAATATTACGGCAACAAAATATCATGGCGTAATGTGCTATTAATAAACACACAATAATTTCTTGCATAGCGCCACCTCGAGGCAGCTTTGTGCCATTGTGGGTTAGTTCCATAGAGGATTATAATAATAGCTCTATGGTTAGTTCCCGTCATTTTTTTTCGGGGGAGGGGGCGGCGCGGCGTGCGATTGTTGACCTCATTTAAACTGCACGAACTATGCAAAAACGGATCAATCAGAACGCTTCATTGTGGCCCTATGGTTAGCGTGTGGTATGAAAAAAAGCGGACGGCGTCCCAGGGCGGCGTCCTTAGCTCTGTGTAGGCCCTACGATAGGCCTATAGACCCTTATCCAAACCACCACGGCTTGGGCTGGATGGGCTCTGGCTTAGGCTTTTGAGATGTCCCCCCCCCCGCCCCCCTTTCTTCATATAAAAAATCAGACAGTGCGATCTCCATAAAACATAAGATTTGTTGTATTCTTCCATTGAGCTGTGTACAATGTGCCCACCGGAAGTCCAGGCTCTGTGACTCTTTTGTAAATATGCGATGTCACAGGTCACATCGTCTATACTTTGCAACTACATACGGGTCAGTTGCAATTGATTCCCGTTTGTTGTCAGGAACACGTTGCAGAAGTTGGAATTTGTCTATTAGGGCCTCGGCCAACCCTTCTTGCGACTGGTGCTTTCTTTCGAGACGTCGACTGATACCAACCGTCTTAACATCATCGTAGTTATGATACTTAAAGGAACATTACAGAATTGGTTTTGCTAACAAAACAGTTGCTGGCAGTGTAAGCACTTCATGTAATCCACCATTATACATAAACTGACAAACCTGTAGAAGTTTGAGATCGATCGGCCATCTGGGTCACGAGAAAATAGTGAAAAACCGATTACACATTTGCATGAAATCATATAGGTTCATCAAATGAATAAAACGCTCACTGAGCGATAAACTCCAATCGGAATATTAGTTTATTCATATCTCATCAAATATGGCATTTCAGACAGAAATATTTCAAGGGATGTTTTCTACTATCATCATCATTAGACTGTGAAAGTTTTATGTAAATCTGTGATCAAAAGTATATTTTACAATAACCAATTCTGTAATGTTCCTTTAAGTCGTCAACAATCGGAGACTGGAATGTTCCGACTGTGTTTTAAGCCGTGTCCCGAATTAAAAGCGAGAGATGGTATATAGCATTAATATCATTTCTTTTTTTTGTTTTGTTTCACTGTTTTCTCCAAAGCGCATTGCCCTAGGATGGGAAGTCAAAGTCTTTGATATCCTAGAATGGACCATTCACAGAGTAATGGGGTTTTGGGTTGGTTTTTCCCTCCTCTTTTTTCTTTGAGAGGCTGAAAAATAGTTTCACCCTATACTTTGTGCACACAATTCTAAAGACATACATACCTACACCCGGACCCAACCCTCTGATAAAATGGAGCCATCCGTTCTTTGAAAACATGCTGGCTTCCAGATATCTTGCTGGCAGCTTGCCAGCATCCCCCTCCCTCCCTCGCAAATCAAACTTTTTTAGGCTCACTGGGGAGCCAGTATTAGTGAATTTCCTGCTGTGTTTAATTCCTTGGGTTACTCCTGCACTTAAGGGTTTTAACGACTAAATTCTCTTGACTCTCGTTCTCCCATGTCAGAAGATAAAAACCGCCTGTACATAATCCTCGATGCAATTGTGTCTTAAGTATTAACAAAGATGAGTTTTAAGGTAGAACTATACCGCTATCAATGCTCCTAGAAACAACCTTTTACTCCACAGAAGAAAATGCGGAAAATGAAACTAAATTATAATCCGCACTGCTCTCTCAGTAAAGTTGGACAATGTTAACGAAAGTCAGCAGGGAAAAGACCAAACAGAAGGCCGAGGAAGGAATTGCAAACCCTACAATTTTGGTGGAATTGTCAAAAAGTATTTAAAGAAGATTGTCATTGTCAGATTGTGCTTTTACAGATGTGCTGATTTTTTTGCGTCGCTGTGTACGCTTTGTATTAATTCGTCTTTGCTTTAGGACGGATGAATACTTTTTTTCCGAGGATAGTGCGTAGGGTGAAGAGATAGAGATCCCTTGGTAAAAGGTAAAGGTACAATGTGAGATATTGGTACTAAACTACGGGCCGGGCAACGGCTCTTGGCGTTGTGGTGATGACGATGACGTTGTACCTTGTAAACTGTACCTCCCATCACACCCAGTATTTTGCACACCGTGTACCTCATGCATACCATGCTATATCCTGCACCTATAATCACAACGACAAGAGCCGTTGTCTACCTCGAAAGGCGCCAATTTTCTGCAAATTGGCTGCAGTTATTAGTATATTTTTTTCTATGTTTCAATTCTGCGCAGCCCAAGTCTGATAGACCACTCCACGGTGTCAAATTGTTCAACCCAACTGGTTTGAGGTCGTCCTGATCCTCTCCCTGGATGCGCCGGGGGAAAACCTGCGATCGCTGCAGCTGATAGTACAAGGTAAAATATTCAATATTATGTAGTATCTGCGAGAGAATTAAAAGTCAATCGCACAAGTTGTAAAATAATGATAAACACATTTGCAACCCGAAACGTAAACAACAACACTTGCAGAATGCGAAAACCTAAGATCAGCCACCAAATAAATAAAAAAAAACCTCAAACCAGTCGTGAATAAATTGACTCCACGTGAAGCAAATTTACGTTTTCTTGAATTGGATTCTGATAAAGGAGGGAACTATAGATTCCCATTGCATTTAATCTTTAACTTAAAAAAAAAACCTCATTGAGGAAAGACAATGCTCCTTTTCTTAATTTCCGTCATTTGAAAACGTGACTGCATTATTAAAGGACTTCGGTACGGCTACAACGACAACGTTGGAATAGGACTAGTAGCCACTGCCATAGCCATCAATTCCGCACAGGGTAGGTATGCGCTTGCGCGTGACTAACCTGTTAGGGAGTCCCAATACACGTACACGAGAACTGTCTTGTACGTACATGATAGCTATTTTGTACGTACACGATAACTGTCTTGTACGTACATGAAAACCATCTTGTACGTACGCAATAACAATCTTGTACGTACATGATGACCATCTGGTACGTACACAATAACTGTCTTGTACGTACATGATGACTATCTGGTACGTACACGATAACTGTCTAGTACACACATGAAAACTATCTTGTACGTACGCGATAACAATCTTGTTCGTACATGATAACTATCTGGTACGTACACGATAACTGTCTTGTACATACATAAAAACTATCTTGTACGTTCTCGATAACAATCTTGTACGTACATGATAACTATCTTGTACGTACGCGATAAGTCGAAAGTTATCAGGTATGTACACGATAGTTATTGTGTATGTACACGATAGTTAGTGTTATACGTACACGATAAAGGCGGGGTTTGTTTTTATTCATTCATCTGGCGGCACTACGCTTCCGTAAGTTGTTATTTCTTAGTACGTGGTTTAAAACAAACATCGAGTCTGCCAGTATATAAAAGCATAAAATGGTCATGCAGAGAGCTAGAAGTAGAAAATAATAATGAGTGCTTTTATTGTGTGTAATGCATTGTGTTTGTTCATCTCAGTGCTGCACGCCATCACTTACAGATTAATGCACTCGACTGGTGTATTGAGTCACATGCAAGACTTCTTCTACAATGCAGGTCAGTGGATGGGCAAATCAAAAATCACTTTCTACTTCTGCCGGTTGTGATGGTACATGTTTCTTGTACGGAGACCCAACGGCTATTGGAGCTCTGTACCTTTACGACCCACAGAAAGTGATTTTTATATTTTTTTCATCCACTGTTAACGAAATAATCATCCAAACACTGCCATATAGGGAACATATCTATCTAACAAAGTCCCAAAACTACAGGGAAAGTGACATTAATAATCAACATTATTATAATGTTTATATTTTATATATATCGTCGACACCACAAATTGACACACTGTACAAACCTTTTTTTTCAGCTGTTCACGTTTACAATGTTCATCGAGGCCTACAATTTTGTGAAGTTTAAACGCTTCAAAAGCTTTACTTTTCTAATAATGATATTGAGCATTGCAACCATTGCACAGAAAGTGACAATTTTCGTTTCCACGAACTGACACCCCAAACAAGATTCAAATAAAAAGTAACACAAGGCACGCACCAAACAAAAACGTTTCCACGAACTGACACCAACCTTGTGTGTGTAGCGCGCGCTGACCTACATTTTCACGAACTGACACACACGCAGTGTTGTAACACATTGGACGGTGACAGTTCGTAGCGTTAACAAACCTTTCTTACTTCATTGCTTTTTAATTTAGGACGAAAAGTAGGGCCTAGTCAAAAGCACCGTACATATGAAGTTCAAAGCATCAAGTAGCCACTGTAAAAAGAAAAGCTAGTCGAAAATACCCTAATATTTTTGAAGGAAAGTGGGATTTAAAAAAGCGTTCACAACTTTAGGTCTGAAACTGCTTTTTCACCGATTGTTACTTTTTACTGGTATCTACGTTTGTGTTAGTTCGTGGCGTCGGTGAAGATTAAACACATATCATTTTATCTAGCTGGTACAGATTTGTGTTTGTTTTTTAATATAATGAAATATACGGGCTTTGGCCGAACATTTTTGGTTTGGTTTTTCTTGTTGTTTTTCTAGATTTTAAAATGTATTGTTGTTTGTTGGGTGTTTGTTTGTTTGTTTGTTGGGGGTGTTGGGGTGTTGGGGTGTGTTTGTTTGTTTGTTTGTTTGTTTGTTTGTTGTTTGTTTGTTTGTTTGTTGTTTGTTTGTTTGTTTGTTTGTTTGTTTGTTTGTTTGTTTGTTTGTTTGTTTGTTTGTTTTTGTTTCCCGCTCATCACCCAACCAACCGGAACGGGGAACGATTGATCTTCTAATTGCTGTCACACCGATTCATAAATCATTAGCTGTTATTTTGGTCAGTGTTGGAGTCAAGACCTCAAAGTCCGAGACAGAGACTGAGACCTCGGCCTCCCCCTCAGACGGTGAGGGGGAGGCCGAGACCTTAGTCGAGACATGCTTTAGTTTATTGGTCCATTATTGTCAACCTCGAATGCCGTGTGCATCAGGATACATAACCATTCGCTTGATGATGGAGACTCGTATTTATAATTTGATCATTATTAATTTTTTAAAGGTCAAGAGCACAATTAGTAGATCTTTATTTCTTACTAAATCGGTGTGTTCTGTATTTCCATGGGAACGAAACGACTGCTTCGAAGAGACACGTCAAAGTGAAAAAACTGGGGTAAGTTTGGGACAGACTAGATAGAATCCCGATGAAAATGGAAAACAAATTACAAGTTTCTAGCCTCACGTTTAAACGGTGTTAATTTCATTCAATTTCAATACTCTCTCAAAGCGAAATTTGAAACATAATGACGTCATCGGACATGGAAAACAAATATGTCTGAGACTCTGTACATTAAGAGGAATTGGTGCGCCAGTCAAAATGAGGTCAAATTCAATGCCGTTTTGATTGAATATCCTCAAAGTTCAGGAATGAACTAAAAATGATATGTACCAAAATGTACATAACAACATTTCAGATGTGACGTCATCGACCGTTTTGGGGTTTGACAATAGTTTCACTTGAACCGGGTGTCAAACACAATGGCATTTTACAGCGTTTGAAGGCGAGGTTGGTTATTTGCAACTTCGTCCCCACTTTCCCCACTGTCTATCTATTGGGGGAAAAAAGTGGATCTTCGCTCTGAACTTGACCTTGGATACATTCTGCCAATAATCGAAGTATCGAGATATTACTGTTATGTTTGTCACGACAAGTGGCGACTTCTCTGTTTATTATTTTCGTGTTGGTAGTATCACCAGTGTAGAACCAACATGGCTTAGGATATTAACTGATGGACATTCGCTTTTTTCTGTCGCATTATACAGAAACTAAGTGTTTGGGGAACAAAGAATGATTTCTTTTTAAAAACATCACAGAGTTAGCTCAAAAAGCCAAGTTTCCGCAAAATTGATTTCGGCTTGCGACATATTGTGAACAGATGTGTGTAACATTTTAAAACTTGCAGGCGTTGAAGAAGAAGAAGAAGTAGAAACTATCTAAAACTAAACAAAAAAC
The DNA here is from genome assembly GCA_032158295.1 of Pycnopodia helianthoides. Classification (NCBI taxonomy): domain Eukaryota; kingdom Metazoa; phylum Echinodermata; class Asteroidea; order Forcipulatida; family Asteriidae; genus Pycnopodia; species Pycnopodia helianthoides. Next base: position 13,053,148 of record CM063259.1, read on the forward strand.
AACAAACAACAAACAAACAAACAAACAAACAAACAAACAAACAAACAAACAACCACCCCAACACCCCAACACCCCAACACCCCAAAAAACAAACAAACAAACACCCAACAAACAAATACATTTTAAAATCTAGAAAAACAACAAGAAAAACCAAACCAAAAATGTTCGGCCAAAGCCCGTACATTTCATCATATTAAAAAACAAACACAAATCTGTACCAGCTAGATAAAATGATATGTGTTTAATCTTCACCGACGCCACGAACTAACACAAACGTAGATACCAGTAAAAAGTAACAATCGGTGAAAAACAGTTTCAGACCTAAAGTTGTGAACGCTTTTTTAAATCCCACTTTCCTTCAAAATATCAGGGTATTTTCGACTAGTTTTTCTTTTTACAGTGGCTACTTGATGCTTTGAACTTCATATGTACGTGCTTTTGACTACTTTGCGTCCTAAATTAAAAAGCAATGAAGCAAGAAAGGTTTGTTAATGCTACGAACTGTACACCGTCCAATGTATTACAACACTGAAAAAGTGGATCTTCGCTCTGAACTTGACCTTGGATACATTCTGCCAATAATCGAAGTATCGATATATAACTGTTTTGTTTGTCACGACAAGTGGCGACTTCTCTGCTTATTATTTTCGTGTTGGCAATGTACTGAATAAAACACATGGTTGGTCGTATCACCAGTGTAGAACTAATATGGCTTAGGATATTAACTGATGGACATTCGGTTTTTTTTTTCTGTCGCATTACAGAAACTAAGTGTTTGGGGAACAAAGAATGATTTCTTTTTAAAAACATCACAGAGTTAGCTCAAAAAGCCAAGTTTCCGCAAAATTGATTTCGGCTTGCGACATATTGTGAAAAGATGTGTGTAACATTTTAAAACTTGCAGGCGTTGAAGAAGAAGAAGAAGTAGAAACTATCTAAAACTAAACAAAACAAACAAAACAAACAAACAAACAAACAAACAAACAAACAAACAAACAAACAAACAAACAAACAAACAAACAAACAAACAAACAAACAAACAAACAAACAAACAAACAAACAAACAAACAAACAAACAAACAAACAAACAAACAAACAAACAAACAACAAACAAACAAACAAACAAACAAACAAACAAACAAACAAACAAACAAACAAACAAACAAACAAACAAACAAACAAACAAACAAACAAACAAACAAACAAACAAACAAACAAACAAACAAACAAACAAACAAACAAACACCCCAACGAAATTACACCCAACAAATAAAGCTGTGACACTGGTATTTTTATTATTATTATGCATCAATTCACACAAGTCGTGCAATTAACTTATCACATTGTTACTCATACTCTACTCACTTTTACAGGTCACGTGACTCTACAAATACAGTCATTAATGTGACATTTTAACATTTTCCCCTCAATATAAATTTCGTGCTATTGGCCCCCTGCACTGACGTCACACCATGCTGGGAGTCAACATGCACGGGGCGTAAAGATAATGGTGCGAATCTATACCGCGCGCGCGTTGCTTAAAATGCGCGCACCACCACGTAGTAACGCAATAAGAAACTGTGACTCCTAAATGGCACAAGCAAGATTTACCGTGCTGGTAATGACGCCAATATGAGTCCATCAAGCCTTTCTTACTTAACAACTTGTACACGGTGCATTTTGTAGTCTGCTATCCTTTCATTCTACGAGCCAATAATATACTTTAAGAGCATTACATTCAATCTTAAATATATTATTTATATCACCGAGGAACAGGGAATTGAAGTAAAGTCATAGCTTTAATATAATTAAATACATACTTTTCATAATATAAAGCCTATCGGCGTCGACCGTGGTTTGTTCTGCATGACTTACAAAACATGTGCATACAAAACACAAACCATGCCTACCACTAGAGTACTGAGCCTGCCCGGTGGCAATTTTCTTTTTCGTACCACACTTGAGACAGGGGGTCAACAGTGAAGGGATCCGGGAAAGCGCCCATACCTTATGCGTGTACGCATTGGCTCTAGTGTGGTACGGAAAAAAAATTGCTGCCCGGTGAGGAATGGCCGGATGGATTTCTGTAATTTACGGTGGAATAAGGTTTTTTTGTTAGGATGATCTACCCATCAAGGGGACTTGGCAAAGCTCCCACAAGGGGATATAAACACCAAGCTGGCAACAGCCAATCTCTCTCACACAAACATTGGCTTAATGTCTGCGATTATGAATTGCACCAATCAAGAAATTGTGGTTCAGTAACTATAGACGACAACACTTATTCTGGTCATTGTGAAGTCAGCGGAATTAGCTCGGTAGGATTCGAACCCACAACCTTGTGATTGCAAGTCCTGCAGTCTAACCACTGGAACAAGTTGTTTTAAGTACAGTGAAATTTCTATTAAAACAAAGAAAAAAAAAGTTCACCGGCAGTCGATTGTTACTAATTTTAAAAGAAATCAATGCACGACAGACTTAGTCCAAGTCCGAACCACAAATCACTGTGTGAGGTCACCAATTTGAAATTACTTGTTCAACCTTACTATGATTTCACTTAAAGGAACATTACAGAATTGGTAAGAAAAAAACTAGTAAAATATACTTTTTGATCACAGATTTACACAAAACATACACGGTCTAATGACGATGATAGCAGAAAACATCCCTTGAAATATTTCTGTCTGAAATGCCATATTTGATGAGAAATGAATAAACTAATTTTCCGATTGGATTTATCGCTCAGTGAGCGTTTTATTCATTTGTTGAATCTATATGATTTCATGCAAATGCGTAATCGGTTTTTCACTATTTTCTCGTGACCCAGATGGCCGATCGATCTCAAACTTCTACAGGTTTGTCAGTTTATGTATAAGGTGGTTTTCATAAAGTGCTTACACTGCAAGCAACTCTTTTGTTAGCAAAAACCAATTCTGTAATGTTCCTTTAATTCAGTAATGAAAATAAAAACACACCACAAGTCAAGAAAATTCATTCAGCATCGTACCAATTATTCAAAGAGTAGTATTTCATCATTTCCATTTCAATAACGCCAACAATGTTGTGAGATTGTCAACTACATTACGGTTTTATCAATTTAGTTATGGAATATTATCAACACAAATTTTATAATACAGAAGAAAACAAGAAAGTTCTTTTATTCAATTATAGTTACCGTGTACCAATTCAACGCTAAGAGACCCATCGTCCTTTCACTAACTATAACTCAATTATGTGAGATTAGAGAATTTGACAGCAAGTTACCATCTTTCTCTCAACTCCAACAATGTTGTGAGATTATCAATACTTTCAACTTCATTGTGGTTGCATCAATTTGGTTATCAAATATTATCAACACAAATTTTATAATACAGAAGAAAACAAGAAAGTTATTTTATCCAATTATAGTTACCGTGTACTAATTCAACGCTAAGAGACCCATCGTCCTTTCACTAACTATAACTCAATTATGTGAGATTAGAGAATTTGACAGCAAGTTACCATCTTTCTCTCAACTCCAACAATGTTGTGAGATTATCAATACTTTCAACTTCATTATGGTTGCATCAATGTAGTTATGAAATATTGTCAACACAAATTTTAGAATGCAAGAGAAAACAAGATTTTTGTTAGCCATATAGTTACCGTGTATTAATTCAACGCTAAGAGGCCCATCGTCCTTTCATCAACTATAACTCAATTATGTGAGATTAGGGAATTTGACAGCAATTTACCATTTTTATCCCATCGTAAGTGCATTCTATTGATAGGTAATTGCTCCAGCCTAGCACGCCGGATGTCTATTGTCGACAAACTCCCACGAGAAGGGTTAAGGACGATCAGCGTGTATGAGAGACGGAGCGCGCGCCATTTTCACGGCCGAATAATCGGCTATTCCGATCTCGAAAATGTTCAACTTCTTCCAGGGCCAAGTCTCGGAGAGTATCGAGACCTGTTATAATTCTATTTATGAGTCTCGGTAGCCCGTTGCATGGAGACGCAAAGATACATTTTTGGAGTCTGAGTGAAACAAAACAAATCCCTGCGTATTTCGTCACGAGCTCTCGCTATCTTTAGAAGATGTTCAATAGACAGAGAACATAGCCAGGGGAAAGGCCAATCACTATTATGAGACCACGGTTTTTCCGGACGTGAAATCTAATCCAAAATTGCCGAGGGTCAAACTGATTTTATTAACTTGTTTGCAACGACGAAAAAACACCTTGATTTGTTGTGATTAGTAAGGTGTTCCATTATGTTTCATTCCTTTATACAGTTTCTTCTTCTTCTTTTTCCCCTTTTTTTGTTTCTTTTTGTTTTGTTTCTTGTTGTTAAGAGCCTTGACACGAAAGAAGAAATAAAAATTCACCATCTTGAAGGGCAAACAAATCCAATCTTTTTCCTAAATTAAATAAAGAAGGTGAAACATTACTTCTTGTTCATATTATGTACAGGGTGGTGCAAAAAGAAGGAAACCCACATTTGACAGAAATTTCAACCTACTTATTTATAAACTATTTGAATTTTTTTTTTTTTTATTTTTTATGTAGTGAAGTTTAGGTCTTCAACTGTACATGGTGAACAAATCTTTCACAAAATCTCTTGATTAGTGTCATGCTAATTTGAATACAAGTCACCAAAATCACTGTTATCCACGAGTAGGCCTATGTGATCAGGTATTTAGTTGTTCACAAATAAATAAATAAAGATAATAGTCTGTTGGCATAAGACATTATAATATTCCAAAGGAACATGGAAAGGTAAAAACTTCTCACTAAAGGCAGGGTATAATTTTGGTAATTGTCAAAGACCAGTTTCATCACTTGGTGTTTCCCAACATGCATGAAATAACAAACCTGTGAAAATTTGGGATCAATTGGTCATCAAAGTTGCAAGAAAATTATGAAAGAAAAACCACCCTTGTTGCATTGCGTTCAGATGCCTGAGAAAGGCTTCATGCCCGGAGCCTTTCTCAGATTCAAATGTTTAGGTGAAAATTTACTCCTTTCTCTTAAACTACCTAACTTCAAAGGAGGTCGTTCATAACAATGTTTTACAATATCAAAAGCTCTCCAGTGCTTTTTACCGAGTACATTTTTATGATCATTACTTTTTTGAGTAATTATTACTAAAGGATACCCTCCCTTTAACTTACGCTGTGATGATATTAAAGAAATACAAGAAAAGGAAACAGAAGTAACAATCAGTGCTCGAGTTTTTGTCTTCAAATCAAGCTCCGGAGCTCAGTCAAGCGGATAGAATAAAACCGTCCGTGGACAAACAGGTTCTTGCCGCACGAAATGTTTAAACTACCATATATCAAAGACAACAAAATATGCATTTACAATCATTTTTTTGGTCACTCATGTTTGCAAATCAAAATTGCTATCAACGTGTGTTTCCTTTTTTTTGCACTATCCTTTTTAGGGTTGCCAGTATTTAACGTGCTGATGATGTTAGAATTAAATTTCACTCTCGGCCAAATTCATCTATTTTATTGGCAAAGCGTACCTACAAATGCCATGCGTTTCTTTACTGTAACTTCAAATAATGTGCTTCCGCCATCTTTTTCAATTCCCTGTGCGCAAGTCTCGCGTGAATTTGTTTCCTCGGCACTTTTGGTTCCCAATAATCGTCTTTAGGCAGTAGACTTCATTGCGTGTCTGTGTTATTGAACAGGCGGCGCTACGGGGGGGGGGGGGAATGCCCCCAGTAATTTTTTTTGCCCCCCCCCCCCAGTTTGCCCCCCCCCCCCAGTTTTTTCCCCGATTGCGGAAATTGAGTTTAATCCCAAACGATTGCACCCAATTTGTTACAATGTTGTTTGCGCTGTAAATAATAAACTCAATTTCATCCATCATAATTAGCTGGCACCATCAAAAAAGCCCAATACACTTTCCATCTCCGGCAATGTTAATAAAATGTGGATTTATTTATCTGTACAAGCTTGGAAACTTGGTATAAATAGAAATGCATTGTCTGCCCAAAACCGTAAGCAGCCATTGTACACGCAGTTTGCACAACACGTCACATTCACACAGTGCAAAATCTTATTTCTGGAGTGAATTGTAGGCTTATACAGTACATTATAGACTTTTGTTTGCCCCCCTAAATTTAAGTTTGCCCCCCCTCTTTCCCCCAGATTCACAGGTCTGGTGCCGCCACTGTTGAACACTACTTCCAGTGATATCAAAAAAGACGTCTGACCATTAAGTCAGCGTCATCTCTCAGTTTTGATTATGCATTGAGTTGAACAGATCATTCCGTTTTAGGTCAATATCACAATGTTCTGTGCCAGTTATTTCTACCATTATTTGGACGTATTATTAGTTTTGCGCAGGCTGAAAGCGCTACCTATCAGTTGGGACCCATTGATTGTCAATATTAACGGAGATCAATGGTTGGGACCATCTAAGTCCCGCAAATTCGAATACGCGCGAGACTTGCACATTTTTATAGCGCGCATGGCTTTCACTCACGCCACTCTGTGCTTTTGTATTGTTGCGTTTAACATCATCGGTGGGAAACATTGATGTGTGCAAACTTAACGCTGGGATATTTTGCTCCCAGTTGGGGTGGAATCAACATAAGTAATATTTTTTTTGAAGAAAGAGTGGACCAGACTGCAACGATAGGAGTCTATCAAACTTTTTTTCTGCAAGATTATCTTCCACATCGCAGCAGTTTCAGTAGCCCCTTTCTATAATGTCTATACTGGAGACCGTAGATGAAGGGGTTCACGCAGGAGTTCAACTGAGCAGTGAGAATGGCAAAGTTAGTGAAGGAACTGAAAAAGTCAAGATTCCCGCCTAAATTGTACTGAAGAAACGCCCACTGGTCAGGCGACCAGCAGATGACGTAAAAGACATACACAGTAAACAGTGTTTTTGTCACATTTTTGCGTTGGATGTTGCTGGATGGTTTGGGGCCTTTTTGGGTGCGCACAGGCTGAGTGCTGGAACTCGGCTCGTTGACGTCACCCGCTGTTACTAAGGAGTTGCCGTCCTCAAACTTACCGGCACAACTTTCTTGAGGGTGCACGGTCGAGTTGGTACTGATGACGTTTGCTCCCTGCGCTGCACGAATCGGTTGCTGGTTGGCGACTTTAATGTTTTGCTGCCGGAACTTGAGGAATATTTTGACGAAGGAAAACGTCATGACGATCACCGGGATGAAGTAATCCCAGAGGAACACCAAGATGCCGAAAATCTTCTCCATTGCATCGGTGTAGCGCTTGGCCTCGAAGGTACAGGATACAGTTTCCGCAATGAAGTCGTATCGTAACATTGCGATGATGAACTGCCAAAGTGGTCCGAGTAACCAGGGTATGACTGGCAATATTTTGGCGATGGTGGTGTTTGCGAAGTTCATGGAGTAATAAATGGGGTGGATGACAGCCAGGTAGCGTTCCACTGATATCTCAGTCAGGTTGAATGTCGAGGCGGCAAATGCTGCAAATAGGCAGAATCTCGAAGACCAGAACTTACAGAAAATCTGCCCGAAGAAGTAGCTGTCCGGAGCAGATACTTCCATGAGCTCTGTAATGGTCACTGCCACGAGCAGGATTGACGCACACAAGTCAATCAGAGCTTGATTGGCGATCAGTGTATTGGTCGTGTTGCGTTTGTTGGTGCTCCACAGGCGCGCTACCACGATGCAGACAAACAGGTTGCCGATGATACCGGAGGTACCAATGCTGAGTCGAATGATCACCAGGAGCAACTGATTCGCTTTGAACGAGTGCTCTTCATCATAACCGCTCGTAGTCGTTGCACTGTCACTCCAAGACGTGTTGTTCAACGCCATTTTTCTTAATATCCGTTTTGTGCAACGCTGACGGCCAGACGGGTTCAGTGAGATAATTTCAACACACAGGGAATCGGGTCAAGCCAATTAGAATCAAAAGATTACAGCAAACCCTGTAGGCCGCTGTGTGAGAAATGATGTCTCGTAAATAGAGTCAAGGTTACAGTTCCTTTCAAATTCCACTTAACACCGAGTTGAAACAAAGTTGGCTAGCCTTGATTTTGGATTAGTTTGTTTGCTTGTTTGTCTGTTTGTTTGTTTGTTTGTTGTTTCATTGTAGATATAAGGTAAAGATTAATTGTCTACCTGCATGATGTCAGCTCTTCGCACAAAAAATTACCTCACAGCATCAAGGTAGGACGCTCAGTCTTGGATTTAAAGTTTACTCTCTGATGAGTCGCTGATTAGTAGATACCATGACTCTCAGGGAACATTCTGAAGCATACTGTTCAAATAAAGATGCTATCATTGACTTATAAACTGTTACGAGACGTGTTGTAGGTTTATACAGCAGAGCCAAAATACGTCATAGACATCAGCGCTGATTGGTGCGCACTGTAGGTTGGTAACTATCCAATCAGATGACAGCTCGTAGCCATTTGTGAATGTCACCCCGTCTGTAAAGGAACATTTACCTCGACCACATTGATTAAAACATCATTGTCTTTTGCTACCTCGTTCAAGGAAACCTTTCCACCATTCGCGTACAAGCCAAAGCAGTACCTTCAATGGATGAAACAAAACCTGAAAGTCAAGTCAATTCTGAAAAGACAACCCTTAATGCAAAGTACAATCATCGACCTTAAAGGCACTGGACACTATTGGTAAGTACTCAAAAATAATTGTTAGCAAAACAACTTGCTTGGTAACGAGCAATGGAGAGCTGTTGATAGTATAAAACATTGTGAGAAACGGCTCCCTCTGAAGTAATGTAGTTTTGAGAAAGAAGTAATTTCTCAGTAAAATATTGGAATTGGTTTCGAGACCTCACGCGTGAGGTCTCGAAATCAAGCAATCAAGCATCTGAAAGCACACAACTTCATGTGACAAGGGTGTTTTTTCCCATTATTATCTCGCAACTTCGACGACCAATTGAGTTCAAATTTTCACAGGTTTGTTATTTTGTGCATATGTTGAGATACACCAAGTGAGAAGACTGGTCTCTTTGACAATTACAAAGGTGTCCAGTGTCTTTAACACTGAAATTCATCGAGATAATTGACAATGTGTAATGAATACTTTATTCTTAATCGAAATTTCATACTAAAAGCACAAACCTCGTTTCATCAGCTAGGCCTTTACCGCCATAATTTGCGCACTGTAGTCTGGTAACTGTCTAATTAGATGGCAGCTCGGCCATTTGTGAATGTCATTCCGTCTATAAAAGGAACATTTATCTTGACCACAGTCATGATTAAAATATTTAATGTCTTTTACTACCTCGTTCAATGAAACTACCCATTCGCGTACAAGTCGAAGCGATACCTTCAATGGAGGAAAATAATTAATAAAAAAACCTTAAAGTCAAGTCAATTCTGGTAAGAAAATCCTTAATTCAAAACAGTACAAGAGCTGAACTTTGAGAAACCGTTTTGCATGCAAAGTACAAACATCGACCTTAAAGGAACATTACAGAATTGTTTAAAAAAACATTAAAATAACTTTTGATCACAGATTTACATAAAACTTACACGGTCTCATGATGATGATAGTAGAAAACATCCCTTGAAATATTTCTGTCTGAAATGCCATATTTATGAGAAATGAATAAACTAATTTTCCGATTGGAGTTTATCGCTCAGTGAGCGTTTTATTCATTTGTTGAATCTATATGATTTCATGCAAATGTGTAATCGGTTTTTCACTATTTTCTCGTGACCCAGATGGCCGATCGATCTCAAACTTCTACAGGTTTGTCAGTTTATGTATATGGTGGATTACATAAAGTGCTTACACTGCCAGCAACTGTTTTGTTAGCAAAAACCAATTTTGTATGTTCCTTTAACACCGAATTAATTGACTATGTGTAATAAATACTTTATTCTTCTTCGGAATGTCATCTAAAAACACAAACCGCGTTTCATCAACTAGGCCTTTTTCGCCATAATTTATCTAGATTAGCATACAATGAGGCCAAGTCGTGCATGACGAATGATAAATGGTTGCATACCTAAACTGAAAGCAATAACCGTAGAGTGCTCCCACTCTGACTTTAACCATACCATCAACAACAGGTGTGCTGACAAAATTTGGTTTAAACCTTATTGTCCCCCAAGAGAAATTCAACCGAGAACAGATGCATTCTTTCTTTTCCAACTATGTGGTCTGCTTCACTAAGCCCTTACTGATGATGAAAAAAACACTATTTTAATATTTTTTAAAGGAAAAATAACAAATGCATTATATGCCAACTAGATCCTTTTCTAGGAGTGTTTGTTGTTTTTTCAGCTTGTCTGTTTTTTCTTGTTGTCTTGTGTCCATGTTTGTTTCTAGTTCGTTTGTTTGTGACTTTTGTCGGTTTTTTCTTTTTCGTTTATTTATTTTGTTCGTTGGTTGTTTGATTGTTTGTTTTGTTCGTTGAGTGTTTGTTTGTTTGTTTGTTTGTTTTGTGGGGTGTTTGTCCTGTTTGTTTGTCGGGGTGTTGTGTTTGTTTGTTTGTTTGTTTGTTTGTTTGGGTTTGTTTGTTTGTTTGTTTGTTTGTTTGTTTGTTTGGTTTGTTTGTTTGTTTGTTTGTTTGTTTTGTTTGTTTGTTTGTTTGTTTGTTTGTTTGTTTGTTTGTTTGTTTGTTTGTTTGTTTGTTTGTTTGTTTGTTTGTTTGTTTGTTTGTTTGTTTGTTTGTTTGTTTGTTTGTTGGGGTGTTTGTTTGTTTGTTTGTTTGTTTGTTTGTTTGTTGGGGTGTTGTTTGTTTTGTTTGTTTGTTTGTTTGTTTGTTTGTTTGTTTGTTTGTTTGTTGTTGTTTGTTTGTTTGTTTGTTTGTTTGTTTGTTTGTTTGTTTGTTTGTTTGTTTGTTTGTTTGTTTGTTGGTTTGTTGTTTGTTTGTTTGTTTGTTTTGTTGGGTGTTTGTTGTTTGTTTTGTTTGTTGTTTGTTTGTTTGTTGTTTGTTTGTTGTTTGTTTGTTTGTTTGGGTGTTTGTTTGTTGTGGTGTTGGGGTTGGGTGTTTGTTTTTGTGTTGGGTGTTGGGGTGTTGGGGTGTTTGTTTTTTGTTTGTTTGTTAGTTTGTTATGTTGTGATTGTTGTTATGTCCTTTTTTTTGTCTTCTTTCCAGTAATAGACTGACACACCTCTTGGTGATATTCCAGGGCACTTTTGTCAGTCTTGGCAAACCTGGACTGTCAATGCATTTTTTGTTGCCATCAGTCTTATTACTGCCCGGTCGTTTAGTCTAGATGTATCCCCCTTTCTTAATGCCTTTTTTTTTTTTTTTTTTTTTTTTACTCTGAGTTCAAAACTATTCATGGTGTGGCCTACAATCGATCAGAACTCATTAAACCAAAAGCTCCACCAAGCCGGCTACGCCCTTCCACATCCTGTCACCTTCAACTGATGCCTGGTACTCGTGTGGTAACACGCTACGGTGACGGAGCTCTCTCCGTCGCCGCCACTCAATATTATGGAACACTCTCCCTGTTCCTAAATTCAAAATGCTTCAACCTTAAAGGAACATAACATAATTGGTAAGAACAAAACTTGTAAAATGTACTTTTTGATCACAGATTTACATAACACTTACACGGTCTAATGATGATCATAGTAGAAAACATCCCTTGAAATATTTCTGTCTGAAATGCCATATTTGATGAGAAATGAATAAACTAATTTTCCGATTGGAGTTTATCGCTCAGTGAGCGTTTTATTCATTTGTTGAATCTATATGATTTCATGCAAATGTGTAATCGGTTTTTCACTATTTTCTCGTGACCCAGATGGCCGATCGATCTCAAACTTCGACAGGTTTGTCAGTTTATGTATATGGTGGATTACATAAAGTTCTCACACTGCCAGCAACTGTTTTGTTAGCAAAAACCAATTCTGTAATGTTTCTTTAAGCGCAGTATTAATGAATATTTTTTTAAATTATGTATCATTATTTTAAGTCGCATTGGTGTAAAGTATAGGCCTACCTCAAAGTGTTTATAAATTCCTTTCAGAAAACAACCCTTCAATAGTTTTGTAAATGTATGCATGGCACTGAGGGGCTTTCGTATGAATTGAAAATTATCTCTCGTTTTGTCCAACCACTCAAAAGCTAATAACTATCAAAAACCGCTTACTAGGCACAGCGCTCTCTTTCGGCAAACACTCATGTTAAATTAAATTTTAGCTACTGGATGGACCGCCCAGCCGCCCAAAGCGACACACTGCAACATGCGGTAGGAGGAAATGCTCACCATTTGATTGGAGAGAGAGAGAAAAAAAAGTAACATCATGAGTCATTGGTACGCGTTGGTGTCAGACAATACAATCGGAGTTTTTTTTTGGTCACCCTTCACAGTGATGAAATTATGTAGCCTTACAAAACACCACGCTCACTTTTTTAACAAAACGATTTAATTTGCTTTCATCATGATGATTACTGTCAAAAAACACTGCCTTAGCAATTAATCAGCAAGAGCATTTGGTGCCAGGTAACAGCCTCCTAAACTATTGAATTGAACTCCATAGTTTAGGAGTAATACATGGCATCAATGCTCAAACTGATTAACTGCTAAGGCATTAGTTTTTCATATAAGGTTTTTTATGTAAAAAAAAATAGAAGCCATAAAATTAGCGGTAGCCGTTAATGGGAGGCATTTATTGTTCCCTTGGGACTGAAATTGAAATATTATGACAATATTAACGAAAAGAAAAACAACTGTGCGTAAATAACAAGCCTATAATTGGGTATCTTTTAAAATATTTTGAACAACGATTCTTGTAATTTACTGCAGCAAGAGTCTTGAAAACTAAACATTTTTCGGCAAAATCGAGCGGTACAGGGACATAAAGGGTTAAAGGCCGATCGTCATTAATTTTCGCTCTTCCTCAATTTTGGTCTTTATACACTCATTGGCAAAATGTCACATAAATCTTTAATACGCCAGGCACTCGAGCAGAATACCTTGACAAACATAGCAATAAACAAATCATAAATAAATACTAACTTTAACATGAAAAGGACAGAAGCATGGATGGGAGCCATAAACCTAGTGGGTTGATGTGCGCGTGCGCTAATCATTTTGCAGACATTTGGGGGAGGTAATCTGACCGTTTTCGAGCTACGCCCATCCTCCAACTCTATGCCAGATAGCCCCAAGTGAAATCAATCACCTGAAAGAAATTTGTAGGAATGTCTCTCCTGACAACGAGGCCTTACACTCGTGTAAAAAATTAAGACGACTTTGGGGGTCTACAGCATTCACGATGTGTCCCCCACGGTGATTCTCAATAACCACGGGGTCGAGCGAAGTAGTACTGTAAAGTTGCCGCGTGGACAAAACTGTCTTCCAATCGGGAATTCAAAACTACCATGCTTTACAGTGTGAATCGTCTAACCAGATGCAAACCAAAAGTATATCACCGCCCTAGTGCGCCCTCTTGTGCTTTGTGGTGGACGGAACGCCAAATTCGAATGCTGACTGTACTGTCACTGCGGGTATCCCCAGTAACCGAGTTCAAACAAAAGACTTGGTTTCGCGTCCATGAGATAAGTGGCCCAAGAGGCATAGCATTACGGTTTCAAGTCAAAGTAACTATCTCATTGATATAGTGCACTAATGTGGAAGAACTTAGAACTGTTATCAATGACCATAACTTATTCTAAACCGATTATGTTCGCCCCACACAGCAATTTGTGAAGAAGTTGATAGCGCCCTCTTTTGAAGCAACTTCCTCCAGCTCGTATTAATTTACCGTGGGGGGGGGGGACACACACGAACCAGGAGACAAAACCCACTATGACGCGGGAAAACTTCATCAGTCGATTCAGTCCATGTTATTTACCGCGTGGGGGACGCAAATGCCGGGGGACAAAATTCACTATTACACGGTGGGACACCTCTGAATTCAAGTCGATGATGAGAGGCGTCTTGAATAAGCCGGCCACCGGGCCCAGGGCATCGCCATTCGATAGTCACTCGGTCAATTATCGAAGTGTGATGTCCTGCGTTGACTTATTGGCCCCCTTTGTGCTAGTCTTGGTTGCAAGACGTTTCTATACTATCTGCGTTTGTTTCACATGCAATTTAAATTAATTGCACTTTAGGAAATATTCCGTTACCAGAGGGCGCAATATACACGACGATAGCGCTATCTGATGACGGTACCGTTAGTGGATGTCAACATAGGCGAATAGAAGTCCAACGGAATCGGTACCCATTAGTGATAGTGCAGTCGAATTCAGGTCTACGTTGAGGGTCGGCGTTAAAGGGCACGCTGGGGGCGGGCGTGTAAAAGTACTTTACGCGGAGAGGAAAAAAAACACCGAAGGTCTTGAAACCAAGACTACTTGTTGAATTACAGTGACGTCACACGCAGCTACTGTTTTCCAATCATCAGCCATTTTGGGAGTCGCAGGTAAAGTTATGGTGCGAGTCAAATACACCGGGAAAAAACACACTGGGAATTCTGATACCAAAATGGCGCAAGCACGAATTATCGTATGACGGCGGCGTCAGTTTAATTTTATTTCTGATGTCTCATGAGGGAGCTTAATCACTGTAGCTCACAAGCCTGAGGAAACATGTAAACAACAGCTTGCTATGTGAACCACGATAAGTGCTCTGGGTTCTTTTACGTGCACTACCAATCCTAGTACACTCAAGACCTATAGGACTTAATTGTCCCATCCGAAGTGAAACGCCACAACACTGATGAGAGATAATTATGACAATATAAATATAAAATTTAATTAAAATACTGTCAGTGGACCATGAGGCTTTATTTGCAGACTTTTGACTTAATTACTAACATAATTTTAACTTTATAATGATTTGGACAGCAGAGTGATCAATTTGTCAAGTTCACATAAATGTTCGCGAAAACTGGCGCCATCAGAGTGGAACACGAGTGTTTATACTTCAAATGGCGCCATCTCGTGACTACTGTGTATGTTGCACTCTGCAATAAGTGATCGGGTCACGTCCGAGCCAAGCGGCTACAATTCGGACACGGCCTGGGCCCAATTTCACAGAGCTGCTTATAAATTAAGCGCAACAAATTAGCTCAGATTAAGGTTATCGGCCAAAACGCCTTGTCACACGCACCTTCCGTGACTGGTCTGCTGCTCATCTTTGCTTAGCAGAAAATTGTTCAGCAATAATTTTCTGCTTTTAAGCAGCTCTATGGAATTGGGCCCTGGCTTGCGTGTAAGTACGTGTAACGTAATTCCACTGCAAGCCACACAAAATAATTGGTTCCTACCTTATTATGATACTAGAAGCCCACTGGAAATGAGGTGAACTGGTTTTTTTTTTTTGGGGGGGGGGTTGTTTTGATTTTTCATTGATAATAAAATTGAAAAAACTACTTGCACAAAGACCTAAGGTCTTTTGAAAAGTACCAATTTCTGTCTGAAGAAACAGTCGAGTCGACCCAAAGCTGCTAATAAGTTAGGCTTGAGGTACAACTCCTTCTTGAAGGATGAAAAGGGTAATAATAGGTATATCTATTTTTAAAAAATACATAGCTAGCTCTTTATCTTACTGTCATACCTGGATTTTCATTCTTTCAAAAGGTCAATGCCATTTTATCTTTGGAAAGGGCATTTCTACTGGAAAATCTTAAAGTCTATGGGAAACTTTTGAGCGGGTGTGGCAGGAGATTCTGTCCCCCCTGGAGATTCTGTCCCCCCATACGGCGAACTGTGTACAAGCTTCTTCTGATAGCGCCCTCTTTTGAACCATCCTCCTTCAGCCTATGTTAATTTCCCATATGGGGGGACAGAATCGCCGGGGGACAGATTTCCCTATGACAGGGGCACTACCTAGGCCAAGACCAGGAGCAACAGGGGCCTTTGCCTCCCTGGCCTCCAGGTAGTTCCAGGCCTGTAATGTACGATGTGTACGCAATCGCTAAGTTTGTCCGCGGAGAAGTTTACCAGGCCTTCACCAAACAGTCAAACAAAAGCCACTTAAAAAACAAAAATCAACAAAAGTAAGATGTGCGAGTCGCAACTATAGCAAGTCCTTGTTCGTACAACTGCAAATCACCTTCAAACAATAAGTAATCAATTTATTTCGACTTTGTTTGTTTTGTTTGTCTTTGTGTTATTTTATAATGCAGAGATTTTTAAGTGACTTTGCTTAGAGAAAACTTAATTACAGCTTACGTTTACTCGGTCAAGTCTATTTAGGTACAAAGGAACAATGTCATACTTTGTATTAAAAAGAAGGTAAACACTGGATAAAGCCGGCGGTGTCACACAAACCAATTGTGTCATCGAACAGATACGCAATTGTCCAGAATTAATTCAATTGAAAATATAAAAAGCATTACTCAGTAAAAAGAAAGGGTCGGGCTTTGTGTGTAGCTGGTTGTTTTAGAAGGTTTAGTCACTTAATACAAAAACATACTCAATCTCACTTTTAACGCGATAAAAGTGTCACTGAGAAATGTTTTCGTGTGAATTATAACGATGTGCATGAAAATTTCATCACCCACCCACCTCATTATACACAAAAGCATTTCAGAATTGTCCTTATAAAAATGCATGGGCGTTTAGGTGAGTCACAAAAGCAACAGAATCGAGCAGCGAGCTGTTAACTTAACAGGACGTGACCGATTTCATAGAGCTGCTGAAGCAGAAAATGTTCATTACTTAAAGCATGGAGCTATAAAAGCTCCACGCTTAAAGGCAAAGACTAGTATCCTCACTTGGTGTAGGGCCTATCCCATCAAACGCATAAATAAAAAAACCTGTGAAAATTTGTGCTCAATTGGTCATCTAAGTGCAAGATAATAATGAAAGAAAAGAAAAAATACCCTTGTTGCATTGTGTGCTTTCAAATGCCTAAAAAAGGGTCTCAAGCCTGAAGCCTTTCTCATGATTCACGTATTTTATTGAGAAATTACCTCTTTCTCAAAAACTAGTAATTTAGTAATTACCAAAAGTATCCACTGTCTTTAACAAGATTGAGCAGGATACCAGTCATAGATGGTATGCATGTGACATGGTATCTTGGCTGGTAACTTCTTTCTGAAAAGCATTTGTTGTGCTTAAAGGCCCTGTACACTATTGGTAAGATCGAAAAACACATGTTCACAGATTCACACATAACTTACATGATTTAAAGTAAGTAATGGTAGAAATGGTTCCTTAAAATATTTCTGCCTAAAATGCGATCGTTTCTGAGAAACGAGTAAAACAATAGTATTATCGCGCGCGATATTTTGAAAAAACAGAAAACACATAAGATCTCTTTTCACTATTTTCTCGTGACCTCGATGACCAATTGAGCTAACTTCACAGGTTTGTTTGTTCATGCATATGTTGAATCACACAAAATGTGGACACTGATTTTGAGCTGTTACCAAAAGTGTACAATACCTTTAAGCTACGTTTGAGTTTAAAACCCTACAATTAGGTCAGCTGTCAGCACATGCTGACACAAGTTATTTTAATATTTTCATGTCTTAAAAAAATCGTACACACTGGTCAGCTCGATCATAATGCCATGATACCCTAAGCTGGATCATGGTGCACCTCCTAGAGTGGGTGTCAATCAACAGGGGTAAGTGATTCGGATAGAAGGGGGCAGGACAAAAAACCCTGCCAGCATCCTTTGTGTACAAAATCTATTATGTTAACTGACAATGGTAGATGGAACCTACTACTCTATAATTTAATTAAGCAAACAAATGTGCTTTAAGGAACATTACAGAATTGGTAAGAAAAAAACTTGTAAAATATACTTTTGATCACAGATTTACATAAAACTTACACGGTCTAATGACGATGATAGTAGAAAACATCCCCTGAAATATTTTCTGTCTGAAATGCCATATTTGATGAGAAATGAATAAACTTGTTTTCCGATTGGAGTTTATCGCTCAGTGAGCGTTTTATTCATTTGTTGAACCTATATCATGCAAATGTGTAATCGTTTTTTCGTTATTTTCTCGTGACCCAGATGGCCGATCGATCTCAAACTTCTACAGGTTTGTCAGTTTATGTATATGGTGGATTACATAAAGTGCTTACACTGCCAGCCACTGTTTTGTTAGCAACAACCAATTCTGTAATGTTCCTTTAAACTAACCCGGGCAATACCTTGGACATGCAAACAAAGCACATAGATAAACAAATCGTTGACAAAATGCAATGCAAACCCTCTTAAAAACCTATGGAAAAAACTTGTCTGCATTAGTTGGCAACGAACCACTGGGCGTTACAACAAAACATGTCCCTCTCTGCAGGGTTTCAAGTACAATGCATTTTGTACAGATTCATGCTTTACGTCATCTTTACAAGCCGAGGGTCGTCCGATCGTCCACACCTAAATAACAACACTAAGCTTTTCCCTTTAGCATACTAACCTACTTGTACTGTTTTTGTTTTACGTAAATCTTGACGACGTGGGGATTCTATGGTGACGTGTTTCCCGTCCAACAACAAATCTGAAGGCTCACCGACGGCGATCGGGGAGGTCATACGGGGACGCTAAAGTGCCAGTCAAAATAGGCCACAGGGGAATCGGGTCGCGTGCGGATGGTCTTGTTGTTGGACTGTTTTCTAGTGTCTTTAAAGGTATTATACAGGATTGGTAGAGCTGACAAAACAGTCGCAAACAAAGTTCATGTTTTGTGTGATTAACCATAAATACATGAAATAACAAACCTGTGAAAATTTGAGCTCAATTGGTCATCGAGGTCACGAGAAAATAGTGAAAAGAGACCTTATGGGTTTTCTGTTTTTCAAACATCGAGTTTCTTATCGCTCGTGATAAAAACTATTGTTTTATTAATTTCTCAGAAACGATAGCATTTTAGGCAGAAATATTTTAAGAAACCCTTTCTACCATTACTTACTTTAAATCATGTAAGTTATGTGTGAATCTGTGAACATTTTGTGTTTTTCGATCTTACCAATAGTGTACAGGGCCTTTAAAGAAACAATTGCAAAAAAAAGAAACCCAAAACATGTATCAGAATTAGTTGCGATGATCGTAACCCTCTCTACAGACGGGCTGTTTACCGGAGGGTTACGAGGTGTTGTGCACGAGATTCGACCATAAGTGCAATTTCGACCAATGTTGACAGACTATAGTACCAGATATGCCCAATTTTTACCACTTTCGAAAATCATGAAAGAAATTCTAAGAACACGGGCTTGATCTTCAATGACTAAGGAATCCAACCATAACACTCAAAACATAATTGAGAACATATTTTGAAGAAAAAGTGACAAAACATTACTAGAGAATGTGACCTGGGCCCAATTTCATGGAGCTGCTTAAGTAAACAATTTGCTTAAGCACGAAAATAGCTTGCTTATTTTACACATGTTACTGGCCAAAATTTCATGCCTTATACATTGCTTGTGACTGGTATTTAGCTGTTGTTTACTTAGCATAACAATTGAGTGTATAGTCTTGGCCGGTAGTCTGATTTTTCTAAGCAATGATTTTTTTTGCTTAAGCAAAATGTTGTGCTTCAGCAGCTCCATGAAATTGGGCCCTGGGGGTTGTTTACTTTCAAATTGAGGTATTTTGGATGACATAGGCACTAAAAAATATATAGTTCTATTTGCCAAGAAGTGTAGGGATATTTTTCAAGATTGATGCCCGGACGCAGGGAAAATTTCACCGGCGTTGAGGTGTTTTCACTTGGAAGGAAACAAACTAGTAAGACCAAACTAAATAAACTCCCATAGGAACCAATGCTTATCATAAATATTCAAAAATACTCACAAGTCTCCCAACCTCTTGAAAACCAATCAAACATGTTTACAGACGACTGAACTTTAGAATTCTTTTCATTTGTTGGCAGGTCAGCCGTTTGGAATTTTTCCCAACTACCCCAGAAGACAAAAAAAAACACGCGAACAACAAAAATTTGTCTTTTCCCAAAACCGACTTGCTGCCAGTTTTCGTGAAGCACTTCTCCACTTCCCCGGTCAAATAGGGCCAACTTTAACGCCTTAATTTATCAAGTCTCCTTAAAAGTTGAAGCACAGAACCCACGTGTTGTGAACGATTCTTATATTTACGCAATCTATTAATAGCATGACCCCCAAAACGTTATAATTCAAAATAGTTATACTGTTTCATTGGGTGTTTCTTAATTTGTTTTTAAACTTATATTTTTTTATTCATTTATTTATTTATTTATATATATATTCGACCATAAGTGCAATTTCGACCAATGTTGACAGACTATAGTACCAGATATGCCCAATTTTTATATATATATACATAATGAGTAGGGTAGATGGCCTTAGCTTTCGATCCAAACCGGACCTTCTTCAGAGGCATATATATAGATCTATATATATATTTTTTTTTGGGGGGGGGGTCTCAACTTGTTTTTGGTTTGCTTCATTTATTGAATTGTTTATTTAATAATTGATTGATTTGCTTATATATTTCTTCTTCCCTTTTCATTTAGTTATTTTTTGAGTCCCCATTCAGTATAGATACATGTTGCCGTCTGTTGTTTTCTCCCAGTCTGGTTGGGTGCACTCGTATTACTATACATTGTAAACTCACGGGGTTAAAGTACCAACACCGTACTAGCGCAGTGGGATAAGGTGCTGGGACTGTCTCAACACTTGGACCACGCGATCCAGGTTCGAATGCCGTCTGCACTAATATAGGTTCAAGGCCTTTTGCTGTCTGTGGCAACAGTGTGATTGGGATCTGCCTTGCTTCCTCCCCTAAGGTGTCAGGGCCCTAGTGGCTAGGCAGGGGGGACAGGGGAGGATATGCTGCTGGGTCAACCGCCACGAATAAGGGAACTATATCGTTGTCCGTAGGGGGGCGCAGAGCGCGCTATCTAACCCCTCGGGCGCGTGAACGCCTGACACTACCAGCATTGCGTAACTTTTTCATCTTTTTTTAGTATAAGGTAGAGATTTTATTTATTTCATTTTAATTTATTTTTGAAATTTTGTATTTGTTGATGCAACTACGCAATAAAAGTTACATGAAATACTGCAAAAACATTTTATTAAAGAAACAATTGCAAAAAAAAGAAACCCAAAACATGTATCAGAATTAGTTGCGATGATCGTAACCCTCTCTACAGACGGGCTGTTTACCGGAGGGTTACGAGGTGTTGTGCACGAGATTCGACCATAAGTGCAATTTCGACCAATGTTGACAGACTATAGTACCAGATATGCCCAATTTTTACCACTTTCGAAAATCATGAAAGAAATTCTAAGAACACGGGCTTGATCTTCAATGTCTAAGGAATCCAACCATAACACTCAAAACATAATTAAAGAACATATTTTGAAGAAAAAGGGACAAAACATTACTAGAGAATGTGACCTGGGCCCAATTTCATGGAGCTGCTTAGGTAAACAATTTGCTTAAGCACGAAAATAGCTTGCTTATTTTACACATGTTACTGGCCAAAATTTCATGCCTTATACATTGCCTGTGACTGGTATTTTAGCTGTTGTTTACTTAGCATAACAATTGAGTGTATAGTCTTGGCCGGTAGTCTGATTTTTCTAAGCAATGATTTTTTTGCTTAAGCAAAATTTTGTGCTTAAGGCAAAACAAAACAAAAATATGTTTAGCGTCCTGCCTTTTTGAAAAAAGGAAGGAGGTGGTTTTTTTAATTATTTTTATTTATTAAATGCCGCCAGACACACTATTCAAGACAACCTACCGGGTTATTTTTTCAAGATGGTTGCCAGCTTTTTTCGGTATGTTTTTTTCAGTGTGCTTAAGTGAAGTAATACGATGTTATGTATTTTAGAATTGATTTTTTTTTCGTCAGAGATCGTAAAAATTGATCCTTAAAAAAATAAAGGGAAAAAAAGGAGGCGGCCTCTAAAAAAGGAAGCGGGCGGGGACGCAAAACATGTTTGTTTTTTAAATTTGGCCTAAGTTTATCGTGTAAACTGGACCAACAGGTTTCTGTATTCCCTCTCGATGCATCTGATGACAGATTAAAAGGTTAAGAGGAGATGAGCTGGCACCTCCAAGTTATCCACAAGTAAATACCAAACATTTGGAACAGGTGTGGAACAGGTTTGGAACAGTGGAGACGGGTAAAAAGCTTTCCGGAACTAGTTCGAACAAAGAAGGATTACCAACTATATAGATCCCTTGCATTGACGTCACACGCGGCTACCGCCTGCCCTTGCATGTGTTCTGCCATTTTGGGGGTCGAATAGACAATGACCTTATGCATATGACGTCATTTGGAAAGGCCGCCCACCGCTGGAGGTCAAAAGAAGGTTGCTCATTGGCCCATCCTGTGTGCTTCGCGTATACGTACGTGCGTTTTCCATAGACCCTCTTGCATAATGACGTGCCAACCCAAACAGCGCCCTCACCGAGGTCGACGAAGACCTATAATTGGCTGAGAGTTGTAAAGCTGCGCGTAAACGTAAACGCGTGAACGTTTCCATTGTTGACCCCATCAACAAGTGGTCTATAATTTGGATTGCATGTGTCGTCGCTGACAATCATCTTTGATGGAAACGTGCCGCGTGTGTACGCGCTGCGTGCGCACAACAAAACTCTCAGCAAATAACATAGCCTCTCACGCGTACACGTTCTATCAAAGATGGCGGCCAATGCAAGGGGTCTATTGTTTCATCATCGTTTTACATCTAAGATGGCGGCGTAATGATGTCAAACGCCAAAGGTCCATTACAATGTAAAAGATATGACGCACGATTAACCAACTCCAGCCACCCAATTTTGATTTCATTCCTTTGCCATGAAAGTTTGCATTTCACTTAATCTGTAATCTGACACAGCTAGCTCTAGGTAACGACCGTGCAGCAGCGGAAGCAGACAGAACGTAATAACACAACAAATACCATCCGAGTTCCGGATCGCCTCGGTCAGTTTATATAGATCTGCATTGTTTTTACGGAGTCCTTCCAAACGATTGTGTGCAGGCGTCGTGATTAAATTTGAGTGATGAAATTCTGAGTAATATTGACCTCTCTGCACGGTGTCTTGTTCCTCCCGAATCCCTTCAAGCACGGGGCTCTGGTGAGAAATCATTACTGGTTTCTAAAAATCTCCGATTGCCGAGGAGAGTAATCGGTGGCTGTCTTTGATGTAGGATATTGTGGTCAGGATTTGGCTGCCGACGGGTAACCATTTTTTGATGACCATACGTGGTACTGAGCCTGACAGCGTGAATCGATATCCCTGCGACGTGCTCCGAAACGCAGTTATCACTGGTTACTTATTATTCGAGGAGTAACTTTGTTTATAAACCTCTCGTATAAAGTGGTTAAGCGTAGTGCAAAAGTGTGCGACCTGAGAACAAAATGATATAATATAGAGACTATAAAACACTGTGTGGACAAACACACGTCCACACAGCATTACGGATCAGGTTTGTGGGGTCCTGCTATTGTTGTTCCATTGTGAACAAGACCCCACAAATGGCCCTTCCGTGAGCCCACTCACACAGCTCTGTGTTACAAACCCTCTGTGGACGTTCTTTTGTTCTTTTATCTTTTTAAATATGCCCTCGACTTGTGTTTTCTCTCGTATGGATTGCAATACGCGTCATTGACCGCCATCTTTGATGTAAAACGATGGAAAAGGTGCACGCGTGTCCGCGCTACGCATAACTCGCAGCCAATAATAGCTCTTCACGAGTGCACAATTCATCAAAGATGGCGGCCAATGACGCGTACTGCAATTCAAATCATTCTTTTGCTCAAATTCAATCACTAACGACACCTCTTACATCTGCAACAGTTCACTTGACCTTTCACCGCAATAGTGTCCACTACACTCGACCGAGCAAAATGACAAAGTCCAACAGTAATGTGAAAAATATGATGACAAAAAGACGTAAAAATCATCTTACCGTGCCGAGGAGGCTCAAAACTACAAATCTCAACTTTGCGATCAGATCGTAGAAGCTAGATCACCTTTGCTGGGTTCTCGATTTTATTCTGAGTCCATTTATCACCTTTCTGTAGGCCTATGAAGAAGAAAAAAAGAGTTTAAGAAAAGGTCAGTCCGTGACAAATATTAGGAAACACTTCATTTCGTAGAAGCTAGGTCATCTTTGCTGGGTCCCCATTCTTAACGATTCTGAGTCCATTTATCACCTATCCGTGTGAAATAAAAAGAATTAAAAGAAAAAGTTCAGTCCGTGACAAATATTAGGAAACACGAAATCCGGACGCACTCAGAGCAACTTCTTAGGGCAGGAAAAAGGATGAGACGAGGATTATACTAAAACCGCGAAATTGCAAAAGTGTCTCAAATTGCACTTTCTATAAATCCTTCCGTGAGACTTTACAATGACTCCGTTACGCCCCGCTCTGAATCCGAGTATCCGATGAGGGATCACGGCCGGAACATTTTGGTTCATCGTTTAAATCTCTGTCTAATTGTAATTCACTCAAGCGAGCACAGTCAAGTTTCACCAACACAATCCGGCTGTTTGTCAGTCTTTGACCCATTTTTGTTTATTATGTAGACTCATGTAGGTTCCTTCTAAAAGGAAAGACAAATAAAAACGATTTGAAATAGGTTCCCAAGCTGTCTCATCTCTCGTAGTCAAGTTTGCATGCAGGCGTTCACAGCAAAAACAAATTTACGACATCAAATCTTTTGGGGCTTCAGCAATTTTTAAAGGAACATTACAGAATTGGAAAGAAAAAAACTTGTAAAATATACTTTTTGATCACAGATTTACATCAAACTTACACGGTCTAATGATGATGATAGTAGAAAACATCCCTTGAAATATTTCTGTCTGAAATGCCATATTTGAGAGAAATGAATAAACTAATTTTCCGATTGGAGTTTATCGCTCAGTCGAGCGTTTTATTCATTTGTTGAATCTATATGATTTCATGCAAATGTGTAATCGGTTTTCCACTATTTTCTCGTGACCCAGATGGCCGATCGATCTCAAACTTCTTCTACAGGTTTGTCAGTTTATGTATGTGGTGGATTAAATAAAGTGCTTACACTGCCAGCAACTATTTTGTTAGCAAAAACCAATTATGTAATGTTCCTTTAAGCTCAACCGGTCATCGGAGTCACGAACAAAATAGTTTTACAAAACATTATGTGTTTTTACTGTTTTCAAACATCGGGTTTTGGACACGCGAGATCGAAACAAATTGTTTTACTCATTTCCTAAAAACTATAGCATTTTAAGCAAAACGTTTTCAATGGAAGTTTTCCATCATGACCATCATTTTGACCACGTAAGTTATGTGCCAATCTGTAAATATTATACTTTCAATCTTACCAATGTTGTTCGCACCCTTTAAGCTATATATTAGAATGATATTTTTAAAATTGGGGAAAAAATGTGTTTATAAGATACACGTTTTGTCAAAAAGTGTCTTAATACTGTCTGTAGACAACATGGACGGCTCAAATCCCAATTTCCATAGAGAGGAAAGACGAAACAAGGATTCAAGCGCTTTGGACTACAACTTTTTAAGATGCGCAAGAAAATGCTGCATAAACATAACTACGAATCCGATCCCGCCGAACCCGATGCCTGTAGCACACCGGGTGTCTGAGGGTGTATGCGATAAACGGTATATCCCAAGTGCGTATCATATTAACAGGCTCGTAATGTATACACCAAATCAATACACACGAAGTCCAGGCATCCGATACCTCAGCACACAATCCTAATGTAATGTAGTCAAAACATTCGGATCATCTTTGCTTCGATTTTTTTTTTTTAAGAAATCAAGAAAAGAAATCCCCTCCATGCCCCAGATAGCATTCTAAATAAACTGACAGTCTGTATACTATATTAACTCGAATTGGTCGGTGATACTGGATACTGTCTTATTGATGACTAGCTGAACGCATAACATTTCTTAACCTAGTTACCCAAGGTTGTAAATTGAAGATCAATTTATTGTAGTGTATTCCTGTATCAAATTAAATTGTATCTTTAATCTGGTTGTATATAGACCAATCCGCTCGCGAAAATGTTGCATGCACCGCACCGCAATTGCTGAGGTTTTGTACAAAAGACACGGACGAATCGTTTGTCCTTTTTTACTGACAGGACTGCAGCATGACACAATGTCGAACAAACTTATTGAATTATATTTGCAACTGAACAGAAAGTGAACACTGAAATTCTGAACACAAAAAAACCCTTGTTGATGTTATGCATTTTTAACCTGACTGTGCAGTTTCGTTAAACTCGTCCATTGTTTGCCCCTGTTTTCAGGGTTCAGTTTTGAGTTTTGAGTTTTTTTTTTTTTTTTTTAATAAGATATATTGCCTGAATCACAAATCCGAAGGCCACTTCAAGGTGAGGGCTACACTTAACTGATTTGGGCTGTTGACCCAAATCAACTGACAACATGGGCACGTTGCCACCTACTCCAGGGTTTTACCCCCTTCACAATTCGTAAGAATGATAGGCATGTGTATCATCCACTAGGAGCCTGGCTGGTAGAGCATATTATACCTTCCAAACTTTTTACTAAACAATTATGGTTAAGCAATTATGCTTAAGGGCACAAGTGTCATGACCGGGATTCGAACCCACACTGTGCTGCTGACAACACCAGAGCTTGGGTCCGATGAACTAGACCACTCGGCCACGACACACAAGTTTAATGTTTTTTAGTTAAGTGTAAAACGTTGAGCAAGAAACCTATTTCGCATGAAATAGTATAAAAAGACAATAATTTTCCCATGTCTTGTGTGTACAAAACATTTTGCTGCCAGCACCTGAGCAATGGCAGCGCGGCACGTGCAGCACTTGCGCGTATACGGATTGGTCTGCAGAACCTTTAAGATGCTGAACTTAATTGTGCTTCATACAATACACTTTTTATCGTGCTGCCACAATCTTGGTCATGTTCCTAGTATCCAATACAACCGACGAATAATAACATTCACTGCACAAAAGGGAACCATACTGTTTCTCCTTCCAGTCTCGGTTTCGTTACACGGATTTGAATGGGAGAAAATCAAGATGGCCGCACCATGGTAAAGGTCTATATATTCACACTAAACCACGCACAGCATCACCCGTTATTCAAATTCGAGACATTTCAACTCGACCCAATTAAAGCAGTCAAGAGAGTCTTAGTACAAGACCACACTCCGACTAATCATCACGAGCTATTGTTGTAAAACACGGTTGCTAAGCGACAAAACCCCTAAAGGTCTCGTGGTTTTTTTTTTTTATTAAATAAATTTGATTTCCCTGATGAGTGAGAATTTGGCGCCTTTCTTTAGGGAAGGTTGGTTTTTGTTGCCAGGATTATTTAAGCGAATAATTTCGTTCAGTGACAGCACAATAAGTTAACCGAGCCGTATAATGAAAGGTAGCCAAGGCCTATGTTAAAATAATAACCGTTCGCAACCATGATGTAAAAAAGGGGGTCCCCACACGCATCGTCGTTGATTGTTGAAATGAAATAAACGGGCACATTTAGCCAGAATATCATGTCGTATTCCCAGACCCTGCAAACTCACAGGCCGTGTACGCATAGCGTATTCTCGTTTTCAACAGTCACTGCTTTTAGTTTAAACATCTAACATCTAATTCTAGTTTGTTTGTTTTCTGTTTGTATGTTTTGGGGTGTGTGTTTGTTTGTTTTGAGGTGTTTTTTTTTGGGGGGGGGTGTTTAAACTATTGTTACATTGCAAACTATTTATACATGCTTCGTCATCGATTACATATAATATAACCACTCATGAGCCAGGGCATTTTTCTAAAAACCTCGGCTTGGGCTCCGGCTTGGACTCCGTCAATTTGTAACAGTGGCCGTAGGTAAAAATTAGCCAGTGGAGAGGACATAATATTTACAGTATATAGCTGTATTTTTTATTACATAACAAAATAAACAAGCAGAAGTAAAAGAGGGGTTATAGGAAGTTAGGGGTTGGACTGTCCTCAGTCGGTGAATTCGGTGTGATTCTCTGAGCTTGCAGTGTGAATCATCACCATTGCAAGCCTCAATCACAGTAAAGTTCAGCATCTTTGAAGACGGGGTACGGTTTCTTGGTCTTTATGGAAGAGACATGGTTTGCAAAGCGCAGACATAGTCTAGTTTTAGTCTTTCCTGTCCCTAGTTTCAGTCGACTAGAGTGAATTTCAGTCTCAAACCTTAAACGAAGTAGTCCACATATCTTACATGATATAACATAGACTACATTGGGTGTGTCACATTGGGAGTCGGTCTTGATATTGTAAAGAAGAGCCAGTGCTATGACTCTTCACTTTAAAAGTGCGGGTCTAATAGCTAACCGTGGAGGTAGCTCGAATTCTACCTCCATGAGCTAACCAACTGTCTTTAGCCCCTTTCATACGAGATCAATTTAGCAAGGGTCCCTAGCTTGTAACTGTAGCATGGTTGTAAAATTTTACAATATGTACCTCGTGTGAAAGGACAGCAATTGTTACACTGACCAGGGTCCCTAGTAAAATCTTGTCCAACATTGCTACATGTTGTCTGAGGTCCGGACCTACGTCAAAATCTTCAAGGAACACAAGTCTCTATCATGCACGGTAACGATTCCTTTATTTCGTTTAATATTTCCCCTGCCTAGAAACCGTTTGCCAAAAAACATCGCCACGATAAAATGTAATCGAAAAAAACTTTCCAAGCAATGCAGCCCGGATTTTATTAAAAACTGCGTTGCCGTAGAGACAAGCAATTGTTCCTATGTTGCCGATCAAAATCCACCCCCTCCGTGATTGATGGTCTAGACGCACGGACGATTAGGCAAAGAACAAAGTTCAGAGTTATTGATCGTAATTGAAGGATAAAACCACAAGAAATCTGGCATGCAGGGGACGCGTCCGGGACGGTGCTCAGAAACGATGCAGCCTGTATACGGGGTTCGTCGTTTGGTTCTGAAGGAACTTGACTTTGGGTATTGACATGATTCGTTGACGTAAATTGGCTTTCAATAAAGCTGCATCTCTGACAGTAAATGGATGTTGAACATGTCATTATGCATTTCGTTGAGTGGACAGAATGTAAAACAAACAAACAAACGCCCCAGCCCAACAAAAGCATTGGAGACCGAGCAAAGAACGTCGTCATCAACAAAACGAATGTTCTCTTATACATGCAATGTTCGATTATTGATTGTATCAGTGTTTTATTTAAATGTGCTATTATTGTTGTATCAATTTATTTTTTTGTCAGGTAATGAACCACAAGGGAAACTGACTAAGTAAATTTCAAATGGTTTGGGGTTGAACAAAGAAAAAGTGACTAGAGCGGGATTTGAACCAACGACCTCCGGATTAACGTACCGGCGCTCTACCAACTGAGCTATCTAGCCCTGATGTTGGCGGTCTCCCTATTTTGTCAATATCTTTGTTTGGGGGTGCCAGTCAGAAGCCACGCAACCGTTAACTGCCGTGTAGCCAGGGATCACACCCAAGTTTACGATACAACCTGGGAAGCAGCAGCCACGGGATCACCTTGAGGGGGTGCGACTTTTTAAATATAAATGTCAAGTAATGAACCACAAGGGAAACTGACTGAACTGACTGGGTAAATTGATTGATCGATTTATTTATTCGAATTTGTTTAAACACGGTATAGCCCATTCGACCAAAGTTGATTTTCAAGGGGCCGTGTTGCATAAAAAAAGAAATCAAAATATGAAATTTAAACAGAGTAAAATAACTAATTAATCAGTCAAAAGATAAAACACATTTCACAGCAAACAAAGTCACTCAGGAAAAAAAAATCTAAAAGTTTCCAAAAATGAAAAAAATTAAATGAAAAACAAAAAAATTTGTTATTAACTGTATGTTGTTATATTTAAAGCTGCTGAAGGTACTAGTTGGTCTAGCTTAAATACTGCATTGGTGTATTAACCCGCACTTCTAAAGTGAAGAGTCATAGCACTGGCTCTTCTTTACAATATCAAGACCGACTCCCAATGTGACACACCCAATGCAGTCTATGTTATATCATGTAACAGATGTGGACTACTTCTTTTATGGTTTGAAACTGGAATTCACTCTAGTCGACTGAAACTAGGGACAGAAGAGACTAAAACTAGACTATGTCTGCGCTTTGCAAACCATGTCTCTTCCATAAAGACCAAGAAACCGTACCCCGTCTTCAAAGATGCTGAACTTTACTGTGATTGAGGCTTGCAATGGTGATGATTCACACAGCAAGCTCAGAGAATCACACCGGATTCACCAACTGAGGACAGTCCAACCCCTAACTTCCCGTAACCCCTCTTTTACTTCTGCTTGTTTATTTTGTTATGTAACATAAATACAGCTATAAACTGTAAATATTATGTCCTCTCCACTGGCTAATTTTTACCTACGGCTTCGGCTTTGGCTCCGGCTGTTGATACGGAGCTTCAGTGCAGGCACTGACAGGCGGAGCCTTAGCCAGAGGTAAGAGGTAAGCCTTTAGCCATGGTTTCTAAAATGATGCACAAGTTTAGTACGAGTGGTAACATTATCAGGGTCCATGGCTTGTTGACTGCATGGGACTCGACTTGATTGAGCGTTTCTGTCTAAAATGCATTACTTTGGTGAATGAATCCTATCCGGGGCCCAATCTCATCAGCTTATTTAACGGTCGAGAACATGCTTACTGTGCGTCCTTTCCATTTTATAGCGCTGCTAACCGTATATAAACACACGAAAAGGCATGCTTACCATCCAGTGCTTACTGTATGAAAATGAATGACGTAACGATGCAAATCTATGATGAGCGGGCAAGCTAGCCGCCCTGACATGTTGTCTCGGTAACCTGTGAAATACGCTGACGCTTGAAAGAACATTACAGAATTGGTAAGAAAAAACTTGTAAAATATACTTTTTGATCACAGATTTACATCAAACTTACACGGTCTAATGATGGTGATAATAGAAAACATCCCTTGGAATATTTATGTCTGAAATGCCATATTTGATGAGAAATGAATAAATTAATTTTCCGATTGGAGTTTATCGCTCAGTGAGCGTTTTATTCATTTGTTGAATCTAATATGATTTCATGCAAATGTGTAATCGTTTTTCACTATTTTCTCGTGACCCAGATGGCCGATCGATCTCAAACTTCTACAGGTTTGTCAGTTTATGTATATGGTGGATTACATAAAGTGCTTACACTGCCAACCAATTCTGTAATGTTCCTTTAACCATTTTTTCTGCTACAGTAAATAAGCACGAAAAAATGTGGTGTATTCCACTGAAGCCACGCCCACTTCACACCAACTGACTCCACTGGCTACCAAAAGCCCATGAATTGCATTGAGCAATATTTTTGTCTATTCCTTGATGATTTATGCAGAACAGTTTAATATTTGAACTTGGCATTTGCATCGGCATTGCATTTGCAAAAACCAAACCTGTCTTTGAATTGAGGAGGATTGGCAACGAAACAGGACTAGCTCGTGTTGCCCCATCAAAGTGGGTGAATTTAGAATAACAATAAAATGTTGTCCCAATGGGAAGAGAACACATTCCCGTTTGCATGAGGTGAACTATGTTAAGCTACACAGTCATCCAATCTAAACTTGACGGGAAAACGAGGAAAGTATCAAATTCTCACAGCTCACAACCAGCCTGGTTTAGCTCCATCATCATTCCTTGATCATGCAGTCATTCACGCCGGTCCGTATACGGTTCGGCATGAGCTGCCAACAGGGCAATTATTATCTCACTCGTGTCTTTCAGTAAGACGCAACCCCGATCCGCCCCCCCCCCCCCTCTAGTGAAGTCCCTCTATGAAACGCAACCTTTATACGCAACCAGAACGGAGTTATAAAATATTAGATCGCCACTATTTTTCTTGGTCATAGGCAGGTTTGTTTTGGTAGTTATTTTTTGTCATCCCTTCCTATGAAAAAAAAAACCACTGTCACCCGGGGCTCTATAACAGTAATATACCAACTAAAAATGATAAGTGCGAATAGACCCTTCCCATGAAATATGCAAATGTACATCGCGGTGCGCACTCTCCCTATGGTTGGCAAAATGAGTGAACATCGCGCCTTTTTGCATGGACTGATGGTGGCGTGACGCACACGCGTTTGTGCGTCTGCCTAGTGCACAACTCTATGGCGTTTGCCAACCAGCAGCGTCTATACGCATGCGTGAATGTATTTACATATTTCATGGGAAGGGTCTATTGTTGAAGGAATCAATAAACTGAGATGCAACTGCATAGGGCTATTTTGTTGTGACAGTTTTCAATCCCCGATGGAGGAGTCCGGCTCAATTTGTTCCTTGCGGAATCATACTGTATACGCAGGTCTACACCCTGTTGGGAATAGAGTCCGTTCTTAAAGGCAGCGTCATAGATTGGTAAATACTTTTTTTTTAAATGACCATAAAAATATACTTGGTGATGAGAAGCACTGCAGCTGTTGATAGTATAAAAACTATTTTTGAGGAAGGATTCCTTCCGAAGTGATATGGATGAGATACCTTTCACCCAAAAACATTTGAATCTGATAAACGATTTATGCATGAAGTGTTTCTTAGATTTCTGAAGCTTGCCAGAGATGCGGTTGGTGCCCGCTGTGTCACCTCGCTAAAAACGTGGATGGATTCGAAGTATATACTTGTGAAAATACCGGACAGTTTTATGCCGTTTTCTCAGCAGAATAGCTGTACTCAATTGTAACTTTTCACATGCGTCTTTTATTGTATGTTTCTATATAATTTTGTCTATATACGAGCATTAAGTTGACCCAAAAAAATCTATGACCCATATAAGTTGACCCCAAAAAATCTATGACCCATATAAGTTGACAAAAAACAATCTATGACCCATATAAGTTGACCAAAAAAAATCTATGACCCATATAAGTTGACCCCAAAAAATCTATGACCCATATAAGTTGACAAAAAAACAATCTATGACCCATATAAGTTGACCCAAAAAAATCTATGACCCATATAAGTTGACAAAAAAAACAATCTATGACCCATATAAGTTGACAAAAAAAACAATCTATGACCCACCCGTACCTTTAAAGCTAGGACTGGGGCAGATAGGGGGAATAATTGGGGTAATTGTGCCTTTGATGATATCAAGCGAAGAATTTGGCACACAGTCGGAGTTTGTCATGAGAAAGATATTGGGCCATAGGCCATCGCAAATTTGTCCTTTGAGTAGGTAGAATATCAAGCAATTTTAACAATTTTCAAAATTCCAAATTCCGCGCTTGCAATCGTCGAAGGCAGAATCCCCTCACCAACCCAGAGCTGCTTAAAAGCAGAAAATATTGCTTGACAGTTTTCTGCTCAGCAGAAGTGAGCAGGATACCAGGCGCAAATTATACATGCGACATGGTAATTTGGCTGGTAACCTTTTTCAGGTAAGCATAGTTGGGTTGCGCCTGATAGCTACTTGTTGTGCTTAAGCAGCTCTATGAAATTGGTACTATAACCGGGAGTAATAACTGATACAGTCAGGAAAACAACCCGATGACGTCACACCGGTGCGTCAATATTTTTCAAACTCAGCCGGGAACCATGCACTTGGGGCTGTTTACGTTGAATGTTTCCCAATAACATTGCACAATGTTTACCATTAATTAGTTCGGCGCCTCGGAGAGGGTCCTTCAACTGGTGTTGAAGTGCCCGGACGGCTTGTGGGGGAGGGATAACAAAATGCAGGTTTTTATGCCAAGACGTTATAACGATAATGCAACCCAATATCTACTTGAGGGTGACGTTTACAGTAGCTTCCGAGCAAATTAGATTGGAGTTTATTGTAGGATAGTTTCGTTTCAGCAGCTAAACCACTTCGCCGTTTTTTTGTGTGTTTTTTTTTTCATTCGGTTATTAGCGAATGAAGTTTAAAAGAACGAAAGCCAAACCCTCCCCAAAAATTGTTTACCGACGTCGAGATCGACACCGATGAACATCTGTCCTCCCATGAACCGGCAAAGTAAACAGTACGGACTTCTTCATTTTGAACTCTTAGTAAATGACATCTCTGCACACTCTTCCCGGGTCTTCAAGACACTTTTTTTTCTTTCTTTTATGAGATGTAAATATATCCGCCGAGTCCGTCGTTAATTTTTTTGTGAAGTACATTTTTCAGTTCTTAACGAGGCGGATTTGACTCGGGCGATGTCTTTGAGGAATATCCGGTATCAATATTGCTCGTCGAGTGGGAGTGAATATCCGTTGTTTGCCCCGAGCAAATCTGTCATCGTCTCCTTTCTGATTTCCTTTTTTGAAACAAGTTTTTTTTCTTCTCTCTTTGATGGTTTTATTCTGCAAATAAAAGGGATTAGGGGTTGCGTGTGTATCGAACTTGATATCGGCTGAATTTCGCGCGACATTGGACACACAGATAGATTAAAGCTTTCACTGACGGGGAAAACTAAAATAGGATTGAAAAAGAACATTACAAATTATTAGTATTATTTGAAAAAGAACAGGTGCAAAACAATCCAGTGTTAATTCCCTGGTCGTGCCGTCGTCACCGGGCAATCCAGCTCAGCGCACTCAATGTACTGACGGCTGTATGGGTTCGAATCACGGTCTGAACTGTGTCATTGGGAAAGGACCGTTGCCATTGTAGAGCAGATGTCTTATACCGCTAGACCACCGAGCTTACCCGGTAGCTAGACGCAGTTCGGTCCCCTAACGATTGTAATAGATGTTAAAGGTACATTACAGATTGTTTTTTGCTAACAAAACAGTTGCTGGCAGTGTAAGCACTTTATGTAATCCACCATATACATAAACTGACAAACCTGTAGAAGTTTGAGATCGATCGGCCATCTGGGTCACGAGAAAATAGTGGAAAAACCGATTACACATTTGCATGAAATCATCTCGATTCAACAAATGAATAAAACGCTCACTGAGCGATAAACTTCAATCGGAAAATCAGTTTATTCATTTCTCATCAATTATGGCATTTCAGACAAAATATTTCTAGGGATGCTTTCTACTATCATCATCAATAGACGGTGTAAGTTTTATGTAAACCTGTGATCAAAAAGTATATTTTACAAGTTTTTTTCTTACCAATTCTGTAAGGGTTCCTTTAAAAATTGCTGAAGCCCCAAAAGATTTGATGTCGTAAATTTGTTTTTGCTGTGAACGCCTGCATGCAAACTTGACTACGAGAGATGAGACAGCTTGGGAACCTATTTCAAATCGTTTTTATTTATCTTTCCTTTTAGAAGTAACCTACATGAGTCTACATAATAAACGAAAATGGGTCAAAGACTGACAAACAGCCGGATTGTGTTGGTGAAACTTGACTGTGCTCACTTGAGTGAATTACAATTAGACAGAGATTTAAACGATGAACCAAAATGTTCCGGCCGTGATCCCTCATCGGATAACTCGGATTCAGAGCGGGGCGTAACGGAGTCATTGTAAAGTCTCACGTAAGGATTTATAGAAAGTGCAATTTGAGACACTTTTGCAATTTCGCGGTTTTAGTATAATCCTCGTCTCATCCTTTTTCCTGCCCTAAGAAGTTGCTTTGAGTGCGTCCGGATTTCGTGTTTCCTAATTCTTACCAATTCTGTAATGTTCCTTTAAATTATACACCTTTTTTTCAAGGGACTCGGTGAAGTGCGGTACTACAGTAAGGGTATAATATAACTAAAACCAATAAGTGATTCCATCCAATAATCCCTTTATAACCATGAGTAATCAAGGTTATTTGTTTAATACCTCTGTCTTGAATGCTGTATTTTCATTGGCGCAGAGCGATCACATGAGCGGGCAACAAATATCCATACTTGAGAGCATCATGACTGAACTACATAAATCAAGTTATTTGTGTATTAAACAAATTAAATTATATTTTGAACACAAGCTTGCTCACTTGATGAGCTCAACTATTATACACCGGGGACAAATTGCAATAGACCGTGCTAGTCTCGCTCATGACTGTGTATACTGTAGTAAAAGTGTGCGCTTTTGTGTACTTCAATCCATGCAACTTACGTCATTATGACAATAACATTGATCTCCATTAATATTGTCGCGTGTATCAATTTATCTATGGCCCTTTTCGAATCCACGGCTTCGGCTCCGGATTGGGCTTCAGGCCCAGTTTTCTTGTCTGAAACCCTGACCGCAAAGCATGCGTAAGTTAAATTAATTGAGGGAGCCTAGCTAGCCTGAGCCGATGTTGGAGCCGGAGCCGGTCATTTCGAAAAGGGCCTGATCAGTTGCTAAAGCGTGATGTCAAAATACAAATCACGATATCAGTTTGTTGACGGTATTCATCTTAACATGAATCTTTCAGGCCCTGTCAGATTCAGAAAACTTTGCCTGTGGGGACGGCCGTTGTTGGCAGCAGCGACAACGTTGCGTAGATTCTTTTTTTTTTTCCAGCGATCTGGCCGCTAGCCACTGCCGAAGCAATCCACCTGGACACGGCCGTATAGTGTTGTTGGTAATTATCGAGCCCTGTCTGATCGCGAAGAAATTGTCAGGGAAATGTAGCTTCACACTTAGTACCTGTTTCCTGTGCAGTAACCTAGATATTGATTGGTTTGACTTGTCAGTATTTAGACGTCGCAAACTTTCTGAGTCCCGGGGGCGAGAATAACATTCGATTGCTGACAGGTAAATAGGTCATACAGACACTCCAAATGGAGTAATGTTCACAGACCCTCGAGGAACGGGGTTTTCAATATGCCCAGTTTATAACCACTGACGCAGTCGTCAAATTACCTGTTTTCCCCGCCACTCACGATTGTTCCCGCCATAATATGAAGCACGCAGTAGACTGCGGAACATTATCAAGAACGCTGGAAGCGCGAAGATTGTAACCTCGCCAAAATGAGAAGTCAAGTAACAACTTGAAGCAAGACTCATTGTTTAGCGGGGATGTCTATAAGTAAAATTTTAGCAGGTGACTTACCTTGACCCGCGGGGTTCTCAGGGTACACATCCTACCCAAAGTTATTTAAATCGAAGGTGTTTTTTGTTGTTCTTCTTCTTCTTCTTTTTTCGATCTCCTTATCCATTCTAAAATTCTTTTCATTGTGATGGGATGATTCAACAGGAGATGACTTGTGTGCTGCGTACTCCCGAATAATTACACTTTCAAACCACTGAAATAATATTGTAATAGTTTCTTACATTAATGATCATTTGTATGCTATTAATAACCGGCTTATTTTGCGGGACCATTTCGGAATGATAGATAAGCAATGACGAATATTTAAAAAAAAATTACCATCGGCCTGTTTAAAGGGTGTGTACAACATTGGTAAGACTAAAAATACAAGTGTTAAACAGATTTGCACATAACTTACATGGTATGAAGACGGTCATGGTGGTAAACTTCCCTTGAAATAGTTTTGCTTGAAATGCTATAGTTTTTAGAAATTAGTAAAACAATGAGTTTTTATCACGGTGATAAAATCTGATGTTTGAACAAAAAGTGAAAACACATAAAGGGGTCTTTTACTCTTTTCTTGTGACTCTGATGACCGATTGAGCTTACATTTTCACAGGTTATTTTATGGATATGTTGGGTTACACAAAGTGTGGATACTGGTATTTCACAATTACCAATGTTGTACACATGCTTTAAAAAGTGACTCTGAACTTGTCTCAGTCCGTGTTTTTCCTATCCACCATCCCTCGTTTTACACCGTCCACACTCGGGCAGTTAATGCCAGAGAAGCAATACAAGACACGTAAGACCAGCGTAGAACCCGGACGCAAATTTATGTTCTGCAGCACACGTCGGCTATGGAGTCAACAGACAGCCTATCCCTTAACTGTGACTCCATAGCCGACGTGTGCTGCAGAAAAAAAAACTCGCAACCCGGACTGCGGTTCCACTGAGATGTTTTCCCGAACAACAAGAACCGCTATTGCTGTACACCAAGTTAACCTTGCGACATTGTTTTCAACCTAAACTATCTGTATTTGGGTTTATACTCGACTGCGCTTTAATCGTGCCCCAATTTGAAATGTTGTCAATTAACCGTCTGGTCGAAAAAAAACATTTCCAAAGCAAGGTCTATCCGCCGCAACGAACGTAAAACAAAAACACGACGGCAAAAGCATTCAAATTAGCCATTCGAAAAATTATTGTTAATCTAAACAGCCTGTATTTGGCTGGACACTCGAATGGGCTTTAGTCGTGTTCGGATTTCGTACTTTGTCATTTTCACCGGCTGGTCGAACGACTTCCAAAGCAAGGTCGATCGGCCGCAACGAACGTCAAAAATAAACACGGCTGCGAAAACATTCACCAATGAGGACGTCTTGGTTCTCACTTGACCATTATATCCGTCATACCCGGGCGGTAGTTTGGACCAACTGTTTATGTGGGGCAAGGGCGAATTAATCTTGATTGGTTTATAGATAGGTTGCAATATGATGTAAATCGGCCATCTTTACGGTCAATTTGAAACACACAGTCATGCGTTTCGCGTGAGAAGCAGCACGCGCACATTTCACAAGGCTTATTGCACGATTGGACAATGCGGCTGCGTTAATCATTATTTTGAGCGGTTCCCTCCAAGCCAAAAGTGCAACTTGCCCGGCGTAAAGAGAGCGAACTGCAAAAACTAGCGGGTGTCAAATTTGATTCTCCGGGTCTTAATAT
Source organism: Pycnopodia helianthoides (assembly GCA_032158295.1). Taxonomy (NCBI): domain Eukaryota; kingdom Metazoa; phylum Echinodermata; class Asteroidea; order Forcipulatida; family Asteriidae; genus Pycnopodia; species Pycnopodia helianthoides. The sequence goes on from CM063259.1 coordinate 13,091,642, forward strand.
ATTGTATACTCACAAGGGAGCTGAGATGGTTTAAGTAATGAAATAAATGGCCTGCACTGACCAGGGATAATAATGTTGGAAGCGCTTTGAGACGCCCTTCGGGTGTGATAAAGCGCTATACAAAAACCGATTATTATTATTATCATATATGGGTTTTGAGGCATTGCATGGTGAGGTATCAATATATATTCGGTTTGCGGTAACACCATGTGTATAAATATCTACTTTGCTGTGTAGATTTTGATCTTTAGAGAACTTGTCTTGCTATTTATTCTACTACCGCGGAGTAGATTTTCGGAATTCGGGAGACTTCTCAGTTCTGAAAAGAACTGTCCTGCTTATTAACTACTACCTGGGCAGGAGGTAGGAAATCAGCCTGGACTACTACTTTAGCTTTGTGGATCGGGAGGACTTCTCGTAATTAACTGCACTGCCGCGGAGTGAGTTCTTTTTGGTCTCATCACGTTTCGACTAGCGAGATAATTATTATTATCACTATTAATATGATAACACCAAGACGGTGTTAATTTCACCAACAATATAGCAATGGGGATAATTAACACCGTGTTAATATAGATACCAATAGAATCAATTAAACATCACGGTTTTTACAGTGCGATTGTAGACCCTTTGCATTGACTGCCATCGTTGATGAAACGTGCATGCGCGTGAAGAGCTATCATTGGATGAGAGTTGTGCGCAGCGCGTATACACGCGTGCAAGTTTCCATTGCTTTTCATCAAATGGGAGTCAGTGACGTCATGTGCAATCCATCTATTGCAACCATTGATCTACATTATACTGTAGATCAATGATTACAACCTATCTATACATCAAGGCCAAGTTTCATAGAGCTGGTTAGCACAAAAAGTAGCTAAGCACAACAAAACTATGCTTACCAGAATAAGGTTACCGGCCAAACTACCATGTCACATGTACAATTTGTGACTGGTATCCTGCTGATTTCTGCTTAGCAGAAAATTGTTAAGCAATATTTTCTGCTTAAGCGGCTCTATGACACTGGGCCCAGAGCAATATTAAGGGTGCCAATGAATCGTTGAGAATCTGGACAATACAATTACGTATGAGCGTGGTGTCTAGACCGGGCTTTAATCGTGTTTCCAATTATTATTTTATCATTGACTGTTTAGTCGAAAAAACTTGTCAACCATTAATTTGACACTTTTCATTCACTGTATACATTAATATTCTGGAGGGGTAGTTACGTGATGCTCACAGGGTATCAATATACTCTTGGTTAATGATTGCATGTATATATTCTAATTTAGAAGACGCAGTCAGGTTTAACTGCATAATAAGACCAATATTCCGCAGCATTAAGGAGTGAAAGGAGATACAAAATAAATTTGGGGGAAAATGGTTACGAGCACTGTGAACTTTGTTCACTGGAGGCTTCCACAATGAAAGGGGCGCGCGCTCACGAAATCGTGCGGTGATCAAAATCACAGACAACCGCAAATTAAACAACAACATTTCGCTTAACTTAAACAAAATTTAATACCCTGCCAAAAAAAAAAAAAAAAAATGAATAAAACCGTGCTTTTTATTTGACATTCTTGCGACATGTTTACAGCCACGATCGACAGCCGAGGATAGGGGTTTCCCTTGGCTGTTTATACGCATTTTCCCATGATAGGCCTATGTGTCTAAACCGCGCACACGATCGATGCACCTGTTGTGGGGCATCGCTCCTAAATTAACGTACTCGGAACTTGATTCGAACTAATCTCAGCGAAAGTCCGGCATGCAGAATGCCGTGTGTCCATAAACTCACTGATCGCAATAGGTTTTTCCCTGAATTTCACCGTAAACGACTAATTTTGTCATTTTCTTTTACGGCATGGAAAACACGCGCAAATGGTAATGCTTTTGTTTTTGTCACCTCTGAAAATACAGCCGGTTCGATCTGTTTATGAATGTAATATATCACTAGATGCGATGGACGATAACAGTCAGTTGCTGTTTGCGGTTTCAACCATGCTGACTAAACGTTGGCGATGTTTGATCAAGTTTGCGTACAGTCTGCCTCTAAACAAAGACGCACACCCAAAATCATCAAATGGCTAAAAGAAATTACAAACGATTGAGTGCAATTAGATAAAGGACGGTATCTAATCTAATATAATCTAATCTTTCACCGTGTCCCGAAGGACGTCGGCTACACCGATTAACTCTCCCCCGGTCCTGCCTGTCTTGCGCTATACGGTGTGTCACTATACGAAGGTGCTGTTCGCAATGATGTAATTTTCCACTTATTTTGCACCTCTTCCTTCGCCTGGCCCGTGTCTGCTCTTCACAATGACTGCTTCCAGCAGAAAGCTTTTATGGCCATCTACCTGTTTTCATTCTTTTGCCAAATCATGCAAGTTGGGCTTTGTAGAAGGCGTGAGGACGGGTAGGAAGTGTGCATTAACAAAAACGCTTCACCTGTGTAGTACATTGATAAACTATCCACCCGAACCAAATGCCGCCTTGCTGTATCTTAGGAGGAACATTACGGTCTAATGATGACGATAGTAGAAAATATCCCTTGAAATATTTCTGTCTGAAATGCCATATTTGATGAGAAATGAATAAACTAATTTTCTGATTGGAGTTTATCGCTCAGTGAGCGTTTTGTTCATTTGTTGAATCTATAGATTTCGTGCAAAATGTGTAATCGGTTTTTCACTATTTTCTCGTGACCCAGATGGTCGATCGACCTCAAACCTCTACAGGTTTGTCAGTTTATGTATATGGTGGATTACATAAAGTGCTTACACTGCCAGTAACTGTTTTGTTAGCAACAACCAATTCTGTAATTTTGTTGAATCTATAGATTTCGTGCAAAATGTGTAATCGGTTTTTCACTATTTTCTCGTGACCCAGATGGTCGATCGACCTCAAACCTCTACAGGTTTGTCAGTTTATGTATATGGTGGATTACATAAAGTGCTTACACTGCCAGTAACTGTTTTGTTAGCAACAACCAATTTTGTAATGTTCCTTTAACATACTGGCTGCCTCGCGTTTCTTCGTTGAAGTGTATTATTATGCATTTATACTTTAGGGAGGCCTTCCCACAGCTTTATCCCTGTTTCTCTCTCGATCTCCATCACTGCTTCACACTCCAGGCCATCTTATACACCCCAAGCTCCTTAAGATCTACGTCAGACAATTCGGAGGTAAACCACCTCTCATGAAATATCGACTTATTGGTTTCTGGAGAACGGGGATTGCATCTTGAGGATAAGGACTGTCGAGTATAGAATAGGGGAGGGGGGAGAATCGAAGTTCAGATTCCGGCACAGTTTGAGAACAGCTTGATGACATATTAGGGATAAGCAAGCATGCTTCGCGACCGATCAACTCGGAAATGGGTTTTAAATCGCATCTTAAAGTTTGAACGTTCCAACCACGGAATGGTTCGTCGGACTTTGTATTTACACAGTGCAAAACTGCTCCAGTTGCTCAATGAATGAGGGCAGTATTTTACAAGTTTGATTTCGACCTGTTGTATCATGGCGATCGTGCAATTGCAATGTCGATGCAATATTTTCCATCAGCCGTATTTCTGTAAGCAACCGTTGCGAGTCAGTTTGCTATCTTTAGTCTTGTTCCCTGACTACAAAGATCGTCTGCGTATGACGTCACTTGAGTAGGGCGCCCTCGCTTCAGGTCATTGGCCCGATCCGCGCGTTGTCAATTGTTTCGTCTCTGTTTTACCTCTAAGATGGCGTCGTGATGACGTCATTGACAAGGTCGATAAGACTACCGGTAGTTCTCACCGACGTTACGGAGCGTGTTGGCTATAAGGGGGATGTTTAATTGGCAGCTTCGGTCTCAAAATCAACCATGGGTAAGGCAAAAACGCCTTTCCCTTATGCCTGTTGTCATGACAGTGCTTTTTTTAGTGTTAATCTTACACTATAGACCTTATGCACATGACGTCATTTCAGTAGGGCGCCCTCGGCTTAGAGGTCAAAAGAAGATTGCTTATTGGCTCGTCCTCTGCGCCGCACGTGCAAGATGTGCGTTTTCCATTGTTTCGTCATCGTTTTAACTCCAAGATGGCGTTGTGATGACGTCAATGCATAAGGCTCATTTGGGCGTATGGTCGACCTTTGTTCTGATTTATTGCATATGAGTGTTTTTCAGTCGAAAGGAGCGTTCCCGTGCATTTAATATTGCCTAGCAAGACGTTCTTTTGTTTTTCAAAGTAAAGCTATTTTCTTGACAAAATCGTCCAGGGCGCGTGATATGCACTTACCCACAAATGCCGTACAGTTGGTTGCATTTACTCATGCCCCAATTACCGAGAGTGAAATTGGTATCTCCGCTTCATCCCACTTAAAGCCTTACTGGATTATGGATACTGAACAAGTTCCTTTGGGCACGGAGACTTAAAGCTCGTATATTAAATGCAAAGCACACGACCGAGGATTATTCCAACTTACAGTGCTCCCTTACAGTCTTCGAGGTTTTGCTGTTTTTAACTGTGTTTTAATGTTCGGGAAAAAAAATGTTTAGACCTCTTTTATGGTTTTACTGCCCAAGCAAAAGCTCTCCGGGGAGACAACCGGGGATTGCGTAAACAGACCAGCCAATATTGCAACTATATACTCCCCCGCGATAGAAGGGCGGGACGTGTCTCAGCGAAGTCGCAATGTCACATTATAGCTAGGCAGCAGGTTTACTCATTAAGGTGACTATGTTAAAAAGAAACTGAAACAAAAACAAGTGGGTGTTTAAAAAAAATGCTCTCTCGCAGATTTGTTATATGAGAAAAATATCATGCAAACTTGTTGCTTCGAAATTTGAAAAAAAAATTTGGACTCGGTACTCGGATATCAGAATACTCGGTATTCGGACACCAGTGAACTCGTATTCGATGGCCCAAGTACTCGTATCTCGCGTACCACTCGGCCACCCTAGTAGTACTCTGCAGTGCTTGATACTGGAATGACAAACAATACACCTAATTGACTACAACAGTGGTATCGACACAATGGCCGACCCCCGTAAACTGGTGTTTAAAAAAAGGATTTAAACTCAGATTCTACGTCAATTTGACCCTTTTCTGGGTCAATTGACACATATTCCGGGTCATACTGACCCAGAACTGGGTCAGGCATCACGGGACCCGGAATCCAGGTCGATTCTGACCCCGGTGATTTCATTTTCACTACCTTATGGAGACCGAGAACAAAACAGAAAAGGGATAACAAAGAGTCTCCATAGGGAAATTCTAAAGACTGGGTTGCTCCACAAGGAATTTTGTGTGCGAAGTCTATGGGAGGTTCTTAACTACAGGGACCGAGGAAAGAACAAAAGATGTCTCCACAGGGATGCAAAAAAAATAGACTTTGTGTTTTTAAGAGCGTATCAAGTGAAACATCAGAAACACAACATTCTGTGGAGAATGCATGTGAACATGATATGCTCCCTTTAAAAATATGAATTACTCAATTTCCTATAACTCGAGATAGTATCTGCCCCTATTCACACTAGACACGCATCCATTTATCTATAGTCCATGCTGGGGGGATGGCCATATTCAAATGTGTTCTTCGCATAGTTCTGTATTGTGAATGCAACAAACAATATTTACCTCTGACGTATAGCCTTTTGGGTGAAATGGTGTTAGATTTCGATCTTAGTAGAATCTGTCACTCACAATCTAACAGGTTTGTCTCTTATTCCGCCATCGAGGAGGCCAGAGGCATGCTTGGAAATCCACAATAATTAGATCATTTGGAACTATAGTGCTTTTGGTTATAAGCAATGGGGGAATCGTCAACTCAATCCCATCGGAGTTTTTTCGTTTTGTTTTTTCTTGAGCGAAGATGTTTTTTTAACCGACGGCCCTTTGGGTAATAACAAAAACTATGCGTATAGAGTTGTTGTCCGAGTCAACATCCCGTGTGTAAATGAGTTTTGAAGTCAAATCACGTCACCATTAAGGCTATATATCCCTTAATGGTGTGGACATGACCCAGGGCGGAAATTGAACTCGTCGTGTTTTTCCAGGAACATACATCATGCATTCAATTCACTGGCATCAAACGAGGCAAATTACTGCCGCAAACTACTGGTATTATACATGTACGGTTTTTTTTTTCTTCGAAAGATGTGGTCTTTCGGATCTGAAATCATTGTGAATGTTTCATTACCATCTTATATACGGTAGTCCATCAGAGTGCAATATTGTGGCAGTTTCTTGCACTTTGTGATAAAAAAAATGGAACTTGTGGTAAACGTACCAAATCATGAAAAATTTGTTAAGTGCCACCTCTAAAATTGCCTAATGGCTTCGGCGGCCATTTTTCAAACATGTGGCTGCCTTTTCGCATAGTTCTTCTTCATGCTAGAGAAGTAAAAGGTCTAGAACACTCATTTTGGTGTGTAAAAATAACTTTGGAATCGGCCAAAAAGCATTTTCCAAAATCGTCAAACTTGTAGATCTGCCTTGGTCAAAATGGCGGCTGTATTATTATCAAAATAGGACTATACCGGTCATATTTTTATCAAAATGTGACCATTTTGAACAATGATACTACATATACCTCGAGAAATAATAGGTCTAGAATCTTCAATTGGGTATCAACATTTTGAGTTTTCCATTTTGAAAACATGGCGGCCGTGCTGTTATCAAAATGGCAGCCCATTTCGCAGAATAAAACTGCACAGCAAATTAGGAGGTAACGAGGTCTATAGGTGTTCTCATCCGGGTGTTCGAATAAAGTATTACAATTGTCATTCCCGCATGGCCCATGCTCTGCTTCGATATCAGGCATATTTGTAACACTATGGTTGCACCTTGCGGCACTGCTGTGGCTGATGATGTACAAGTTAGTGCGCACCCCAGTATTTGAATTCCGGGTCGTTTTAAAGGAACGTTACAGAATTGTTTTTTGCTAACAAAACAGTTGCTGGCAGTGTAAGCACTTTATGTAATCCACCATATACATAAACTGACAAACCTGTAGAAGTTTGAGATCGATCGGCCATCTGGGTCACGAGAAAACAGTGGAGAACCGATTACACATTTGCATGAAATCATATGGGTTCAACAAATAATGAATCAAACGCTCACTGAGCGATAAACTCCAATCGGAAAATCAGTTTATTCATTTCTCATCAAATATGGCATTTCAGACAGAAATATTTCAAGGGATGTTTTCTACTATCATCATCATTAGACCGTGTAAGTTTGATGTAAATCTGTGATCAAAAGTATATTTTACAAGTTTTGTTCTTACCAATTCTGTAATGTTCCTTTAAATTGATCATTTTCGTATACAGACACAACATTACAGGTTATTGAATAGAAAGACACATCCAAATTACGCTGTCATTTATTACAGCGAATCAAATTGAAGTACACGCAGCGACCGCTAACCAAAGTCCCTTTCCTTTATTGATAAACATTTCCGTGGTTTGTTAATGGTTAAAGAAGCATCATTTTAATTATTACTTTACAGGTAGACATGGAGTGACGTGGAATGATTGCCCTTGAGATGACGAATGAGGATGCTTGTCAAATGTTTGACCCGCATTGACAATTAAATGAAAAGAAAAAAAAGGGCCATTCTATTGGTCAGGCCGTGACAATCAAAACATGTCTGGCGACAACACAAATTAAGTTTGAAATCCACTTCAAACACATTTTCGTTTATGTGCACAGTAATCAAATGTGCAGAATAGGCAAGTTTTATTTAGATAATCAGCAAGTGTGAGACTTTCTGCAGAGTACAAATTTTAGAACGGTTATGAAGTTATCTTTCAGAAGAAATGGATTGTGGCGGAGAAAATGCCTGACGCAAAAAAAGAAACCAAAATCTGACAACCCACACCAAACAAATACAATTAAGAATAAAAACAAAACCATGGTTTAATTTAAGGGTAGACATTACGGTGGCAGCATATTCAATCAAATCATCAAACTGTTGAGTTCCAACGGTGTCAACCCGGCATTTGGATAGAGATTTTGTCAGTTATTTTAAGAAAACTGCAGACTTCTGCTGATTCAAAAGACACACATCTTACGCCTTTAAATTAGGATTCATTTGCTGCAAATGAGTTTTATCAGCTTGAAGCCAACACGTAGACTAAATCTATCTTGACTCAGATTGTTCTCCTTTTTTTTCTTCCAGAGCATGACAACATATATCACATCAGTGCAGTTGTCAACCTATGTCAAATCAGTGCAGTTGAAATGCGTGGGCATATGTGTGTTTGCATAATTACTCCTGCCTTGTCATTTTACCTGGCCGGTGAGCACTTACCCAAAGTGTGCTCTGGGTTCATGCATTGTTGCTACGCAATACCCTGAGCTTTGTACTGTTTTGATTGGTCACCGCGCCAGGAAAGGATGCGCCAATCAGAGATCGGCATTCAATCCATCCATCTCTCGCGAAGCCGGGGCTTTATAATGCTCGGTGTCTTGTGAGGCAGTTTCATTATAAGCACCAGAACATAATCCGCCCGAGCTCACTCCGTCCAGCCGTATAGCAGTCTCAAACTAATTTTGTCCACGTAAGTTTAAATTTTTGCTTTTATAGCACGTTTACGCAATACAAGCGTGAGTTATTTTAATATGTGACTCTAAATTCAAATTGGGCAATGACATCTACAGTTGTACAACTACAAAACCATGGAAAGCCATGAATGGAATGGAAAACGGTACAAAGACGTCTTTGGCATTTGAGTTTCATCAAAAAGTGTTGACAATAGTTAGAGTTGCTATAATTATGATTCATCTGTGGATGCTGGACATCATAAACTGATTGCAATGCATGCTGCGATGATGTGCCTTGACAGAAATGCCCGGCTTTGGTCGCGCGTGTTCTGACTCTTTCTAAAAAAAAAAACAGAATCGGCACACGGTCGACTTTCCGGGTGGGAAGATGGAGATCAACATCACTACTTTGGGTTTCTCGAATGAGAACACTTCGTTCTTCACCATCACCCCGAGTGTGGAGTTGTTCAAACAAGGCGAGCTCACGCTGCCGATTATTCGCGGTACCTTCGGCGGGATAGGAATCATCGGTAACCTGCTGGTCTGCATCGTGGTGGCGCGTCTTCGCACCAACAAACGCAACACGACCAACACACTGATCGCCAATCAAGCTCTGATCGACTTGTGCGCGTCAATCCTGCTCGTGGCGCTGACCATCACGGAGATAACCGAAGTAGCTCCTCCGGACAGCTACTTCTTCGGGCAGATTTTCTGCAAGTTCTGGTCTTCGAGATTCTGTCTGTTCGCAGCCTTTTCCGCCTCGACATTCAACCTGACTGAGATATCAGTGGAACGCTACCTAGCAGTCATCCACCCCATTTATTACTCCATGAAATTCGCAAACACCACCATCGCCAAAATATTGCCAGTCATACCCTGGTTACTCGGACCATTTTGGCAGTTCGTCATCGCGTTGTTGCGATACGACCTCATTCCGGAGAAAGAAATGTGTACCTTCGAGGCCGTTCGCTACACCGATGCGATGGAGAAGATTTTCGGCATCTTGGTGTTCCTCTGGGATTACTTCATCCCGGTGATCGTCATGACGTATTCCTTCGTCAAAATAGTCATCAAATTTAGGCAGCAGAATCTGAAGGTTGCCATGAGGCAGCCACTGCGCCCAGCTCAAGGGTCAACTGTGCCCATCACAATCTCCACCATGAAAGCTCATAAGAACTCGGTGTCAGAGGTAGATCCAAACAGCCGTATGAATGCCGCCGCCGACAACGCGGGCGACATCAACGAGCCGAGTTCCAGCACTCAGGCAGTGCGGACCCAAGGCCCCACATCGTCCAGTAACATCCAACGCAAAAATGTGACGAAAACACTGTTTATTGTGTACGTCGTCTACGTCATCTGCTGGTCGCCTGACCAGTGGGCGTTTCTTCAGTACAATCTGGGGGGACAGCTTGACTTTGGGAGTTCCTTCACCAACTTTGCCATTCTCACTGCTCAGCTGAACTCCTGCGTGAACCCCTTCATCTACGGTCTTCAATATAGACAGTACAGAAAAGGTTTGATCAAACTCTTCAAGTGTCAATAATAACTTGTACACGGAGAAAGTTCCACGACGAATTTGGAACTTATTTCAACATTGTAAGGGCAGTTATAGACCTTTCCATTGTTGATAAACAAACCGTGCTGGTTGGCATGGACGGCCGAGTGTTAGCAAAACATTCAATCGTGCTAACATTATAATATTACCAAATTCAACACTTCTGCAATTTTTTAATATAAAAAAATACATCCCATGGTTAGTTTCTTTGTTTCCAACAAATTCAGCAGTATTTTTGAGTATCTGTGTATAACATTGTTACAAACTGTGTCTATATCTGTTTTTGCTCTGCATTTAGTTATGGCTTCCATAGTTTTCCGACCTTGGTTGGCAAAAACTCTGGCTGTGACGTTGCAATAGAAAGGTCTATCCTGTCTTGATTTAGATTGTATAGGGACAGCAAGATGGCCGAACGGGCTGGAGAATAAAAACACCGTGTTGACTTAGCAAGCAGAGCTGGTTAATAGCTCTACCTGCAACCGTAGCCAAACAAAATTCTACGGTAGCTAGAAACCGTGCACTCGGTGGTTGTACCACAGTGCTCGTAAAGCACATAATTTCATAATTGAATCCACGGATGACTTGAGTCAATATTCTGGGCCGCCGGGTACAGCCATTCCCAAGCGTTGCAGGTTGGTGTGGTTTGCTGCCCTGTTCAAAACAACGTTCAACGCATCAAGCAACCTGTCATCACTAACGCCAGGTGATTGGTTAACGGCAGCGTAGACTATGATCGTAAGGCTATTATGGTTTGTGAATGTGTCCCATAACATATTTGTTTGCATTGTTCATGGGTGTCTAATTATCCAGGAAACATTGAGCATTTTATTGTTTCAAAATTACTAATGTTACGAGGTTTTATGATATTTCAGTTAAAGTTGCGAAGTACACATTTTGTTTTTGTTCATATCATTTCATGGGACTTTCAAGCCTAATTCGTCTCTGAAAGAGCAAGGCCGTTTACATTTTTATAAAAAGCACTTCAGTTCGCTTAAAAGATATTGAATTTTTTTATTCTGGGATAATGATAGCCAACGTGCGATTTTAAAATTTCTTTTAAAAATATGCGTTGTTGCAAATGTAGTTTCTACTATAATTCAGAACTGGTACCCATAAGTACAATATAGTAATGTGAAACGCAGATGTTAATGATGATTTTATTCAAGTAGGGTCATCGTTTGATGTTTGTCAACGTAATGCTTGTGTATTGGCAGAATTGTAAAGACAGACACAATAAAAGTCACCTGTGAAAGTTTCCACTGATTACAGTGTCTACTTGCTGAGAAAACAGGAAGAAGAAACTAAAGCTAAGTATTTTCACACGAACGTCCATCCATGTTTAGCGAGGTGACAGCGGGTGCCAAACGTATATCCCTGGCTGGAGCATCCGCAAACGGACACCAACCCTCTGAAAAAATGACAAACGATTCATGCATTGGTGAATCGTTTCTCAGAATCAAATGTTGTTATTAATTTTTCTAATCAACGGGGGCATTTCAGACATAACAAATTCGCAGTGTGGTCCGAACGTTACCATCTTTATAACGAGTAAGCTTTCGGGCAGAAATTACTTCTTTCTTTGAGTCATCACCAAAAGATGACCCTACCTATAGATCGTAAAACCGCGTCGAGATTACCAATAACAGTGGTTCATTTTAAATGTTGAATGTAACAACTTTTTGCCTTAGACATTCCTGGATATATTACTAGTACAACTTTCAAATGACTTTGTTTCGTATACATATTTTTACATCATATTTTAAGAAATGCAGCTTATTATTATGAGCGTATCAAATACGCACAGTCGCTATAGTAAATCTAACTTATTTTGTTTCAAACAAAATATATTTATTTAAATATGAGAGTTTACCAAAACGCACTAATTTTCCGTGTGAGTTGCAACGGACCGTGCTGTGTTGTGTATGGTGGCCCTGAAGGGACATTGAACATATATATTTACGTGAATATTTGCGAATTGGGGCACAAACCGTGAATATTTACGTGAATATTCACGATTTCGGGCACAAATCGCGAATATTTACGTGAATATTTGCAATTTGGGCATATATCGTGAATATTTACGTGAATATTGACGTGAATATTTGCGATTTAGGGCAAAATCCATGAATATTGACGTAAATATTCACGTAAATATATATGTTCAATGTCCCTTCAAGGCCACCATAGTTTTGCGTTCAGTTTTTCCAACTCTATATGATGTAAATCACCGTCAAGTGGATCACGAAATATAACCACAGACAATTTGTTGCCCACTATATTATTATTGACTTTAATGTCCGAGCTTTTGCATTTAAAGCACATGTACAACATTGGTAATTTTCAAAGACTATCATCCGCACTTTATGTAGGTGACCCAACATTATACATCAAGTAACAAACCTATGAAATGTTAAGCTCAATCGGTCTTCCGAGTCATGAGAAAACAGTAAAAAAAAAAACGCATTGTATGTTTTCACTGTTTTCAGACATCGCGTTTTGGACACGCGCGATAAAGACTAATTGTTTTACTAATTTCCTAAAAAACTATAGAATTTCAAGCAAAACCATTTCAAGGGAAGTTTACCGCCATGACCATCTTTACACCACTTAAGTTATGTGTAAATCTGTAAACTTTTATATTTTCAATCTTACCAATGTTGTACACACCCTTCAAGCAGCAGCATAACAGCGCCAAGTCTATGTGTTTCTTTCGGTAACACTTTACATTAAACTTTAAAAAAAAAACGCAACCCCTGTTATCTTACAATGATTATATTTTCCCCTGAGCTGGTTGTAATTTTGTTTTGAGGGAAAGAGAGTTTTTTCATGATGTGATCCAACCATTTCCCACTAGATTTCACTAAGTGGATTATATACTTCACGGTCTTTAAAGGCACTGGACACTATTGGTAATTACTCAAAATAACTGTTAGCATAAAAACTTACTTGGTAACGAGCAATGGAGAGCTGTTGATAGTATAAAACATTGTGAGAAACGGCTCCCTCTGAAGTAACGTAGCTTTTGACAAAGAAGTCATTTCTCAGTAAAATATTTGAATTGATTTCGAGACCTCACGCGTGAGGTCTCGAAATCAAAATCAAGCATCTGAAAGCACACAACTTCGTGTGACAACATGGACAAGGGTGTTTTTTCTTCCATTTTATTATCTCGCAACTTCGACGACCAATTGAGTTCAAATTTTCACAGGTTTGTTATTTTGTGCCTATGTTGAGATACACCAAGTGAGAAGACTGGTCTTTGACAATTACCAAAGGTGTCCAGTGTCTTCAATACGTGATTGGTAATGGACGAAAAAACATATTTTTTATAACACGTTTTTTTGTTGGTCTTCTCGTTTATGTTTGTGTTGTGTTTTCCAAACCAAACACTGAAGATGGACAGAGCACAATTTTCGAAACTTCGAGACTCAACTCCGGTTCTTCTCAGAGTCAAATTCTACCCATTTAGATTTCTTAAACACATGGTAGATATCCCTAAAACTTTTGATCTTTGTGCTACACGATTATTATCTAGTCTAAACCTAAGACGATTGTCCTGTTGAAAATACTCCCGTCATGTTTGTGAAAATTCGTCAGCGTTTTCACGAAGTAGCACGCACTGCTATACAGCAAAAAAAATAACAATCAGAGAAAACGGCCTCTGAAGTTTAACATTTTTTAGAAACCCACTTTTCTTCAAAACTTCGAAGTATTTCCATTTAAATTTCTCAATGTAGATACTTGATGACTTGAACATAAAAATCAATCTTATTATGACTCATTTGCATCATTAATTAAGAAACTAGACACGAGAGAAGTTCCGTGCTACTTCGTGAAACCAAAAAAGTGCGGAATATGTCTTTTTTCGTTTTCACGAAGTAGCACGCGCCTATACTAAAACACACAGCATTTTGTGTTACTTCATGAAAACTAGGTCAGCGCGCGCGCGCTCACACAAGTTGCGTGCTACTTCGTGAAAACGTTTTTACCTCACTTTGACTTGAGTGCGTGCCGTGTATTACAATGGCAAACAGAAGTCGGGTGCTACTTCGTGAAACCAAAAAATGCCACAATTGTGCCAAAGTCGAAAACACTCATTAGCTTAATTGAAAAAGTAAAGCTGTCTGAGCTTTGAAACTTCATGGAATTGTAGGTCTTCATGCATTATCAACAGAAATGTAAAAAAATTAAAATGTAAAAATAGCGTGCTACTTCGTGAAAACACTGACGAATTGTTCCCCAAAACTTGATTTTCCAAAATCGAGACAGAACCACACAATGCCTGAAAAAGTGTTTTACTGCTATTCGCATGTAAAAAAAATTGCGACCCCTTTTTTTTAATGAGGTGTTTGTGTATTGTTGAACAATGACCTAACAGAACCTCCTCTTTCATGAGTTTATAAATATTTCAAGATATGGGCCTAAATTAAGAATTATTTGGCATTTATTATTGTAAAGTCTAATAAAGTAGCTTAAATCACAAATTATAGAGTTTAACAACAAAGTATGTTTGTGTAGTGACAAAATTAGATTAAAGTACGCGGACAGCCTTAGTATAGTTGTCAGAATCTGCTCTTTGCGTGACCCAAACATACAAGAAATATCAAATCCGTATAGATTTAAATTCAAAAAGCTGCTTTAACAAGCTGAAAAAAGTAGCTAAGCACATTTACCACCAAAATATGCTTACCAGAATGGTCCGTGGCAATATGCGAACAGTTTGTGTATTTTTTTAAATTTGTGAAACGGCATCATTTGTCGAAATTCGTTCTGAGAAAAAAAAATGCAAAAAAAAAAAATCTCTCGGTGAAAAATGGGCCATGCCACTTTAAAATTGCATTTATATTTTGAGTGGAAATTTCTGGAAATTGTTCGAAAACTGTTGGGGCGGACGTAGTAAATGCATCATTGCAGACAGGGTTCTTAATTGCTCGCATTATTAGGCCCAAAATGTCAGAGATGATTGGTTAAGTTCTGTTCACTTAAATGTGCAAATTCTGTTTGGGGAGATTTGATAAAAGTATATCACACATTTTATGAGCCGTAATGTACAGCGTGTAGTTTGACTGCATCATTTAAATTGGAAGACGGGTTCTGATTGCTCGTTCTATACTGCAGTCGGCCGTCTACAAACATGAATGTGTGGGCCCACAAGTAATTCCTGGAACTTCATTAAGGAGACAATTATTTTTTGCAAAGTGCTCGGTGTGACGAAGAGTGTTGTTGAGAAACAGATTGCTTGTGGCAACAACCTGTCAGTGATACTCTCTTGTTTCCCCAAACCCGGCGAGAAACTCATCTTTTTATCACGGTTAGGACATTTTCCATGGCAACAGCAGTTTCACTTTTGAATGTGTAATCGGACACGGCAATAGGTTGGAGTTGTTTGAAGCGCGGTTTTTGTTAACAGCGGACGGCATGGTTTCCTGCGCACTGATAAAAAAGATCCTTGCAATGTCAACGAGGACGGTGGGAAACATCACGAACGTTCTGGTTCTGGTTTTTACTTTGACAAAAACTGAATATATCAGACTGAAAAACACCTTCAAACTCATTTGCATATACGACATTCAAACCGCATTTTGCCCATAATTATTTAGAGGTGGGTGTTGGGGAATATATAGTCAATAAGGCTTAAAATCGGTTATAGCACGTTTGAACGAAAACAGCGGGGGAAATGAGGCGAAAGGGTCGACAAAGACGTCCATTTCCTCCTCTTTATATAAATTGAAATCAGCATTCATATAAGTTTATCAACATGGAAATATTGATATCAAAGAAACTAAAGATTACATGAGCGAAAAAAATGGTTTCTAACTAAACTTCACTCTTCCAGCAATCAACAGCTTTTGGATTGAAAAAACAAACAAACTGGCGATCAACGACTCATTTCCGGAGAGCCCATTACATTAATTTGAAAATTATGATTTATGATCATTAACTTTCATGATGTAAAAACCAACCAACAAATCAAAGAAAATTAGGTGTGACAAGCAATCTAACTTATGTTATGGAGTTAATTAACTAGGTAGCACAAATTATACCACCCATTTATAAAGACAACATTTTAATCAATAAAATGACACGAGGCAACCTGCTGCTCAGTGAATTATAGTCACTCGTTTGCAAAGCCAGTGTACAGGGAGGCTGCAATCGCCTGTACACCTCGCCCCGTTGTTTTAATTTGCACGTCACGACAGCGCAGGCTCGCGGCAAGAGACACAAGTAGCCAGTTGCCATCTTCGGGACTAATTAATCATTCCTGAACGCACTACAAAACGACTCGGAAAAGAGCAGCAGCATCTTCCTTGTCTGACAACATTCAGTCAATATGGCGAGGCATTTTATCATTTTATAGATGGCATCAAAGACCAAGGGTGTCTTTTGGTGCGGCGTCTCAGAACCCAACAGTTAAGGGACAGGCTGTTCTCCCCTATCCCTTAACTGTTGACTCCGTAGCTGCAGAACATGAATTTGCCTACGGACGGACGAACTCCGATCATCACACACTTTAAATTGGCAAAGAAAACGGCGTGTCTTCGGTCTATGACATTGGGATGGAGACGGCTGAAGTCTTTCGGGAGGTTACGCAAATCGATATGAACATTCTGAGAAGAAAAAATGAAAGGGACGGGCCGGAGGAAAGCATTGATAACGAACACTCCTTATTACCGATTTATAAAAAGTACAATAAATTAAGGAATCGCGTAGTATGTAGGGTTTACGATGTGGAAATAGAACATAAGCGTCAATCACCCTGGTGGTATATGAGAAAAAGTCATGATCGTCTGGGGTTCTTTCTTCGTGTTAATTTGCTTTGATTCGTCACCCCTTGATGTGATTATTTTGTACCACGAGGCATCATTCACATCGTGTTTGCGCAGTCGCAACTTTAAGAAGGATCCGAACACAGCGATACGGCAGCTCATTTTGTTCCAGCAGCTATCAAATGGTACAATGAGCAGTTGAAGCGATGAGCTGTCGTGTGGCTGGCTCTGATCCCTAATTTGCAATTGTCTTGTGCTGTTTTATGTGTGTATTTTAATGCAATTTTTAAAGTTGTAACATTTCGTTACTGATCGTTTGTATTGTATTTGCATAGAGCTCTTTCTCAAGGCCATTTTAATTTCCCCAGTGAGGGATAATAAAGTTTTTATCTATCTATCTATCTATCTATCTACAGCAGACAGAAAGAACCATCCGACAGTGTGGCAGCTGTCGAAGAGTGCCGACACCAGATCCGACCAATAAAACAAAGCAAAACTATTAACATCATTTCTGACGTCAGGGTGATGTGCACATTAGCTAGAAAACAACACACCCCCCAAAAAACGCAAAGCTTGAGGCAACATTATAAAACGCACGATATTCTGCTTCATTACTCAAGTTCCGTTCCACCCGCAGATTCAAACAAAGAGCCAAGCGTTCAAATATTGTCTCGGGTCTGGTTGATTTAGAGCTCGCGAGTGCGTAGTATTTACCAGACGTGGCATTGACACCACCAATTTAGCAGCTAAGCACGTAAACGTGTTTGCCCCGCATGAGCTGAACCACTGTGCGCCGTTAGATACTTGTGTTTCTGATGCTAATAATGATGTCAATAATGTTTCCAGTGCTGTGATTTTTTTGTATCGCCAGACTTAACTCGCATCTTATTGGGGGAGGGGGCGGGGGCACGTGAGCATGCAGGCCGCCGACGTCATTTCAAGGAAAAGTGCTGTACGGGGTCAACCGGTATACGTTTGCAAACACTTTGTGAGACCGTATAAGGTGTGTGCACCATTAATGTCGTCGAAAACAAGTTCAACATTAACCACTGGGATGAGGGAAGAAGAGGAAGAAACATGCCTGGCACATTGGAAGCCATCAGGACCGGCAGCTACACCTTAAGTCATAGTCCCCCCTTGTCCGGATATCTTCTTAAAGGAACATTACAGAATTGGTTTTTGCTAACAAAACAGTTGCTGGCAGTGTAAGCACTTTATGTAATCCACCATTATACATAAACTGACAAACATGTAGAAGTTTGAGATCGATCGGCCATCTGGGTCACGACAAAATAGTGAAAAACCGATTACACATTTGCATGAAATCATATAGATTCAACAAATGAATAAAACGCTCACTGAGCGATAAACTCCAATCGGAAAATGAGCTATTCGTTTCTCATCAAATATGGCATTTCCGACAGAAATGTTTCAAGGGATGTTTTCTACTATCATCATTATTAGACCGTGTAAGTTTTATGTAAATCTGTGATCAAAAAGTACATTTTACAAGTTGTTTTCTTACCAATTCTGTAATGTTCCTTTAAATACACCAGAGTGTGAACCGTATATGAAGCGTCTACTTTCAGATGTTGGCAAACTGGGATTGTTCCATTTCAGATTGTCGTTTGGGGAAACAAACAGTTCACACCAACTAACAAAATGTAATTTATACATACCAGATATATTTAATATTTTTAGTTTTAAATTCATTAGAAATACCAGTGACTTTTTATTACTATAACACCTTGCGAAGCAAACGCAAGGTTTTGTCCCTTCAAATCGAAAGTGCTTATTATTTTATGGGCCTATTCTAATTGGCTCATCGTCATTCTTATCTTCGTCTGATCATTCAGCATGTACATTAATGCCAGTGTACTCATTTCAGCATTATTCACTGGGCAATATTGACTGCACTGTTTACGTTTTCAGAATGTAACCAAAAAATACAATCTCTCCCGAGCTTAATACCTCACTCTTGTGTAAACACGACTAGACTTTCACCCCATCAACCTTCCCTTGTTTCGATGAATGCGCGGTATCTGACAATCACAAACACGGAGTATTCTTTATACTAATATTTACACTGAGGACTATTTTTGTTTGTCAGAGCGTCACATTAATTTTCTTGAGATTCATCTTAGTATTCCTCCCAGCCATTTAACGACGATGTCTTCACATTACGGGAGGCGATTATTTAGTGTCTTAAACGAACAGGACCAAAATAAAGGAAGGATATGCCTAATATGAAGCTCGAGATGCTTAATACTGATTTCAGAATAGCCAACTCCAAATAATATAACATACATGGTTTATGAGGCTTTGCATGGTGAGGTATCAATGTATATTCGGTTTGCGGTAACACCGTGTGTATAAAAATCATGTACTTTGCTGTGTAGTTTGTTGTTATTCAGAGAACCGAAGGATAGGAAATCGGCCGGGACTACTACTTTCGCTTAGTGGATCGAGACATAAGAAACTTTATTACTCTCCAAAAAGAAGAAATTACATGGCTCCCACAAGTTTAAAAACACTACAAAGAACAAAAAGTAAAAAATATATATTAAAAACAGTTTGAAGGAACAATACAGAATTGGTATGAACAAAACTTGTAAAATATACTTTTTGATCACAGATTTACATAAAACTTACACGGTCTAATGATGATGATAGTAGAAAACATTCCTTGAAATATTTCTGTCTGAAATGCCATATTTGATGAGAAATGAATAAACTAATTTTCCGGTTGGAGTTTATCGCTCAGTGAGCGAGTAGTTAAGGTAGTCTTACTATAACACTTTGACCTTTCCCTCAGAGAACAATGAAAGGTCAAACTGTCACAAAAATAGGATAGAAATATGAAATAAGGTGGATGTCAAGCGATGGTGCAATGTTGATGTGGTGATGAGTCACCGTGACACAGCGATACTGTTGGAACTTATCCCCTGACAAAGAGGGCGGGCGCGTGGGAAGGGTTGGCTGGTCAGTTGTACGATGAAGTTAATCCTATCGATCGGTTGAAGTCTGAATTACACGCGATGGGGCAATCCTTGACGTTATAAAACTATGAATAGATCGGTATAAAACTCACTTATATTAATATCAATCTTAACATCGTCACATGTATCGAAAAGATACCGAATCGACAAACCTTGGAGTGAATGCAAACATGGATAATTACCGAGAGGTACACAAACTTACGAAGAACTCGGTATTATTATTGATACCGTTGAACTCAACGCAGATCAATCGGCATTTGCTCTGAACATGGAGGTAGAAATAGGGATCTGGGTTTGATGAGTCACCGTGACACAATGATCATATATGGGTTTGAGGCATTGCATGGTGAAGTATCAATATATATTCGGTTTGCGGTAACACCATGTGTATAAATATCTACTTTACTGATGTGTAGATTTTGTTCTTTAGAGAACTTGTCTTGCTATTATTCTACTACCGCGGAGTAGATTTTCGGAATTCGGGAGACTTCTCAGTTCTGAAAAGAACTGTCCTGCTTATTAACTACTACCTGGGCGGGAGGTAGGAAATCGGCCTGGACTACTACTTTAGCTTTGTGGATCGGGGGGACTTCTCGTAATTAACTGCACTGCCGCGGAGTGAGTTCTTTTGGCCTTAACGTTTCGACTAGCTTGCTCTAGTCATCGTCAGGAGACTGAAGAGTGTAAGACATGTACAATCGGAGGAGGCGCGTGACACTCAAATGAGTTGGGGGTGTTTATTGAATACTTGTGTTTATCGGAGTATATTACTCCGTAAACTATCTCAGTATACAGGACGAAGTTTACTTTCCGTACATCGGGGTAAATACCAACCATTGACCTGGCAATGCAAGATGAATGCAATGCAGATCATACAAGAGGGTGCGTTTGAGGGTTTTTTATTCGACACACCTTCCAACATGACTATTGGTTCATTTTACTGTGAATATTGAGTACTTAACTCATTCGATGGACATTTGGCGCTGTATGTTAGTCCATGGAGTTCTCCATGGTTAGTCAGACCTCATTGTTTCCAAGTTATCCTTCAAAGTCCATGGTAGTGTTAACTGTTCTCCCCAAACACACTGAAGAAGGTATATCATCATGTTTTTTAAATTGGAAACTCTTACACATCCAAGCTACATGTATGTCTACACACAGTAGGCATACATGGACAGTTATGTGGACAGAAAGTAATACAACCCAATGAACACAACTCGTTTGTCCTGAAAACACCACTGTGCAGCTTGCACAGACCAAGGAGGCAGGGTCAATACCATAGGTTTAAGTAGGATTTGAAACTTTGCATGGTGGAAATACGATATGGAAAAGGTTTGCGGTGACAACCATGTAATACTTGTCTCTTATTGAGTTGGGGTGCTTCAGCCATCACCAAACATTCCCACATCACAGACCACCAAGTTGACTGGGATGCAGCAGAAATCATCGCTCCGGTCCAGGCATGGCACCCAAGACGAATCAGGGAGGCCATCGAGATCCACAAACATGACACCGTACCCCAAGACATCGGCTTCGACATTAGTGACATCTGGCTCCCCCTCCTCCCGACCAATGGATCTTCTATATCCACGGTCACTCCCCTAGTTACCATTTAGTCCCCCCCCCCCTAGTTTCCCCACTACTTAGACTGTTTTGGGTCATCTATACCGTCAGTCCCCTAGGCCCCACACCATTATTTAGACTGGTTTGGGTCTTCTATACCCTCAGTCCCTAGGCCCCACACCCTCTGAGACGGGCTGTTTACCGGAGGGTTACGAGGTGTTGTGCACGAGATTCGACCATAAGTGCAATTTTGACCAATGTTGGCAGACTACAGTACCAGATATGCCCAATTTTTACCACTTTCGAAAATCATGAAAGAAATTCTAAGAACACGGGCTTGATCTTCAATGTCTAAGGAATCCAACCATAACACTCAAAACATAATTGAGAACATATTTTGAAGAAAAAGGGACAAAACATTACTAGAGAATGTGACCTGGGCCCAATTTCATGGAGCTGCTAAAGTAAACAATTTGCTTAAGCACGAAAATACCTTGCTTATTTTACACATGTTACTGGCCAAAATTTCATGCCTTATACATTGCTTGTGACTGGTATTTAGCTGTTGTTTACTTAGCATAACAATTGAGTGTATAGTCTTGGCCGGTAGTCTGATTTTTCTAAGCAATGATTTTTTTGCTTAAGCAAAATTTTCTGCTTAAGCAGCTCCATGAAATTGGTCCCTGGGGGTTGTTAACTTTCAACTTGAGGTATTTTGGATGACATAGGCACTGACAAATAAATAGTCCTATTTGCCAAGAGGTGTAGGGATATTTTTCAAGATTGATGCCCGGACGCAGGGAAAATTTCACCGGCGTTGAGGTGTTTTCACTTGGAAGGAAACAAACTAGTAAGAGTAAACTAAATAAACTCCCATAGGAACCAATGCCTATGATAAATATTCAAAAATACTCACAAGTCTCCCAACCTCTTGAAAACCAATCAAACATGTTTACAGACGACTGAACTTTAGAATTCTTTTCATTTGTTGGCAGGTCAGCCGTTTGGAATTTTTCCTAAGTACCCCAGAAGACAAAAAAAAACACGCGAACAACAAAAATTTGTCTTTTCCCAAAACCGACTTGCTGCCAGTTTTCGTGAAGCACTTCTCCACTTCCCCGGTCAAATAGGGCCAACTTTAACGCCTTAATTTATCAAGTCTCCTCAAAAGTTGAAGCACAGAACCCACGTGTTGTGAACGATTCTTATATTTACGCAATCTATTAATAGCATGACCCCCAAAACGTTATAATTCAAAATAGTTATACTGTTTCATTGGGTGTTTCTTTTTTTAATTTATATTTTTTTTATTCATTTATTTATTTATTTATTTATTTATTTTTATATTATATATAATGAGTAGGGTAGATGGCCTTAGCTTTCGATCCAAACCGGACCTTCTTCAGAGGCATATATAAATATATATATATATATCTATATATATATTTTTTTTGGGGGGGGGTCTCAACTTGTTTTTGGTTTGCTTCATTTATTGAATTGTTTATTTAATAATTGATTGATTTGCTTATATATTTCTTCTTCCCTTTTCATTTAGTTATTTTTTGAGTCCCCATTCAGTATAGATACATGTTGCCGTCTGTTGTTTTCTCCCAGTCTGGTTGGGTGCACTCGTATTACTATACATTGTAAACTCACGGGGTGAAAGTACCAACACCGTACTAGCGCAGTGGGATAAGGTGCTGGGACTGTCTCAACACTTGGACCACGCGATCCAGGTTCGAATGCCGTCTGCACTAATATAGGTTCAAGGCCTTTTGCTGTCTGTGGCAACAGTGTGATTGGGATCTGCCTTGCTTCCTCCCCTAAGGTGTCAGGGCCCTAGTGGCTAGGCAGGGGAGACAGGGGAGGATATGCTGCTGGGTCAACCGCCACGAATAAGGGAACTATATCGTTGTCCGTAGGGGGGCGCAGAGCGCGCTATCTAACCCCTCGGGCGCGTGAACGCCTGACACTACCAGCATTGCGTAACTTTTTTATCTTTTTTTAGTATAAGGTAGAGATTTTATTTATTTCATTTTAATTTGTTTTTGAAATTTTATATTTGTTGATGCAACTACGCAATAAAAGTTACATGAAATACTGCAAAAACATTTTATTAAAGAAACAATTGCAAAAAAAAGAAACCCAAAACATGTATCAGAATTAGTTGCGATGATCGCAACCCTCTCTACAGACGGGCTGTTTACCGGAGGGTTACGAGGTGTTGTGCACGAGATTCGACCATAAGTGCAATTTCGACCAATGTTGACAGACTACAGTACCAGATATGCCCAATTTTTTACCACTTTCGAAAATCATGAAAGAAATTCTAAGAACACGGGCTTGATCTTCAATGTCTAAGGAATCCAACCATAACACTCAAAACATAATTGAGAACATATTTTGAAGAAAAAGGGACAAAACATTACTAGAGAATGTGACCTGGGCCCAATTTCATGGAGCTGCTTAAGTAAACAATTTGCTTAAGCACGAAAATACCTTGCTTATTTTACACATGTTACTGGCCAAAATTTCATGCCTTATACATTGCTTGTGACTGGTATTTAGCTGTTGTTTACTTAGCATAACAATTGAGTGTATAGTCTTGGCCGGTAGTCTGATTTTTCTAAGCAATGATTTTTTTGCTTAAGCAAAATTTTCTGCTTAAGCAGCTCCATGAAATTGGTCCCTGGGGGTTGTTAACTTTCAACTTGAGGTATTTTGGATGACATAGGCACTGACAAATAAATAGTCCTATTTGCCAAGAGGTGTAGGGATATTTTTCAAGATTGATGCCCGGACGCAGGGAAAATTTCACAGGCGTTGAGGTGTTTTCACTTGGAAGGAAACAAACTAGTAAGACTAAACTAAATAAACTCCCATAGGAACCAATGCTTATGATAAATAATCAAAAATACTCACAAGTCTCTCAACCTCTTGAAAACCAATCAAACATGTTTACAGACGACTGAACTTTAGAATTCTTTTCATTTGTTGGCAGGTCAGCCGTTTGGAATTTTTCCTAAGTACCCCAGAAGACAAAAAAAAACACGCGAACAACAAAAATTTGTCTTTTCCCAAAACCGACTTGCTGCCAGTTTTCGTGAAGCACTTCTCCACTTCCCCGGTCAAATAGGGCCAACTTTAAAGCCTTAATTTATCAAGTCTCCTCAAAAGTTGAAGCACAGAACCCACGTGTTGTGAACGATTCTTATATTTACGCAATCTATTAATAGCATGACCCCCAAAACGTTATAATTCAAAATAGTTATACTGTTTCATTGGGTGTTTCTTTTTTAATTTATATTTTTTTATTCATTTATTTATTTATTTATTTATTTATTTTTATATTATATATAATGAGTAGGGTAGATGGCCTTAGCTTTCGATCCAAACCGGACCTTCTTCAGAGGCATATATAAATATATATATATATATCTATATATATTTTTTTTTTTGGGGGGGGGTCTCAACTTGTTTTTGGTTTGCTTCATTTATTGAATTGTTTATTTAATAATTGATTGATTTGCTTATATATTTCTTCTTCCCTTTTCATTTAGTTATTTTTTGAGTCCCCATTCAGTATAGATACATTTTGCCGTCTGTTGTTTTCTCCCAGTCTGGTTGGGTGCACTCGTATTACTATACATTGTAAACTCACGGGGTGAAAGTACCAACACCGTACTAGCGCAGTGGGATAAGGTGCTGGGACTGTCTCAACACTTGGACCACGCGATCCAGGTTCGAATGCCGTCTGCACTAATATAGGTTCAAGGCCTTTTGCTGTCTGTGGCAACAGTGTGATTGGGATCTGCCTTGCTTCCTCCCCTAAGGTGTCAGGGCCCTAGTGGCTAGGCAGGGGGGACAGGGGAGGATATGCTGCTGGGTCAACCGCCACGAATAAGGGAACTATATCGTTGTCCGTAGGGGGGCGCAGAGCGCGCTATCTAACCCCTCGGGCGCGTGAACGCCTGACACTACCAGCATTGCGTAACTTTTTTATCTTTTTTTAGTATAAGGTAGAGATTTTATTTATTTCATTTTAATTTGTTTTTAAATTTTGTATTTGTTGATGCAACTACGCAATAAAAGTTACATGAAATACTGCAAAAACATTTTATTAAAGAAACAATTGCAAAAAAAAGAAACCCAAAACATGTATCAGAATTAGTTGCGTTGATCGCAACCCTCTCTACAGACGGGCTGTTTACCGGAGGGTTACGAGGTGTTGTGCACGAGATTCGACCATAAGTGCAATTTCGACCAATGTTGACAGACTATACTACCAGATATGCCCAATTTTTACCACTTTCGAAAATCATGAAAGAAATTCTAAGAACACGGGCTTGATCTTCAATGTCTAAGGAATCCAACCATAACACTCAAAACATAATTGAGAACATATTTTGAAGAAAAAGGGACAAAACATTACTAGAGAATGTGACCTGGGCCCAATTTCATGGAGCTGCTTAAGTAAACAATTTGCTTAAGCACGAAAATACCTTGCTTATTTTACACATGTTACTGGCCAAAATTTCATGCCTTATACATTGCTTGTGACTGGTATTTAGCTGTTGTTTACTTAGCATAACAATTGAGTGTATAGTCTTGGCCGGTAGTCTGATTTTTCTAAGCAATGATTTTTTTGCTTAAGCAAAATTTTCTGCTTAAGCAGCTCTATGAAATTGGGCCCTGGGGGTTGTTAACTTTCAACTTGAGGTATTTTGGATGACATAGGCACTAACAAATAAATAGTCCAATTTGCCAAGAGGTGTAGGGATATTTTTCAAGATTGATGCCCGGACGCAGGGAATTTTTTTTACAGTCGTTGAGGTGTTTTCACTTGGAAGGAAACAAACTAGTAAGACTAAACTAAATAAACTCCCATAGGAACCAATGCCTATGATAAATATTCAAAAATACTCACAAGTCTCCCAACCTCTTGAAAACCAATCAAACATGTTTACAGACGACTGAACTTTAGAATTCTTTTCATTTGTTGGCAGGTCAGCCGTTTGGAATTTTTCCTAACTACCCCAGAAGACAAAAAAAACACGCGAACAACAAAAATTTGTCTTTTCCCAAAACCGACTTGCTGCCAGTTTTCGTGAAGCACTTCTCCACTTCCCCGGTCAAATAGGGCCAACTTTAACGCCTTAATTTATCAAGTCTCCTCAAAAGTTGAAGCACAGAACCCACGTGTTGTGAACGATTCTTATATTTACGCAATCTATTAATAGCATGACCCCCAAAACGTTATAATTCAAAATAGTTATACTGTTTCATTGGGTGTTTCTTTTTTTAATTTATATTTTTTTATTCATTTATTTATTTATTTATTTCTATATTATATATAATGAGTAGGGTAGATGGCCTTAGCTTTCGATCCAATCCGGACCTTCGAGAGAGGCAAAAACAAGCACAAACAAAAACCTTTACAAAAACTTGCACAAGTAAGATGAGATTCACTCATTTCCCTGAAAACTGAAACTTTTTAACTAAAACAAAACGTTATTACGGAAGACATCAAACACAAAACAACATACAAACATAAACCGAATAGGGATCCCGTTTATAACTTACACGCACTTTACAATTAAGTTATAATATAGACAAGCTTGCGTTTTAAAGTTCGATAAGTAATTCTTAAATAAGGAAACTCATAAACAAATAAAAAACAAAAACAGTCAATCAATTAATCAATCAATCAATATATAAATAAATCAATCAATCAATCAATATCAGCGAACAAAACCTAAACAAGCGTATCCAATAATTGAACAATACATACAGTGTTGAAATGACAGCGGAACAAACAATGTGCACCAACTTTCAACATTTGAAACACAAATACAGTTAAAAAACACACAAATCTTTAAAAGAAACAATAATATAAAATGAGCCCCCCCCCCAAAAAAAATAGCCTGAGTACTCCACAGCTGATAACCTAAAGTATGATTCTGGTTAGACCACATTAGCCCCCAACATGAGAGATTCTCCAACCAAGATTAATTTTAGTAACAATTTAAACAGAACAGTAAGTTTTGTTAGTGGATTTTTAATGTAAAATCTATAAATTGACTAATTTATAACCTACCAACTGTACAAAAATAGTCATAAAGTTGTAAATTTTAAAGAGCCCAAGTATTTCTTAGTGGATTCTGATAGAGGAAGACTTGCTCTATCAAGTCATTTTAATTTCGTTGATTTTCGGAATGATACATTATTAAAAAATTGGGTCAAAGGTCATGATGACATATTAACGGTCACGGTGACCTACTTTTCACAAAATTTATTTTTGACAAAAGAATTGAATTGAGCATGCAATTCTCAATATTTTAATACCAAATTTGCATATATTCGATGAAATTTACATGGTTTTGACATATTTGTACCAAAAGGGTGGTGTTTTACTCAAAAAATGGTCATTTTTTGTGGTTTCTGCCCTGACCGCATGGTAAGTCGGATCGGGCTAAAAATTGGTGTGCATTCATTGCTCATTAGGACCTACAAGCACAGCAATTTTTTTCAAAATCGGAAGACATGAGGTAAAAAAGTGCGTTGGTCTGACATGGAATGACCCATACATAACACAACATGTTTGTTGCACTAATTAACACAAATTCTCTTTTTCCACAATGCAGTCTGTGTCGCGTATCACGCTGCCAAAAGGGCGCCCTCTGCAAGCTACAGACGTAAATCACGTGTCTTCTCACGTGATCGGCCGTCATAAACATTATTAAAACAACATCATGGCGACGTTGGGCAGAACTCTGGCGCTAGCCACCGTGATATTTTCTTTATTCCTGCCGAGTTTTGCCTCTTTCAGCCCCCGTGTTGTTGAAACACAGCTTCTGTGGGAGCCCAGCATCATAGGAGATGTGTCATGTTATCGTATTCCGATCGTAGCAAGACTTCCGACCGGCTCTTTGATAGCTTTTTCTGAGGCACGGAAATATTCCGCGGGTGATTCGGGAGCGAAGTTTCTGGCCTACCGTACCTCCGACCCCAACGAGCTAACGAACAGTGGAGCTGGCAATCTATGGGCACTAACGGAATTCTTAGTAGGTGTGTACTTAGCCCACCTTGTTGGGCTGTTATGGCTCTCTTTTAATATCGGTCTTACAACACTCACCATTTATGCAGCCCACATTGTAAGTAGGAGTGTATTTTTATAGATAGGCCTACAACGCCAGGGTTTTTGAGGATATCCCGTACCCGTAGGTAGAGCGACTTTGATTGCAAATTTCTCCCATTTCTAAACAACCCATACTACTCAAACCTACTCATATCATTCCTTACATTTTTGAATTTACTATGATACATGACAGGGGTTACCAAACGATTCCTTTGTCAAAAAATTACATTCATTCGTGACTTGGGGTCCACTATCTTAATTATGGTTCTCTGCCTGCTGATCGCTAGACTGAGAAGTCAGGGCACCCGACTGATCTGGCCGTGCGTAAGTCATGAATATGCATGATGACGTCACGCGGTACCTGCGACGCTCTTCGCTCTTGGGAGAAATTTGCAATCAAAGTCGCTCTATGGGATTTCCCTAAAAATCCTGGCGTTGGCTGTATAGTGAGTGTTAAGACCGTGGGCTAGTGTGTACTACATTCTACAACAACAAAAATGATAAACACTAGGATGCTAATACGTATTCCATTTTTCAAGATTTTTGTTATAATTTTTGTTTATAAAAATATTTTGTGGAGGAACATTTTAAATAATGATAACGATGGCCAATTAATTTATAAATAAAAAGAAAAAAGAAAACATTCACTGAATTATTTCAAAGCTACCCTGAGGCAGTAGAATAATTAGCACTTCGAGACAAGTTCTCAAAGAACAAATCTACACAGCTAAGTAGATATAAAAAACTACAAACCAAATACATATAATTTATAAACAAATTCACTGCCTTGTCTTTATTAAGTTAGTGTGAAAAAGTATTAAACTTTAAAGGCCCTGTACACTATTGGTAAGATCGAAAAACACAATGTTCACAGATTCACACATAACTTACATGATTTTAAAGTAAGCAATGGTAGAAAGGGTTCCTTAAAATATTTCTGCCTAAAATGCTATCGTTTCTAAGAAACGAGTAAAACAATAGTAATTATCGCGCGCGATAATTTGAAAAAAACAGAAAACAAGATCTCTTTAAAATAAGATCTCTTTTCACTAATTTCTCGTGACCTCGATGACCAATTGAGCTCAAACTTTCACAGGTTTGTTTGTTCATGCATATGTTTAATCACACAAAATGTGGACACTGATTTTGAGCTGTTACCAAAAGTGTACAATACCTTTACATTCATTTTTTTAGAGGGTCATAATTTGTACAATGGTTCCCTCTTTCCTTAGACGACTATGAAGCTAGAGATGGGCTCAATCTCGGCGCGGTGATCATTGATACAGTCAAGAACTACACCATCGTCCTCTACTCGGTCTGCGCCCACACGGCGTGCCCCGATAGGGATTACCTTCGAGGCAACTTCATGAAACGCAGTAAGGACTTCGGCAAGACTTGGGAGGCACCGGTAGATATTTCCGCCGGTAATGCAGCCCTGAGGAATCTCTCGTGGTCGGCAGGACCAGGATACGGGATTCAGAAGATGTATGCCCCTTACAAGGGTCGACTCATCGCCTGTGGGCACGACAATAATTTGAATTCCCTGTCAATGTACTGCATCGTCAGTGATGGTGAGTAACATGTTATTTTATATTTAAAGGAACATTACAGAATTGGTAAGAAAAAAAACTTGTAAAATATCTTTTTGATCACAGATTTAGATAAAACTTACACGGTCTAATGATGATGATAGTAGAAAACATCCCTTGAAATATTTCTGTCTGAAATGCCATATTTGATGAGAAATGAATAAACTAATTTTCCGATTGGAGTTTATCGCTCAGTGAGCGTTTTATTCATTTGTTGAATCTATATGATTTCATGCAAATGTGTAATCGGTTTTTCACTATTTTCTCGTGACCCAGATGGCCGATCGATCTCAATCTTCTACAGGTTTGTCAGTTTATGTTTATGGTGGGTTACATAAAGTGCTTACACTGCAAACAACTGTTTTGTTAGCAAAAACCAATTCTGTAATGTTCCTTTAACTCATTAATAAATACCAGTGCCACGATCGGGACTTGAACTCAGACTCTGCTGATCAGAAACACCAGAGCTTGAATGATGTGCTCCTAATCGCTCGGCCACGACACGCCAAAGGTGGAATTAAATGAAATCCTTCAAGATTTAGTGGAGTGGGGCATCCTTGGTGCCATGTGATGATGTGAGTGTTGTAGTTATTCTCAAGTGAAATAGGAAGTACTAGCTGATAATAAATATTGATTGTAGGGAATTACTTATTTTGTTTTTGTAGGATGTCATGGCTGAGAGGTTAAGAGCACCGGACTCGGGCTCTGGTGTTTCTGATCAGCAGAGTGTGGGTTCGAGTCCCCGAGTCCCCTCGAGGCACTTGAGCAAGATACTTTTCCATAATTGCTTTGTCCTTTGGATGGGGCATTAAGCCATAAGTCCTGTGTACTAGGATTGGTAATGCAAATAAAAGAACCCAGAATACTTATCGTGGAACAGTAGGACTAATAACCATGGTCTTCCTGGTTTTTATAGCAAGCACCCCTTGCTTACAGGTTTCCTCAGGCTTGCGAGCTACAGTCACTAAGTTCACTTATAAGGCATCGTTGGTTTCATTACCAGAAGTGTGTAATAATGGATCTACTGTTATGAGATGAAGTTATCAATGATAAAAGACACTGCTTGTTTTGGGTTTTTTTTTCAGATCACGGAGATTCTTGGAAGAAGGCTGGTACAGTTTTTCACATTCCATACAGAGGAACTTTGCTACCAGGTGACTTTGCTCCGACTGAAGTACAGGTGAGGAATCTGTTTAACTTCTATTCCTTTCATTCATTGTCATTTTGCATACAGCAGGCCTGGAAGTACACGGAGGCCATGGCCTCTGTTGCCCCTGGTCTTGGTCTTGGTGCCCCATTAAAAGTGTCCAATAGACTTTAAGATTTTCCAATGAAAGTGCCCTTTGCAAAATGAAATTGGCCTTGCCCTCTCAAAGATGAAATTCCAGGCCTGATACAGTACTCTATGGTGGCCCTTAACGGACATCAAACATTTTAAGGTATCATTACAGAATTTACAACTTGGGCCAAAATTACGAACCCAACGAGGCATGAATTTGTTGTGTTTTTTTCAGCAACCTAGGTAGTCTACCCGGGCACTGCCTGATAGATACAAGTAAATGCTAGCTAGCTGCCTGTTGCTCGACTTGTATGCATTAGCAGGCCTGGCATTTCAATTTTGAGAGGGCAAGGCCATTTTCGTTTTGCAAAGGGCACTTCCGTTGGAAAATCTTTAAGTCTATGGGAAACTTTTGAAGGGGCACCAAGGCCAACACCAGGGGCAACATTAGGCAGCGCCCGAATAGACTACTTAGGTTAGTGGAAAAACACATAAAAACTAATTTCTCAAAAACTATGGCATTTCAGGCAAAACATTTTCAAGTGAAGTTTTCCGCCATGACCATGTTAATGGTCTCTGAATCTGATAATGTTTATATTTTCAATCTTACCGATGTGAAATGCACGTATGCTTTTGTCCCAGATGGTTGAACTATCCAACGGCACCATCATCTTCAACGCTCGAAGCGAACGTCAGTATCGTTGCGCCTGTCGGATTATCATGAGCAGCTATGACGGTGCTGAAACCATTCCCATGGAGACGATCCGTGTCGACTCCACCCTCATCGACCCGGCGTGCGCCGGCAGCATGCTCCTCCACAAGGGCATGATGTTCTTCACGAACCCCGCCAGCAGTACGAGCCGAGTTAAGCTGACACTGCGGTGGAGCACGAATGCGGGCGTGACCTGGGCGGGGTCCCTGCTGATCAACCCCGGCGTGAGCGAATATTCTTGCCTGACTGTCGTGGACGATAACCATATTGGTATTGTGTACGAAGAAGGGACGGCGGGGTTGTGGTTTGTCAAAGTACGGTTGAATTCATAGAATATATGCCAATTGAAAATTGGAACAAGATTATTACACCTTATGCACATGGCTTCACCAAAAAAGGGCCCCCTCTTATGTTTTGTCAAAAGAAAGTTGCTTAAGTAGAAACTGTTTACTTCAGCACAAACTTCTGCTGAGCAATGTTTAGCAGGAAACCAGTCACAGACATTACACATGACATGGTATTTAGGCTGGTAGCCTATTTCTGGTAAGCAACAATGTTTTGAGCTTAAAGGGAGGGTATACCTTTGGTGATTACTCCAAAAATTGTACGACCATAAAAACTTACTTCGCAAGAAGCACTGCAGCTGTTGATAATGTACAACATTTTCGGAAATGATTCCCTTCAAAGGAATGTGGTTTTTAGCGGAGGGATTCAGAAACATTTCAATCTGAGAATCTTTTCATGCATGAAATGTTTTTCAGTTTGTGTATTCCAATTACAGATTATTCTTCTTGCGTAGACATAACCACCGCTACGACCTTTGGAAATGAAATTTTCACAGGTTAGTTTTGTTGTGTGTGTCTACGTTATTTAAGATTAAAACAATCAAACGGTTCCAAAAAACCAAAGGTATACTTTGCCTTTAAAATATTTTCCAGTGGAAGTGCCCTTTGAAAAAACGAAAATGGCCTTGCCCTCTCAAAGATGGAATCACAGGTCAGATGGAGGCGGGATGAGGTCAGTGCATAAGGTGTGTTATCAGACCAACTCTAGTATTAACTGAATTAACAATCAATTATGAAATAACCATAAATTATTCTTGCTGAGCACAACTATTGTGTGACTGTTGTATGAACACGTGGTTTTAAAACCTTAATTGTAATGTATTTTATTTTTGAGTTCAGGTCAAGTTTGTACGAATTGTGTATACTTTGTTTAATTGGGTTTGATTGATTACTGTGATGTTGTGAAAGCAGACAGGCTTTACAGAATTACAGACCAATTAATTAGTGGTAATTTCAAAGATGTCCTGTGCCGTTTCTTTGTTTGTTTGTTTTTTTCCCTGTCATGACTGGAAATGGGATGCATAACGCTTTTGCATTCATCATGCTTAATTTGTATTTCCAGTGGTGCTTCCTTTAGTTGTGTCAACAAAACTGGTCAAAGATGCCCGTCATGCGTTAAAAAATGAAAATGAACGTTGGGGGCGCACTGGCTGTGACATTAATGCCTTCCCAATCATGATGGCAAATGACTGTTGATTGGATGCTAATTTTTCTCAGAGACTGTAACAAAAACAAGTTATTACATTGTAATTTATCTTTGAAATGATAAAAAATATTATTTGTACTTAGCTGCTGTGCGCTAAGGAGAGTAAATTTAATTTTATGTATGTAGAGATGGTAAACGTTCAGCAGTAATTATGGTCCTTTGGTGCAAATTAAATTCTACCTAACAGAGAGTGCATCCCTTTGGTAATTCTTTCAAAACTTAATGACCATCAACCTTACTTGGGAAGAAGCAGTGCAGCTGTTGATAATGTATAACTTTTTAGAGAAACAATTCCCTTCAGAGGAATGTGGTTTTAGAGAAAGGGATTCTGCATGAAACGTTTCTCAGGTTGTGTATTTCAATTTCGGATTATTCTTCCTGTGTGGACATAACCGCTCCATATTTTGGGCGATTTTCTCAAAATTGATCACAGGACAAAAGTGCTGTTCTGTAAAAGTGTTTTTTCTCGCAATTCAGTTCTTTATAAACTGCATAATTATATCTTCAGATTTCAATAAATGATTTTTTTTTTTTTCATACTGTGTGTATTTTGAGTAAACAAGTGTAAATGATATTATTTTATTTTTTGTTCCCTTACACCAATATGTATTAAGCACTGTATACTCGATACTATGTATAGATCTGTGGAAAAAATTCACAGGCATATCACTTGGTTGGGATTTGAACCCACGACCTTTGCCATACTAGAGCAGCTGTCTCACCACAAGTAAGTTTTTCTAATGAGGCTTGTGTTATTTTTATATTGCAGTTTCAAAGTCAGCTTTATGAAGTGTCTGATGTTTCTATTTTCTCTCTAACCTTAATGAAGTTGGTCAAGATTAAATGATTATTAAAACCCTGAATTAATCAATAAACCCTTTGACTCTTGGTAATATTTTCTGGTGAATTGACCAACCATTTGAAACTATTCAATATGTATGGTGGCATGATGTATGGTGGCACAATTTATGTGCACAGAACCAGCTATGTATGTGTGTACACAGTATAGACACTTTCACCACATGATATAATAATAATAATAATAATAATAATAATAATAATAATAATAATAATATGAACACTTATAACGCACCTTAATTAATTAACACATTTGATATCATTGCAGGCTGGCATAGTTCTACTATCATCCAAAGCCACAATGAATGATGTTGATCGAACAAACAGTAGGAGGGTTGACTGCGTACTATGTTATATGTGATAATATTGCGGGCTAGCATACGAATGTACTTTATTTTAATTCAAAACCGCAGTGGTTGGTTTCGAATGGTCAGACAGTAGGAGGGTTGACTGTGTATGTACGGTGTGGATAAAGAATACAAACGGTTCTCTAAAGATGTTTTGTATTATGTTACAATATAAAACTAACAAATGCTTTCTTACAAATGAATGTTTTAATAATAAAAACAATAAGCATCTGCACTAAGAATACATTGGTTACAGTGTTTTCTTTTCAGTTGGGTATACATGTATATATCATGGTTGTGACCGTTGTTGTGCTCAGGATAATGGTCGATATCTAGGTTACACAATTGAAGGTTAGGTCATCGTTTGGTTATTGTCAACGCAATGCTGATGAAGATTTCATAAAGAAAGTGGAATCCATTTACTTCTAATGGCGAAGTGAGGCAGCGGGTACCAACCACAACACGATCTCTGGCTGCAGCATTCAAAAACGGACGTCACAGAAATTTGAATCTCCAAAAGATGGTCATGGTGGTAAACTTCCCTGACAAAGTTTTGCTTAGAGTGCTACGTAATTTTTAGAAATTGAGTGAAACTATAAGTCTGTATCGAGCGTGTCAAATACCCCGGCGTTATTTGTTTGAAAACAGTGAAAACATATAATGGGTTTTTGCACTGTTTTCTCTAGCCTTGCTCAAGGCAGTCGCAGTTTTCACTCCGAAAAAGACGCCGTAAAACCCACCCGTTGCCTATACATATAGCACTGTGCGTAATGTGTGTATCACATCGCACGACGCCCGTACTACTGTGCGCAGGTCATCCGCACTCGTATTACTGTCCGCATGCGGAGGCCGTCAGGTTAGTACACGCAGCATACACGTCCGCACACACAGAGCGGGCGCATAGCATGACACTGACATTACTAGTGCATGCGGTGCAGTGACACGCAAACAAGGCACGCTAGCTCTGGCGGCCGTTGTGCGGCGCAAAGAAAACAAATGAATAAATGAAGACCAAATTAATCTCCAACGCCTTGGTCAAGGCTATGTTTTCTCATGACTCTGAAGACTGATTGAGCTTAACATTTCACAGGTTTGTTATTTCATGTATAATGTTGGGTCACATACATAAAGTGCGGATACTACACTCATTGAAAATTATCAATGTTGTACATGTGCTTTAAGGCTATGTGTGGAATCCTAATACAAATACGGTGGCTGTATTATAAAAGTATTAATCGAAGTAAAGACATA
Source organism: Pycnopodia helianthoides (assembly GCA_032158295.1). NCBI lineage: Eukaryota > Metazoa > Echinodermata > Asteroidea > Forcipulatida > Asteriidae > Pycnopodia > Pycnopodia helianthoides. The sequence continues at coordinate 13,127,772 of CM063259.1, forward strand.
CACAATGTACAGTCAAGCATTTGTAGCTATTTTTTAACTCCGAAAATACAACTGCACGTGTCTCGAGGCAGGGCAGATTGACAGTTCCCGCGTTTAGTGGAGGCAAGCGCGCCGCGTCCGTCTGTGTGGCGCCAAGACGCACACACGGCCCGTGGTATTATATTCTATATCTATGCCCGTGAAGTCTTGCGCGTTTTCGAGAAAAAATATTGCGGAACGTCCAACGTGCATTGCATTCACGCGTTAAGGAAACGAAATCGCGTACTTCGAACGTTCGAATATATACGCGCAAGGCTTGCGCAGTTTATGTGCAAACGGCAACAAAATGTGTGTCAAGACGCGTCCATTTATTCTTTTGCATGCAACATTAGCAACAAAGATCTTTTGTCTACGCTTGGAAAGAAATGCGACGTCGATTGGTAGTGAATCTTTTTACAGTCGACGTGTTTTTTTAAAAATTAAAATGACACCAACAAAAACCTCCAAAATAAGTTCTGCGTTCGGAGCCGGCGCCAACAAGATGACAACCGATTCAGGTGAGTTTAAATCGTTTTACTACTTTGTTTCCATGGAGATTTAAACAAAACATAAATATTTGTTAGATCCGTTGTGGACTTTCCTTCGGATGGCAGTGGGGAGGGGGAGGTCTTGAAGATAGATTTGGCAGCCAAATCAGGTATCCCGAAACTCCAGAAGTGGTGTAACCACAAAGCAGATCAGTAATATGAAAAGGGCATGCCGAATTCAGTTTAGGCGGATAGGACAGGATGCATGGGGTGGGGATCGGGAGGGGGGCTGGGGTAATCTCGAGGGCCCGATTTCATAGAGCTGCTTAAGCACATAAAGTAGCTAAGCTCAATAAAAAAGTGCTTACACCAGAATAAGATTACCAGCCAAAATACTAGATAGCATTCCACATACTATTTGTGACTGGTATCCTGCTCATGTTTGTTTAGCAGAAAATTTAATAAGCAATAATTGCTGCTTAAGCAGCTCTTTGAAATTAGGCCCTGGGTGTAATGCCTCATCAACAAAAATGATGATCCAACATACTTGCCTTTCATAGGTGGATTTTCGTTCACCAGTCATGCGCCCCTTTCCGACCACCAGAGCTGCTAAGCACAACAATTTGCTTAGCATGAAATTTCTTCCTTGATAAAAACAGGGTTACCAACCAAATTTCCACGTGTTGCATATTGCTTGTTACTGGTATTCAGCTGTTGTTTGCTTATCCTGAAAATCACGTGGAAATTTGGTTGGTAATCCTGTTTTTATCAATGAAGAAATTTCATGCTAAGCAAATTGTTGTGCTTAGCAGCTCTATGAAATTGGGCCCAGGGCCCAAATTCATATATTGAGTTGTCTTTAAAAAGCACAAAAAGTAGCTAAGAACAGCAAAATTATGCTTACCAGAATAAAGGTAACAAGCCAAAATACCAGTCCACATCTTTGACTGGTATCCTGCTTATATTCTGCTCAGTGGAAACTGTTAAGCAATATTAGCTCTATGGAGTTGCTTTAGCACAATATAGTTCAAATAGCTAAGCACAACAAAATTTAGCCTACCAGAATAAGGTTACCGGCCAAACTACCAATTGTACCATTTGTGACTGGTATCCTGCTGATTTCTGCTTAGTAGAAAACTGTTGAGCAATGTTTTCTGCCTAAACAGCCCTATGGAATAGACCTTATGCACATGACGTCATTTGAGTAGGGCGCCCTCGGCTAGAGGTCAATATAAGGTTGCTTATTGGCTCATCCTCTGCGCCGCGCGTAAAAGATGTGTGTTTTCCATTGTTTCGTCATCGTTTTACTTCTAAGATGGCGGCTGAATGACGTCAATGCATAAGGTCTATTGGGCCCCTGTTCTTGCAGGAAGTGGGGGCAGTCAACGCTGATTAATGTATTTTTTGTATTGTAGCCTATTCCGTTCTCCATAATGATTGTGTGCGCGTTCACATGGTCATTTCAATGACAAAATTGTATTAGGCTACAAATCCATATTATATTCAAAGCGTTTTCTTCTTTTCCTTTTTTTCACCGACGATCTAGATTGGTCCCCACCACAAAGAGACACACCAGAGGTCGATGACGATGTCGTCCTACTTTCATCCCTACTGTTGTCACTAATCCTCAAACTCGAAGACAGGGAATACCGCGTCAAAGAATACCACCCTGCCCGACTGGGGACACCATCATCAGCCGACGAATCCTCCGATCGTTCCGGCCAAAAGCGCTTTGACGATTGTGATAATGCGAAGGCTCTTGTTACCAGGGAAGACTCTACAGAGTGGGACTACTCTACAGACAGTAATACGGAGGACACGGAGAGGGTTGATGATGATGATGACCGTCATGACACTATCACCGAGTTGAGAAGTGAATTGTCACAAGTCCCAGGTGAGCCGACGCATCCTAACAACAACCAAATCACACGGAGAGACGACGCCAGGTCGGATGCTTCCAAAGATCCGCTTCCCCCTTCATCCCACACTTTTGAGGATGATGTCACGCCGACGTCACTTTGCAAGCAAGGACTAGGGTCTGTCTACAGGGATTCCGCAGTGCACATCGTTGGTGACGCCATGCTGCGGGCAATTGCAAACATTTTCACCAACGGTGTCATCCGCCGGGGGATTCGAACGTACGGGATAACTGTCTGGACTCTCGCGGACTACCAACGCACCAACACGACCACGTCACGTGGATACACAGGCCAGTCTCTCGTCCCAATATCAGAGGGCACGAGGCAGATTCGACCAAAGTTGGATCTCGTCTCGTCAGAATGGCTCTTTGAGGTAAATCGAAGGATCGCCGCACCAGAGATCACCAACGAAAGTCCACTGGACTCCATGCCTCCGAGTGTAGCGTCCAGCTGCAATGTTAGTCGCTGCTCCTCGGTGGACATCCTCTCATGTGGGGACCGAGCTCTCAAGGTCAAAGCGATCCCTCCATCCCAGAGTAGGCTCCTGTGGAAAATGGTGCAGAAGTCACAAGGCGGCAACAACAAAAAGAATCCGGCAGATGAGCCCGACTTACCAGCGTATGTGCCAGTGAATGATGGTTCGGCCAAAGAGAAGAAAGCAGAACTGTCAAAGGCTCTCGAGAGAGTAAGAAAATCCACACCGCGGAAGAGGTTTTGGGGTGAAAAATCAACTGATGTCGAAACTATTGAAGATGGCACTTGCCTTGAAGTGGATCGACTTGTCAAGTTTAGGGATTCTGCGGCACAAACAGAGAAAAAAGATTTCCAGAAAGTTGACAAGTCAACACGCTGCGATGACGTCAATGATACCAAACAACAGATAAGAGAAGCAAAGCCCCCAGAACTGTCAAAGGCTCTCGAGAAAGTAAGAGAATCCACACCACAGAAGAGGTTTTGGGATGAAAAGTCAACTGATGTCGAGACTATTGAAGATGGCACATGCCTTGAATTGGATCGAATGGTCAAGTTTAGGGATTCTGCGGCACAAACAGAGAAAAAAGATTTCAAGAAAGATGACAAGTCAACACGTGACGATGACGTCAATTATACCAAACAACAGATAAGAGAAGCAAAGCCCCCAGAACTGTCAAAGGCTCTCGAGACAGTAAGAGAATCAACACCACAGAAGAGGTTTTGGGGTGAAAAATCAATTGATGTCGAAACTACTGAAGAAGGCACTTGCCTCGAAGTGGATCAACTTGTCAAGTTTAGGGATTCTACGGCGCAAACAGAGAAAAAAGATTTCAAGAAAAATGACGAATCAACACGTGACGATAACGTCGGTGATATAAAGCCTCCAGAACTGTCAATGGCTCTCGAGAGAGTAAGAGAATCCACTGATGTCGAAACTATTGAGGAAGGCACTTGCCTTAAAGTGGATCAACTTGTCAAGTTTAGGGATTCTGCGGCACAAACAGAGAAAAAAGATTTCAAGAAAGATGACAAATCAACACGTGACGATGGCGTCGTTGATACCAAACAACAGATACGAGAAGCGAAGCCCCCACCGTGTTCAGTACAAACGATGAGCGAGTTACGACCGAGGTATCGACTGCTCAGACTAACCAGGAGCCCGCCTCTCAAGTGAAACAACTGAACGTGCCGCCAATAGCAAGTCCACTTCTGATGGACGTGGTGTGGCGATATGCTTCAGATAACGACTTGACGAACCACCAAGAAAAGAGAAACTTCAAGGCGCATTTTACGCGTGGAGGCGTTCGTGAGACAGAGCAAGCTAAGGAGGTTGTCGAGTCTGTTGTCCACCGTGCAGTGAGCGAGGTTCTCGTAGACATGGTGATAAGTGACAGCTTGGAAAGTTTGATTAGCTCCAGTGAATTAAGAATTACCCCATCCTTCCAGAAAGCTGCAGCCGATCTCACCCAGGGTCCCCCTCTCCAGTTTGAGTGGTTTCCTTACTTGGAGGGCTCAGCAGGACCGTGTAAAGTTACCGATCCGGAGACGTCAACGCGCAGAAGAATAGGCGAAGCGAAAACCCAGCCTCAGACAACAGGAAGCAGTGAGCTATTTGGAAGTATACGAAGATGCTAGTGAAAAGTTTGGTTCATCAGATGACCTTTTGACCGATTTCCTCAGAGGTAAAGTGAACAGTAGCGAAGAGGAGTTCACGGATGCAGTCTGCGAATCCGATTGCGCGGAGTGTCGAGTGGACTCGAAGAAGCTTACAACCACTGACAGAGCGACACAGGTATCACACACGGCGTATGGGAAGGATTCCAGCGGCAGCCCGAGTGATGATATCGAAGATGAACCAAAGAGTCCGGACGTCCAGTTGGAACTCCCCATGGAGAGCATCAACTACATCAAGGACCAGTTCGAAGATGTCAAAGTCTTGGTTGCCAAGTACAGAGAACTCCTCTACGAGCCTTTGGACGAGTCTGCCCCGGTGGAAAGCCAAGAGCAGCCCCAAACAAATCCCGACGAAGGACGAACCTCTGACTCAAGGGAAGTGAGTACCTGGCAAAACGAACCTGGTTTAGATGAGAGTGATGGAGACGATGGCGATGTTGCTGCTAGGAGACCGAAAACGAAAACGTACACACGTTGAGAAAGAACGAAGAAGGCAGAGGGGAAATCGACCAAGATAGAAAAACAGCCTGAGAAACTAACAAAGGACGAAGAACGGCTGATGAGGAAAAGACTGACGGCAAAAAGGAAAAGACTGGCAAGGGCAGAAAGAAAGAGAGAAAGGTTTCCAGCAGAAAGAGAAGCAGCGCTTGCCAATCAGGACGTTTTCAACAAAGATGAGGACAATGCTGCGTCAACACATAAACAGCAAGTTGCAGATCGGCCTCCAAAGGTCAAAGACAAGACAAGAGAAAGAAAAGAGATGCTTCCCCAACGAGAGACAAAACAAGCGTCCGACGTACACTAAAAAAACTGGTGAGAAAATGAGAACACCTATTGGCCGTCAGAAATTTGGAAAGACTGTCCTCGAGAAAACAACACGTGACGGCTTCCTTTCACTGGGTGCTACTAAAGCAGAACCGGGCAGTTCACTTGAATCCGAAAAGAAAACGGGGACCACAGAGTTGTTAAAAGGTGGTACGATATCAAGTAGCAAAACTGAAGAGAAAGCGACCACGCCTTCGAAGCCGACTGATGAAGACAAGCCAAAAGTTAGAAACCGAATCACATTCTTTGAGAAGTTTTCCAAGCACAGTTTAAAAAGGAACGACCAAACCGGACCGTCATCCAACAGCCCCTCGCCCGAACCAGACACTCCCGTGAAGAGGGCATCGCATAACGTGGAGAAATCAGAAAGATTACCACATTCAGAATCGATGAAGCAGAAAGGTACACGACAAAGTGATGACATGGAACACAAGGGAAAAGATTTGAGTGAAACAGATGAGCAGGTAAAGCCAGAGTCTTGTGTTGACAGTACACCTGGCAAGGGAATCTGGACCAATAGGGCCTTCTTTGAAGCTCTTGGAGAGTCCGATGATCATCAAACAGTCCAGACGAGTGAGCCTCCAAAGAAAGCAAAGGGGTCTTAGAAGACGGTCTCCCTGATGAGTCGAGAATTGAAGGAGATAGTCAACCGGGGCCCAGTTCCAAAACAAAGGGAGAGATTTCAAGACGAGGAAGGTCTCCCACGAGTCCTGAAAAAACAGACAAAAGAGAAAATCCTCACCCTCACGGGGAAAGAAAAGGTCTCGAAATAAAAACACCAACAACGAAGCGCCGATGGACCAGGTAACAACTGACGAGAGTTGTATTTCCAGCAGTCAGAGCAGTTGCACAGACGCGGCGGTTGGTGCCAACGGCAAATCGCGTTGATAGATTGCTCCCTTCTAAAGTACAAATTGTGACGACACCATAACTGAGGCAAAGAACACAGACGCTAGTCGCGATTCCAGGAGTGATGAAGTGGAAAGAACAGTTCGAACGACAGAAATGATTCCCAAACTGTCTTCTGGAAGTCTGAACATCGACGAAGCCGAGCCAACCTGAGAATAGACGTGTTTCAAGCAGTCCATGTAGAGACTCAAAAATCGAAAACGAGGAAGATGCAGTGTTATTAAATGATTTCACTCCTCACCACGACATTCTTTTGAAAGAGTGAACAGTGACGAGGCCACGACAACCGAGATTAGATGTGTTTCAAGCAGTCCAAGTAGCGACACAAAAGTTGAAAGGAAGAAGAAGCTTTCTTATCAACAATGTCACTCCTCACAGCATTCTTCTGAGGGTCTGAACATTGACAGGCCATGATATCCAAAAGTCCAAGTAATCACATTGAAATGGAGAATGAGGATATCATTCAACATCAACGATATCATCTTTGATCATAAGCCGTCTTCTGAAAGCCTTCCACATATCGATGGACCTTCGGGGGTCACAGTCACTTCAATATCTACCACGATCAAGACGAAACAAATACTTCAACATGGCAAAAACAATGAAAGTCGAAACCAAAAGGTCTTAAAAAATAGCCAATCAACAGGAAGTGTGACCGAGTACGAGCCACTGACAACAGAGATCAAGAAAGAGTACGATATAGCAACAGACCCAGATGATGGTAGTGTAGTCTTACAGACACAGAACCACCATACACACATTGGTCAAGCGATCTCTGGGGAGCTGACTGAAGAAGAATCAAAGGGACTTCAGTTGATGACTCACAGGCTGACCTCAGCCTATTTGATGACCTTTCCCGAGAAGTCCAAATACATTCCCCTCCTCCCACTGGTGAGCTTGATGATGTCAGCAGTTTGAACAATCTTGATGTCCCACTATTGAACCAGCTCTCCCCATCCACAAAGACATCTTAAAAAGAGTAACACATCATCAGTGAGAGCATTGAGAAAGGCGGGAAACCAGACCAAACTCCTTCCATTCTCCGGAATAAAGGGATGATAATGATGATGGAAATGAAGACAGTGGAGATGACTTTCTCCATCATCTCAGAATACATCTTTTCTCTTGGCATGTAGTCCAGAATGCTTAGTGAGCAAAGACCAACCCGTCCGTGAAGACGTTCAAACCAACGAAGACGTGAACGATGGAAGCCTCTGAAGGAGGAACAGGAAAACGGAACATCAAACGGGCCGATGGAGAGCCCCCATCACAGTCTGTGATCAAAACAGGATGGGGTGAGCTCTTCAAAGTTTACAGCCCAACCCACGAGTGAACTTTGTAGCAATGTCCGCCAGGCAAGGACGTCTGACGGCAAGAGCGGGAAGCAGGAGTAATGTAAAATCATCCAACCCTGAATCAGAAAAGAAGAACATCCAGCGAGAAAAAGTCTTGTCTGAGGTTCAGCTTGTTCAGAAAGAGTAAGAAGCGTTCGCGATCCAAGAACAAGTCTCCTGGACAAAGTGAAGGAAAACATCAAACCCAAGATGTCGACTGCTTCCACCAGATGAGACACACACGATTCCGAAGTTAAAGAAAAGGAAGATGCAGTTGCCATGGTAACAAAGGAGTGCACAGCTGAGGGAGTGGATACGCTACTGACAGCAATCCAACACCCCGGGTTCACATAAACGAAATTCAGATTAAAATATCTGCGAGAGTCAAAGAAACACAAAGCATCATCAAAGACATGACAGAAAATCTATGGAATGTATTAATTTGGATAAGTTTTCCAGAGTTGGTCTAACAAGATGACACAATTTGATGCATCTCAAATGGATTTTTATGTTGTATCGACCATGTTACCTTTGTTTACAGAGTGGTGACCTTGTACATTCTAATGCACTTCCTGACGGGCAAGATACTGCAAAGGCCATACGGGAAAATTTACATTTTGTGTCATAATTTTCACATATATTCAAGACTTACAAAAGCAACAGCTGTACAGCTTTTGAGATGTCCCCCCTTTCTTAATATCAAAAGTTGAGACAAATCAGACAGTGCAATCTCCATAAAACATCAGATTTGTTGTATTCTTCCATTGAGCTGTGTACAAGCTGTGCCTGTATGAAGTCCAGGCTATGTGACTCTTTTGTAAACATGAGGTCACAGGTCACATGGTCTATGTGGTAGCACAAACAATTGCACCCTGGGTTTATACTGTGAACACAAGCTCCATTGAGTACTATACTAGGATCCTTCCCCACTCTACAACAAAATCCAACAACATTAAGGTAACTAAGACAACCAAACTGATGTACTCTGATTATGGTGGTACACCTGGGTCCAATTTCATACAGCTGCTTATAATGCAGAAAGTATTGCTTAACAATTTTCTGCTGAGCAAAAATGAGCAGGATACCAGTTTCCAACGGTACATGTGACATGATGTTTTGGCTGGTAACCTTATTCTGGTAAGCAAACATGTAATTCTGTTGTGCTTAGCTACTTTTTGTGCTTAAGCAGCTCTATGAAATTTTGCCTAGATGTAAAGCATGTAAAGCATAATCAGTTTACTAGAGTGGAGCCTGCATTCCAACAGAATCAAACAAAACATGCGTTATTTTAAGGAAGTCAAAACAACTTTTATTCAGCAGTAATCATTAATATATAATTTTTATTAATAAAACATGATTCTTAACACTATAATTACAAATAGAAATCTGCATACATTGTTTAGGTTTGCGTGCAACAAACAGTTGTGAAAACACCTTAAAACATAATATGATAACAATATTATTATATTAAAAGCATATTTCTTTTCTTTGGCATTTCAGTCAATTATTTAAATATTTTGTAAATTGAATTGTTTGATTTGATATCATTTTCAAACCTTTATTCTGCTAACTTGAATAATTCAAATACAGTCGACTCTCGTTATAACAAGATCGCTGGGACTGGTCAACTTACCTCTTTATTACAGGAACATTGTTATAAGAGGACAGTAAACAAAGAAACGAAAAGAGATTCGGAACTTCAGAATGTACTCTTTATAAGCAGAACCTCTTTATAACGAGGGCCGACTGTAATCAGATAAAGGATTAAAGGAACATTACAGAATTGGTAAGAACAAAACTTGTAAAATATACTTTTTGATCACAGATTAACATAAAATTTACACGGTCTAATGATGATGATAGTAGAAAACATCCCTTGAAATATTTCTGTCCGAAATGCCATATTTGATGAGAAATTAATAAACTAATTTTCGGATTGGAGTTTATTGCTCAGTGAGCATTTTACTCACTTGTTGAATCTACATGATTTCATGCAAACGTGTAATCGGTTTTTCACTATTTTCTCGTGACCCAGTTGGCCGATCGATCTCGAAACTTCTACAGTTGTGTCAGTTTATGTATATGGTGGATTACATAAAGTGTTTACACTGCCAGCAACTGTTTTGTTAGTAAAAACCAACTCTGTAATGTTCCTTTAACCATGGCAAACAGCTTACCATTAAAAATGACCTGTGGTATCAATTCAATGCGAAAAAGTGGTAATAGTCTAACATCACGAATCCAGCAGAGTCTCTTTTTTTTCAATCTTTGCGAAATACTCTGCTAGGGTCGGAAGGTGAGGCCTTCATCAATTTTTTGCATCAAATTTTAAGATTAAGAAATATATATTCACTCTGTTTTGGCGATAAATAATTACACAAATCTGTTTGTAAATATCTTCTCTATATAATCTAAGTAAAATATAAATTCAATATCTGAAATTATCTCTTATAAAAAGGAATCATTTGCTTTCTTGTTTTCAAATATATATACAGATAACATTTATTGAAAATTGTTTGGATATTGTTCATTTTTATAAAAGTTCTTTTAGAAGACTCAGAGACTGATCCAATGAGCTCTGCCCCTTAATGCATTGACCAATCACAGCCATGAACACACACCAAACAGATGCATTGACCAATCACAGCCATGAACACCAAACAGAGGCATTGACCAATCTAGCCATGAACAACAACAGCACCAAAAAGATGCACTGACCAATCACAGCCATTGCATCCCCTTAAAATGATCCTCTGCTGCTGCTTCCCAGGTTGTATCGTAAACTTGGGTGTGATCCTGGCTACACGGCAGTTACAGGTTGAATGGCTTCTGACTGGCACCCCAGAACAAAGATATTGACAAAGTAGGAAGACCACCAACATTAGGGCTAGATGGCTCGGTTGGTAGAGAGCCAGCACATTAGGTTCAAGTTCCACCCTGGTCAATTTTTTTCCAGCCAAAAATTATGTAAAAATCAAATTACAAAATGTAAACTAGTTTTGGCATTATTTTAGATTGCTGCGTCAAATTTTAGCGCAGGTGCTTTTTGTCAAGCACGCAACCTGCAAGTTAGTGTTGTTGATAGATAGACAATTGCTGTGGTGGGTTGGGCTTATGGATATATTCAAAGCAATGACTATAAGAGCATGTGATCATCAGTAAAGACAAAAGAGTATAAAGTCAACTATGTCTCCTAAACTTAACTGGTGTGAGATTTATATGAGAGTGACTTATTCTGAATACTGGCACTTTAAAGGGTGTGCACAACATTGGTAAGATTGAAAATATAAATAGGCACAGATTTGCACATAACTTACATGGTATAAAGATGGTCATGGTGGAAAATATCCCTTGAAATAGTTCTGCATGAAATGCTATGGTTTTTAGGAAATGAGTAAAAACGTTTTTAACTCGCCTGTCCAAAACCTAATGTTTGAAAACATATAATGGGGTTTTTCAATATTTTCTCAAGACTACGATGACCAATTGAGCTAAAACTCTTACAAGTATGTTATTTCATGTATATGTTGGGTCACATAAAGTGCAGATACTGGTCTTTGACAATTTACCAATGTTATACATGTGCTTTAAAAGCCCTAAAGTCTGAGGACAAGATAAAGAACACAAGCAAAGGCGCACAGAAGAAGAGCAAGAATGGTCAGAGCCCCATAATGCATTAAACCTGTTACAGGAACGCTTCTTACAACGTCTGGTGCCTTGTCCCATTTACCCGGTCCGTTCAATCTCCACTGTGCTGCTCCACAACTGCCGACGAGTAATCTGCAAAGAAGAACCCATCATTTCTCAAGATGCGTGTTATCAACTCAACCTACTGATGCATTAAATGTTGCACACACTGGTAGCCTAATGGCTTTCACAATCTTTGTCTTTTTGCAAACTGAATTTTTGAGGCTAAGCATCCTTACTCGCAGCTGAGAAGCAAAGTTGCAAAGGAGGCGGCTACAACGTGGTCAGGCCACAGGCATGCAAGGGTGCCTTTAGCGGCAGCCAGCCACAAGGACCCATATATGACCACACAGCATAGCCAGAGATTGAAAGTGTTCGATTTTTCTGATTAAATTAAGCCATATTTCAAGCTAAATTGACTTAAAGTGACCTGCTTCATTCACAACAACATAGGGCCTCATCTCTGCAAACAATAATCCGTTTAAATCATTTTTTATCGCACAAATTTTGTGTTAAGGTGAGAATGTGTTACAAAGTCCAGTAATAATAAACGTGCAGTTCATGGTAATTATAGGTGTCATACAATCATTGACTTCAACTGTCAGTTACTTATTGCTTAACAGTTTTGGAAAAATTTGGTAGCCAATCGAATATCGAGTTTCCTGATCGCTCATTCCATTCTGATGTTTGCCTATGTAAGGCCCTATTGAAAAACAAATATATATAACAAAATCTATCGATAACACTCCACACTAATGCTAAATATAGATGCCATGTATGTGGATCGCAGACAAACATGTCACAGATAGTACATATGATATGGTAATTTAGCTGGTTACCTTTGAAAAAAAAATAGAAAAAAATATATATATACAAATCTATCAATAACACTCCACACTAATGCTAAATATAGAAACTATGTATGCAGATCTCAGACAAACATGTCAAACTTCACTAACATGTTAAAGACACTGGACACCTTTGGTAATTGTCAAAGACCAGTCTTCTCACTTGGTGTAGCTCAACATATGCACAAAATAACAAACCTGTGAAAATTTGAACTCAATTGGTCGTCGAAGTTGCAAGATAATAATGAAAGAAAAAACACAAAGTTGTGTGCTTTCAGATGCTTGATTTCGAGACCTCACGCGTGAGGTCTCAAAATCAATTCAAATATTTTACTTCTTTCTCAAAAACTACGTTACTTCAGAGGGAGCCGCTTCTCACAATGTTTTATACTATCAACAGCTCTCCATTGCTCGTTACCAAGTAAGTTTTTATGCTAACAATTATTTTGAGTAATTACCAATAGTGTCCAGTGCCTTTAAAGTTTGATATTTACTCGCGTCTACTGACTACACAACTAAGTGCAGTTTAGTGCATCAATGATGCGGTCACAGCATAAGCGGTGAAATGTTTGTCCGACAGCCGGGTATTTGGAGCAAAAGTGGCGTCATTAGTGCGGCATGCTATTCACATGACAATAGATGGATTGCACACATGACGTCATTGTCCATCATCGTTGATGAAGAACAATGGAAACGTGCACGCGTTTACGCGCTGCGCACACTCCCAGCCAATGATAGCCTTTCACGCGTGCACATTTCATCAAAGATGGCGGCCAATGCAAGGGGTCTATAAAGGTTTTTGGTATTCACCTCCACATGAGCTTTGGGTGTTTCCACAGCTGAGGTCTGGCCCCAAACATTCCAGCGATGTCGTCGTTGTAGACGATTGGGTCTCGTTGGATCGTGTGACGAGCTGATGCTGTGTAGCGCTTACGAACCTCCTCCTGTGCCATGTAAAAAAAGATGGAGGACGTTGTCAACGCTATCTGCTGTCTGACCATACACAAGCATATGCAGGATACCAGCCACAGATAGTACATATAGTATGGTATTTTGGGCTGGTAACCTTATTCTGGTAAGCATAATTTTGTTGCGCTTAGCTACTTTTTTTGATTAAGCAGCTCTATGAAATCGGGCCCTGTTTGGGTACTGTTGCTAAGTGTTCCATAACTCCATCATAAACAAACTCACTTGGCACAGTTTGGCTAGTAAAATGTATCAAAAGCCCATAGGAAATGCATTAATTCAGCAAATTTTTCCTTGAAGGTGTCGCATTGTGACTGCCTGTTGTCTGAGCTTTTTGACAGTATTTACCTTTTCTGTTTCCATGCTTGACGCCATGACCTTTTGACCTGGTAACTTGACCTGACCCCGGCAGAGTTCAGCAAACCATCGTGCTTGTGTCTCAGACATACTGAGGATCCCGCCCGATGCTGGTTGAACGAAGCCAATGAAGGCCAAGGAGGGTCCGATGGCGGGACTGAAGACATTCCTGAACAGCTGTCAACAAAAGACAAGACTGAAGGAAGTTAACGCAGCTCAAAGTGCTTTCCTTAGCGACAAGTGTAACTGGGTTAGATTATGCGCATTAAAGGAACATTACAGAATTGTTTTTTGCTAACAAAACAGTTGCTGGCAGTGTAATCCACCATATACATAAACTGACAAACCTGTAGAAGTTTGAGATCGATCGGCCATCTGGGTCACAAGAAAATAGTGAAAAACCGATTACACATTTGCATGAAATCATATAGATTCAACAAATGAATAAAACGCTCACTGAGCGATAAACTCCAATCGGAAAATTACTTTATTCATTTCTCATCAAATATGGCATTTCAGACAGAAATATTTCAAGGGATGTTTCTACTATCATCATCATTAGACCGTGTAAGTTTTATGCAAATCTGTGATCAAAAAGTATATTTTTTTCTTACCAATTCTGTAATGTTCCTTTAAACATATGGGACCTCATTCAAAGGACTAAGCAATAACGATTTTAACCGTAAGTGTCTCGCTTAACAGCTTACTGCCAGGTTTCCTTAACTTGTCCGGAATTAAATTTCAGAATTTCCGGATTATTATTGTCCTAATGAAACCATCACTTAACCAAGAAAAGACAACAAACATTTTCTCATAAATAATTTTGGGAACTCTTTTTCTGTTTTGAGAAAATGTGTCTTTTGTTCACCGTGAATCAGCCAAACCTGGGCCGAAAGCCACGTCTGACAACCAGCCACATGCTGGAATGTCGGACTTTAGTTACCGCCACATGCTGGATACGATGATGGCAGCCTAATGATCTCTCATAATCCTGGTTTGTCCAACAAAAGGATGAAGGTCTAGAATTGGAAATGACATAATAATCCCCGGAGTAGGGAGAATTCTGAGCATGAATTCCAAAACCTTTTGTCTCCTTTTTGTTTCGGGACATACAAAGCATAACATGGTGAGTGCATGCACTGTGCACACTACGCAATGTAATGTCAAGCGTATTTAAACATCTGCTGGAAGCATTCTTTGACTTTTTTTTTTAAACAAGTTTATCCACATTCCAGTTGTGTTTATTCTGTAAGTTTCACTCAGTTTTTGAATTTCTTGTATACGTTTTCCAACTTCCAGTTGTGTGTCAGTAAAAGTTTTGCTTGTATAGTTTCCAACTTCCAGTGTGTTAAAGTTGCTTGTAGCTACAGGGCATAAGTGTTAACTTCACCAAGACCCAACACTCCTGCTGATAAAAAAAAACCACCAAAGCTCGAGTCCGGTGCGCTAGACCACTCGGCCAAGACATGCCGCAAAAACTAGATAGTTACCTTAATCATATTGGTTGATTCATCAAGCACTTTAGCTCTCAGGTTATCAGCTAGATAAGGAATGCTGATATGGTAACCAGTGCACAGGATGATACGATCAACCTCGGCTGAGGTGCCGTCGGAGAAGTGAACCATCTTCTCCTCGATCTTGGAGATGTTTGGCTTGACCTTGATGTTACCCCTCTGGATGTGATGGATGAGAGTTGGGCTGACTGTTGGCTGGGTCTGCAGAGCTCGCATCTTGGGATTCAAATTGTACCTAGAGAATAAAAATGAATTAATCTTAACTCGGGGGTTTGGGATGATTTCAAGGGTGTGTACATCATTGGTAAGACTAAAGATAGGAATGTTCACAGATTTGCACGTAACTTACATGGTATAAAGATGGTCAAGGTGGAAAACTTCCCTTTAAATAATTTTGCTTGAAATGCTATTGAGTTTTTGAGAAATTAGTAAAAACAATTAGTTTTTATCACAGTGATAAAATCCGAAGTTCGAAAACAGTGAAAACATATAAAGGGGTATTTTACTGTTTTCTTGTGACTCTGATGACCGATTGAGCTTAAATTTTCACAGGTTTGTTATTTCATGGATATGTTGGGTTACACAAAGTGTGGATAATGGTATTTGAAAATACCAATGTTGTACACGTCCTTTAAAGCACATGTACAACATTGGTACTTTCAAAGACTTAGTATCCGCACTTTATGCGACCCAACATAACATGAAATAACAAACCTGTGAAAATGTAAGCTCAATTGGTCTTCGAGTCATGAAAAAACTCATTATATGTTTTCACTGTTTTCAAACATCGGGTTTCGGACACGCACGATGAAGACAATGGTTTTACTCATTTCCTAAAAACTATAGCATTTCAAGCAAAACTAATTCAAAGGAAGTTGTTCACCATGACCATCTTTATACCGTGTAAGTTATGTAAAATCTGTGAACATTTATATTTTCAATCTCACCAATGTTGTACACACACTTTAAAGGGCACGGTTCAAAATCAATCAAGCACAAACTACAACCTTCTGACTTCATCAAAGAATCCATCAACTCACTTCCATAAAAAACACACATCTGGTAAAGTAATGGGGGGTAATCTCCTGAACCAGAGCTCACATGGGACTGTTATCGGCGACTCCATGCAGCTGTGTCACCTCTGATTGAATCAGAATTATAATCAGCAATGTATATATTTGCTGCGCTTCTCAAATGGAAGATGATTAACTATGGATCTATAGAATGTGAACTAAATGAGTTAGAGAAATTTCTCTGAGATAACCATGGAAGATTTGAGAGAGTTTGCGCAGTTAATTACAATATTCCTTTTCATGATTACTTAGTAAGATGTTATTTTTTGTTGTTGTATTTATTCTAATTTGAAATCTTCAACCTTCGATATCATAAAAAAGTACAAGTTTTTGGCAAACTGAATCAATGCATTCTCCTGAAGACGAGCAGAGTAACTGTTCGAAACGTCGAGACCAAACCGGCTCTTCTCAGAGCCAACACTCAAACAAAAGAAATTTACACATGGTTGTACCCGCAAGTTTTCTATTCATATTTGTATTTATAGTTGCCCTGAATCAATACAAGTTTCTTTCATACTGCACAGTCATCTTCCCTACTGTCTGACCATCCAATATCATCCAAGATGTGGTTTTGATGGATAGATGAACTATGCCTGCCTGCAATATGATATCATGTGGGGAATGCATCTACACAGTACACAGTCAACCCTCCCACTTCCTGTCCATTCAATGTCAACACGGTACAAAGTTAGTTCTGTAAACAGGTGTGCCACCATACACAACCCATGCAGTAAAATGGTTTAAAATGGTTGGTCAACTCACTAAAAAATGTTACTCCAAGTGTAAAGCGGGTTAATTCAATAAAATTTGTAAGTTAGTGAGTAATTCAAAACAAGCTACTTAAAAAAAAAAGAATTTCAAATGAAGGACCTACCGTTCAGGTTTTCCAAAGGAAAATGAGATCAACTTTTCAAATATGTTTGTTGTGATTTGCCATGGCAACCAGAGGAATGACCGACAAGCGTACAGGTCCGCCGGTTCTCCAAAGACATAGTTTGATACGACCCAGGCACCAGACCGTGTACTGATGTAAACATCCTTGGATCTGTGTAAACCAAGAAAAAACAAAAAATTGAATCTATTGTCGTCTAAAAGCACTTATCATTATTTATTTCTAGACAGGTTTTTGAAGTTTTCGAGTTATGACATTCGATTATGGGTTTGCTGCAGCGCATTCAGCAGCCACTGCCAAAAACGCCATGGCAAACCCATTCTCTTAGCGAAAAGTGTAACTGGGTTCTTTTACGTGCATTGCACAACACACGTGACAACGGCTTTGCGTCCCATCCGTAGGACGAAGCAATAATGGTTAAGTGTCTTGCTTAAGGACACAAGTTTCAAGACCGGGACTCGAACCTACACTCTGCTGATCAGAAACTGGTCAGATCTTGAGTCCAGTGCGCTTGACCGCTCTGCCACGACACACCAATGTTAAATGCACACGCTGATTTCAATAGCATGATAACATTAGTTAAAAGTAGAATAACTCAAATATAAGAGTTGGAATTTCACCGAGTGTTGCCCTGGATAGGTCATAATCACAGACCTTCCTCTGTGGGCAAGTCAATTCCCTTTGAAAACTTTGAAAAATTAATCTTAACTTTCAATACAACACTAACAATAGTAAGCAGTTCTTATAAAGTGCTTTATCACACTCGGCATGCATCTAAAAGTGCTCATTCAACAGAAATGCAGAACTACAGTGTATATGTGAATTACGATACTCATTGTTATAGCACCTTGTAAGGGTTTACAAACAAGGTGATAATAATAATTCGGGAGGTTGATCATTCTTACACGCTGCTGAGAAGCTGAATTGCGAAGGATGCGGCTTCAATGTGTTCTAGCCATAATATATAAAGGCGCCCAGTCACGTCGACTCATAAATAACCACAGAGCACAGCCAGAATTCAAAAGTGTTTTGACCCGGAGAAAAACCTGCAAGGCATTGGAGAGAACCAACGTACAACTCTATTTACGAATGGCCCCAGCCGGGATTCGAACCAGGGCAACAGTGGTGAGAGTTGAGTGCTTAACACACAAGCCCCCCCATGCCACCACGCACTCTGAGGCACAATCTGCAGTATACCGTGCCAGAAAAACTGGGTAGAGACCCGTCTCTTACAATAAGTGTACTGGGTTCTTTTCGAGTAGACAACACATGGGACCTCTGGCTTTACGTCCCACCCTTAGGATCGTTAGCTCTGTGGTTGTGCTTGAAACAATTATACAGTATTTCAGGCATAGAAATATTAGACTGCATCATGATTACTGATTATCAACTGCCTCTTTAAAAAAAATAACCTCTCCATGGCAAACTCTAGGTGGCGCTCTATTTTATGCATAATGTTCCTACCTGCCAGTTGCCACTAAATCAACTGCAACATCCACTGCGCTGTTACCAATTCCAACCACTAAGACGCGTTTCCCAATAATACCATTGGTGATGGCATCTTTGTACGAAACACTATGAATGATGTCACCTATAGAAAAAACAATCATATTATTGTACAAAAATTGGACGCATATGAGTGCACTGTTGCAGAATATAATCATAAGGTGAAATCTGGACTATTCCATTCCAAGAGAGGTGAAGCCGAGTAAAATGGAAAAGCCAGATTTCACCAAGTGATTACATTCTGGGACAATGCATGAACGAAATGCATTCAATATTTGTTTTATATAACTTGCACATAGATCCCAATTATCATTTGAAATGTTTGTTTGCAACAAACACAAAATAGACAAGGAAACTTGTCCACCCAACACTCTGTGGACGACTCCGTGTCTTGTCTGCTGTGATGTGACCGTGCCTCGTCTGGACATCAATGGCTGCGAAGTGGCTGAAGCATCCTATAACTATCCATATAGGACTCCTATATTAAATTTTGGAGCATTGCGGCAGTACACACGGCAAAATAAAGGATGACCAGTGACGCGTGTTCCACCAATCAAATAAAACGGATCTGTGTGTGGCGTATATAATACGATAGATGGGTCTAGAACAGTTTTGTCTGTTGTCCAAGCACAATTGCATGGATGTGATTAGTAATGAGTAAGCCTGGGCGACTAGTGAAATTTACTACTCGACTAGTCGTGCCCCAATTAGTCACCACTTCAACACTAGTCACAACTATTTTTTTTTTCCCAAGATGTATTGCGGTATATTTCCAATTGTGTGGCTAACACAGGCAGGCTGTAAGCAACTCTTTTGATGCAATGATTTATCAGAGCAGACAATGAAAGTTGCTACCATTTTAATTAGTGTACAATACAAGCAGGTTATTATTATTTAAGTTTTTTTTTTTTTTACTTTAAAATCTAAAACAAACTAACAGCTGTTAGTTATCATCTTCTTGAATGCGTCATTTTACAACGAACCCTTGAATGATTCTTGTCCGGGAAATTTCGCCACGTTCGGAGTTGCATGGTGACCGGATGCTATGGCAACGAACCTCACAGTAAATGTTTCCTGATCTCCCATCATCTCCGCTCCGTGTTTATCTTCTTCAACTCTGGCGGCAGTCACTGTCCACTCCTCACCTATAAAAAAAGTCACGCAAATTTCTTCTCTCAAGGTCTGATTTCTCACATGTGATTGAATTGATCAAAAGAGGGCTCCGTGTAGGTTTTAACATACCTGAAATTGGGCCCTGGATACAACACAGACTCCCACTAACTAGGCCATCTCAGCTTGACTCCAATATGCTAAACCACTCAGCCAGGAAACACCAGCAATAACTTCTCACCACTCACCACTTTTGTTCAGCAGTATCACCCTCATTCGGAACTTGATGATTTTGTCGAGGCCAAAGTTCGTTGTGTAATCGTCGATGTACTTCGCCATTTGAGAATGATGTGGGAAGTCAGGCACATCGTCGGGGAAGGGATAGTCCGAGAAGCAGTAGTTGTACTTGGAAACATTGCTGAGGAACGAACAAAAAGCAGCAGGAGACAAATGGCACCAAATGCCATTGTTAGTTTTAAGGGGAATTCTTAGTGTTTAATGTATTGCCAATCCATCAGTCGTAAATTAATAGGGAATCCAGCCAACGCTGCTCATGGTTCCGTAACGTAAGTTTTCATGAAAATGTCAGTTTTCAGGGACAAATCCAGAATTTTAGGATGGGGGGGGGGTCCAAACCTTTAGGGCTTATTCCCACGTTGATAGTTTTCAGGAATCCCAAAATATAAATGCAAGTGATTAAATTTAATATGAATAATTTTAAAATTTTATTTTTATTCTAGACGCTCTGAGGTGCAATCTGCGGCTACTTACCCCTCGATTTGTCAGCTACATTTTTTAAAGAGCATAAAGCGATTTTCATGTTACTGGTTTACTTACACTCTTGTGGTTTTGTAAAGTTTCTTATGTACCCATAATTTAATATCAAAAACCAATAAAGCATGACGTTTCTATCTCCATGAATAAAGTAAGACCATGGAGGGATGAAAACCATATTTCTATCTATATATTGATATTTATTTAATTTCTCGGGCAGATAAAAAGTGCAAAACGCACATTGGCAAAAAACATAAAAAGATACAACAAGAGCATTAACATACAGAGGAACTTAGGTAGGAAAGAAGACCAGCTGGAGCCCGGAGGATTGCCTGAAAGAAACACAGTTCCTGTCTAGAGGCTCTCCTCTCCAGCTGGTCTTTAAAAAGGAACAACAATGAATTGAAACATATATAGATCATCAATAGAGCACCAACAAATGTTTTGTATTTTGCATTGCCACCATTGTTTCATTAATTTACTAATTTAAGTCGAAGACCACAAAGAAAGAACCAAAACATGTTTCATCCTCAGAACTATGACATGAGTATGACTGAGGTTCCTGACGTGGAGACGATAGCCGATCGAACCTCATAATTCAACTTCAAGGAGTATCTAAATAACATCGGTCTCGTCATAGTCGCAAAAGACAGTCACAACAGCCCAGAGCACAACAAGGTGGGCTAACCTCCCCCCCCCCCCAACGGTTTCTCGGCAAGGACGGAAAAATAGGTGTGAACTGAATCAGAATGGGTAAACTCACATGTGCGTGAATCTCATCACACCGTAGCCGCTTTCCCTGAACGCCCACAGCCCACCGATTCGATCACTTTGCTCCAAGACAATCACACTCAATCCGGCATCCTGAGACACTTTGCAGTTGCAAGGCCCGAAATACCTGCTCCAATAACACACACATCTGCTCGGCGTTTCAGATCCATTTTGCTTCCGGCGTTCACATAGAAAAATGTGAATTAATGTGAGCGAACGCCGCAGCACAGTTTTTATGTTATCAAATTATCGTGATCGCTATCATGTGTCAATTAACCTTTGACCGCAGCTTGTAAATAGACCAACGAACTTCTGATACTCATCTAAAAATAAACTAATGAATATGCATTAGCATTTAGGAATGTTTCAACTTCCTCGCTAAAATAAACCTTCATTTTTGAAATATAGCGCATAATTTGAAGTTTGGAGGTACAACGTCAGATACATTTTAAAAATTGGGAGGAAAATTATTTTATTTGACATTTCCGGGTCAGAAGAACACGAGTGCATAAGTAGTGACGTCATAACTTTAGGTGTGCATAGACAGTCAGTGTGTGTGGATCATTTCGGCTGATTGATGGTACATTGCATGGACTGGACGAGGTAAAGTATGGCCAAAATTTCACATTTTCATTGGATTAATCGTCTTTAGGAGTTACTGACTTTTGAGCTTGCCTAGGTACAGGTTTGTTCCGATGAAGCTGATTCTCTGGCTTGAATTGAAGTGTTGGGTTTGATAACTGAAGTTTCCATCGGTTTGACATCATCGTGATTGCAGATTTCTTTTAGCTGACCGTCGTGTACAGTTAATTGTGAGTGTTCCTGTGTGTGACCATAGAACATGCACGAGACGATGAGTGGGTGCATGGGTGGGCATGATTTGATGTTTGCTCACGTACGTTTTACCCCAAATACAACAATAATTCACTGCTGTCTGTTTACATGTTCTGGATTGAAAACATCGAAGCATAAGCAGACATCTTGTTTTTGATTAATTTCAGAAACTCTTGCACCAAATTTTATTTTGAGTCACGAATTGGGTCGACATGTTTGGTGACCTTTACACTCAGTCACTCTTGAGAAAACAACAATTGGAACTGGTATCCTCACTTTATGAATAGTGTCAGAATTCAAATTGAAATTGTATGATGATGTCATAATTACTGCATTTGACAGACAAGTTGTACTCGCCTCCCAAATGACTGTGACGATTGTTACAAATGCAAGTACAGACTTGATTTTACTAATGTTATTGCCAGGCTGGTTGGTTGGTTTAATGTTTGTTTGTTTGTTTGTTTGTTTTGTTTGTGTATTTTTTGTTTGTTTTCTGTTTGTTTGATTGTATGCAATATTGCCATGATCAGAGTCCTTTTTGTAGAGCAGTCTTTGATCTGTCTCCAGCATTTAAAATCACTGGTTGCTTTTTTTTTTATAAACAAGGTAAAAAGGGGAAGGGCAGTTCTATTGGCTTAGCAGTAGTTCTAGTTGCGACAATCGTAACCCCCTCCATCCTCCCAACGTCGGGAGGATGGAGGGTTGCGGTTTATTGCAACTAGCTCAGCAGTGGTTCCTTTTCCCCTGCCTTCTTCTTCTTCTTCCTTTTGAGTGCAGCCTTCAAATGATTGAAGATGAACGCACTGCCAGACGCACCGGGGCGAACCCCTTCTCTTGTAGCGATAAGTGTGTACTGGGGTCTTTTACGTGCATCGATGATGGTTTTTACATGGAGGTAGCCATGGTTTTTAATACAACACACGGGACCTACGGCTTTACGTCCCATCTGAAGTGGACCCCGGTTCGATTCCCAGACTGAGGCCTTGCATCCGGATTGGGGTTTCAATCCCTACCTGACGGCGTGGGTTTTCCCTACATGTATTTGGGGTTTTCCTCCCACGTCTAAAACTGGCATTTCTTTATTGTCTTCTCTAAAAAGTTGGTGTGATGTTTCCATAAAATAAAGATTTTTTGCCAGCTGTATATAATTCAGATTCAGACTCGGATAAACGAATACGAGCAAAAAGTGTCGAACCAACATTCATGCATCGGAATTGGGGCAAACTGATGACATTTTGTCTAATTTGTAACGAGTCAACATTTTGCTTTTTTTTTGTTCAATCTGTTTTGTAATAAATAAATGTTGATTTAAAAGACCCCCCATCCGTATGAAATCACAGGCTCAAACAGCGCCCTCACCGAGGTCAAAGGAAGACCTCTCATTGGCTGATATTGCGAGTGGCGTGTACACACGAGTGCACGCTTTCAAGGTTTGTCCTTGAGCAATGGGGGCATATTATTGTTTGCCAGGGGCCTTGATATAGGCCTATACAATGTACACAAGAAACTGAGTAGATGAACATTAATTTCCCGATCTTAAATTTTTTTTATTATAACAGTATATGACTACACCTTGGACGCTGTGGGAAAAAAACCCAAACCATGATGTACGCAAATATCAGAGCCCAATTTCATAGAGCTGTTTAAGCAGAAAAAAAAACCAATGTTCTGCATAGCAGCCACGATATATCGTCGTGAATATATCGCGATATTCGATATTATCGCGATTAATTTTTGGTGAAGTCATTCTTTTACAAATCTCACAGTGTGAGTTGTGGCTATTAATGACTTATCATTAGTACCGTTGTTCAAATAACCTATTCTTCGGGTTTTACTCTAAACCTATGGTATGAAAACCTGGGCCTATTACTTACACACATTTAATGTGTTAACTGCGCATGACAGACTGTTCTTTATGTGTGCATACCTAATTAGATCATGCTACTCGCACGTCCGCAACACGCACGTGATAACACCCGTCCGCGTGAGACCGTGTTGGTTTTTTCAAAGACTAAACCCCGTCGGATCGGATCTGTTGGGGAATCTTGCGGTTGCGGTCTGTGACTTGCAACTCTTTGTTGCAGCAAATCGTCTCGACTAGGAGATTTATTGTTGCAATATCGTGTCGACAAGGAGATTTATTGTTGCAAGATCGTCTCAGCTAGGAAATACATCGCGATACTTAACGATATCGCGATTTACCGATATCACGATTTAAAAAAACGTGACCCGATATCGTAATGGTTTCAGAACTAGTATCGCGATATTCGATAATATCGTGGTATCGCCCAAGCTTAGATACCAGTCACAAATGGCACCCTTTGTGACATGGATTGGTAGTTTGGCTGGCAACCTTATTCTGGTGAGCATAACTTTGTCGTGCTTAGCTACTATTCGTGCATAAGCAGCCCTATGAAATTGGGCCCTCATCGTTAGTTTGGAAGTATCTTTTTCTGTACTGGTATTGGTAAATTCGTGGAGTAAAAAAGTGGTTAAGTGTTAGTTGTGTTTGAAGAGCATGATCCATAACTAACTTCAGCTTAAAACTGAACAACTCTTTATTAAGCTGTTTCTCCAAAGAAGTCACACATCCAGGACTCGAAATTTACACTTAAAGGCACTGGACACTTTTGGTAATTACTCAAAATAATTGTTAGCATAAAAACTTATTTGGTAACAAGCAATGGAGAGCTGTTGATAGTATAAAACATTGTGAGAAACGGCTCCCTCTGAAGTAACGTAGTTTTTGAGAAAGAATTAATTTCTCAGTAAAATATTTGAATTGATTTTGAGACCTCACGCGTGGGTCTCGAAATCAACTTTTCAAGCATCTGAAAGCACACAACTTCGTGTGACAAGGGTGTTTTTTCTTCCATTATTATCTCGCAACCTCGACGACCAATTGAGTTCAAATTTTCACAGGTTTGTTATTTTGTGCATATGTTGAGATACACCAAGTGAGAAGACTGGTCTTTGACAATTACCAAAGGTGTCCAGTGTCTTTAAGTGTCTTTCAAGTCTGTTGATTAACAAAGTCTACTTACCCATAAGACGAATGAATGAGATCACTCTTCTCTTCTCCAAAACAAAAACAAACAAGCTAAAAATTCAAAATACTTAGATAGGCCTCGATGTTAAAACTGTGTTGTCATTTTAATTCTGGTCTTTTTGTGTCTTTTCTCATTTTGAATCTGGTCTTGTGAAACAAATTTTAGTCCAGTAAAAATTATGAGCTGCAAGCCCTGTGGTCTTGTGGATTTTTTTCCACCAAATTCGAGCCCTGACTCATCTATGTAATCCCTTTTATAAAAAGCATTTTTTAGTATGGCACATTTCTTACGACTGCCAGTTCACTGCTTTGTTCTTTGTAAAAAATGAATCATACTTGTTCCATATAATACGTAGTTGTGTGTAGTGCATCACATGTGGGCTGCATTTTTCTAGGTCATGCTCGCTTATATTTTATGCATAACCATGACACCCACAGTGTCATAATACAGTTACACACTACCTTGATAGTTCACTTTGAGCATTGTCTTCACTATGAGTTGCACCTGGAGCGATGCATCACCCTACACAATGAGAAGGCAGTACTCATCCACACCCCCAGACTATTAACACAGGAAATCCAATAATCACTCCTCTCTGTCTGGAAGAATCTGTCTTAAGATGGGCGTTTTTTTGTTTTGTTTTCTTCTTAAAGGGGGAAGCATTTAGTTCTTCTTAAAGGAACATTACAGAATTGGTAAGAAAAAAACTTGTGAAATATACTTTTTGATCACAGATTTACATAAAACTTACACGTCTAATGATGATGATAGTAGAAAACATCCCTTGAATTATTTCTGTCTGAAATGCCATATTTGATGAAAAATGAATAAACTAATTTCCGATTGGAGTTTATCGCTCAGTGAGCGTTTTATTCGATTTTTGAATCTATATGATTTCATGCAAATGTGTAATCGGTTTTTCACTATTTTCTCGTGACCCAGATGGCCGATCGATCTCAAACTTCTCCAGGTTTGTCAGTTTAAGTATATAGTGGGTTACATAAAGTGATTAAACTGCCAGCAACTGTTTTGTTAGTAAAAACCAATTCTGTAATGTTCCTTTAACTGAATTTTCTAAGGTCCTTTTGTTTTTTCTCTTTTCATTGTTACAGCGCCTTGAGCACCTTTGGTGATTGTGCGCTTTATTAGACTTCTTATTACTATTACATACATTACTCCCCTTTTTCACACTGCAGAGCCAATGCCCAGCAAACTAAGCCCCGGGAAACTCGTGGGGAAGTTCAACCCCACTACCTCCCCATGTTTGTTGCACACTTTCATGTAATTTCCCCCCGGAAAAAATTAACAGTCGGTAAAATGCTAATCCAGGAGTCATCTCCCTTAACCCTGGGCCTAATTTCATCGCTCATTAAAAAGGAGTAGGCACAGCAAAATTATGCTTACCAGAATAAGGTTACCAGCTAAACTACTACATGTATGTCACATGTACAAATTGTGGCTGGTGGCCTGCCCATTTTTTGCTTAGCGGACAATTGTTAAGCAATATTTTCTGCTTTTAAAGCAGCTCTATGAAATTAGGCCAGCTGCTCTAAAGCAGGGCAGGATTCTCCCCAGCTTTTTTTTCTTCAAAACTGTGGGGCATTCTGGAATCTATATTTTGGAAGTTTGGCCAAAGCAAGCTAAATTGAAACAAGGTCCTCAGAGTGTTTTCTACTTGATGTTTATCTTTGGTTTTTAAAAGCCCTACTGTGCAATCTGAGACATTCTGAATAGTTTATCTCGATGATTTTGTTGATTTGATCTGAACTAATAATAACAATTTTAAAACGATACTCTACAATCCCGGCCAAAATGCTTAAAGGGCCACTCATGGGCCACGTGATAATAAACATACCTTCCCAATTCCCCCCGCTCCCCCGCTCATTGAACAGGGGGCC
The DNA here is from genome assembly GCA_032158295.1 of Pycnopodia helianthoides. NCBI lineage: Eukaryota > Metazoa > Echinodermata > Asteroidea > Forcipulatida > Asteriidae > Pycnopodia > Pycnopodia helianthoides. The sequence continues at coordinate 13,154,693 of CM063259.1, forward strand.
GGGAGGATGGGGGGGGGGGCCCATCGAGATTTGGTCGGGATTGTAGTTTGTGCAATGGGGAGAATACTGCAGGGTTTAGCTACTACATGTACATGTACATCCTGGTTATTTGTATGTCCATCTCACGGGAGTCTGCCAGGGTTACCCTATCAAGTGCGAGAAGGTCAACTAAATTTTCTCTGGAATTTCCAGTGTAAAAGGGGGGTTTGTGTGCTTACATCGTCTAGCTCGCAATAAAGGCACCATCAAACTAACCTGTGCAATCTTCATCAAATTTTCAGTGAAAACTGTGAAAAAAATGACAAGTGTTTCATGCTTTGTTAGGGATAGTGTGCATGTTCATAGCACTAGTAGGCTTGTTTTGATTGCCGCAATCCAAGAAATCAATCGGCAGTTTCAGGCCTGATACTCTGTACTTGTAAGGGCAGGGTTGTTTTTACATCTTTGTAAGGGCACCTGTATTTATAAGGGAAATGTTGATTTGTACTGGACAATTTCTCGGGCACCAAGGTAACAGTGAAGCAGGCCTGGAATTTTAAAGTCTATAGGCAACTTTTGAAGGGGCACCAAGGCCAAGAGCAGGGCAACAGAGGCCATGGCCTCCGTGGCCTCCGTGTAATTCCAGGCCTGGTGAAGTATCAGGCCTTTGATTTGTGGGGTCTTCACATGTTTCCCCCCTCTACTTTGACTATTTTTCAGACGGAGGTATTTCTCTGGAGGATTGGTACCGGCAGGCATGGAATTACACGGAGGCCACACAGGCAATGGCCTCCGTTGCCCCTGGTCTTGGCCTTGGTGCCCCTTTAATAGTTTCCAATAGACTTTCAGTTCTTCTCATGAAACTGGAGGTGCTCTTTGCAAAGTGAAAGTGGCCTCGCCCTCTCAAAGATGAAATTCCAGGCCTGTTTAACGGTATGGATTTTATCGATTGTGAGCGCTCAGATTTAAACTATTTTTTCTGTTTTAGTATAATTTTTTTTTGCTGAAGTTGTGTTAAACTGGATGGAAGTTCCTTCTTCAGTTTTATACACTAGCTCAAAGAGAATCATAGGAAGGCCATGGTTATAAATTGATTGTGGCTTTTAACGTTATAAGCAAATTTCATTTGGGGTTGAACAAAGAAAAATTGACGAGAGCGGGATTTGAACCATTGACCTCCGGATCAAGGTGCTAGCGCTCTACCAACTGAGCTATCTAGCCCTACTGTACATGTGTATGTTGGCTATCTCCCTATATTTTATAAATAAACTTCATTTGCCAGGGTTGAACAAAGAAAAATTGATTAGAGCGGGATTTGAACCAACAACCTCTGGGTTGGCCGTGCCGGCGCTCTACAACTGACCTATCTAGCCCTATGTTGGCTGTCTCCCTATAATGTATAAATAGATTTCATTTGTTAGGGTTAAACAAAGAAAAATTGACCAGAGTGGGAATTGAACCAACAACCTCCCGATTAACGTGCCGGCGCTCTACCAACTGAGCTATATCTAGCCCTATGTCATGTATGTTGGCTGTCTCCCTAGATATTTTATAGACAAATTTCAATTGAATTTGTTTTCTGGAAGTAGTCACAGAGCAACTGCAGACAATAATACAGTTAAAGTTTAATGCATGCAGACATATTGTCGAAAATGCCATAGGCAAGCTCGAGTGTGACACGTTTGTACATCATGTGGGGGTGGGAAAAGCATGTCACTCGCTACATTAGATGTCGAATTATTCGCACTTCGCATCAACATAAATGCAAATTCCGCACGCAGGGAAAGCGTAGGCATGCTGTCCCTTTTATACTTAGTGTTAAGGGCGTGTGATTGTTTTAGCTTTTTTTTTTTACCATGAGTGACACGGTTTCACTTCTGTAATTGATCAATCATAGTTCAATGCGAGCAGAGAGTGTTTTTTTTCCGCTGATTCCTTTTTTAAAAAAAGAGAAACATGCCGAAGACGAAGAGTTGGATTTCATTTGTACATCAGCGTGGACGGATATGATCCTGAATGTTTCAGGGCCTTTGTGCAGTGTACATTGGGTCTCATATGGTTGAGGCATGTTTGGAATGTCTAGTGTGTTCTTAGGCCGGTAACCGACTACTGGAGTTGTATCAATTTGATGAATTGTGTATCAACTCACGGCCCTCTAAATCCACTCCACACTCCAGTACATAAATTTGACCTTTAGATTTGAACTCTCCTCAAATACCAGCTCCAATTATTCCCAGTTCCCCTTTTATGAACCCCTACCCTCCCGTCACCCCCCCCCCTCCCCCTTTCAATGGATAACATGCTCATGATGTGTGAATGATTGTTTGGTAGCACTTTTTACTCGGCTGGAAGACTCTAACATGCCTGTCAAATGCAGTTTATTTGTACGGTATGTCGTGTATGGCGTGTATGTATTTTTTGGTTGTCGGTATTTAACAATCGTGATGGGGCCTTAACAGTTGAGTGTGCAATTGTGCATCTGGGCATTGGCGACGTCGTCGTCGGTGGCAAGCAACTTAAAGTGTCATGGTATGTGATCGTTTCGTTTATGTGTTTACAAGCAGGCCCCGATACATTTGGTTCTTGATAGGGGCAAGGCTGTTATCCTCGTTGAAAGGCACCTCAAAGGAAATGAAATTTCTACAGCTGTATTGTAATGCATACGAGGCGACTACAAGGGAATGCAAGAGTAAACGGAAATCCACAAACATTTCAAACAACTTCTAATCAAAAGAAAACCTAGAAATGCTGAATTTCTTTAATTACGCATGCCCCGATCTCACTACGTGGTAAGCCGTACATGTATTTCAAGGGTGCGCCAAGGTAAATCCCACGGGCGTAGAAGCAGGCCTGCGCTCTATTTCACAAAGCGTTAAGATTGATCTTAAGATGAGTTGTCAGTATCACCATAGTGATTTGTATTGTGACATCACACGTTGCTTATAACAATTAGGATTGATACACAGTTAAGATCAGTTTTTTGCTCTCTGTGAAATCGGCCCCTGGACTCGCACAGAAGCCACGGCCTCCGTCGCCCCCTGGTCTTTGCCATAGACTTTTTAGATTTTCTAAAAGGGAAGTGTCCTCTGTAGCTGACTGAGAATCGTTTTGCCCTCTCAAAGATGAAATTGAAGGCCTGTAGGCAAACTGCCTCTGTGACATACATGTACCAGGCCAGTATACAATTTTTTACATGTACATGTACATGTAAGTGCATGTACCTGTATAGGAATTCCTGTATGGTTGTATACAGAAGTAGGTTTTTTTAAAACTTATTATTGTCATTTAGTTCAAACCAAATCACTGACTCATGATGTGTTTTATTTCAAAAATAAGAATACTGTACTTAAATTTAGTTTACATTTTCAAATATTTTAATTTATTGGGCATGCACATAGTGCATGCATGGTGCTTCAAAGAGGCAACTTCTTGCTCCTCGGTCACTGTCTTGGTGCCCTTTGAAGAAGTAGAAATATAAATTTTCGCTCGCAGCAGACATGCCTTTTTTTTACAAAGAAAAACAGCCTAACCCTCAGTATCTGGCACTAAAACTTTTCACTGTGATACACAGTTTCAAGATCTTTGGAAGTGATTTTCCTTAAATAATTGGTGTGTTGTGGCCGAGCAGGTCAAGCGCGGTGGACTCAGGCTCTGGTGTTTCTGATCTGCAGAGTGTGGGTTCGAGTCCCGGTCCTGACGCTTGTGTCCTTGGACAAGACGAAAAAACATGCTTCGTGCTTCAGATGGGATGTAAAGTTTTCTGATATGGTCGGCTGCAGATTGTAGCCGCACCTAGTAAACCGTTGCATGGTGCTGTGTAAATAAAATGGATCTTGTATCTTCAACATAGCTCAGAATACCTTGTAGAAAAAATAATGGGGGCTTAGAGATGGCCTCGGATGTGATAAAGCGCTTCACAAGAACTGCGTGTTAATAGTTTTATTCTTAATTTGATTTAGCTAATTTAAGTGGCCTGGTGCCTTTGAAGAGTATTCTGTGGTATGGCTAAATGAGATGTGCCCTTCCGGAAACCAGACCACCATTATTTCTCTGTTTGAAATGTACAAGTGTTAACAAGACATTTTTAATACAGTTGTTTCCTCATTCAAATGGCAAGCATCCAATATTTATATTAATTGTAATGTTATTTTCACTTTGTCGCCCACTGTAGAAATCAACACTGCCGATAAGACCAGTCGAGACCAAAAAGCTATAGTCTTGTGTCCAGTCCTCGACCAGTCTGTGACCATAGTCTGGCCCCGGTGGTTGCATGGTCAGTGACCAGACAGTTTGGCACTACACGTCTTAGAGGAGGAGTCTCGAGGTTTCAATCCAGAGGTCACTGTACTATCGATCGCCATGCCTCTGTTTGGGAAGTCGGCGAAGACGCCTAACGAGCTCGTCAAAATCGTCAATGAGGCGCTGGACGTGATCGAGAAATGCCAGGAAGGAAAAAAGGCAGAGAAGGTTTGTAACACTCCAGGAAGTTCCAATTAGAAATGGTCATTACAGGCGAAGTGTACTTTTGGTTTTGCAACCGCTCGATTGATTTCAACCTGATATACAATAAAACTAATCGGTGAAAATTTCATTTCAAATGGTGGTATTGTTTTAGGATATCGCCAAAAATCTAGAGCGGTTATGTCCACGCGAGAAGAAAAATCCGTCATTGGAATTCACAATCTGAAAAACGTTCAAGGCGTTTTCTACTTGGTGAAGGGCACCTCTATGTGGAAATTGTTAAATTTCTACTGGAACGTTTCAAGGGGCACCAAGGCGATGACAAGAGGCAACGGAGAAGATTGCCTCTGTTGCCTCCATGAAGCATCAGGCCTGCATTTGAAAGGGCACCAAGGAAATTTCTAGGGGCATCTGCTGCCTCCATAAAGAATTGGGCCAGCAAGGGGCACCAAGGCAATGGAGGTAGTTGCCTCTGTTGCCTCCGTTAAAGACACTGGACACCATTTGGTAATTGTCAAAGACCAGTCTTCTCACTTGGTGTATCTCAACATATGGATAAAATAACAAACCTGTAAAAACTTGAGCTCAATTGGTCGTCGAAGTTGCGAGATAACTATGAAAGAAAAAACACCCTTGTCACACGAAGTTGTGTGCTTTCAGATGGTTGATTTCAAGACCTCAAAATCTAATTCTGAGGTCTCGAAATCAAATTCGTGGAAAATTCCTTCTTTCTCAAAAACTATGTCACTTCAGAGGGAGCCGTTTCTCACAATGTTTTATACTGTCAACCTCTCCCCATTACTCGTTACCAAGTAAGGTTTTATGCTAATAATTATTTTGAGTAATTACCAATAGTGTCCATTGCCTTTAAGTATAAGGCTTGCATGCCCCTGTTCATTGCCTTGGTGCCCCTTGACTTAAACATGAATTGGAAATTAACAACCCTGCATCAGTCATGTCCATGCAACAAGGTTGTAACTTACTTTGGTTAGTCAATTCTCGTCAGGATTAAAAATGCTTTTTTCCTGTTCTAGCTAATTTTAGTCAAAAGGCAACTTTTTTTCTAGCCATTATAAACTGTTTTGTGAATAAAACTCGTTTGAACACCCATACAGACTTTATCTCATTGACGTTTACAGATTTGAATGGCTTGTTGTGGGGGGGGGGGTTTCGGTCATGTTTCTGAAGTCCAATCAGACCGTTGAAAGCCATTGTTTAACCCTCTTGCTGTCTGACCATTCAATACCATTCACTGTGGTTTTGAATGATAGATAAACTATGCCAGCCTGCAATTTGATACCATGAGGGAATGCATGTACACAGTACACAGTTAGTTCTGTGCACAGTTGTGCCACCGTACACAACCTTGGCAGTCGAATGGTTTCAAATGGTTGGTCAACTCACTGGAAAATGTTGCCAAGAGTCACTGAGAGTAGGAGGGTTAATGGCCAATCATTGACCCACACCCGGTCGAACAGACGGCATCCCGGAGAAAGATGATAACGATGTATAATTCGTCTTTACAAAATCCCGGCTGGTGTGTGAAAGGAACACAGCCCCTATTCCATGGCTCTGCTCACTGCCGAATTTCTGTTCTACATGTAGCTGTGTAAGCAAAGAATGCCTAGTAACGTGGACAATGCGTTGATTACATGTATGACGTGCACAAGCATCCTCTTTTTGTTTGCAAAATTGCTGGCAGGTTAGCATGCTCATCTTAAGCAGCTCTATGGAATAACAAACTGCTTAGCACGGTTTTGTTAGCAGAAAACATCGCTAGCGTGATGTGTAAAATTTGTCCTAACCTGTGCAATATGCTAAGCGCAGAATTCCCTGCTTCCGTAAGCGCTATTCTTTGCTTACGGTAAAGCAGAGCCATAATATGGGGCCCAGGTCTTCCACAAAGTAAAATGTAACACCCTGGAGTCTGGGGGGGGGGGTTTATTCCAGATCAAAAGGACACCCCTACTCCCTTTTTAGTTTGAAGGGGATTGAGTCTGATCACATTCCTGAGTTGAAGATGTGAAGACTGTGAGTAAAGAGATAATGCATTTTATTTTATCAGGCACAAGAGGATGTCTCGAAGAATCTTGTCGGGATGAAGACCATTCTGTATGGAACCGGAGAGCAAGACCCGCAGACGGAGTTAGTCGGCCAGCTCGCCATGGCCATGTATGATACCTCGCTCTTGCTTTCGCTCCTCACCAACCTTCCCTATCTGGATTTTGAGGTAAGCGTACGTTTATTATTATTAAACTATTTCTGTGACGTCACTCTATTGTTCAAAGTGTAGATTATTTTTACGAATCTACACTTACCTGTAGATTCGTACAGTTGAGTGGATTCGTTACAAACTAAAGTGAAACGTTCGACGGGAAGATAAATGTCTTTCCAAATTGAAAGGATAACATGATGTGCACCAAACACAGCTTTTAATGTACTTTACCATAGAAACTGTATCACATGCAGGAATCTAATAAACAACTCATCACACATACATAATCTGTAAAAGCTTTTAGTAGTCTATACATAATCAAAGGCTTTCAGGAAATAGTTTAAGTCAGAGAATAGACTCTAAAGTGTAGATTCGTGAACACATTGTACTCGCCTTCGGCTCGTACATTCTATTAACGAATCTACACTTTCTCGTCCATTCTCCTTAACTTAATATTGAGAGGTTCTCGTAAAGGGATGGCGTCATAATCATGAATTATGAAGTGTCACCGAGTTACTGCACGCGTGGGCCCTCCCTCCGTATTGAATGTGTGGAGACTGCGCATGCTCGCTGGGTGAGAGTTTATAAGTCCATGTACAGCCGCAGGCCCGTTTTGATCATGACGACACAGCTCCTTTAATCTCATTAACCCTCTTGCTGCCTGACCATTCAATACCATTCAAGTGGTTTTGAATGATAGATAAACTATGCCAGCCTGAAATATGATACCATGAGGGAATGCATGTACACAGTACACAGTTAGTTCTGTGCACAGGTTGTGCCACCGTACACAATCTTGGCAGTCGAATGGTTTCAAATGGTTGGCCAACTCACTGGAAAATGTTTGCAAGAGTCTCTGACAGTAGGAGGGTTAAACAAGCTGCCATTAGCGGGATAGCTGTGTTTTTCGCATTATGTTTTTGAACACGCAGTGCACGGACACATGCTGTGTTCGCATTGCTGTGTCCGCGTTGCGGTGTTCGTGTGCGGTGTTTGTGTGCGGTGTTCGCATGGCAGTGTTCGCAATGCGGTCTTCGCATTGCGGTCTTCGCATTGCGGTCTTCGCATTGCGGTCTTCGCATAGCAGAGAGTGGAGTCAGACAACTTCCTTAAGAAGATGTGGGAGTGTACCTGCTATGTGTGATTGGCATATTTAATAATTGTTTTTTGTTATTTTACTGTATGAGCCATGCATCTGTATTATTACTTTTTGTATAAATTTGAGATACATTGTATTCGTCGTGTTAATCTATGAGATGGCTCCGTTACTAATTTGAATGAGATTTTTAGTGAAGTTTTTGTGCACAATCTTCTGGTGTAAACTACATGTTCGGCTCGTATTTGTGTTTCCAGGCAAAGAAAGATGTCGCCCAGATCTACAACAACATCTTGAGGAGGCAGATAGGGAGTCGCTCACCAACGGTGGATCACATCTGTGCCAAGCATGAGATCCTCTTTACACTATGCAGAGGGTAAGCAGATTTGAAAGAAGAAAAAAAACGAAATAAAACCTGCATGACCTTTTTTAGATTGATGTTGTCAGTTTACTCTTAAAGACATTGGACTCCTTTGGTAATTGTCAAAGACCAGTCTTCTCACTTGGTGTATCTCAACATATGCACAAAATAACAAACCTGTAAAAAAGTTGCGAGACAATAATGGAAGAAAAAACACCCTTGTCACACGAAGTTGAGTGCTTTCAGATGCTTGATTTCGAGACCTCACGCGTGAGGTCTCAAAATCAATTCAATATTTTACTGAGAATTTACTTCTTTCTCAAAAACTACGTTACTTCAGAGGGAGCCGTTTCTCACGATGTTTTATACTATCAACAGCTCTCCATTGCTCGTTACCAAGTAAGTTTTTATGCTAACAATTATTTTGAGTAATAACCAATAGTGTCCAGTGCCCTTTACGAGTTGTATTTCCTCTCCCCCCCCCCCCAGCTTGTATCTTAAGGTGATTTTGGTTTTGCTTTTAGTACGATTCTACCTTAAAGGTAATAATAGACTTGAAGATTGTATGTAACTTGTTGCTTGTAAATTTCCTGAATACCAATAAGATGTGTCACTGTACCAGCAACATTGATGGTTAGAGACACCAGACCTTGAGGCTAAGTGAGCCTGATTGCTGGGCCACGACACGCTGACAAGGATTGTGCCTGCAGGAAGTCCACACTCTCTCTGGCTCTTGTGTAAACAAAACATGTTGCAGGGACTATTTATTTGAGTTGTAGCATTCTAAGTTTTGATCATTTTCCATGAACACAAGTGTCTCGTTCGATGCAAACTTGTTTTGAGAGCCAAGAGGCGCTAAATGCTTTAAAGGTACTGGACACTGTTTGTAATTATTCAAAAAAATTGTAATTATAAAAACTTACTTAGTAACAAGCAATGGAGAGCAACCTGTTGATACATGTAGTATCTGTTGTGAGAAACGGCTCCCTCTGATGTACACAACAATGTAGTTTTTGAGAAAGAGGTAATTTCTCACTCAAATAATAAAAGACTTCAGCGAAGCCTTTAAAGCACACAAATTTGTGCAACGAGGGTGTTTTTTCTTTCATTATTTTCTTGCAACTGCGATGACCAATTGAGTCCAAATTTTCACAGATTTGTTATTTTATGCATATGATGGGATCCACCAAGTGAGAATACTGGTTTTTGACAATTATCAAACGTGTCCAGTGCCTTTAAGAGCCGATGCCCTTGTGTTTAAGGCACTGCTATTGTCTTGCCTTTGACAGTTTCTCAGACGGAAATATTTCTATAGTATTGTTTGAAGCTTTGCATGGTGTGGAAAAATAAGAAGAAACTATGAATAAATAGTAAACTTGCGGGTACGACCATGTGTAAATCTCTTCTGTGGGAGTGTTGGCTCTGAAAAGAGCCGGTGTGGTCTCGACGTTTCAAACATTATACTCTGCTCGTCTTCAGGAGAAAGATTTCTATAGACGATTTGAAACTGCTGCGAACCTTATAATCACTAAACTTTCAGATTGAAACAACACTGTTTTTTTTAATTTTTGTTGATACATTTTAATATTTGCCAACTCTCTACTTCATCTTTATCAAGCACTCCACCCCACCCCTCTCACAATTGCGGTTTCACCACCACTCAGCAAATTGGACCCATACCCCCACGTGCGATGATGACGGAAGTCATGCTCTTATTGGGGTAGATAGGGGGAAATATTTGGGGTAATTGTGCCTTTGATGGCCAACAGTGTATGCATGGAATTTGGCACACAGTCTAGAGTATGTCATGAGAAAGATATTTGGCTATAGGGCCATTGCAGATTTGTCCTTTGAAAGAAACTATTGGTAGAATAAGAAGCAATTTCTCAAATTTTCAGAATTTCTGCCATTGCTTATTCTAACCATATTTTTTTCAAAGGACAAATCTCAATGGCCCTATAGCCCAAATATCTTTCTCATGACATACTCTGACTGTGTCAAACTCCATGCTTGTATCATCCAAGGCACAATCCCATCACCTACCTGGCGTACTATATAACTAGATTGGCCACATAAATAAAGATATCTTTAGAATTATGTTGAGGTTTGTTTAAAAAAAACCTCTATAAAATAGTTATAGTGAGCAAGACACTTTAATTGCTTCTCATCACCCAGGAGTGAATGGGTAATGACTATTGATGTGAACGATTGGCGACCTGTGCGCCCATTTGGCTGCCGGTGCTGCATATTCCGTAGGAGTTGAGATGGATTTCAGGAATGCTTAGTGCCCAATGTACAGGTGTATTATAATTGCTTGTATTATTGTGTATTCGGTTTGCGGTAACACCATGTGTATAAATATCTATTTTGCCGTGTAGATTTTGTTCTTTGGAGAACTTGTCTTGCTATTTGTTCTATACCGGGAAATAGATTTTGATTCGGGAGACTTCTCAGTTCTGAAAAGAACTGTCCTGCTTATTAACTACTACCTGGGCGGGGGTAGGAAATCGGCCTGGACTACTACTGTAGCTTTGTGGATCGGGGGGACTTTCTCGTGCACTGCCGCGGAGTGAGTTCTTTTGGTCTCAATGTTTGTATTATTATTTGTTTTTTTATTTACTTTGTTTATCCTCAGCTACGAGAATCAGCAGATGCATTGAACTGTGGCATCATGCTGAGGGACAGCATCCGATTTGTAGAGCTCGCTAAGATTATCCTATACGACGAGGAGTTTTATAAATTCTTCACCTACGTCGAGATGTCAACGTTCGACATCGCATCTGATGCCTTTGCAACGTTCAAGGTAAACCCACGTGAACGAGAAGTGCTAGAAGCAATTAGACCCTTGCATATGACGTCACACTCTAAAAAAAAGCGCCCTCACTGATACAAAAGGAGGGCAGATCATTGGTCAGAGCTGCCAACTCTCCCTGATTATGCAGAAAGTTCCCTGAAAATAAACCCATCTGTCCACGTTCTGATGAACAAATTTGAAAATCTCCCTGATTATGGAAACTTTTTCCACATTGTGTGCCGATGGTGTGCACCGTGGCCGAGGGGATAAGAGCACCGGACTCGAGCTCTGTTGTTTCTGTTCAGCAGAGTGTGGGTTCGAGTCATTATTGCTTTGTCCTTTGGATGGGACGTAAAGCACGTAAAAAAATCCAACGCACTTATCGAAAAAAGAAGGGGTTCGCCCCGGTGTTCCTGGTTTGATTGGCTGCATATTGCGCCACAGCACCTTGTAAACCATTACATGGTGCTATGTAAAAGGAATAGGTCTAATAAATTCAAAACGTACTCCTGGAAACTTTTTCCCCATTGTGTGCCAATTGTGTGCACCGTGGCCGAGGGGAGTAGAGCACCGGACTCCGAGCTCTGTTGTTTCTGTTCAGCAGTGTGGGTTCGAGTCATTATTGCTTTGTCCTTTGGACGGGACGTAAAGCACGTAAAAAATTCCAGTGCACTTATTGAAAGAGAAGGGGTTCGCCCCGGTGTTCTGGTTTGATTGGCTGCATATTACGCCACAGCACCTTGTAAACCATTACATGGTACTATGTAAAGGAATAGGTCTAATACTTCAAAACGTAGCTCCACATTACTTGAATGTTGAAGCGCCTTGAGCGTCACTGAGTAACGAATATGCGCACCATGTAAGAAGCCATTATTATTATAATTACTGGACCCTGAGATGTGAAAGGGCTTACATGTACACCAGTCATCTCAAAATGTTTCTTTCAAGTTAATTTTAAAACCTTTTTTTGTTGCTTTTTTAGGAGTTGTTAACCAGACATAAAATTCTGTGTGCCGAATTTCTAGAGAAAAACTACGACAGTGTGTTTGAAAAATACCAAAGTTGCTGAACTCCGAGAACTATGTCACAAAGAGACAATCGTTGAAGGTATGTACATGGAGTCAAAGTTCGTAGTTTAGTGTGCATGTATTTCTTTAGAAGATTCAAGGAATTATACAGGATCGGTAGAGCTAACACAAAATGTTTGTGTGATCAACCATATAAATAAAATAACAAACCTGTGAAACTTTGGGCTTAATCGTTGTGTGAATTTAGCTGTTGCAATTTTTTAGGTTTTCAGGTACCGTTTTCCTTAAATATGACTTCATTTAGATCACAGAAAAAATTGTTCTAGTATGAATTTTATAATCAGTTAGCTTTCAGGTGAAGTTAAACAATCATGTTTTTTTATCCTCAACGATTCTGTTTAACACCCAAATTTGTGTTATTAAGGGGTCTGTACAACATTGGTAAAACTGAAAATGTAAGTGTTCACAGATTTGCACATGACTTAAACTGTGGGATGTAGATGGTCATGGTGGAAAGCTTCTCTTGAAAATTGTTTTGCCTGAAATGCTTTAGTTTTTGAGTAAAACAATTAGTTTTGATCCCGCGAGTCGGTAATTATGACGTCTTTGCTTGTTTCCCTTCAAACTGCTTGGTGAGCTGCTACTCGACAGACACAACTTCACCATCATGACCAAGTATATCAGTAACCCGGAGAACCTTAAACTTATGATGAACATGCTGAAGGACACCAGCAGAAACATACAGTTTGAGGCGTTCCACGTCTTTAAGGTAAGTCCCGACAGGCCCTTTGTGGATGATACCCATCTGACGAAAAAAAATCAACTCTAAAATACATAAGATCGTATTTTTTTCACTTTAGCACACCAAAAAAAACACACAGAAAAAAGCTGGCAAGCATCTGTCTTAAAAAATGTGTCGGGTAGCCATTTTAAAAAAAATTGTTAAAGGCTCGCCTCCTTCCTTTTTCCGAAAAGGCAGGACGCTTAACATGTTTTTTTAATATTTTTCCTTAAGAAACTTATATATTTATTTTACATACCCATTTATTTTGATGATTTGATTGTTCACTCCACCATGTAGGTATTTGTAGCCAACCCGAACAAAACCCCGGCCATCCTCGGCATTCTCCACAAGAACCAGAGTAAACTAGTGGAGTTCCTCTCCGCGTTCCACACTGACAGGACGGAAGACGAACAGTTCAACGACGAGAAAGCCTATCTCATCAAACAAATCAAAGAGCTGCAAATCGACCCGCAATCATAGGGTATGCTGGCCTTCTTAATAGGAGGCGGGGCTTTTGGGGATTGGAAGGGGGGGTTGTTTTATTCAATCTTCATGTGGCAGAGATAAAGGCATCGTTGGTAGCCACTCTCTCTCCTAAAGTTGTATTGTATTTTTTGACTGGTACCCTTATGTTTAACCTTCATAAGTTCTTTCATGTCATAAATGCACCTGGGCTTCAAGTTCTTTAAGGTAAGTCCCGACAGGGGTAGAGCGCCCTCTATCGGTTGTCTAGAAAACCTAAACCTTCGGGAGAAGTAATGCAGAATATATTTCTCTGAACTTTGGTGATAACTTGCTGGGGGTTGATTCTTTAACTCGAGACCAGGTGGTACTCTTTCCAGTTATTCTGAAAATCAATGACATCTGAAGTATTCTGATCGTAGAAGAAATGTCGTTTGAAATTTGGGGTGTGATTTTTAAGCCTTGCAGCTTTCTCCCGTAACAGTGGTCCGCTGGCCAAATGCCAGTTAAATCACCGAAGGACCAGCCAAATAATCTCTCCATTGGGTCCAGCTAGTTCATTGCGTTTCGCTGCCGCGCGTAAACCACTGATTGTTCGCGTACACTTCAAAATGCAAGTCCAATATGAGTGACATTGTCAATTCGGGAAACCTTGAATTGTGGACCAGTGAACAAGCTGACGGACTAGTGAAACAACATGCTAACTAATCCTGCTGGCTAGTGACTGAAATAGTGAAGGGCAAACCACGCGTAATATTTATAAATCCATCACAAAGTGCAGTGCTGTTGTTGGCTGGGTTTTAAAGAATTTGCATTATGATGACAATTGTCATAGGTTTGATCTATGACTTGTTTTTTTTTTAAATAGAGGATTTACAGTACCATGTCGTAAAGATCTCAAAAATTTAACTATTTTTACAGAGTACCTCGAATTGTCACTAAAAAATAAGTAACTGTTTCTACAAATGCATAGAAACATCTTGTGACTCGCTACCATTACATAAATAATGGGTAACATGAAAGATGGGTACCAGTCCAATTTACACTTGAGCCTCGCTTTGATGCTCATAGATCTGCGCACAGAAATACCAAGATGGCTGCCACATTACACAGACTTGTCTCTGCCACAGTAAGATTGGTTCCTAGAGGTATTTCAATAACTAGAGTGCTACTTTCCTTCCTTCGTCACACTTCAACCTTAGACTGGCAGGTTTTATGCAGATGTGACCAAAAGAGGCAAAACACAAATCTCCAACTTTTTGGGGGACTTTTTGAGCTCGGAGAAGCAAATACCTGATTTGTCAAATTTATTATTTCATATTTGTAATAATGAAACCATGCTTCTGAGGAAAACTGGAAACAAGGATGATTCCCAATTGGCCCTGTAAACGGTCAATTTCCAATCGGCCCTGTAAATGGTCGTAATGATGTACAAAATGGTCGTAGAATAGGCCGATCCGTGGAGCCATGTCCATTATGGCCTATATCTGACACGCATTAATGGCTCGATCTCAAGTCTATCCTTTGCATTAGGACGATAACTGAGCACTATTTGGAAATTCCTCCAATGACGATTCAGCAATTTAGTAAACACTCCGGTGTTAGTCTTGAAATCCAGCCGTGATGACCACATTCTGGTGGCTGAATCACACTAAGGCAAAGATTAACGGCTTGATCTCAAGTCTATTCTTGCATTAGGAAGATAGCACTCTCGTTATTATTTAAGTAGCTCCCTGGATAGCATTTTAAATGTAGTATAGTTGTACCAGACATGAGTTACGTACACACAGTGTGTTGATCAGTTCGAGGTTTGGTATTCACACAAAAAACCGGCTTAGCTTTGCCATTTCATTTAGAATCACATGAGAAGGGTACTGTGCCGTTTTGTGCTTGTTTGTGAAGTTGTCCTTATAGAAATACTAGCATGGCCTCTGTTGCCTCCTGGTCTTGGCCTTGGTGCCTCTTCAGAAAAATGGCCTTGCCCCTTCAAGGATGTTCACAGTGCACTGATAATTTCGTGCACAGTTATGCCACTATAGATCCTCCTCAACAGACATCACTGTTTGATCGCTCGCCTGGAGTGCATACACGCGCACGACACGCACACACGCGTTAGTGAAACTGGGCTTACACGGGGGCCCTCGTGGGGTGTTCTTACACAATGGAACAATAGACCCCACAAAGTTTGTCCTTGCTCAACTTGGACCCCAGAGAGGATTTCTTGAGAAAAATGGGAATAATAGAACAAGAATAGCAGGAACCCCACAAAACCCGATCCGTGAGGTTATTTGCGCGAACATGTGCTACAAAACTTAAAAGCTTGATGGCACTACGCGTGCATTATCCTACACGTGCGGAGTACTTCCAGCATGGCAAGAGCTGCTTAAGCGATTCTGCTTACCAAAAATAAGCAGGATACCAGTCGCAAATGGTTCATATGATATGAGGTACAATGTAGTTTTGGTTGGTAGCCTTTTCCCGGTAAGCAGAATCATACTGTTTTGTGCTTAAGCAGCTCTGGGGAAAACTCGTGCCCTGGATTTAGTGATCTTGAAGCAGCCAATGACTGTGGCACACTTTGTCACTTTCATAGAGCTGCTTAAGTGACTTCTGCTTAGCAAAAATAAGCAGGATACCAATCGCAAATGGTTTCACATGATATACAGTAATTTTGGCTGGTAACCTTTTCTTGGTGAGCAGAATCATTCTGTTTTGTGCTTAAGCAGCTCTGGGGAAAATTATACCCTGGATTGTGTGATCGAGAAGTGGCCAATGACTGTGGCATACTCTGTGTATGTAACGTGATTCTTTAGCTGTAGTTGACATGATAACGGAAGTAGTCAATTAATGTTCAATGGATTTCTGTTTTTGAAGCCAAGATGTAAGAATTTTGTCTTAAAGTGCACACACACCAGTGCGCATCTTGTTATATTTGTAAGCATGTACATAGGCAGAGGTAGGTCATGTTGCAAGTCGTAAAATCCTCATCCATGATTTCACCTTATAATTCATCTTTTCAGAGTTTTTTTCTGGAGAGAAAGCCAAAATGAATCGTAAAATTTGTATTACGGATGCACCCAAAGTTGGAAATGGGGGGTTTTGTTTTTCTTCAAATGATGGGGTGCTATGTAAACGTGATTTGAACAACTCGTAGAATAGGCTGATCCGTGGAGCCATGTCCATTATGGCCTGTATCTATCAACGGTGCCCTCGTGGGAAACGCGTACGACATGAGCATATGCTCTGTGAAGCCACCACCATAAAGAATTAACAATGAGGCAATCCAAAAAAGGCAGCTGATTGTTTTATATTTTGGGATTTTTAAAGCCGCCCTCGGGTCGACCAAGCGATGACACAAAAAAACCAGTCAGCAACTTGGTCAGGATGACGCTGTGCCTGAGCTAAGACCGATTGGAACATGCCAGTCGCCGATTGTTTATGACATGAGTATAACTATGATGATGTTAAGAGGATCGACATCAGTTGACTCATAAAAAATCAACAGTTGCAAGAGTAGAGAAAATTCCTACTGCTGCGCTTCGGTGTGTTCCCGACAGGCAGGAATCAATCAATAGTGCGTGTTATTAGCGCCCGCGTAAGCTTGCCTGCGTTCGGCCATAACGCCGATTGCGCTTTAGCAACCGGTCTTTGATTATTGGTGACATGAGCATGCTTTGTGTCGGGGTGACGCTTGCTCCCCGACATTCACACGATTTCTCATTTCGATTTTTCTGCCTGATCCCGACAGTTCTGTTGCAGCTCCAGCAAAACGCAGGTCGACCTGAGGACTGGCTTAACGTGCGATTCTTTTTGACATGCTGTTATGGTTGTGATGGTAGAGGCAATATGCAAATGTCAAAAAAATGGATTGGTCCAGATTGACCTTAGCTACAGATATGGCTGTATCTGAATTGGCGGCTACAGCTATGGCTACGACTGTTGCTTTAGGACATACTATACTTCAACGCATGATGACGCTAAAATCTAGCCGTAGCCGTAGCCATCGAAGCGATGTAAATAGACCAGGGTAAAAGTAATTCATTCAAGCACATGTACTCATTGTTTGTATGAAGAGATCGTAGTCGGAGCTACATTCAACTGAAGTTTGTAATCCATTTTTGTATGTCGATCTTAAACACAGTGATTCTTGGCAATGCTTTTTTGACAATTGCCATAGTCACTCCCTCCTACTGTCTGAATGAGCTTATCATTAACCCTCATACTGTGTGACCACTCAATATCATCCACTTTGGTTTTGAATGGTAGATGAACTATGCCAGCCTGCAATATGATATCATGTGGTGAATGCATCTACACAGTACACAGTCAATCCTCCTACTGTCTGACCATTCAATATCATCCACTGTTGTTTTGAAGGATAGATGCACTATGCCAGCTTGCAAGATGATAATCATGTGGTGAATGCATCTACACAGTACACAGTCAACCCTCCTACTGTCTGACCATTCAATGTCATCCACTGTGGTTTTGAAGGACAGATGCACTATGCCAGCCTGCAATATGATATCATGTGGTGAATGTATCCACACAGTACACACATGTACACAATTAGTTTTGTGAGTAGATGTGCCACCATGCGCAAGGTGTGCAGTTGAATGGTTTCAAACGGTCAATCAAAACAATTACCAGGAAAAAATGACCATGAATGAGTAGGAGGGTTAACTAGCAGAAATCACCACATCAAGTCGTTAAAAATCATTTAGGTAATACTTATACATGTTGTCGGTGCAAAGCCTGAGTAACCATGGCATTGCCCTTAAAGTATTTGTAAGTTTTTGTACAATTCATTCAAATTCATCGGACTCGCCGTGGCCTAATTGACTGTAAATATGAATAATCTCAAAGTTGCTACGTGTGCCTCAGTGTCTATGCTTTTATTATTATAGACATTCCTCAGAGTTCCACCATGTGGAAGTACACCTTACCCTTTAGCTGAACTTTGACCCCCCTAGAAGTATGTTATGAACTTTGACCTCCGTTAAAGGCCCTGTACACTATTGGTAAGATCGATTACACACAGATTCACACATAACTTACATGATTTAAAGTAAGTAATAATAGAAAGGGTTCCTTAAAATATTTCTGTCTAGAATGCTATCGTTTCTGAGAAACGAGTAAAACAATAGTAATTATCCCGCGCGATAATTTGAAAAAACAGAAAACACATAAGATCTCTTTTAACTATTTTCTCGTGACCTCGATGACCAATTGAGCTCAAACTTTCACAGGTTTGTTTGTTCATGCATATGTTTAATCACACAAAATGTGGACACTGATTTGGAGCTGTTACCAAAAGTGTACAATACCTTTAAGGTTGAGTGGTTAAAGCGAGGCATAAAGGTGCCATTTGCGAGTTGGTGTTGAATAATGTCTAGTATAATGACTTGCTTGACCACCTAATTTTGAATTCTTCAGGCTACAGATAGTTGTTAATGTCACAATCTCGTGGTTTGGGGTAAGCTTTTCACATACTTTTGTGCGAGACGACGAACATCCATGCACAATTCTGAATAAATGAGTGTGGCACAATGGTACCAGGCTTTGCCCATCTGGAGGTTACTATGCAAAAAGTAACACTCTCTTCTTAGTCTGGGGAATCAAGTTTGAGTGCTTACTAGTGACTCAACAAGTCATTGTACCAGACATTATACAAAGCGGAACTCCCAGATGGCGTGTTCCTACTGTTAAATCCCAGCAGTTTGTCACCAGGGCCCAATTTCATAGAGCTGCTTAACCACAGAAAGTATAGCTAAGCACAACAAACTTATGCTTACCAGAATAAGGTTACCAGCCAAATTGCCATATCACATGTACAGTTTGTAACTGGTATCCTTTTAAATTCTGCTGAGCAGGCAATTGTTATGCAATACTTTCTGCTTAAGCAGCTCTATGAAATTGGGCCCAGGCAATGCAGTTGCATCTTTATAGTGGTTCTACATGTACATTTTTCTGGTGGGATAGTTTATAAAGTTTCACAGTGGTTTTATTTTCAGTCAAAACAAAATTCAAACCACTGTCTTGCATTTTCAAGAAGATTTTGTAGTTATTTCCTTTTGGTTATTGGTTGAAGTAGAATATTCTATCCATAAACAAGGTGTGTGTTACATAATATTGGTAAAAAATACACACATATATATAACATTTCAACTACTCAGTTATAATCAGCTATTACCTCTATCTGAAGATATTTCATCTTTCAGGTATATCAGTTATAGTTACTGGATATCTGAACTATAGGATACAATACTAGTATAACATATCATGATTGGACTGAAGTATTGTGATGATGTATCAATTGATTACTCAGCTAATATCGGATAAGATACGACATGTGCGTAATTTCTACAAGATAAACCAAATATGTAGTTGATATTAAAAAATATCAGATATCATACCTACCAAGGCCCAATTTCATAGAGCTGCTTAAATTCAAAAAGTAGCTAAGCACAACAAAATTATGCTTACCAGAATAAGGTTACCGGCTAAACTACCATGTCACATGAACAATTCGTGACTGGTATCCTGCTCATTTCTGCTTAGCAGACCATTGTTAAGCAATATTTTCTGCTTAAGCAGCTCTATGAAATTGGGTCCAGATATCTTTACTATTTGAACATAATAATGCTGTTACTCCCCCACTACAGAATCAGTATAACTACAATTGGGCCTGACCAACTGTAGCAGGCCTTCCCAACTTATTAGGTGGGTGATCCCAATTGTAGTTGGGTGGTCTCATTCTACAGTTGGGCAGAATCAAAGATTGTGTAGCGCTGTGCAGCTGCACCAATCCAACTTACGGGCTGATCCCAACTATAGTTGGACTGATTCTATAGTTGGACTGATTTTATAGTTGGACCGGTTCTATAGTTGGGGCAGGACAATGCTATGCACCTAAACACAGATTTCAAATGTAAGATTTAAATTTTTGAGTGTATGAACCTAATGAAGGCATTACAGTTTATGACAGTAGAAACTAGACGATTCTCTCTCGATTGTCCCAAGTTGGTGCCAATCTTTCTCCTAGTAACTATAGACGTAGGTCTTATTTTCTTGTCGGACATTTACAAGTCACGGTGTTTTTATACAATTAACAAAATTTAGGTCTTTCTAATTGTGTATATAGCCCCTGAAAGTATTTCAATATTCCCGTATAAATTATGTATATTTTATTTTTTGGTTTGATGTTTATTCAATTGTTGATTTACAGAGATATACCGATTTGTTTATAAGGGTTTGTATACTGTTGGTTAAAGGTCAAAAGTCAAAGGTCATTTCCTTGGCAAGCAATTGAAGGCAGGAATTGTATCGAAAGTCGTGACAAATGATTCTTTCTGTCGTTTATCATGAGAGGATGTTCAATTTTATGTCTATGATTTTATAGTGGATATTTTTTAGTTGCTTTTGTCGCAACAGTAGAAAGAAAAAGGCTTGGGCGGGATGCTCCAAGACGAGAGCTTGCCCATAGTGTACATGCCTGTATTTTTGTTGTTGATGAAATTGTATCAAATAAGTTTTGTTTTTAAATAAATATTATGAGACTCGTACGAGAAGTTACAGTTGAATGGTTACGCTAACAAATATTTTCTGGAACGGTTGTGAGCAGCTGTTCGGCGAGGGATTATATGGTGCACAAAGTGTGATTGACACCTGGTTTCCCCTATTCCTCTCCTTGGACTATTTCACTGTTTTACATTTCATTTTAGTTCAGGTGAAACTTTTGTTGAAGTCAACCAGAACAAGTTCATTCAGGCATAAAACTTTCCAGCAGAGCCCAATTTTATGGAGCTGTTTTCCTAAGAATTTTGTGCTTAACGGCGCCCTGTAATGAGCCGTTTTTCTATGGGCCACAGCAGGGCCCAAATTTATGGCTCTGCTTACCAACGAATTCTGCGCTTGCGATCACCATTCTTGGCTAACAGGGCAAGCGCAGAATGTCTGCGCTAGCCGTGTAAGCGAAGAATGACGAGTAACATGCGTGGACTACGCACGCGCACAAGCAGAAATTCCCTGCTAACCGTGAAATACGCTTAAGGTAAGCGAGGAATTCCATGCTTCTGTAAGCGCTAATTCTTTGCACACGGTAAGCAGAGCCATGAAATTTGGCCCTGATTGACTGATGTCCTATTTTTTTTTTTTTTAGCTGTGACTCTGAAAATCGAAAAAAACACAGTGCAAAGTCTTTCCCTATTTGGTCAAACTGCAGTTACATTTCAGTTGATCAGACAGACTGGTTAATCACCCTCCTCCCCCCAAAATGTAATATTCTTTGGGAAAATCTCCTTCTGGGCCCAATTTCATATAGCCATTAAGCAAAAACAAAGCTGCTTAGCAAATTTCTTTGCTAAGCCAAAATGAGTTGGGGACCAATGGCAGCAGTGTTAACTTTATGACATTTTGGCTGGTTACCTGTTTCAAATAAGCTCCATTTTGCTGTGCTTAGCAAGTTTTTGTGCTTACAGGGTTTATGAAAGTGGACCCTCGTCATTTTCGGTACCTTATATTGACATGCTTAATTGGTAAGATTTAATTCCCGGAGTGTTGAGATATTTTGGGGTGACCCAAGATTGCACCAAGTTGCATGATTGTTCAGGCAGCGATCAAATTGATGGCTTCGATTGCGGCTATGGGTTGATTGCTTCAGCGTTTTCACTGTAGCCAACAGCCGTAGCCGTAGCCATAGCCATGATTTGGACACTCCCTGCCTAAGCTCTATCCTGTACGACTTGTACCATAACTATCTCCCAATGTTCTTCCAGATGTTTTTTGGAATCACTACTTTGCCAAGATTTGTCATTAGACCTTGTGCATTTATGTTGCTGGACTTTTGCCCACTCTGTGTACCGAACATAAAAGATTATAGAGGGCGTAAGATGGGGAACTGGAGCTCTATCTATTGTTGAAACATGAAAAACGTGTGGGTGCCATTTCAGCAAGCAAATGTTTTGTTATAATCATTCATAGCAATGATCATTGTCTGCACTGATGTAGTGTTGCATCAAAAGAGTTTCTCACTGAAATGGCATCCAGTGGGCATTTCACATCTTGGCCCGATCGAGTTCCCCGATCTTGCTGTGCATATACACCTGTGTGACAATTTTTGCGTTGTCGTTTTTACCTCTAAGATGGCGTTGGAATGATGTCATGCAAAAAACAGTTTATGGAAGTGCTTTTGTTTGTAATTTTGGAAATTTTTGAACAACAACAACATGGCCTCAGTTGTCTCTGGTCTTGGCCTTGGTGCATCATCAAAAATTTCCCGTAAACTTTTATGATTTTCCAATGGAAGTGCCCTTCTGCGAAATAGAAATGGCCTTGCCCTCTCAAAGATGAAATTCCAGGCCTGTTGTTGTTGAGAAATGACAAATGGTTGCCCTTATCCAATAAAGTAGAAACTGCTTCTCTGTTGTACATTCTTTGTTTCATTTTGATGAACGAGTTGATTTTAAGAATTGATGTTCTCGACATAGAAGCACTCCTACTGTCTGACATTAGACCTTGTGCATTGACATCATCAAGCCGCCATCTTAGAGGTAAAGCTAGGTTGCAACAATGGAAAACACGCAGCTGGGGGACTGCTAGAAAACTAAACGACCAAATCACACTGGTGAAGTCAATCTTGGTCAAGCTTAAGACAGCACAGAATGGAAAAATTAGAACTTTTTTTGTTCAAATAAGCCTCAAAATCTGTCGTTACCTTGAGGTGTAAGGCGATGTTATTTTTGTGATTTCATATTAATTTGTGGGACAAATCATTTTGAGTTTGTGATGAGGACTTGGATGAGGGAAAAATACAAATAAAATATTTGTTTGCTTGCTAGTATTTCTTGTTTTGATGTTGAGTTGTTCTTTTAAACAAATCTCCATCTGTTGTTTCATTTTTAAGAGAAGCAATTATTTATCCATCCTCTCCGTGGAGATGCCTTGTTTTTTTTTATTATTTGTGGAAATGAAACCAAGGATGCCTCATAAGTGAACTTAATCACTGTAGCTCGCAAGCCTGAGGAAACCTGTAAACAAGGGTGCTTGCTATGTGAACCAGAAACACTGGGGTTAACCCCTATTCTTCCACGATGATAATTGTTCTGGGTTCTTTTACATTCACTATCAACCCTAGTACATGGGGACCTACGGACAAGGAAATTATGGTAAAGTGTCTTGCTAGACAAAAGTACCACAACCGGGACTCGAACCCACACTCGGCTGATCAGAGAAACACCAGAGCTTGAGTCCGGTACGGTGCTCTTAACCGCTGGGCCAAGAACGCCATTTGTTTTGTGACAAATATATGAAAAAGACAAAGGAAAATTATTTATAGATTGATTAGTTCTAGTCTGAAAGCTCGCTGATTCTTAAGTTCCCACCAGTACCAATCCTCCAGAGATATATTTCTGTCTGTAACACTGAAAAAGTCAAGAAAATAGCATTTTAAGACCCCAGTGAATAACTTTTGCTTAATTTTATTTCGAACAAAGATATTGACAAAAAAGGGAGACCACCAATTAGGGCTAGTTAGCTCAGTTGGTAGAGCGCCAGTATGTCAATCCGGAGGTCACAGGTTCAAATCCCATTTTAGTCAATTTTCTTGTTAACAGTAAAAAATTAAACTAAAATTGACTCATTCAGTTTAATTCCCTAGTGGTTTGTTACTTGCTTCTTCTAATTGCCAAGATCAAAATAAGTAACATGCGTGGAAAGTGCACAAAGTGCCTGATAAACTGGAACCATTTCTGTTTCTTAACTTACTGCCAAGTTTTATGACAGAGGCTGGTTGGAGAGTGTGATTAATGACAAGTTGAGGATGAAAGTGCAATTTATAAAAAGTCTTGACTTTTCAAAAAGAAAAAAGATGTATTAAATACTAACTATAATTATACCTTTACATTATCTGTGTATTTAATGTACACAAACCCAACATGAATATGATAACACTCTGTTTCCTAAAACAGGATTGTCCCGTTTTCACAGACAGTTTCTCGGTGACAATTTAAAAAAAACACTTGTCAGGCAATTCACGAATGTGTTGCAAAAAAATCTCACTAGAGGGCGGGCCAAAAACGGGGGAAACAAAATAATTTTGTTGTGATTGTGCGTAAATTCTTCACAGAGGGCGGGCTAACCCTTCAACGCTAACCGCATCGCGGTTTCCTAATTATTTGCATAATTAATTGAGTGAAATGTTTGACCCCTGGTAAGGTCAAACTACAAGTCGCAATTGAAATGCATGCAGCATTTTGTGCTGAATGCAAAATGTACACACAACTAACTTCTCTCTGCAGTCATAGCTTGAACAGTACTGCTGCCGTGCGGCCGTCTTGCAATCATGGCCCCGAAAGACCGCTGGAAATTTTGTGTTACACTTTGGATATTTCTGCTGCTTTTTGCTGAGGTTTCTGCACAGATGAATATGTACATGACGAAGACAGAAGTGGATAGAGTTTTAGGTGAGTACCCTTATTTTGTCTGAGATGACAAAACTTACGCTTGCTTGCAGCGAGCTCGTCCGTAACGAAAAGCAGTTCTTCATTCAAGCAGAAGTTGATGTTTTGATGACTAACCATGGACTAACTATGTTATTTCAATTGGTGCTTGTTAATGTTTTGTTACAGAGCCATAATCTGTACTACTCGTGACAGATAAAGACCAAACAAAGTTAAGAAAAGAAACATGAGTTTAAAATTTAGTCTGACTTACTTGACCCAATTTTTATTGCTGTTTTAAACATTTGGACCAGGTACTATTGTTGGACATTATTTGGCATATCTTAAAAAGCCTTGTTGGGTCCAGTAATTCGGACTAGAGGTCATTGAATTTAACTTCAGTTTTACTGTGAATTTTGTTTCTAAATTCTAAACGCAGATACTTTCTTCTTAATTTTAAATTAAAAAAAATTGGCAGTGGATATTTACCGCTGATGGTTAAAACATCTGAAACGTTGTTTCACAGGCAGATCATTTTGCGCCCTCTTAGATCTGCGTACACGAGTAGCCGACATTATATAACGTATTAACCAAATTTATTGTCCACATCCTAGTGTAGTAGCCGAGAGGAGTCATTCTCTCGCTTTGCAAACGAGACGTCTTGCGAACGAATACTTTGGTGCCTTTTTAATTTTTCATTTTCAAACAATGAGAAATAAGAACAATTCTTCTTTAATTATACACGAATTGATTCCTACGTTTAAATGTACATATCATAATTGTATAACTTCTTTTCCTGATTTGTGGGTCTCAAGGATTTCTTTTTTGAGGGAAATAAAGTCTGAAATTGCGGTACAGCAACACAGCATTTCGGATGATTTTATCATCTCCGGTAAAATATCCACTGCCTAAAATTTTACTTGATGATGATTTGGAAAAAAAAATGCTGTGTCCGACACACACTCTCTAAGATGTTTTATAGTTTCTCTTTAAGGATGGACTTTAATTCCCTTGTTTAATTATTCCTATTGAGAGGGATTTCAAAGCAAAACTAGGCCTATGTTTAAAAAAGCGTTAATTATTTTATATTGACCTTTAAAAAAAAAAAAAAATCAAGATGAACAATTCGTCACATGGCAGGAACTCTCATGCAGGGAACTCTCGTGCACACAAGCCCAAAGAAACTCAAATGGCGACCAGCAAGGTAGCCTCGAAAATTGCATTTTTAAAAATTATTTCGACACTTACACATAGTTGAAAAGGGGCTTGTTCATCTCTGACTTAAACAAAAAACTATACATTCTGTTAATCGTTCTATAAACATAGGTTGAGATAATCAAATAAATTCCTTAGAAAGTGTGGGTCGGTTATGGCAATTTTAAATACAAATGTTTGTGGTCTTTGTAATTTGGTATTATTATTTTTTTCATTCACTATGTAACTTGTAAAACAAAGCAGAATCATGACTGTGTTGACATTGTTAAAGTGTAAAGTATTTATAAAATGCCTATTGTAGTTTAGTGCTTCTGTCGTCATCAGTCATACTGGCATCATCAACTGTCTCCGAATCTACATCAATGCTTTCTGACTGTTGTCACTTCAACATCCTCTGCACCATCACTCGAACATGAGAGAAAAAGTATCAATAGGACAACTACATATAATCATAATTTGAAATGTGTGAAAAAAAATTACTTTTTAACACCTCAACTAAAAAGGACTTTTGCGTTGAATCAATTTCTTGCCAGCTTGTGAAGTTTTATTAACATTAAGGTGACTCTGGTTCGACTTAGAGAATTGTGGATATTCATAGTCAGTGGCAAAGATGTTGGCCGTCCATGAAAGCTCAAGATGTTGGCCGTCCGTGGACTCTTTGTTATTATTGGATTTGTGACTCTTAAAGAACTTACATGTAATAGTCGGTTTTGATTTTTGAACTTAAAAACAAAACAATGCTGACCCATAATCTTTGGTTTCTATTGATAGTTCAGGTATTGTGCGGACGTGACAGTAACCCTAACTCCCATTAGGGTCCCTTTACATACCCTGCTAAATGCAACAGTATTCACATAAGTGTAGTGGTGACTTGGCTAATATGTGAGACCATGAACTTTGCCAAGTGAATTTGAGTTGACTGCCAAATACAACAAAATGCAACACCAATAAGAAGTCACTTGACTGCGTAATGCAACAAATTCACTCAAAGAATGACATCTGAGTTGACTGCCAAACGCAACAGACTACAACAACTATTACCATTTGGTGCATATTGTTGCATTTAGCATGGTTAGGGGTTTACGTAACTTGTCCAACATCATGTCCAAGCCATGTAGAAGTTTTTTACTAATTGTATGTTGAGATAATTAATGTTAAGGAACTTCAACGCAATTCATGAATGGGAGCCCAAAATCAAATGCCTGTGATTGTCCAATCAAAACAAATCAATGTGCTCAAAACACTTCACAAACCGTTAACTATTTTGTTGGGTTTTTTTCCACTAAAATATGACCACAGAATTGAGTAAAATTTTTGAAAAAAGTTACTGTACTTTCCTTATATGGGATGAGAACTTTCAGACTTTTTACCTGAATTTATACGCTTTTATGTCTGCCTGGTCAAACAAAAAAATAGATGGATAGAAATCATGATTTTGATCTGTAGATACACAATGTATGTATCTCTAGCATTGAGATAGTCTGCCCAAAAGCACCTTGAAACAAAAACTTGAGAAGTTACCGAAAGGTAAGAAAGCCATCATTTTATTGTATCTCCTTCAGATCCTAGTTTCAGACCTTTTTTGTCAGCAGTGGATCTCACCCTTGCCTTACATTGACCAAAATTAAGAGGAGAAAAAAAGGCAGCACTGCCATTTTTTTGAAGCCGAAGTGCTGCCCGAAACCCCGTCCAATTACCGACTTGGCCATGCGCGGCGCACGGCGTATACGATATCCCAATGACCCGTGGTTAGGATCTCCATTTCCTCTCATCAAGCCACTAGAAGATACTTGAGTTCCCATCCCCAGGTGGACATCAATGGTGCGGGCGGACAAGACGATGTTGGCTCGCTACCCTCCCCCTCAAGGTGTCTGGATTCTAAAACTTAAAACCAGAACGCCTCGGAGGTGTACAAGATTTAGCATGTTAGACAAGATTTGGTGTACGGAATTCCCGCATCAAATCAAACATATAACCTTGCAATAGAACAACGTGCAGACTGTTACAAAATTATTAAATTTGTTGTAGGATCTGAACGTTCCCTGGTACACGACATGGGTACCGGAATCGCAGTGTAACACAATACGCATTTTTTGGCGCGTCAAGTGAAGTAATAACACGCTACATTAGAGCTACATATTGTTGTATTTAGCCGAGGATTCAATTCTTGGGATCGCCCCAACCCCGAGTTTCAAATGTTTTGTATGTACTAGGGTTTCATGTCGTAACTTATAATGTAGATTCAAACCTAAGGCATTGCCACTGATATTGTGTACTCTCAATACACAGTACCCGAGTTCTGTCAGGATTGCTGCTTCATTTTTTGAAAAGGTGAAATAATGTTTGGGAGTAGAGACATAGCAAGAGAACAACATGTAGTTTCAATCTAGAAGCTTACTGATCGAACAATTACACCCCGCAGTGCCGATCCTCCAGAGAAATGTTTCTGTCAGAAATACTGTAGAAGTCAAGAAAATATTTTATTTTGTGTATTGCACAGCAATTAAAGTCCAAATACTCTGTGAAATGAATCACACTAAAACCCAGATAAAACAATTATTAATATTTTTTGTGTTATAAATTCACTCTTGCAGGGATGGGGGGAGGAGGACGGGGGGGGGGGGGGGGAATGGTTACAAATCAAAACGCGAAGGTCTTGCTCCAAGACTACATGTACACAACGGGTTTAAATGCATCCAAACAGTACTGCGGTTGTTTCCCAATGATTGTGTAAATTAGACACTCAATACTGAAGACCAGGTACTTGTCACAAGGTCACACTGCTTACTGGATTGATGTGAGAGAGCCCAGTGTACACACTCATAATCAGTCATTTATGGTCACACCTCTATGTTGACATTCTGTCTCAACAGTTTGCAGTAAATATCTTTGCTTCCCAAATCCTGTGTTCAAACCATGCCAATCTTCAACACGTCACGGCTCCCCTGGCGGAGTGTGTGCGTAGTCCATTTTCCCCCAAGGTCTTAGCCAGGATTCGGTACTAAAAGGGTGTCTAAATGTGCTGGAAATTTAAAAACCGGGTGTCCAAATTGTTCACTTACAATACATTTACATACACATGTAAATGACAGATAAAACAGGGTGTCCAAAAGACACCCAGACACCCCTCTAGCTAACACTATGATTTTCCCCACATTGTTTGTCTGTTGCAAACTCGAATCATGGTCACTTGGCAGGAGGAGTTTTTATGTGTTGCTGGGATTTTTTATGATGGCACATTTAATTTGTGAAATTTACTCGGGGTTTGCCCGTGGTTATTTCAGTGACTGGCTAGCGGGGACGGTTAGTTTGTCATTTCAATAGTCCGCCAGCGATTTTCACTGGTCCACATATTTTATGGTTTTTTCTTTTCAACACTGTCATTTTCTATGGTCGTCAGTTTAAAACCAGTGCAGGCAGTGGCTTACTTTTTGGAAGAAATCAACTAGCCAGCCTGACAACTCGGACAAAACTTTGTTGGGTTTTTCTTTCAACACTGTCATTCCTGATACTTACTCCAGATAATGTGCAAAATGTTAAAAAAGCGTTGTTGGGTCCACTTACTCTGATCAGATTCATAGCACCTTCCAAACATTTTTTTTTTTCCATAATTTGTTCTTTCCGACGCCAAACTTATCAGAATAAAAAAACCTATTTTGAAATGGCATGTAATCGTAAATAGAACTTGTTCTTTTTGCTTTATTTCCTTTTTGCTGACAGGTCAAAGATTTACATCTTGTAAAAGTATACCACAAATTTTATGCGATCATTTTATTTTAAATTTGTTTCAGTATTTTTTTTTTTACTTCAGAACATACATGTACATTGGTACATTAAAAGGAAAAAGGCCTGATATTTTGGCCCTAGGAGAATCTTTTTCGGAGGCTAAAACCTTAACCAAACAAAGTGATCAGAGTCAACTCTCTACATGTAAAATTCTCTTTATGTTTTAAAATGTCCTTCCTCCATGGTCTATATATAACTCTTGGCTCCAGCGAAATACTGTAGGTCGAAAGCTCTTCTTAGATGTTTTCCGGCACATTAACGCTGTAAATGTTGTCTTCCACTCCATCTGCAGAGACTGTCTCTGACTCATAGCCCGGACAATGCTTCATAAATAATACAAGAAGTCACACTTTGTACTCGACTAGAATACTGTCAAGTTCTGCTCTGCATTTTTACGGTTTCCCCCCCCCCCCAACAATGAAGGTCATTGTGTCCCCTTTGTGGTGTCCGATCATTTCACCCATTGATTAGCTTCTGAAATTTCCCAAACTGGTCTTTCATGTGTAAATGTAAACAAATTTGAAATCTGACCTTTGCTGGTTGATTTAAGGCATTATCGACTGGCGAAAGTATAGTTTACAGGTCGGCCATTTCGCAAGAATGTTGTGTATTATTCCAACAGCGAAGGCTGACTGTGCAGTCTTGAATTTCTGTTATGAATAATTTGCAGGTGTGACACTTCACAAAGGCAATTTGACTCCATATTGCCCCTGGTCATTGCCTTGGTGCCCTTGAAAATGTTCAGCAGTAGATGTAAATTTTCCTCATGTTATAGATGATCCTGCTTGAGGCAACAGAGGCGAATGCTTCCATGCCCTTGGTCATTGCCTTGGTGCCCCTTGAAATCTGCCAGTAGAAATTTAAATTACCCTCAAACTGTTGAGAATGCTTCAGGCAATGGAGGCAATTTACCTCTATGCCCCTTGGTCATTGCCTCGGTGCCCCTTGAAATCTTCCAGTGGAAATTTAAGTTACCCTCAAACTGTTGAAAATCCTTCAGGCAACAGAGGCAATTTACCTCCATGCCCCTTGGTCATTGCCTTGTGCCCCTTGAAATCTGCCAGTAGAAATTTAAGTTACCCTCAAACTGTTGGGGATGCTTGATGCAACAGAGGCAATTTACCTCCGTGCCCCTTGGTCATTGCCGTGTTCCCTTGAAATCTTCCAGTGGAAATTTAAGTTACCCTCAAACTGTTGGGGATGCTTGATGCAACAGAGGCAATTTACCTTCGGGCTGCTCCTTTGTGCCCATCCAGTAGAAATTGTAAAAAATTTCCCTAGGCCGAGGAAAAAATGCCAAACCAACAAACAATCAGAGGGAATTGTTCAGATCATTCAGCAAGTACCAAGTACATGTAGTCCAGTAATGCAGTCTCTCTTGTTGCGAGCAAATTAACTTCTCTTTTCTTTCCCCGTCATTGTTACAAAACTGACAAAACAAAATCAAGCTCCATTACGTCAAAGTACCCACCAGATTTATTTGAACATTTTACGTGCAGGTTGCATTGACTGGCACCACTTAGTCCCCAAGAATGTTTATTTTCATAAAATGTTTGTTCTGCTTAAGGGGCACTTAGTACCGAAGCGTTTTTTTTATTTATAAATAATGGGAAGCAGAAAGAAGAGGAAAAAAAAAAAAACTAGAAAGGAAAAAAATACTATCCACAAAGGAGAAAAGCCCCTCACGGCATCTGAATGCCCATAGATGATGAATTTGTACAGTGTAGCCCATATTTCCAATAATGCCGTTTTCATGGTCGGGATTCATCCGCATTTTTGTTGCATTAATTAAATCAAAAAAACGGTGAGTCAGACGCCGCGAATTGAAAGAGCCTTGGCCTCGGAATGGTCCAGTAGTTTCTTTAAGGAATTGTCATCGCTATCTTGCAATTAAATCTCGGTACACATTATTATGAGAGAGAGAGAGAGAGAGAGGTGGGAGGAGAGAGCTAGACTCTGTGAAGCAGAGAAAGGCTTTTCTCCGTTTCCCCTCGCTGGTTTTTTTTTTTTTTTTCCTTCTTTCTTTTTCCTTCCCTTTCCCCTGAGCTTCTTCTCCCGCAGACGCTCAGTCTCCGCTCCCATTACCTGGGTCACTTCCTTAAAGCCCCCCCCGCTTTCCATCTTCCCCGACCAAAGGGTTTATTGGTTTTCTTGTTGGTAATTTTTCACAGGTCCTTGCACACTCTGAAGTCTGGATTGGGGTGCCCCGTGGCATTATATTGCGCTCTGCAGATTTGCAATTTATACGAAGGCAGACTGTCTCTGTATTTTGATGGCTCCCCCCACCCCCCACCCCCCCCCCCCGATCATGTTTTCCATAAAAATGATGGGATTTTGTAAGTGATTTGATAGCCCAGGGGCGACGAGGTTAGGAGATGATTGAATTAATGAGGAGCGGTGAGAAGCTCAGGGGTCCCTCTACATCATCCTGCTTGGGACCCAAATTTTACTTCTTGTACTATACTGTGGTGAAAAAAACGGTAGCAGCTGATGGATGATTCAGAAACATGCCACATGAGGCGCACACAATTTGTACGACGTCGAGCAAAACGTTTTCCACACACACAACAAAAAAGTCTCAACACGATTGTGACTGAGCGTCAGAAGAAGAAAAAAACCTGTCTCAGATGAAAGGTGTGGGACAACAGTTACAGCTCGAGAATGATTATTAGGAACACTCCAAATGTTCTGAGGGGCAGACATTTTTTAAGCCGGCAGAATGTTTAGTTAAAAAAATTCACGACATGTTTGTGACACTTTGAGCGGAGTGTGAAGAATAAACACCTAAAGAATGGGACAACAGTACAACAGCTTAAGAGTGATTTAAAGGGATATGGTAGGCCTATACCTTTGATAATTTACTCCAAAAATGAATGATCATAAAAACTACTTTGGTAAGAAGCACTGCAAGCTGTCGATATAACATAGTGCGAAACAATTCCCTTGAAAGGAATGTGGTTTCAGAGAGAGGGATTCATTTACATTTCAATCTGAGAAACGTTTCTGCATAAAACCTTTCTCAGATTGTGTTTTCCGCTTAGAAATTTAAATATTCTTCATGCGTGGACATAACCGCTCCAGATTTTCAGCGATATCCTAAAAACGCTACCACCTTTTGAAATGAAATTTTCACAGGTCAGTTTTATTGTATTTATATCTACATTTATGTAGGATTAAAATAATCGAATGGTTAAAAAAAACCAAAGGTTGCCTGTGAAGGCCTGCCACAATAGAGCATAAGAAATATTCAACGTCAACTGAGAGAGCGTGATGGTGTGTATTGCATTGGATGACCTTGCTTGATTACAACATGCCCGAATAGAGCTCACATCCTACTCCTGAACCCTGTGCTAACTATTGATCAGGGCTACGGTGTACAGAGACAGGTAAATTACCTGTCTCTAGACGGCGCCACTCTGTATGGGAAATGCTGGTGCGACGGTAGCGTGCGTTGCTGTCTTACTGCGCACCGACCGTCAGACATGTTCCATCCGTGTGGCCCCGAAATATTGTCTAGAATCTGGAAAAAGGGTCTGAAATTGCTGATTATCCTTAAAAAATGTGGGACCCTGAAAAGCTTTAGACAAGACCTGAAAATGAATTTTTGAAAATTTTTAAAGACAAATAATATTTATTCAATGAGAAAAACAAATTGTGTCAATTTATAATCACATTAATTATAAAGTTCGTACCAATCTCCCTGAGAAATTTTTCATTGTCTGAAATACTGTCAAAGTTGAGAAAATAGTGTGGCACTTGAAGACCTCCAAAAAGAAAGTTGAGAAAATAGCACTTGAAGACTCCCAAAACACCCTCTAATATTTAATTTGATTGCAGCAATCAAAGCAAGCACAGTGTGCCCGGGCACATCATTCTTGAAAAAAATCACAAGCCATTCTTGTTCTTTCACCAAAAGTGGATCTACATGTATACCCAAATTTGATGCAATTTTCCACATGTTTTTTGGGGAGATGGATAGCATGTTTATCAAAAAAAAACTAGAGGACGGAAATGAATTTGAAGATTCCAAAAAGCCAATAACGTGATGTAATTTTTAAGAACTCAAGAAAGCTAATTACCGGGTCAGACCATCGTTTAAGAGTGCGAGTGCAGGTTTGCACTCCTCCACACTCCTTGACCTTATCTAAGAAAAACCCTCCATCAACTTTAAAGTGGATTTCCAAAAACAAAATTGAGAAAAAAAAAACCACATCCTACAAGTAATTTTGAAATATATTTTTCAGTTCGTGAATCATCATATAGAATACAAAAGAATAGATTATGGCTCTCCTTTATTTTTTCAAATTAAGGACTAACTAAGTTTATTTTAAAGGAACATTACAGAATTGGTAAAAAAAATAATTGTAAAATATACTTTTTGATCACAGATTTACATAAAACTTACACAGTCTAATGATGATGATTAGTAGAAAACATCCCTTGAAATATTTCTGTCTGAAATGCCATATTTTATGAGAAATGAATAAACTAATGTTCCGATTGGAGTTTATCGCTCACAGTGAGCGTTTTATTCATTTGTTGAATCTATATGATTTCATGCAAAATGTGTAATCGGTTTTTCACTATTTTCTCATGACCCAGATGGCCGATCGATCTCAAACTTCTACAGGTTTGTCAGTTTATGTATATGGTGGATTACACAAAGTTCTTACACTGCCAGCAACTGTTTTGTGAGCAAAAACCAATTCTGTAATGTTCCTTTAAGGGTTTCACATCCTTCAACAAGTAACTTTGAAATCTATTTTTCAGTTCCTGAACCATTATATACATGTAGAACAGAATCTACATAATAAAACTCTACACTGTGCCCACATTAACAAAAACGCTGTAAGGAATGACATCACAGAATCGTGATTCTAAATTTCTTACCTACTCTCCCCCCCCCCCTAATATTTGACTATCCCCTTGGGCACTAATTTGGGTTGATTTCCACCAGGCTGCTAGTAGTAGCATTTGACCTCATTTATTGGACTGGTCGCCAGTGTGTGGAGTGGCCAAACATTCAGCTTGTCAATGCAGTAAGTCATGCTACTTGAGATTTACTGACCCCGAAGTCACAGGGCACAAAAGGGGCACCCCCCCCCCCCACTCGCTCGCTCGTTTGTCTTTCACGGACGAAACATTAGCGCTGATGTTTTCATCGGGAGTCTCAGTCATGAAACACCTGCACAGTATTTATTTGGAACTGTACTTTTTTTTCGTTTAATGACTTCCTGTCCATTAATATCTGAAATGGTTCAAGATTAAATAAACATTGTATGTGTTAACAAAAAATTTCAATTAAATTTGTGGGATCTTTGTTAAATTTTAAATTGAAAAGGAAAGTGATTGATTATGAGTTACTTTTTCATTTAATGACTTCCTGTCCATTCACATCTGAAAATGGTTTAAGATTAAATGAAAATTGTATTGTGTGTAATTAAATTTTTTCAAATAAATTTTAAATCTTGATTCTTAGAGTTTGTACATCAAGTGCCAATCCTCCAGATAAATATTTCTGCCTGAAAGTATTGTCAGGCAAATATCATTTGAGGCCTTCCCAAATCACTGGTATTGCTTAATTTCAGTTGCCGCAGGCGAATTTAGCATAATAGGTATTAAACAAAAGGTTGCCCCTTTAAGGTCACTGCTGTGGAGGGGGACATCAATGCTTTTGATTTTCACAATTAAGCATTTCATCATTCATACTGAAAATGATTCTTGTTTGTGAAAAAAATAGTTCACTGTTTTCATCTGGGATGTCCCTTTAAGGTAACACTGTGTTGATGCAGAGGCCCTAAATTTGGAATATCATTGGGTTTCGTCTCCCGTAAGTGATGCAGTATACTTATTGTGTGAAGTAGCAGTTTTCTGTTCCCATCTTGGTTGCCCCTTTAAGATCGCTGCTGTAAATGCAGAGGCCAAAGCTGTGAGTTTCTCATGGGCTTGTCATCTTCCTTACAACACATGTAGCTAATAGCAATTCCCGACGATGTCCAGTGTGCCCCTTTAAGGTCACTGCTGCAATGCGGAGGCCAAAGCAGTGAGTCTCTCATCGGCTTTTCCTCCTCCTTGCATGCAGCTAAATAGCAATTCCACCATTCCAATCTGGGTTGCCCCTTTAAGGTCAACGCAGCCGCTGGAGTCTTTCATTTGGTTTTTTATCTTTAAAGCAGAGGTATTAGGGGGCCTAATGGTAATTGTCAAAGACCAGTATCTGCACTTTTACATAAAACAAACTTGCGAAAATTTAGGCTCAATCGGTCATTGGAGTCACAAGAAAATAGTGGGAGAAAAAAATCCTTACACACATTGTGTATTGTCACTGTTTTCAAACATCAAGTTTTGGTTCCACTTATTGTTTTACTAATTTCTCAAAAAACTCAACTGAAGTATTCAATCACGACCATCTTCACATCATGTAAGTCATGTGCACATCAGGGCCGAATTTCATGGCTCTGCTTATACCGTAAGCAAAGAATCGGCATTACGGAAGCAGGAATTGCACGCTGACATCAAGCATATTTTACAGGTTAGCAGGGAATTTCTGCTCGTGCGCAGTCCATGTTACTAGGCATTCTTCGCTTACACAGTACTATCGATTAATTCGTGTTTCCCTTAAAAGGCTTCTTCGGCACGCTCCATCATTCAGCGCTTGCCTCTAAGCAAAGAATGGTGATGGCAAGCGCAGAATTGGGACCCTGATGTGAGGCCTATTTTTTTCAATCTTACCAATATTGTGCACACACCAATTAAAGACAAAAAAACCCATGGATAAGTGCATACTGTATATATTGATGATATCACACAAAATTTGATTAGTTTTAATCTAAAAGCTTAGAGATTATAAAGTTCAGTGTACTTGTACATCAATCCTCCAGAGAAATACTTCCCTTTGCAAATTTACGACCCCCCAAAAAAATTAAAAGTAATAAAAATAAATAAATTACTGTTGCTATTTTTGCTGCAAATTGCCTGATATGATTCTGCACAGAATATTTCACAAAACCTAAATCCGTTTTTCTATGTTTTCACTCAAAAAAGCGTGACCACCCAATTTGATGACATTTTCACTGTTCAGTTTGGTTGTTACTGATGTGATTATTGAAAACTGGGTGATATGAATTAGTTAACTTGTACTTTCCCTATTAAAAGCAGGATACTTTTGGTAATTGTCAGAGACTAGTAACCTCACTTAGTGTATCCCTACATATGCATAAAAATGAACAAACCTGTGAAAGTTTGGGCTCAATTGGTCAATGAATTGCACGAAAATAATGAAAGAACACCCTCTTTGTAAAGAATTGTGTGCTTTCAAATGCCTGAGAAAGAAGCCTTTCTTAGATTCAAATATTTTAGTGAGAAGTTACCTCGTTCTCGAACACGACATTACTTCAGAGGGAGTCGTTTCTCATAATGTTTTATACTATCAGCAGCTCTCAGACCTACTCCTTACCAAGTAAGTTTTTGATGGTAATGTACTTCTTGAGTAATTACCCAAATTATCCACTGCCTCTGAAGAGCTCTGTGGTTGGGAGGCAGGAGGCTTAGCCTGGAGTCGGTCTGTCTTCCATGGATGGTCCCTTTAAAGTTCACTCCAGTGATGGTAATGACAGACTCAATTCCCAAGCCATGATGAATGTACTGAGTTTTCAATCTGCTGTCACACAACAAAAATGGATATGTAGACTCAAGTCTACACAGTCATTCCAACAGCTTTGTTCTGCCTGGTGTGTACATGTACTTCACTCATTGCATTGGTTTAGTGATAGCATGAAAGTACGTCTGGCAAAATTCTTAATTGTTTACAAGTAACCGGAAACCGTTGTCAACTCTTATTTTAGGGTGGATTAAAAAGATTTGTTTTATTATGTTTTTCATATTTTCTTGGATAAAGTTTATGTTTCATGATATAATACAGCCATAAACTATGTTTAAAGGAAATTACAGAATTGGTTTTTGCTAACAAAACAGTTGCTGGCAGTGTAAGCACTTTGTGTAATCCACCATATACATAAACTGACAAACCTGTAGAAGTTTGAGATCGATCGGCCATCTGGGTCACGAGAAAAAAAAGTGAAAAACCGATTACACATTTGCATGAAATCATATAGATTCAACAAATAATTAAAACGCTCACTGTGAGCGATAAACTCCAATCGGAACATTAGTTTATTCTTTTCTCATCAAATATGGCATTTCAGACAGAAATATTTCGAGGGATGTTTTCTAATATCATCATTATTAGACCGTGTAAGTTTTATGTAAATCTGTGATCAAAAAGTATATTTTACAAGTTTTTTTTTCTTACCAGTTCTGTATTGTTCCTTTAACTAAAGCATTTGAGAATAGCTGGCCATAATGTTAGTTTAAAAGAACTGAGGACCAGTCAAAATTCTCTTTAAAGCATGTTGGAAAGCATCTGAATTTACTGAGTAATATAAAAATATGAACTCGTGAAAAAGCTGACGGACTAGTGAAAAAGCTGACAAATTAGTGGAATGCCAAACTAACTGGTCCTGGTGGCTAGTCTTTGAAAAAAGTTAAGGGCAAACCCTGTGTCGCAGAAATCAAGTGTTGAGAAAGTCCTTAGATTGCTGTGATTTTCCCGTGACGAAATGTCCTGTTTGCACAAAAAGTTTTTGCCATGTGGCTGCATGTATTCACTCATTCAAACCCATAGTCTGGGCCGATATTTATTTTGAATCGGAATTTCCTTTTATATAAAGTGGAAAGATTGTTAGCGATGCAAAACACCCGCACCCCAACAGGCACCCTTTGCTTTACCAGTTCGCCACGGCATCACGCTGTGTCTGTAAGGGTGTCGATCTGAACACTGTACTCACTCCGTCCCGTATGCTATGCTCCCATGTAACAAAACTGCCGCTGATACCTAGGATCAGTCTTCCAATTGTAGAGGTTAATCCGCACTTGTTTACACTACCAGTAGGTGCAGTCACTCACTTTGCTTTCATGCGGGGGAAATCCAAACCCAGTAACAAGTCTACAATCCCGTGTTAGCCCCTCTCTCTGTTGGGTTGAGGTGGGGGCTGGAGGGTTGACGGTCGGTCGCTTGCAGTGGGGATCTGCTGTGCTGGCCAAGTCAGTTTCTAGCCAAACAACTGCAGGCTATAATTAAATGTACAGTCCACAGAACTAACTTTCCTTTTAAAAAAAGGTCTGCCTTCTAGTAAGGATTGCGGAGACACCGAACTCTCTCTCTCTCCGTATAAGTGTGGTGGTGGTTCTGGAAAGAACTGGTGGTTAACAACCCGACGTTTCGATCGGTATGCTCTGATCGTCTTAAGGAGAAAGCCCACAGTTACTCACGTTTTGTTTTTGATGTACTTTTGAGATTCCTTGGGCTGTATGTTATCCACATAGAAGTTGGGGTAGACCTAGACCTACTTCAGCATCAAAGATGAGATCCAGAAAAATGTATGATACAAGACAAACAAAATTGGTTACTCAATTTACATTTTCGGACATTTTCATAATGTGAGTAACCAATTTCGTGTGTCTTGTATATCATACATGACACATTTTTCTGGATGTCATCTTTGGTGCTTAAGTAGGTCTAGGTCTACTCTATCTACCATGGGTGGATGCCATCAAAATAATCAACAGTTATTTTGGAGACTCAAAGACTATTTTTACATATTTTTGTTGGCAGTATTTCCAAGGAAATACTTTCTTGGAGGGTTCCCACTGATGTGAACTTTAATAGAAAACCTAACCTAATTAAATTGCTTTCCCACCATGCAAAGTTTCAAATCTTACTCACAGTCTGCCTCGTTGAACATGCATTGATTAAAGGCACATTACAGAATTGGTAATTGTAAAATATACTTTTGATCACAGATTTACATAAAACTTACACGGTCTAATGATGATGATAGTAGAAAACATCCATAGAAATATTTCTGGCTGAAATGCCATCATTGATGAGAAATAAATCAAACTAATTTCCGATTGGAGTTTATCGCTCATGAGCGTTTTATTCATGCATTGTATAACACATGCAAATTTGTGTTCGGTTTTTCACTATTTTCTCGTGACCCAAATGGTCGATCAATCTCAAACTTCTACAGGTTTGTCAGTTTATGTATATGGTGGATTATATAAAGTGCTTACACTGCCAGCAACTGTTTTGTTAGCAAAAACCAATTCTGTAATGTTCCTTTAAGCCTCGTGAATTTAGTGTACATTTTTTGCAAAAACACATGAAATGCAAGATCGTTAGTAGCCTTTGTTTAAAGTGAATGGATTATAAACATCATGAGCAAGTTTGTTCATCCTCTAGTTTTCATTAACCAACCAACCTGATGAACACTTCTTCAAATTTGTTGATGATATCAAGAAAAAAGAAAACAAATTGACAATAACCTCTCCAGATTTTCGGCGATATCTAAAAAAAACGCCAGCACCTTTTGAAATGAAATTTTCAGGGTTTATTTGTTTTGTACATATACCTACATTTATATAGGATTAATACAATCGAACAGTTTCAAAAACCAAAGGTATACTTTGCCTTTAAAGGAAGTTGTTAATATTAAATTTTTAACACAAGGGCATTTCTGTTAAAAAAATTCCTTCACGTACGTGTAATAAAAAAACTTGTTAAAAGAACTCTTAACTTTACAATGTACTTCTCCTCTGGGAGGACTGTATAAATCAGTTCATGCAAACCTTTTTAGATTTATGATTTCGCTAATAACCACACCTTGTATTGACCCTCATTGTTCATTTCCACGGCAACCACCTCCCTAAATATCTTTATTTTTATGGTCCGCAACACATGTTTCTTGTCACGAAAACGGTTTTTGCAAAAACAACGCCATAAAAGAAAATAATTGCTGGGTTTCTTACTTCTGTCAAATTTATGGGTCCATCAGGAATATTATGGTATCCTTTTCACAGTCAGTAAAGTCGGGCAGTTGTGTGGTTTTTACAACTTTGAAATGTTCAAGGAACTACATGTGTGTGACAAACTGGACTTCAGTTTCCGGTGTAGGCTTTGTGTATTAGGCTTGTGGAGCAGAACTTTAGGAAAATTTGAATAAAAGATTCTTAGCCTGGAGGGTGACAGAGGGCATAATCGTTGAGATAGGAGACTTATAACTTAATCATTCAACATGTAAAA
Source organism: Pycnopodia helianthoides (assembly GCA_032158295.1). Lineage (NCBI taxonomy): Eukaryota > Metazoa > Echinodermata > Asteroidea > Forcipulatida > Asteriidae > Pycnopodia > Pycnopodia helianthoides. The sequence continues at coordinate 13,195,455 of CM063259.1, forward strand.
ACAAACAACTTGTGTTTTTACAACTTTGAAATATTCAAGGAACTACATAAGTGTAACAAACTGGACTTCAGTTTCTGGTGTGGCTTTGTGTTCTTTAGAACTGTAGGAAAATTGGAATAAAAGATTCTTAGCCTTGAGGGTGAAAGAGGGCATAATCGTTGAGATCCGAGACATCTAACTGTTCATTCAACATGTAAACAAACAACAGCACACTACGCTGATTTGATACAATGCTTTGATACATTGTGCAGACAATGTTCAGCTTAACTTCATTTAAAAAAACATCCAAATGTTGCGAGGTGGACTTTGTACAGCTTCTGGACAATGTTTAGTCATCTAATCGTGTTTTGACATAAAAATGACAGAGTTGGAAGATAAAGAGTTGAACAAGTTCATTATTTATGGTGACATTGTTTGGTCTCCATTTTGTCGGCGCAGTATGACTGTACATGTACATATGACAGGGTTTGCCCTTAACTTTTTTTCTGCGACTGGCCAGCAGGATCAGTTCGCGTTTCATTTCACTGCTGTCAGCTTTTGCACTTGTCCATATTTCATATTTAAAGGCACATTACAGAATTGGTAATTGTAAAATATACTTTTGATCACAGATTTACATAAAACTTACACGGTCTAATGATGATGATAGTAGAAAACATCCCTAGAAATATTTCTGGCTGAAATGCCAAGGCTATTTGATGAGAAATAAATCAAACTAATTTCCGATTGGAGTTTATCGCTCATGAGCGTTTTATTCATGCATTGTATAACACATGCAAATTTGTAATCGGTTTTGCACTATTTTCTCGTGACCCAGATGGCCGATCGATCTCAAACTTCTACAGGTTTGTCAGTTTATGTATATGGTGGATTACATAAAGTGCTTACACTGCCAGCAACTTTTTGTTAGCAAAAACCAATTCTGTAATGTTCCTTTAATAGGGATGCTTTTAAACACTGAGCTAACCAGCTGGATCGCTTTCAGTGTACAGTGTACATGTATTGTACCTGGTCCTCAGGTGTTTTAACTAGCATTTGGCCAGCGGACCACTGATTAAGCCACATGTACAGCATTGGTAAATTTCAAAGACGAGTATCTGCACTTTTATGTGACCCAACATATACATGTACATGAAATAACAAACCTGTGAAATGTTAAGCTCAATCGGTCTTCAGAGTCATGAGAACACAGTAAAAAAAAACATTGTAAATTTTTCCAGTTTTCAAACATGGGGTTTTGGACACGCCCGATAAAGACTAATGGTTTACTCATTTCCTAAAAAACTATAGCATTTCAAGCAAAACTATTTCAAGGGAAGTTTACCACTATGGACCTATCTTTATACCATGTAAGTTATGTGGCAAATCTGTGAACATTTATATTCAACTTACCAATGTTGTGCACATCCTTTAAAGGGAGAGAACACTGTTAACAGAACATGATGTAAGGGCTGGTTTGGCCATGGTTTGACAACACCGTGAGTTTGCCCCGTATGTTGTACAAAGAAAGACCTATAGTCTAACTGCCCTACGCATACATGTACAAATGTACATGTACCTCACGATATACAGTAAAAGCTTTTATTAGACACCACTGTGGTCTCAGGTGTTTTAACTAGGGCAGTCGGCATAGTGGTATCTTGCCTTGCCTTCCCACCTCTGGGGACCCCAGTTCAAATCACACCGGGGCACTAACGTGGATTGGGTTTTTCAGTCCCTGCCTGATTGTGTGGGTTTTCCCCCCTGGATTATTTTGCTGGGGTTTTTCCTCCCACACCTAAAACTGAAACTTCCTTCGTTTGTCTTTTCTCCGTGGGGTTCTTGGCTAGTATAGTGATTAAGTTTCGCTTCCTGAGAGTCCTTGGCTTCACAACCAGAATTAATCAATGAAATGAAGAAAAAAAGTAGCATTTGGCCAGCGTACCACTGTTAAGGCAACATGATTGTAAGGGATGGTTTGGCCATGGTTTGACAACACCATGAGTTTGCCCCTTGCAGGCCATTGTCAACTAATCATTAGACCAGTGGACAAGCACTGATTGTCATCGCCTCACAGAGCACTATTGATTTTCTCCCAGGCGGACATCTTAATCCATTTGTTGATCAAAAGAGGCGCTTTACAACTGGTGCACTGAAGGAACAAGAGATGCAAGGGAGAGTCCAACACATGCAGAAACCCCCAACCACCTAAAAAGCAAAACAACAATGCATCCTTTCTAGGTAGAGGACCGTGAAAAAAAAGATTTCCGAGAAGTGAATTCCATCGACTTCTTAAGATGTTGTGAGATTTGTTGTTGTTGTTTTTTCTCAGGAGTTGCAAGCAATTTTGAGGTTGTGTACAACTTGACATGTTGTCGAAACAACAGGGCAAGTAGAATTCTAAAAAGTATTCTGTCTGATATTGTGTTTAAAAGGACCTGGGGTCGATTTCACAAAACTCTTCCTAACTTAGGACTAGTCCTGGGCAATGCTAAGAGATAGGACTAGTCCTAAGTACTGGTCCTAACTTAGGACTAGTCCTATCTCTTAGCATTGCCTAGGACTAGTCCTAAGTTAGGAAGAGTTTTGTGAAATCGACCCCAGCTTGGATGAAAACGGCAACAAGTGATCGTTGCTGAATATCAATCAATATTGCGTTTGATTTCTATGGATTTTTTTCCTGATTTCAGGATTTTTCTCAAAATCTTGAAAGAAGTAATTCAGTTACCAAAAGGAGAAAGAAATAGTAAAAATATAAAAAACACCAAGTAGTCTCCTTTTATGGTAGACATGTGAGCTGCACATGTGTGGTACACTCTACTGCAGATTTTCTGCCATTGCAGTCTTACAAGATACATTTAAGAAGTTATTACCCTAAGCCAGACTTAATCTCCTGTGGGATTAGATCACCTCCTTTAATGCAATGTTAAAAAAAAACAGTCCCTCCAAGACTCTAGTATCCTTCAGTGACATTATTGCTGGCAGGAGACTGACACGCCTACTTCCCACGTCCCGCTCTTCCTTCCTCCTCGTTGTGCACCGGTGGATCGGCAACATCTCAAGGACTACGTCTCCATGTAAAAAAGAAAGTCACAATCCCAAGTCGAGCATTAGGGCGAGTGAGTTCCATGGATGTGACAAGCAGGGTCAGCCATTGCCTCCACCCCGACATCAAGAAAAACATATCAAGTCCATCGTACGGCTTCCGAGATGGCACCCTGAAAAGACGCTGCGGTTAAAAATAGGACCGCCGGTTAAAAATAGATGTTTTAATTGGTGTTAATGATGGGATTCCCCGTTCGTTAGCGCTGTGAGGGTCCTTTTGTGATTCGGGGGAAGATGCATTTAACGGCTGTGGAGAACGGCCAGTTAGGGACCGTGGAGCTTACACCTAGGCGTTTTCGTCAGATCAAAAAAATTGATTGGTACACAATGCTTCCGTGAAAGTTGATGTGTGGTGTAATACATGCTGAGAATGATTCTGGACTTTGCCTAGTAATTGACGTGGAAACTCCTTGCACCAGGTGCAATGCAGTGAGTGAATTCACTGCTGGAGCGATACGGACTGTAGATTTGATGGAGGCAGGTTGCATCAAAACCTTGGTCAGTCAGTGCCCGAAAAAGAGGGGCCCTAAGGTCAAATTTAGCTTTTGGGATGCACTCTTTTTCCAAGAAGTTCTTATGAAGGTTGGGGGGGGGGAGGGATTTACAAGTCTTTAACCTCACATTAAAACAGTTTAAAAATGTTGTGTTTGATACTTTTTCAGAGCGTACAACAAAAATGATGCTTACCAGAATAACGTTATCAGATAAAGTACTATTATACATGTGCAAAATGTAACGGATACCCTGCTTAGTTTTACTTAGCAGAAAAGTGGCAACAATATTCTCTGCTTGAAGCAGCTCTATTTATTGGGCCCTGGTCGTAGAACTTTGCTGGCAAAGCAAGATTAGTTTTTTTAGCAGAGCATTAGTTTAAAGCCATTCTCTGTTATGGTCGATCAGAGCTCTGTCGGTTCACCAATGAGTGGGAAGGAGACTCCTTGTCTGGTGGTTTGGTTTTTCCAGACCGGTACAAGACTCGAGCAAATGGAATCTGCCACCTATTCATTCATCCTCATCCTCTGTGGAAAAAAAAAACCCTCAGCTGCCAACGTGATCAACATGGCCGATATAATCCCATTCATATATCGGCATTTGCTTGGAGTACATTTGCTTCAAGAGAGAGAGTTCCATTACGAGTGTATGGCAGATTTCAAGCCACTCCGAACAATGGCCGGTCATTGATACATGTTAAATTAAGCTTGAGTCTGGATGAAATGGTACGGGCATTAGGGGTTGTCGTCCCCCTGCGCTCTGGGCGTAAGCTGGCTTAATGTGGCAGTGTTTGGTGTGTCTAATTTCACAGAAAGATCGCCATTGTGGGTGTGACAAAAGAGGACTTCCCGTTCGGAATCATTCGATGAAAAGTAGCAGGGCTTTTCGTCTGGCACTCTCAAAGAAAGTTGGAACACAGTGATGATGTTTTAAAGAATCTACAAGCCTGAGGTTGTCAGGATTTTGCTTGCTGTCAGTTTTGGGGGGAGTTTTTTCCTTTAAAGATTGCCTTCTTGCTTCAATAACAAACTGCCGTCACTGACACCGATTTGCACAGAACTGCTTGAGCAGAAAATATTGCTTGACAGTTCTGCTGAGCAAAAACAAAAAAATAAGCAGGATACCACACAGATGGTGTACATGTATAAACATCTGATGTGTTACGTATGCTGGCAATCTTATTCTGGTGAGCCTAATTTTGTTGTGCTTAGCAACTTAGTGTGCTGGAGAGTTGCCCCGCTTTTTCCATCGGGCCAAACTTCCAAAATGTGGGTCCAGAATGCCCCACAGTTTTGAACAATCCTGGGGAAGCACCCTGGCCTCCCTCTATGCTCCTTGTCACTGCCTTGAAATGATGTTCCAGTACACATTTTTATTGCAGTCATTGAAGTGCCCCCTCGACAAGGAAAACCAGCGTCGCCCTTACAAGAACCCAAGTATCCGGCCTGCAGAATTGTCAACTCCTCCCTGATTCTGCCGAAAGTTCCCTGAAAATAAACAAATTTGTCCACGTTCTGATGAACAAATATGGAAATCTCTCTGGTTTGGGAAACTTTTTCCCTCTTACAATGAATTGAATTTTAAATATCTCCCTGATTGTTGCACAAAATCTCACTGATTGCAAGCTGCAAATGTTGGCAGCTCTTGGGCTGTGGAATGTGAACTCGATCAAAAGTGCAGCACACTCCCGTTTTTCAACTTGCAATTTCCTAGAATTCTTAAAAGCTGGTTCAGCTCAAACATAAAAGCTGAAGACACACTGACCTGTGTAATCAATGGAAGGTCGTAGGTCAATAGCCGGTCAGACCACAAGCTTGTACAGTGGACTACGTAGGTCTCTTATTCATCACACACCGTCACCATGGGAACATCAGGGAGATCTTACCTGCTGTTTTATTCATGAGATTGCTGTATTGCTTGATGGAGCTTTGAGCACTGGCAAGCATGATCATTTTTTTTTCTCTCCAAGGCATAACAGGACATAACGCAGTGTTCCCCGGTGAACTGTTGAGCATTCTGGACCCCAAAATTTGCAAGTTTGGCCGAAGCATACCGAATTGAAAACGAGACCCTCTGAATGTGTTAGAACTACTTTATGTTTATGTTTGGATTTAAAAAGCTCAATCTGGAGCATTTCCAAAAAGGTTTTTATTGTATGATTTTTGTGAGTTTGATGTTGAATCTAAACAATTTGCGTTTTATCGGCACGATCTGCTAAGCTTGAGTTTTAGGAGAACCCTGATAATGGAATTTGGACCATTGGCCCCAAGTCCAGTTATTTAACATGAAACCAATAACATCATATAACAAATTAAGTCTAGCATTCTAATGTTTTTTACTTTGAGGAAGATTATTTTTGTTTAACCGTACACCAATGTGATGAAGCACTCAGTACTTTCCTACATTGTATGTCCTGTGAAACGACAAATCCACTGGCATGTTACTCGGGTGCAATTTAAACCCAAGACCTTTGCCATTCTAGAGCAACGCTACATGTACTCTTTATGTTGTCGATTTGATATACATTTTGTTTTTCCCCTTTTTTTCTGAGGGGGGCGGAGGTGGAGGTCTTCAAATGCTTTTTGCACTTTTTATAAATAATTCATTGGAATAGTTTATAACTCAATGGACACCTGTCTCACTTTATCATGAGAGAGGTGGATGTTAAGTATCTTAAAGGAGTGCACTACTCATGAAGAGTACATTCATTCCCATCCTCTTGGTTTCAGTAAACACATCATAGTCTGTGGTCACATTTTTATAAAAAAAAGAAAAAAAAACGACAACAACAAACAAACTCGTTTGTGTGTTGTCAAAGATTCTGAGCATGTTTATTTCAGCCTGATTTTGATTCCTGCGATTGATGTTTATGATTACGCTGAAACTGAAATTTCCCCCTCCAAATTTTGTATTATTATTTTTTTTTGGGGGGGGGGTCTTTAAAAGCTGTACATATGTACATACCTACATAAACGTATTTGGGTTTTGTTGACTTAGTATTTCAGACAGAAATATTTTTCTGTAGGATTGGCATCGATAATGAAACTTCATAATCAGTTTGGGTGTTGAGTTTGATGGTAGATTTTGTGAGGGAGTGAGGAAGGATCAAGCCCTTTTTCAAAACCATGGCTTAGGCTTCGCCTGGGGCTTAGGGGTTGCCTCTGGCTTAGGCTTCACCTTCGGCTTAGGCTTCACCTCAGGCTAAGGCTTCACCTCAGGCTTAGGCCACCTCAGGCTAAGGCCTCCTCAGGCTTAAGCCACCTCAGGCTTAGGCTTCACCTCTGGCTTAGGCTTCACCTCTGGCTAAGGCTTCACCTCAGGCTTAGGCCACCTCAGGCTTAAGCCACCTCAGGCTTAGGCTTCACCTCTGGCTTAGGCTTCACCTCTGGCTAAGGCTTTGCCTCTGGCTAAAGCACCATCTGCCTAATGTGCATTTTTGAAATTTCAATGTGCAATTTTTTGAACCTAAGCCGGAGGGTCAGCCAAAGCTGTCAGCCAAAGCCGTGGTATCAAAAAAGGGTCCACTCATAAATCACTCAGAATAGTAAACTGGGACCAATGTGCAGACTTGCTCAGTGTATGGTGTATGCAATGCAGTGTATAATGCATGGGGAGTTCACTTAACTACATCTGTATTGTGCAGAACTAATTAAATTAGCTTTAATGAATTTAATTGAATTAGCTGATATTGATTTACTTTGCACGTATGTTCACGTATGTTCATGTTATTTCAGTTAAATCACAATGTACTTGTACATGTAATGAGTGTACATGTACATGTTCACGTTATTTCAATTCAATCACAATGTACACATGTAATGAGTGTACATTAGCCCTGTAGAGAAATTTCAATGACACTCATTATGGTGACATCTATACAATAATGGTAACCGAAAGTTATAGACGGGTGAAATGTGAAATGTGAACTGGACGCCATTTCAGCAAGCAAGTCATGTGATGCAACAATAGATCAGTGCTATCAATGCTATAACAAAACATTTACTTGCTGAAATTGGCACCCATGCGTATTTCACGTTCCAACAATAGATGATAGATGGATTGCAATACGCGTCATTGACCACCATCTTTGATGAATTGTGCACGCGAAAAGAGCTGTCATTGGCTGAGAGTCGTGCGTAGCGCGTACACGCGTGCACTTTTCTATTGTTTTACATCAAAGATGGTGGTCAATGACGCGTATTGCAATCCATCTATAGATAGAGCAGTTCCTCATCTTGCCCCTTTGGCACAGTCTATAATCTTTGATGTTATCCGTCTGTACACACTCTCAGGAATAGTGAAAAGGCATTAAAGGTCAAGGTAACTGAAACATCAGCCTTTGTACATGTATCAATGTGGCGTGATATTTTGAATATGCCAGGTCCGATTTTGGTCAATATGACATGGATATTTAGATTTGAATTTTTAAAAAGCTACTTTTATAAATTCAAGAAATTTATAAGCTTTCATTTAAGGTATTAGGCCAAATAAAAAAAAAACATGTTGAGCGTCCTTGCCTGCTTCCTTTTTAGAGGCCGCCTCCTTTTGTTCCTTTTTTTTTACTTAAAAATAAAAGGATCAATTTTTACGATCTCTGACGAATTTTTTTTTTTTAAAATAAGTAAGATCGTATTTTTAGACCTTAGCACACACAAAAAAAAAACACCGAAAAAAGCTGGCAACCATCTTGAAAAATAGCCCGGCCGGTTGTCTTCAAAAAATGCTGTACCTTGTCGGACGGCCATTTTTGAATGGAGTTATTGTCAGGATGGAACACCAAGTAGAAAACATTCTGAGGACCTCGTTTCAATTCAGTGTGCTTTGGCCAAACTTTTTAAATAAAAATTGAGTCTAGAATGCCCCACAGTTTTTGGGAAAAAAAACCTGGGGAGAGACCCTGCACAGTACCTTGGATGAGGCCCTTCGTATCATGGTGATGTGGCGTTTTCACATCTGTTTGAAGAGCAACCCTACATTGTAAACCCAGTATTGAGTTTTGCTTTGTTTTGGCACGGATAGTCCCTATTACATGCATTTCAGAATTTGCCTCCACTTCAAGAGACAGGCCTGGAATTTTCATCTTTGAGAGGGCAAGGCCCCCCATTTTCATTTTGCAAAGGGCACCCTCATTGGAAATTTTAAAGTCTATGGGAAACTTTGGATGGGGCACCAAGGCCAAGACCAGGGCAACGGAGGCCATAGGCCTCTGTGGCCTCCGTGTAATTCCAGGCCTGAAGAGATATTACATGCTGTACCTTTAAGAATTTTAAGTTATCTACATAGTACAGTAGATAAAAACTTGCATAGCTAGTACGTTACTTTGTACTATAATTAACACAAAGACAGGGTTCTGCCCAGGATTTCTTTAGTGGTGGAAAAGTGTTTCCCTGGAAACCATTGCGAGATGGATCAGTTACATGATAGATCATATAAATAGACTCAAATCAAAGAAGTACTCAAAATTAATGGCTTTGGATACCATTTTTACTGGTAAAAGCCCAATTTTACATTTCCATGAAAACCTTTGAAAGAAAATTGCAAGTGTAATTCTAAAATGTGGAAAATGTGTGATGGTTGAAACAGAAAAATCTGCCAGTGGTGGTTGGGAAATCCAGAGTGCCGCAGGTTTTCCGGCACCGACCACTGTGGGCAGAACCCTGCAATGATCTGCCAGCGATACACTGCTGTACCTTTAAAGAATGAAGTTATCCACGTCAAGTCTCATCCCTTTGGGAACAAAATTTGCATCATGTGTACAGTTACTTTGTACTACAGTATGTACGTTAACACACTGATCGGCAAGCAGTGCACTGTGTGTGTGTTTTTTTTTTACGTATGCAGTTTCATGGGATGTCCTGAGGAAAAAGAATAGCTTAGCTGTGCATAGACAAACAAAATAAATAGGCTCTGTGAGTTTATTTTGTCAGGTCTACTCTGCAAGGGAGGAATGACGACGTGATGCAATTATTTATGTACCTGGTAAACGGATCCGCAGACGAGAATTATATGACTGGGCTGTGGATGAAACTAGTCCACACGCTCTTGTGTTTTTAGAAATTATTGAAGGGTTTGTGATCAACGTTACACGATCCTCTTGCCCACCGTAGGTCTGTGGCCAGCCTCTTGTCTTTTCTACAGATATTTTCATGGTAAATATGCCACCGGTTTGTCTGACCTGGTTCCTCCTATCAGGGTGTTTGAGCGTGAAACCAGGCTTTCTGCTTCTTCTCACCCATACACTCTTGCTTTGCTGAGATGTAGAACAAAGAGCCATTCCAACAGCTTTATTCCACATTAAGTACAGCATCTCTTTGGAACTCCTTGCCTGGTGCATGTCCCCCCCCCCCATTCAATCTAGACTGTTTTAATAGAATATCAATTCCTATCTTCAGCTCCCCTGAGTTGTTTTCATCTTTAAATTGTTTTCTTCTTGTAGCCCTTTACCAAGAGTGGCTTTTAGCCTTGTATGGGGCAAACTTGCGTTTAAAAAAAAAAACATTTAAAGAATTAAGGGCATATTGAGCGGAAGGTTGGTAGGTGAGAAGGGAAACATTCCAGGCGGGAAATATTAGGGGAATGCGGACACTCTGGGATGGATGACAGACGATGAATCAAGGTAGTTCTACACGCACGCTATACTACACAGTGCCCACAGTGATTGAAACAGATGTGTTTCCAACACGACACAAGGACCAAGGAATGGGGGTGTGAAAAATCTGATTGGAGTTGTTGCCATTTTTTTTTTCAATGTGGGGAAATTTTTTTTTATCGGAGAAAGGTGTCTAGATATGTGGCATGATGATGTGATCACACCTCTCTGGCTCTGATTTGTTCAGTGTGGTGGTCACTTGGAAAAGGGCAGTTTTGTTTGCCCGATGCCGAAACAGAATGTAAGAAATTCAGCATGGTCGAGACCGACTTGGATCTGGAAGTTTGAGTGTTTGCGCGAGACTTGCACAGTCTGTTTTCCCCTGGTGTGAGGGAAATGTATCTTTGTATTGCAGGTACAATGTACATCATGTCGATCTATACGCAAAGACCATTGTGGCAAACCACAGCAAAAGCAACGGAATTACTGCAGATACTGTATCGTAATTGAAGACCTGGGCCCAATTTCGTAGCTCTGCTTACTGTCGAATTCTGCGCTTGCGATCACCATTCTTCGCTTACAGGGCAAGCATCAAGTTTCTGTTCTAGCTGTGTAAGCAAAGACTGCCTAGTAACATGGAATACGCACATGCACTTGAAAGCAAACATTCCCCGCTAACCTGTGAAATACGCTTGACGTAAGCGCGGGCTTCCCTGCTTCCGTAAAAGCGCCGATTCTTTACTCATGGTAAGCAGAGCCATGAAATATGGCCGAGATGGACTTGGATAGATTTCATCGTTATCGTTGCCAATTAACCCCGAAGTATGGTAACTATTTCAGTCTCTCCGTATGAGATCTTACTAATAAACCCAGCAACTGATAATGAAAGTGACATTCAATTATGGACTGAGGAATGTAGAGAGTAATGCCAACCCGTTTCAAACCGGTAATCGCTGGAAAATACTGTCTTGCCGTCCAGTGGTGGTGCCAGACACTAAAAACGGGGAACATGACGGGGCAAAGAAATGGTTTGGAGTGGCAACCAAGTTATCGAAAATGTTAACCTCAAGACTGATTTTTTATATTTATAACCATAATGGTAGTATAAATTAATAGAACTCACTCCGCGGCAGTGCAGTTAATTACGAGAAGTCCCCCGATCCAAAAGCTAAAAGTCCAGGCCGATTTCCTACCTCCTGCCCAGTAGTAATTAATAAGCAAGACAGTTCATTTCAGAACTGAGAAGTCTCCCGAATTCCGAAAATCCGCTCAGCGCTAGTAGAACAAATAGCAAGACAAGTTCTCTAAAGAACAAAATCTACACAGCAAAGTAGATATTTACACACATGGTGTTACCGCAAACCGAATATATATGGTAGTGTGGAGGGTGTTTTGCCTCTAGCAAAGATTTCTTTAAAACAAATGAAAGATACATGACCTAGGCCTATTCTGAGCGACAGCATGTACATGTAGTAGCTCCTGACAAGCTCCCCAAACTCTTGATAAATATCTTTACTGATCGTGGCTTTGCTAATTCTGGTGTCATCAATCGGTTTTGTTGCTCTACCTGGACTACACTGGACCACCAACAGTCGTTACATATTATAAATGAGATCAAAAAGAGGTAGAAATCTCTCCAAAAGCAGCGTGTCAGATCTTGATTCTACTGGTAACCATGAAACTGGTTCCGCCCAACCAGCATCTACATGTACATCCAATCAACCAGGACAAAAGACACCATTGTCATCGTCACACCATGTTATTAATCTTGCATTATTGTGTGCTTATGAATGAATAATGGAAATAAATGTTTCTACAATGAAACAGCAGTGATATTGTGGACCTAAGTCTAATCAATCCAGCCTTGTGTTTTGACAGCAAGGGTGTCATGGCTTCGCTTGTGTGTACAAAACTATTGGGGGACGTCCGCTAAAATAACAAAACATAAATTGATCAGCCTCGTCAAAAGCTGTGCCAGGGAAAGAGCTGAACCTAAAAGCTGAGACAGTTTGTGCGGCAACTAAAAGGCTATTATGCATTATCAGTGCTTTATTTTTTTTCCATTGTATCAAAGATTGAAATTGGTAATCAGTGTAATTTTTCTGAGTGGACAACACAGACCGCTTTGTTTGTAGCATGCAAGTTATGTAGAACAGTCACTGGCAAAATGACATCTGAAAACTTGAAACGTTCCTCAGTCATGGAACATGTCTCATACATGTACATGCCTTCACTTCGAATGCGGAGGATTGAGAGATTTTTTGCGTTTATCAAGATTGCTTCTGGTCAATGGATACATTTTTATTTCATTTCATTTCATTTATTAATTTGGTTGTGAAGCCAAGGACTCTCAGGAAGCGAACCTAATCACTATACTAGCCAAGAACCCTGCGGAGAGAAGACAATGAAGGAAGTTTCAGTTTTTAGGTGTGGGAGGAAAACCCCAGAGAAATATTCCAGGGAAAACCCACGCAAACAAGCAGGGACTGAACAACCCAATCCACGTTAGTGCCCTGGTGTGATTTGAACTGGGGATCCCCAGAGGTGGAAGGCAAGGCAAGATACCGCTACGCCAACCTGACTGTACATGTAGTACACAAAGGTGTTTACATTCCCTTAAGTTGAGTTTGACGACTGCACTCTTCTTCTTGAATGACCGAGGGGTTCAACCAGGGGAGTGGACAGGACTGCACTTATGCGGTCTGCGGTCTCATGAGCAGTCTTTGCCTACTCAACACATGAATCAATAGTGTCAGATCAGGGGTAAGTGGGCTGGGACTGGAATAGCAAGAATTACTGACAGTCAAAAAAAGCTTCATTCATACAGTTGGACATTCCGATCAATTACTCATGATATGCAAATCAGTATGTAGATTATGCAGGATGGGAGGGGCATTATGTGGTTATTAACTATTCATGAGAAATTATTCTGTTCAGCAATCACCTTCTCAAGTAAAGGTTTCATTCATACAGTTAGACATTCCGATCAGGGATATCTCGATATGCAAATCAGTATGTAGATTATGCAGGATGGGAGGCGGCATGATGTGGTTCATTAATTATTCATGAGAAATTATTCTGTTTAGCAATCTACTACTCAAGTAAAAAGCTTCATACATACAGTTAGACATTCCGATCAGGGATATCTCAATATGGAAATTAGTCACCCATTTTGGTGACCCCCCCCCCCCCCCGACTAGAAACGTGTTTGAGTTTCGGTTTATTGGTTAAGCGTTTTTTTTTTGCGTGTTTGGTTCGACCGCAGTGACGCAGCTTTTCCGAATAAATCGTAACCGAGTTGTTGGCTCGGTTAGGCTTGGTTTCAAGATTTCAGGTTAGCAAACTAACAAAATATGCAACGAACTATTTCAAAATTAAAAAAACCTTGTAAGCATACGATCCAAAATATTTATAAATTATAAGACTAAGGTCCATTCATTGAAAAAAAAATGAAGGCTCTTTATTGTAGATCGCTAATTTTCCAAGAGACGTAACCTTCCCACAAACTGTTTTTTTACCCATTCGTTTTTGCGTAGCCCTGGGAAGTTGTTTCAGTTTCAATCACTGAATTTTACGTCAGAAACTTGTTCCTGGTCAGGTTGCGAAACACGCTCTGTAGTTTAGAGACTATGACATCCCAATATGCAAATCAGTATGTAGATTTGGATGAACATTCAGGGTAATTTGTTCATGCAGGTTGGGGCGGAGCTATAAAATGACTTGGTTCAGCAGTCATGGAGGTAGCAGAGGATTTTAAATATGCAAAGCATCGATGTAGATTTTAATGAATATTCAAAATTTGTCTTGATTATGCAGGATAGGAGGCGGAGTTGTACTTCATAAGAGAGGATTAGGTTCAGCAGTCAGAGGATGTATATCAATGTACAAAGCATCTATGTAGATTTTAATGAATATTCAAATTTGTCGTTGATTATGCAGGATTGAAGGCGGAGTTGTACTATATAAGAGATGATTTGGTTCAGGAGTCGGCAACGAGGTATGACATGGCAATCAAGACCGATATCAACTCCTTGTACTTCAACTGGAGGACACAGCGTCAGGTAAAGTGCATGTAAATACTGTTTCCTACCTGTGGAGATTTATGAGCAGTTACAAATATACTTAGCAAGGTGACAGCGGGATATCAACCGCATCTCTAGTTGTATTGAGGACGCAGCACACAGGAATTTCCAAAAGTCACCTGCTGACGATCTGTGGAGGTTCAAATTATTTTACCGGAAATTAGTAATAAATAATAATAACAATACTATTCATTATGTATGTTTTAAATTGGCACTAATTTTCATCTCTCTGAAGGTTTTTTACTCAATGTCCCTGAAGTCTGAGAATCTGTGGATCATGTCCAATCCCGGGACCAACATCTCACTAGACGGGGAGGTCCCGAGGGCAGCAGAGACAAGTGAGTTACGAGAAAGGGCGTGGTTGTTAGATGTGGGGGCCAAGAATATGATGACAAACCTTTTTACATGGTGACAGACATCCAAAGGACAGAGGCAAACTATTTACATCTGTGGTCCTTTATTGGTCCTTTGCTGTGATTTGAGGGACTGAGAAAGGGTGTGGTTGGAGGAGAAAAAGGGTGTGGTTGCGGGAGAAAAGGGTGTGGTTAGGGAAGAAATGGGTTCGGTGAGGGGAGAAAAGGGTTTAGTAAGGGAAAAGGATTTGGTAAGGGAGAAAAGGGAAGAAATGCTTAGGGAGAAATGGTTCTGTGAGGGAGAAAAGGGTGTGGTGATGGGAGAAAAAAGGGTTTGGTAGGGGAGAAAAGGGTGTGGTTATACGGAAAAAAGGTGTGGTGAGGGATGAAAAGGGTGTGGTTGATGCCAAAATACATTGTAATGTACATTGTTTGGTTTCCCTGCTAATGTTTGTTTTAGCTGAGCACCATTTTCTCCTTTAACAGCTGTAATACATTTAAACCCTGACGTTGTAATTTGTTTGTAATCTTGTATCAGCGTTTGAAGTGACGTTACACTGTACCGGCAAGGAGACCGGGGAGGTCAATTTCACTATGCAAGTGAATCTCACACTGTTCTCGGCTAAGAACATCACCTCGTTGAACTTCAGGAGAAGGAAAACTTGCGTCATGGGTGAGTAGTCAAGCGGAGACTGTGTCGTTGACCTTTCAGGGACTGTGTCGTTGACCCCTCAGGGACCATGTGGTGTACCCTTCAGGGAGCATAACGTCCACAAAGTGGCTTGTATGAAAGATCAAATAGTGGAAAAGCACTTTACAAAAAAGTAATGTATTAAAATTTATGTGGTGTCGTGTCCACGCAGATAAGAGAACCGGACCCAAGCCCTGGTGTTTCTGGTCAGCAGAGTGTGGGTTCGAGTCCCGGTCAAGACACTCGTGTCACTGCGTCCTTCGGACGGGGCGTAAAGCCGTAGGTCCCGTGTGTTGTGTAATGCACGTAAAAGAACCCAGTTACACTTATCGTAAAGAGAAGGGGCTCGCCCCGGTGTTCCTGGTTTGATTGGCTGCACACTGCGCCACGGTACCGTGTAAACCATTACATGGTGCTATGTGAGCGAATAGGTCTAATACTTCAAAACGTAGCTCCACAATACCTTGCAGGAAAATACTGAATGTTGAAGCGCCTTGAGCGCCACTGAGTGACGGATATGAGCGCTACATAAGAAGCCACTATTATTATAAAAAGCAAGAATTGAGAGAACCCGAAGAGTAAGTGCTTTGTTATGAAATAATCTTATTATTAAACCCAAATTTTTATTTTGTATCGTCCTTTCAGATGAAAGTCAGAAGATAGTGCTGCAGACCCCCTGTCTGAAGATGAGGCAGTGGAAGTTATATTTGGTACGTCTGAACGTGTAGATCGAGGTCTGGGCCCAATTTCATAGAGCTGCTTAAGCAGAACATATTGCTTAGCAATTTTCTGCTAAGCAGAAATCAGCAGGATACCAGTCACAAATTGTGCATGTGACATGGTAGTTTGGCCGGTAACATTATTCTGGTAAGCATAATTTTGTTGTGCTTAGCTACTTTTTGTGCTTAAGCAGCTCTATAGCTCTGCTTAAGCAAAAAAAGTTGCTAAGCACAACAAAATTGTGATTACCAAAATAGGGTTACCAGCTAAAATACCATTTTACATATACAAAATGTAACTGGTATCCTGCTGAGTTTTGCTAAGCAATATTTTCTGCTTAAGCAGCTCTATGAATTTGGGCCCTAATGATTCACAGCAGGGCCCAGTTTCATAGAGCTGCTTAAGCACAAAATGTAACTAAGCACAACAAAATAATGCTTACCAGAATAAGGTTACCAGCCGATCTACCATACACCACAAGTACAAGTTGTGACTGGTATCCTGCTCATTTCTGCTTAGCAGGCAATTGTTAAGCAATATTTTCTGCTTAAGCAGCTCTATGAAATTGGGCCCTGGCTACGGAGGACATTGCCGCCATGTCTCCCTTGGCCCAATTTCATAGAGCTGCTTTAAAGCGCAAAAAGTAGCTAAGCACAACAAAAATTATGCTTACCAGAACAAGGTTACCGGCCAACCTACAATGTCACATGTACAATTTGTGACTGGTATCCTGCTGTTTTCTGCTTAGCAGAATATTGTTAGGCAATGTTTTCTGCTTCGTCAGCTCTATGCAATTGGGCCCTGGTCATAAGCCATTTTGAGATATGGCGGACGCAATACTATGACACGATTAGGTTTGGCCAAATTTGTCTGTGTACACCCAAATTAAACGGTGCACTACTAAAGTGTCCGCCATATCTCATGAAAAAGGCTAATTGCCTTGTTGCCACTTGAAATGTGCGGTACGAGTTTACATTTTCCCTCCTTGAGTTGCTCTTTACGGAAGGAAAATCAGTTTTGGCCTTATGGTGGGGGAAGATAGGGGAAACATTTGGAGGAATTGTGATTTGATGAAGTATGGGATTTGGCAAACAGTCGGGGTATGACATGAGAAAGATATTTGGCTAAAGGGCCATCGCAGAGTTGGAAGTTTGAAAAAAATAAAGGTAGAATGGCAAGCAAATTTTAAAATGGCTGCCATTGCTTGTTACAATACCTATAATTTTTCAAAAGAAAGTCTGCAATTTCCCTTTAGCCGAATCCTCATGATATACTCTGACTGTGTGCCAACTTCCATGCTTGTATCACAAACCCATTATTCCACAAACTTTCCTAACTCCCTGTGGAGCTATTCCACAAACTTTCCTAACTCCCTGTGGAGCTATTCCACAAACTTTCCTAACTCCCTGTGGAGCATACAACCACCAAGCTGCTTAAATCAGCGCTAAGGGGTTAATCCAACCCAATACTGCCTCAGCCCTCTCGGGTTCCCAATGATATACATTCTGGGTTAAGAGAAGCAACTCATGGTTAAGTCTCTTGCTCCAGGACACAAGTGTCATGACCGGGAATCGAACCCACACTCCGATGATTCAGTCATCAGAACTTGAGTCCGATGCAGTAGACTGCTCCGCCATGGCATGCCAAAGGGTTTCTATTACCATTTTTTATAGTTTTGATTGATGATAATAATAATTATCATTTATAGAGCGCTCTTACCTCTGGGTACCACAGCGCTTAACAGGAAACAAACAAATTGGAATAAATAAAGGCGCTAATAATGGGAAAGACAGTTGGTCCTTAGCAATCAACCAACCATTGAACAGGAAAGTGTTTTAGATGATTCTTGAAGACTTTTAGTGCTCTGCCAGGCCTGGAATTTCATCTTTGAAAGGGCAAGGCCATTTTCATTTTGCAAAGGGCACTTCCATTGGAAAATCTTAAAGTCTATGGGAGACTTTTGAAGGGGCACCAAGGCCAACACAAGGGCAATGAAGGGCGTGGCCTCCGTGTAATTCCAGGCCTGCTCTGCGGAATGAATTGCTAAATAAATTTTAATCTTTGTCGTTACAGCTGGAAAACAACCGACTAAGACGGTGACATCAACAAGTATGTTCTACATAGCGGTCGGTGTGGTGTGTGGAGTGATTCTACTGCTGGTTATGCTGGTGGCGTTGGTTCATGTGAGATCCATGAAGTCAGCCGATCCCGCCAGGTAATTCACAATTTTAAAATTTGTATTTGCTTTAAGGCATTTTTTAATTTCATTTTTTATTATGAGATATCGCCTAACTCACAAGGCCGAACGGCCACTTCAAGGTGAGGGCTACACTTAACTGATTTGGGCTGTTGACCCAAATTAACTGTCTAACTGTCACACCAGGGGCACTTTGCCACCTACTCATGGGGGCTGAAACGGGGTTAACAGTCCGTAAGGATTAGGCGTGGGTATCATCCACTAGGAGCCTGGCTGGTAGAGCAGAATGCACTACCTTCCCAACTTCCCAATTGCATGGTGAGGTATCAATTGCCCTGTAGCTAGCCAATCATCACCTCCGACCATTCCGAAGGACCAATCAGAGCAGGGTTTAACCACTTCAGGTCTGATGACGTCTTTTTCTGCCAGAACGTTTTCGAACCGAATTATGGAGGGCGCCCGGAAGACAACTTCGGAATGTCCTCTTTTGGTTGAGGTCAGTTGACCAGCGAACGTAGAATCACACCCCGGATCAATCCATTGTGTAGCGTGCACAGGCATGCACCTACCGTGCTATGCTTTGTTTTTTCCCCCATACAAAGATGGACAAGGATACTCGAAAGAGAAAATGCTCCGGGCTCATGGAGCTGCTAAAAGCAGAAAACATTGCTTAACATTTGTTTTTGCTTAGCAGACATGAGCAGGATACCAGTTACAAATTGTACATGGGACATGGTAATTTGGCTGGTAACCTTGATCTAGTAAGCATCATTTGTTTGTGCTTAGCAACTTTTTCTGCTTAAGCAGAGCTATGACAATGGGTCCAGGGTCCAATTTCATAGAGCTGCTTAAGCACAAAA
The DNA here is from genome assembly GCA_032158295.1 of Pycnopodia helianthoides. Taxonomy (NCBI): domain Eukaryota; kingdom Metazoa; phylum Echinodermata; class Asteroidea; order Forcipulatida; family Asteriidae; genus Pycnopodia; species Pycnopodia helianthoides. Next base: position 13,214,523 of record CM063259.1, read on the forward strand.
ATTAGCTAAGCACGACAATATTATGCCTACCAGAATAAGGTTACCAGCCAAACTGCCATGTCACGTGTACAATTAGGGCCCAGGTGACATGAAAATTGGTCCCTGGGGTCACTATTTGACCTTTTCATGGTTGTTACGCATTATTAGGTTAACGCCAAGAAGTGTTGGGTTTTGCCAGAGCGGGACTCATTCTGTCTAAACGTTATATCCCAAAACTGAAACTTTTCTGGTGTAGATCTCGGGAATTTAATGATTGTTTTTATCGATCTGTATGCAGTGAGTCATCGAGCGGTCGCTCGGCGCCCAAGACGACGGGGATCAAGAAGCCATCTCCCAACTCGTACACCAAGGCACCTGGCATGAATGGACATGCTAACGGCAGCGCTGGCAAGCCACATAATGGTAGGCACATACTAACAATAGATGCACGGTTGCCCTATACAGTCCTCCTGCCAAGAGGCCCTGAGGTCGATTTCACAAAACTCTTCCTAACTTAGGACTAGTCCTAGGCAATGCTAAGAAATAGGACTAGTCCTAAGTTAGGACCAGTACTTAGGACTAGTCCTATCTCTTAGCATTGCCTAGGACTAGTCCTAAGTTAGGAAGAGTTTTGTGAAATCAACCCCTGTACTGGCAGGCACAGATTGAATCTGACCTCCGAAATTTGGGGTATCATCTTTTATAAATTTGTATTTTTAAATAATTTTTGATTGTTAAAAATCTTGGAAATGATTCCTTATACTTCATTTATGTTGTTTATTTGTATGTATTGCAACATCTGTTAGCTAGACAGTAATATTAATAAGTAGTTGAGATATTGATATCATTGTTAAGATGTCGTGGCTGTGTGGTTAAGAGCACCGAACTAGGGCTCTGGTGTTTATGATCAGCAGAGTGGCAGAGTCCCGGTCGTGGCACTTGTGTCCTTGAGCAAGATGCTTTATAATAATTTCTCTGTTCTTCGGATGGGGCATTAAGCCATAGGTTTGGTAGTGCATGTAAAAGAACCTAGAACACTTTATCGTGGAAGAGTAGGGGGTTAACCCCGGTGTTTCTGGTTTACATAGCAAGCACCCTTGTTTACAGATTTCCTCAGGCTTGTGAGTAACGGTGATTAAGTTCACTTTATGAGGCATCCTCGGTTTCGTTACCAGAAATATATAATAACAACATGATGTAAGAATGATGTAAGAAATCAATCTTGAAAGTTATGCCTCGACCTAACCCACTTTAGCTTAGTCTGGCTCAGGACTGGCATTGTTTTAGATCCAATGTAGCAAACCTCCACAGCCTGTGATGACGATGTTGTTGGTTTATTTTGAAATGCATTTTGAAATTATTTGAAAAAGGCCCTCATTTCAAGACTCTGTGCAAAAAAACTTGTTGATCCTAGTCAGAAGTTTTTGTCTCCGTGCATTTAGGTTACATCGGACTCCACCATCAGATCTACAAAACTATCCCGGAGACACCAGACTACACAGAGAAACTGCACACAATTACCATAGAGAGGAGTCTGATCACACTGGAAGACTTACTACTAGAAGGTAGGGTACAAGACGCGTACATGAATGTAGTGGATGTAGGATGTCAATTACAGTCCAGAAAGTTGAACAAATGATTTTAAGAACCAAACATAATGAAAGTGTTGTATTAATTGATTGATTGTTTGTTGTGAACTGACATTGCATCATGTATGTGTACTCAACATTTTGTAGAGTGTAACTTCTATAAAGTTGACTATCTTCATTCTTGGTTGTGCATTGTTTTGTGAATTCATTGTAATTACTGTTTAACCATGATTGTTTGATCGATATTTACCCAACCAGCCAGAATGGAACCATTGTATTGATTGATCAATTGTTTGTTGCGAACTGACATTTCATCATTTATAAGATGTTTCTTCTATAAAAATGGATTGTCTTCATTATTGTTGGTGTACTGTTTTGTGAATTCCCTGTAATTACATGTACTCATATTTTATAACTGTTTAACATGTTGACTGCTGCCTACGAGTATATTCGTAGTAACAGGGGTAACCGCTTTGTATTGTTAATTGAGTACACTGGCATCACTGAGCACGCAACAAATACGCTTCTGGCAGTGGTGACGACATACATCCTTAGAATGTGTATGTTCAACTTTTTTTGTGTATAGTAGCTATTTGGTATGCACGCATGTGCACTGCACTTGGCAAATGGGAACGCCCTACGAATCTATGACCGGCAGTCAACGAGTTAAACCATGATTGTTTGATTGGATATTTACCTAAGCAGCCAGATTGGCAGCATTGTATTGATTGATCGATTGTTGCTGCGAACTGACATTTCATCATTTTATAAAATGTTTGACATCAACATTTATTTTTATAACTGTTTAACCATGATTGTTTGATTGGATATTTACCCAACCAGCCAGATTGGCAGCATTGTATTGATTGATCGATTGTTTGTTGCGAACTGACATTTCATCATTTATAAAATGTTTGACATCAACATTTATTTTTATAACTGTTCAACCATTATTGTTTTGATTGGATATATTTACCGAACCAGCCAGAACGGAACCATTGTATTGATCTGTGTATTTGTGTTCATTGTGTACTTGCGACTCATTCTTGTTGTTGTGGTTGTGTGTCTGTTTAGGGACCTTTGGTAGAGTGTACCAAGGCAAGCTGCTCATGACGATCGATGGGGAAGAAGAGACGACAACGGAGAGAGAGGTACTCGTTAAAACTGTCTCAGGTAAGTCATCGGACTTGTCAGAAAAGTAAAAGGCGGCACCCCCCTCCCCCCCCCCCCCCCCCCCGAACAAAGATATTGACAAATTAGGGAGACCGCCAACAGTAGAGCTCGATAGCTCAGTTGTTAGAGCGCTGGCACGCTTGCAGGTTCAAGTCCCGCTCTAGTCAATTTTGTCCTCGTTCAACCCAGAATTATTGTAAAAAGAAAGGCCTGTACACCTCACTGTCGGGGCTTTATTTAGTCCACTCATACCGGACTCAAATTTGGGGGTAAAATCTACCAGATAGAGCTGCTTAAGCACATAAAGTAGAACGAGAGTTTGCTTACCAGAATAAGGTTACCGACCAAAACATGAGGTTACGTGTACTATTTGTGACTGGTATCCTGCCAAAATGTTGGCTCTCATAAAAAACAAATTTAAGAAAAATCTGAAGTTTTCCTGGGCGTTAAGAAACGTCCGCCGTAAGTTTTTCCAAAAGAAAATTTGCGGAAAAAGACGTCATCTGACGTTAAGTGGTTAAGCAGCTCTTGGAAATTGGGGCCAGATTCTAAAAAACTGAATATTTCTTCATCGTGTATTTATCTCTCTCTTTTAGATCATGCATCGGAGTCGCAGAAGAAGCTTCTGCTGAAGGAGAGTTGCTCCTTACACGGTCTGAGTCACCGTAACATTCTGACCATCATGAATGTGTGCATGGAGAACAAACCAATGACCGTCTTTGCTTTTATGAACCTCGGTAACCTCAAGCAGTTTCTGAGGAACGGCAGAGTCGGGCCCGGGGACACCCACCAGGTAAAACAAAAATCAGCTGATTATGTACTTGATTTAGAACTACTTGAAATAAAGTGACAAGAGGCCGTGTCCGAATTGGCGGCTACTGCTATGGCTACGGCTGTGTCATTGTGCATTAATGAACAAGAAGTCCATAGCAAACATGAAGTTAGCAACAGTGATAGCTGTAGCCGTAGCCGCCCAATTCGGATACGACCTCAGGTTATTGACTGCTTGCACTGAGCTTGCCCCGAATCATGTGACATAGCAACACTGGATGCAGTCTGGGGAATTCAAAGTGAGCATTCACTTGTGACCGATTGAGGTGTTGCACCAGACATCATTCAAATCTGACTTGCAAATTTGCTCACTCTGACTTGAAGGTGTTAAAATAACATTTTGTGTTGACTTTATGTTTCAGTCTATATCAACCAAGAACCATGTGATATAGCAACACTGGATGTAGTCTGGGGAATTCCAATTGAGCATTCACTCGTGACCGAACGAGGCGTTGCACCAGACATCATTTAATTCTAACTTGCAAATTTGATCACTCTGACTTGAAGGTGTTTAAGATAATGTTTGTGTTGAATTTGTGTTTCAGTCGATATCAACCAAGGACCTTGTGCAGTTAGCAATACAAATTAGCCACGGTATGATGTACCTGGGAAAGAGGAAAGTAGTCCATAAAGACCTTGCAACAAGAAATTGTGTGTAAGTATAACCTGCTAATTTCAACCTTGTTCTCTGCAGTTGACACTGTCGCGACCGTCTCTTAATGTGTGTATTGTGAACATATCGTATCTCACATGCTTGATTCTCTTTGTTTTTCAAATTGCTCTTGCACAAACTTATTTATCTTAACTTATTAGCTAAAAACTGTCAAAGTATTTTTCCCAAGAACATTGAATCCATCCACGTTTAGCAAGGTGACAGCGGGTACCAACCACATCTCTGGCCGCAGCATTTGCGAATGGACACCAACCTCGAGAAATCTGAGAAAGGATTCATGCATGAATCGTTTCTCAGATGCAAATGTTTTTTGGGGGAAATTTATCCAAATCATACTACTTTGAAGGGAATCCTTTCTCAAAATAGTTTATAACTATCAACAGCCGCAGTGCTTCTCACTAAGTAAGTTTTTATGGTCATTAGTTTTTGGAGTATTTACCAATCTATGACCCTTCCTTTAAGAGGTCTATACCATGTGCAGGTCAGCCCTTGTCCCCATGCTGATACACGGCCATGCCTGATCAAGTACTGACGCGTATTTCGTTATGATTTTTTAACCTACAGCATCGATGAGGATTACAATCTCAAGATAACGGACAACGCTTTATCCAGAGATATATTCCCAGGGGACTATCACTGTCTAGGAGACAATGAAAACCGACCCGTCAAGTGGATGGCAATAGAAAGTTTACTCGATAAAAAATTCACTGCAGCTAGCGATGTGGTGAGTGTTGGAGAAGTGGTGCATCTGTGGTTATTGGGGTTGGGAACTTTTGAACCGGTTAACCGTTAAACCGAAATTGAAATCCGTTTCCAAATTGCCTAAACGGTAAAAGGAACATTACAGAATTGGTTTTTGCTAACGAAACAGTTGCTGGCAGTGTAAGCACTTTATGTAATCCACCATATACATAAACTGACAGACCTGTAGAAGTTTGAGATCGATCGGCCATCGGGGTCACGAGAAAATAGTGAAAACCCGATTACACATTTGCATGAAATCATATGGGTTCAACAAACGAATAAAACGCTCACTGAGCGATAAACTCCAATCAGAAAGTTAGTTTATTCATTTCTCATCAAATATGACATTTCAGACAGAAATATTTCAAGGGATGTTTTCTATTATCATCATCATTAGACCGTGTAAGTTTTATGTAAATCTGTGATCAAAAAGTATATTTTACAAGTTTTTTTCTTACCAATTCTGTAATGTTCCTTTAAAGGAAACTGACAGTAAACAAATGAATATTACAGAAAGAAAAGAGAAATGAAGTCGACGGTTTAACAGAAAAACAAAATCATTGGGACCTTCCTTTTCTTGAAAATGTTACGATGCTATCCAGGAAGAATGATCAACATCCCTTTTGTGGGTGGAACCTGTCTTATCTTAATCCCCAATTTTCAATCCCCTGTAATTTGGAATACATTCTGCTTTGTATGCTACCATTGTCCTGTGGTTGGTGGTTTTGTGACTGTGGAGACTGGCTATATTGTTCTATTGTTATTCCTGATTGTTCCTGGAAAGTGTGTTGATAATGCTTCTTTTACAGGTTGGCTCATAGTTCGGATTGGAATCGGTAGAAATGATTTAGCGTTTAATCGGAAGTCACACGTTCCCGTTTAACCGTTATTCCTGTTGAATTGTTCTCATTAAATTACCCGCTTCATGTCTTTCTTGGTGTTTTTACGATTCCTAACTAGCATTTTAGTGTTGTTATTTTTCTGTTGTTTTAACTATTGCTTTATGTAGTGTACTTAGTATGTTTTTGGTTTTTTATGATGTCAAAAAGCCACAAAAAGTTGCCCTGGTGGGACAATAACGTTTTCTATCTTATCTATCTATCTATCTATTTTAAACTAAATTTGTAGATATGTTTGGCTTATCTTAAGGTCTATATCTTTATTTTGCTTATATAATTTTAACTCTTCCTTACTATTTTATTGTAGTTTGGAGTTGAACCCCAAATTATTTTATTGCAAAGCGCTTAGAGGCCTTCATGACGCACTATATGTATTATTATTATTAAAAAATATTAGTATTAATGGACAAACCTTTGAGCTCTAAATATAAACTTACTCTGTGCTCTTTACGATGTTGTGATTCATTTTGACCTCTTCGCCATTCTTGTTCCAGTGGGCGTTTGGTATTCTCATTTGGGAGTTGGTAACGTTAGGGCAGACCCCATATGCTGATCTGGACCCATTTGAGATGGCCTCCTATCTCAAGAGTGGATACAGAATGCCACAACCACAGAACTGTCCCGATGAATTGTAAGTATGGCCCCGGGAAAATCAATCTCTGCCATCTTCACTTCTTTCTTTTTCACAAATCAGTTGAAATCAAAAATTAGACTTGTTCATTCAAATGTTAAATAGGTCCTTTCCGAATAGGCCATTTGCAAGTTAGATTTGAATAATGTCTGGTACAATGATTTGCCGAGTCCAGGTTACTGCTTAGTTACTGACAGTTGCTATGTCGATTGGTTCGGTGCAAGCTTTTGTGTAGCAACCTCCAGATGAGCAGGCCCTAGTACCATTGTTCCACACACATTAATTAAGAATTGTGTTTGGGTGTTCGCCGTCTCTTACATAACTTTGCAAAAGCTTGCCCCGAATCATGTGACATAGCAACTGTCTCTATAGTCTGAGGAACTCAAATTTATTTGGGGGTGAACAAAGAAAAATTAGCCAGAGCAGAATTTGAACCATCCACCTCCATCCACCTACCAACTGAGCTATCTAGCCCTATGTTGGCGGTCTCCCTATTCTGTCGATATCTTTTTTCGGGGGTGCCAGTCAGAAGCCATACAACCGTTAACTGCCGTGTAGCCAGGGATCACACCCAAGTTGATGATGCAATCTGGGAAGTGGCAGCCACGGGATCACCTTAAGGGGATGTGACTTTTTATCTCAAATGTCAAGTAATAAACCACAAGAGAAACCGACTGGCTAGAATTCAAATTTAAACAGGAGCTTGTGATTAAGCGAGTCAATGTACCAGACAGTATTCAAATCTAACATGCAAATGGCTTAGTGCCTCAAAGCAGATATGCACAGATAACTACACAGAGCATTGTCTGAGTTCTATATCTATGGTTGAGTACTGAACTCGTCTTTATTCTGTGTCACCATTTAAGGTTTTCATTGATGGCTTGTTGCTGGGCGTTGCTTCCCACGGACCGACCCAAGTTCACGCAGCTTTGTGCAGCTCTGACGGACTTCCACAGAGCGCTCGGAATCTACATCTAAATCATCTCAAAGGTCAAGGAGTATGTCAAAGGTCGATACTCAGTAGCTGGGGTTGAGGGTCATATACTTAAATATATGAGTCACAGATTGGGATGGTAGGCTGCAGGGGTTTCAGAGTTTGAACATCAGGGGCCAATTTCATAATGCTGTTTATCGGCTTGCAAGCAAACTTATGCACTTACCGTAGCTGCAAAATGTTCATAAGCAAAAGTGTATTCCATAGAATAATGATCAAGAATGCATGAATCGTTTCTTAGATTCCAAAGTTTTGTTTTCCAACCATACTCCATCTAAGGGAATCATCTCTTAAAAATAAAATTTTACGGTCATGAATTTTTTGGAGTATTTACAAATCTACGACCCTACCTTTAAGAAGGGGGTCTCTCAGATCATATGAGCTCAGATGAAACCAATATTTTTTGTAGAAGGGGGGAAAGTTGTCTCAACTTATTTTAGCTACACAGGGTTTTTGTTGGGAGGTGTCGTGATTTTTCCCAAGAACGCTTGATCGCTGCGTCAATTACGTACATTAGACGGAAAAATTCATTGTATTCTCGGTTGATATTTAGCCTTATTTTTTCCGTAATATGCAAGTGACTATTGTACGGGATACAATTAGCGACCCGTAAAAATTTGTGTAAATTTAGTTATTAATGAGAGCAGTTAGACATTCAAAACAGATGGTAATTCCTTTGTATTGTTATGCACAAAACTTATCAACATTTTGTATATTTTGGTGTGGTTTTTTTTTTTTTCATGTTTTTTTATTTTTTTTTTATTTTTTTTTTTTTTATGCCTTTATTATTTCAATTTTACTCAGGGTAAAAGCGTAGATTCAACAAATCAAAAGTGAAATCCCAAATGATTAGGTCGTTTGATCCAAATTTATATATTTTGATTGGGGTGGGCGGGGGCGGGAATGCTAAAGTCACTGGCTTCAGACCTGAGGACAAGTGTAAATTCTGAGCCCTGCTGTACTTGAAATGGCAGGTAATTGGAAGCGAAAACTAAATTTACCTCGTAAGTGTTCCAGTTCCTTCATAATATTATTAATAATAATAAGAATGAAACAAATATTTTATATAACGCCAAAAAATCAAAAGCTCTAGGGCACTTTACAAAATTAATCACCAGAATCAATAAACATATAACAAATTTTGCCTCATAAGTGTTCCAATTCCTTCATAATATTATTAATAATAATAAGAATGAAACAAAATTTATATAACGCCAAAAAATCAAAAGCTCTAAGGCACTTTACAAAATGAATCACCAGAATCAATAAACATATAACAAATTTTGCCTCATAAGTGTTCCAATTCCTTCATAATATTGTTAATAATAATAAGAATGATACAAAATTTATATAGCGCCAAAAAATCAAAAGCTCTAAGGCACTTTACAAAATGAATCACCAGAATCCATAAACATTGAGGCTGTCTGAGTAACCATATTGAATATTATGAAATCTAAATTTATTTTGATATTTATGCATCACATGATAAACCAACTGTTGCCGCAACCCATTAGAAATGATGCATATCTGTGTAGCAGTCACCGTATGCCATAGAGTTATATATAAGAACTAGAGGGCGCACTGGCACTACTGCGTGCACAAACGCGCAAGGGGACCGCAAGGAGACACGAGCGCCATTTAATAGAGGGCAAAATTGAGTACGAAGTATACGATGTGCGTATGGTAAATGCACGCATCACGCGCTCGGTGTTCGTGTTGTTGTTTTGCGTACAGTAAAGTAGTGGTAGTGGTTTTTAAAACATGGCCGCACCACCCGCGCGACGAGTCACGTAACTTGGCCAGTGCGCCCTCTAGTTCTTCTATATAACTCTATGCCGTACGCCCAGATGTAGTCTTGGTGCAAGACAGTCTTGTGGAGTTAATAAAACCATAGGGCCTACATACACTTGGCCCGAACATCTGACGTCACACTTTGAGGCGCGTGAATAACCTTTGACCTCGCAGCCCATTGCGGTCTTGCGGTTAAGGTCAGGGGACCAGTCTAGCAGTGACCATCATTTTGTTTAATAGACCAGAGCCTGTCCTACAGGGGACCAGTCTAACATACACTCAACACTACACGCGTCGCGATTATTTCCGCCGATAGAGGGCGTCCTCTGGAAGCCGCGAAACCCGTCAGCAAGAACCTTTTGTTGAATATGCAATAGAGGTCACATTTGATTAAGTCACGTGAGACTAGAGGAAATCGCCAAGACATTGTTTTTGAGTGTGATGTGTGGTGGTGATCTGGAAGTTTCCCAACAGCGCCCCCGCTATTGTTCGATAGTAATATGCGCGCGCTAAATGGCGATAGTTGCGTGATAATGAACAACAATGTCTTGCACCGAGACTAGCCCAGGCGTGACTATTGTTTTGTAATCAACTTCGGTTTTCAGTAGAAACGTCCGGGAAACAAAACAAAATGAAGCAACAATTTTGTTTTGGTTTGGAGAAATGTAGATGCTATGTTAACATGGGAACCATTGGAAAAGGTCAGTTCAGGACATGACCTTTACTTTGACCTTGTCGATTGAGTGGAAGTAGGTCAAACCCTTGCGGCTGTTTTGTGGCCGCTATGAGCATTTCGGTACAAGCCGCTTGCAGCGGCTATGGTTCTCTAAAGGGAAATATACTTTATCCCTTCCAAAGATGTAGTGCTTGAGTATACTATGCAGTGATATTTTTTGTAGTTTTTAACGTCATAAAAAGTAGTTCAGTTTGAGAGAAGAAACGGACAGCAGCTTAGTTCTGATTTGCAAAGTTGAAGATGTACTTCTTCGGCGGATTGTAGTAATGGCTGTATCTATGCAAAGTTTACAGTTCGCTTCAGAAAAAACACAAAACTTTTTTTTTTTTTTTTTAATGATTATTATAGATTACTCAGCGCTGTAATGAATTTATTTGTATCGTCCCCGTGGTAGGTACATGTATCACATAATTTTTAATACCACATTGTTATTTTCTACATTGTATAAAAACCCTATTACAGCATTATTGTACATAATTTTGTGTAAATACCTATGTTATTAGTATATATGTAATGCTAAGCATGGTTGTACATACAGACTTCAATTTCAGTACTTATTCCCTGTGATATGACAAGTGTTGTGTATATTTCATGGATAGAATAGCAGAATTGTATTCAGTTTTTTCAAGTAGGCTAGTGTTAACCGAACTCTTCTTTTTTGGATAAACTTCAGTAGTAACTTTTTTAGCCAGTTTTTGGGGGAAGCGACTGATTTAAATTATGTGAATTCGCAAAGGGGCTTTCTTGGCCAAACTGAGGTTTGGTAGGGTGGGGGAGGGAGGGGGTTGAGCCTGGTAGGTCATGACCTTGGTGCCCTTTAAAAAGCTTACATAGGCTTTGATATTTCCAATGGAGGTGCCCTTTGCCAAATGAAAACGGCCTTTCAGCTTCAAGACCAGGGCCCAATTTCATAGAGCTGCTTACAAATTCAATGCTTAGCAAAAATTTGCAGTATACCAGTCAGAAATGATGCATGTGACATGGTACCAACCTTGGCCCAATTTCATAGAGCTGCTTAAGCACAAAAAGTAGCCGAGCACAACCAAATTATGCTTTCCAGAAGAAGGTTATCGGCCAAACTACCATGTCACATGTACCACTTTTTGACTGACTGGTATCCTGCTGATTTCTGCTTAGCAGAAAATTGTTAAGCAATATTTTCTGCTTAAGCAGCTCTGTGAAATTGGGCCCTGGCCTATTAGCCTTTTTGAAATATGGTGGACACTATAGGAGTGCACTGTTTGGTTTGGGTGTATACAGACAAATTTACCCAAACCTAATCATGTCATAGTATTGTGTCCACCATATCTCAAAATGGCTTATACCCTTGCTTTGACTGAGCTGGCCCTCTATGGTCCATTGTGAGACTTTATAACGATGTTATGCAGACAGCTGCCATTAGAAGACAATACATGAGTGTCGACAAAGTAGCTTTCTTTCCCTTACCCAGAATAGTAAGAAGTTTGTTCACGTTTTCATTTTTTTTTTCCTGAAAAGTTTCCGTTTGTTGAGAAACTTGAATTTGTAGTATTTTTTTCCAACTTCATTTAATTTTCCTGGAAGCTATTGCCAGTTTGGGGTCTGAAAGGTGTCAACTACAAATGGAAAACCGCCCTCTTTTGACCAATGTAAGCATTGAGTTGAAGTTAACGCTTCCTCTACATGTTCATGTATCAACTATGGCGTACACAAGAAATATTGTATTTCTAACCAACATGTACATTAAGGCCTGGAGAAGTCCCAAAGTGTTCTTTGCTCGTTAATATTGTTGAGATTCACAAATAATAACAACGAAGTCACACACTTCAATTGCTTAGCAAAGATATGTTACCAACCTAAATGCCGTGTTGAAGTATATCACTTGTTACTGGTCCCACCGTGATTCTCGCTCCGCGATATTCTCTAAGCAGCTTTTGGCTCAAGAGCCCAATTTCGTGAAGCTATTAAGCAAAGAATTCTGCTTAGCAAATGTCTTTGCTAAATTAAAATGTGAGATAGGTACCAGTCGCAACAACATAAACTTAATGACATTTTGGTTGGTAAGCTATTTCTGGTAAGCAAGTTTTTTTCTGAGCTTAGCAGATTTCTGTGCTTACAGGCTTTCATGAAATTTGTCTCCGATTAGAACAGTACTTAAATAATTTATTACTTTTTTCCTTGAATGGAGTTTATCCTTGTATTTATCAACCCAAATGTGTATTGTATAATTTGAAAAGTGTGCATGCAACATTAAACAGTGTGTGCTACATGTACCAGTGCATCTTCTGTGTTGATTCTTACGATCGCTGTATAAAAGGACGAAAGGAAACGGAGTTGTTCGGTTAAAAATCGTCTGCAGTCGGCGTGTTCCATGCAGATAGGTTTTATTTACATCTTAGACTAATGAAATTATACATTATCAAGTACTCAAGAACATGGGCCCAATTTCATAGAGCTGCTTAAGCACAAAAAGTAGCTAAGCACAACAAAATTTGGCCTACCAGAGTAAGGTTACCAGCCAAACTACCACGTCACGTGTACAATTTGTGACTGGTGTCTTGCTCATTTCTGCTAAGCAGACACTTGTTAGCAGTATTTTCTGCTCAAGCAGCTCTTGGAAAGTGGGCCCTGGGCCTTTCATGGCTGCTTGTCACAGGTGCTCAGACAACAAAATATGCTACCGAGATTGGCAGCGCAAAAACCATTCCTTAAATTTGGTCGACTGGATTGACTCACCAGCCTTAGAGACGAATGCTAGCATATATTTCTACACCATGAAATGCCCGTCTTATCACTGACGGTCGTAAATAAATAAATCCACTCACAAGGGGCCCTTAACTGATAATCAGTGTTATTACTGTTCTTGGATACAGGGGATCTGACACACACAGCTGCTAATGTTGGAATAGGGGGTTTATGGCCCTATTGGACGCCATGGCATCTGTTTGGGTTCGTCTGGATCAGAGCTGTGTATTGAGAGAGTTGTGACACCTTGTGATAAGAAGCCATTTTTGGGGCTCTCAAAAAATGCATGTGCGCACATAGGGTGCCGGACTAGACTGTCGGACTAGACTGTCGGACTAGACTGCACAATGGGTTGTGCTGCATTTGGACCCAAAAAGGTGTCCAGCAACCACGTGACCAAAGAAAACTGGTCCCTCCATTAGGGCCCAATTCCATGGCACTGCTTGCCACAGAGTTCTGCGCTTACGGCCCGTTTTAAGCCCCCTGAGCAACTCTGAAGCACCAACCTGTAAAAAAAAAAACCCTCTTTTTTCTTTTTAGTAGCCCAGCGGTTCACTGGCCTAATGCCAATTAAATTGCCTTAGTAGGCTGTATCCCAATTAGTGGCCACGAAGTATAGGATGTCCTTAGAAACGCCCTTAGCAACGATCATAGCCGTAGCCGTAGCAATAGCTGCCTAGTCGGTGGTCGATACAGTATAATGAGAAAACTGAAATGTGAATGAATTTTCCTGGTGGAGATTGATTGGAACTGGTTGCCTGTAAATTGCCTTGTGTGACTCGGCCTTTATGGATCAGTAGAAGTTTTTGTTGATGTGCTCCAAGGCCAAATTTCACAGCACTGCTTAGCGTGGAACTCGGCGCTGACTGCCTGAAGAATCATGCCAATGATACAGGGCACTGTAAGCGCAGAATTCTGTGGTAAGCAGAACTATTAAATTGTGCTTAGCTGGCTAGTTTGTTACTTCCCACAGCAGCATGTGAACAACTCTTTGTAAGATGGCTTCAAAATCCACTCCCATAAAAATTGACAAGGGTATAAACAAAACTTGAGAATTGAGTTTCTATACCGAAATAACACTCTTAAATTGTTATATTCATTTGCTTTTTATTTACCATGTTCTATCTAGTATTTATAAAGAAAATGTAACAGTCTTTTGTTTACTGTGTAGAATAATAAAAACAAACAACGCTAGTGTCAGTTAAATTTTTTTTTGAAAATTTTACAGCCCATCAAAATACGACTTCTTTGATCATTTTTCGGGAAGGTATGGAATCGAGGGTTACACAGTAACCCCCGGAAAAAGGGAGATTTCAAGCATGAAATCAAGTACCATCTGTCCCTCCTTGTCAGGTAAAACAATGCGTAGTAGGGTAGGTGCATGTCGCTGCACGTTACACAATGGATTGTCCGGGTGTATTTACACGTCTGCGAGTCAAATGACTGCCAAAAACGACGCCAAATGACTGCCAAAAAGGAGGCTCTGAAGTTGTTCCGAGCGTTTGTAAACGTCAACCATAAGCCAGTTCGGGAAAGCTTGGCGTCTGACGTGAAAATGGTTAATAGTATAGAAATAAACTTATAGCCATCATCTGTGATAACCTACATTGCTTTAACAAATACTATCTTCTTATTATGCAAATCAACCATTTACCATTGTTTAAGGGTCTATTTAATAATTATAGACGGCACAGCCTGGTTACAAATTTAATACCAAACTCTATTAAGGTCCCCTGTTCTGTTGTAAAACATTCATTCTTGTTTAAATAACCGATACATCATGCAGATATTAACTATTTTTGTGTGAATATTTCTTTATACAGTTTTTCGCTATTCTGAAATATACATGATCAATATACAAGCATTTTTTAAATTCTTATCTACATTTATACACACACACGCTTCTATGTACACTTTGCACAAACCCCTAAAATAGTAATTACCATAAACAATCCAGTAGCTCATGATTTCGCGTAGACACATCGCAGCAGCTTATATCATTGACTCCTCATCTAACTGCAAAGAATTATTTTTTTATCAGCAGGGCCCAAATTCACGGCGCTGCATACCGCGGTATTCTCCACTTACGCGCTTATGGCCCCTTAGAATCCCATGCGACTGCGTTAATTCAATAAGTAGGAAATTTTGTATTACTTTTATTATGCTCTAAAATATCATCTTCAAGGTAATAATAGAGTGTGTAAAATTGACTTGAACACAAGCTCACTGTTGTCTGGTTGTGTGAGAATGTGTGCTTCACGCTTGAGCGGTCAAACAGTGGGCACCAGTATTTTCAAGTTTGTTGACTTTTGTAGCCCCCAAACTTTGCACAAATTTTGAGTTTAAGCGAGGAAGTTTTACTCGACTTGACCAATGAACAAACAGTTTTGATGACTGTAGGTATCAAACAGTCATTGACATCAACTGTCTGTTACATATTACTCAATAGTTTGGGTAGACTTTGGTGGACCTAGTTGAACACCGAGCTTCATGATTGCTTGTCTCGATTAGGTGATGACAATCGGATTCAATCAGAAAAAAAAGAGATGCATCAAATTAATTGTATTCCTGAACTTGCCAAAAATAACTGACAACTTTTCAGTTGCTTTTCGGAACTAATCTGCAGACATTAACACCTTCTTGACCAAAAAGAGTCACCCTGAACATTCCAGGGCATTGCCTGGCAGGCAAGATACTGAACCGCTTACATGAGAAATCTTTTGTTTATCTATTTATTAATTCTGGTTGTGAAGCCAAGGATTCTCCGAAAACTGAACTTAATCACCATTACTAGCCAAGAACCGAGAACTAGCCAAGAACCCCCATGGAGAGAAGACAAGGAAGGAAGTTTCAGTTTTATAGATGTGGGAGGGAAAACCTCCAGAGAAATATTGGGGAAGAAACCCGTCGCAATCAGGTAGGGACTGAAAACCCAATCCCACGTAGTGCCCCCCGGCGGGATCCACACCGGGGTCCTAGAGGGGGAAGGCGAGGAAAGATACCACTACGCCAACCCGACAACCCTAAACATATCTTTACATTTCCTATCATAATAACCACATAAACATTGTAAAAAATAAAAGCTGAACAGAGTTTCCAGATGTGCCCCCCTTTTCTACATATAAAAAGTTGACAACAATTGTACGGTGAAATCTCCACAAATGAAAGATTTTAATTTCTTCTATTGACCCCCTTGTGCCTATGTCACACTATCTTCTGTCTGCCACGCTCCTCATTTTGCGAGTCAAATTAAAACGCAAATGTTAAGCGTGTTAACGGCACGTGTCCAAAGGTACGCACTACACCGTTTAACCCTCCTACTGTCACTGACTCTTGGCAACAGTTTCCAGTGAGTCGACCAACCATTTGAAACCATTCGACTGCCAAGGTTGTGTACGGTGGCACAACTGTGCACAGAACTAACTGTGTACTGTGTACATGCATTCCCTCATGGTATCATATTTCAGGCTGGCATAGTTTATCTATCATTCAAAACCACTTGAATGGTATTGAATGGTCAGACAGCAAGAGGGTTAACACATCGACTTCCAAAATGTCCCAACCAAGATTGGTGTAATGATGACATCAGGTGAATTGGGTCAACAGATCTGTGTACAACTTGTGCCTGCAGGAAGTCCAGTTTCTGTAGTTCATTTTTTTCAATTAAATATGACATATTTAAGCCTACAAAGGTTATGCAATTACTCATCATATATTACAAATGGAAACAAAGTAATGTACAGACTCTAAGTGAGAAAATCATCTGATTTTACTGCTTTGCAAAGATAGCGTTCATCATGTTTGACAGTTTTCAGGATTCTCCCCAGGATTTTTTTCAAAATGGTTGGGGCATTCTTGAACCAAATTTTTGAAGCTTGGCCTGAGCACGCTGAATTGAAACGAGGTCCTTGGAATTGTTTTTATCTTCGGTTTTTAAAAAGCCCAACTGTGCAGTCTGGGGCATTGTAAATGGTTTTAATCTTGATGATGATTGTGAATTTGATATGAAATAACCCCCCTCCCCTAAAAAAACATGTATGTATATAATCCCTACTAGTTTTATATGTATATATATATAAAACTAGTAGGAGAGATGGCCTTAGCTTTTGATCCAAACCGGACCTTCTTCAGAGGCAACATATATATACATACATATATGGCGTGTCGTGGCCAAGCGGATAACAGCACCGGACTCGAGCTCTGGTGTTTCTGTTCAGCAGAGTGTGGATTCGAGTCCCGGTCGTGACACTTGTGTCTTTAAGCAAGACACTTAACCATTATTGCTGCGTCCTTCGGATGGGACGTAAAGCCCTAGGTCCCTTGTGTTGTGTAATGCACGTAAAAGAACCCAAGTGCACTTATTGAAAAGAGAAGGGGTTCGCCGCGGTGTTCCTGGTTTGATTGGCAGCATATTGCGCCACAGCACCTTGTAAACCATTACATGGTGCTATGTAAAGGAATAGGTCTTATACTTCAAAAACGTAGCTCCACAATACCTTGCAGGAAGATACTGAATGTTGAAGCGCCTTGAGTGTCACTGAGTGGACAGATATGCGCTCCATATAAGAAGTCATTATTATTATTATTATTATCTATATTTATTCAATTTGTTTGCGCATTGGTCACAATTTGCACGCATCGGGCCGATTCGCAAGCTTGCGCATAGAGAGAACCCTGATTTTATATCTCAAACATAAAGAGCGATACTGACTAGAGCGCCAACTCTTCGAAGCCCTCTGGGTGCAGACTTCGCTCGGCTCCAGCGGCCTATCCAGGACCGCTGGGATGGGCTGATCAGCTTGCACAGATTCTTGTTCAGGAAGTACGTCATGCATGCAGTGTGCTTGCAGTGTGAGTGTGATGCATGATGGGACTGAGCATGGGACTGAGCATTAACGTTAACGATACGTTTGCCCATCCAGCGCCTTTGGTTTTAAGGCAAGGCGCTGGGGACGAGCGAAGGTGCAGACATGGCCGATGCTCGAGTATAATTTAAACTTAGATAAAAATACTGCACAGTTTTCTGCTGTTTTCTCAGCGAGTAGACACTGTATTCAGCTGAAACTTTCACAGGCGACTTTTATTGTATGATTCTTGATAATTGTGCCTGTAAATCAGCTTTACGTTGACAAAAACCAATCTATGCCACACAACAGCTGTTCGTATACAAAACATGGATGCGCCCAAAGGGCTTCCAAAACACACAAGTTAGCACTCTACTCAGTATAAAGCTCTATAATTCAGAAACCCCTTTTGCGTTAATTATACAGCGCTTAATCAACATAGGTTACCCTAGGCTACCCAAAAGAAAACAAAATGGGATGGACACAAAAACTGTTATCATCTTAGATGATTTCACGGAACACGAGGACGAACATATACCTACTTAGTCACACCCCTCTTTTTTCAGAAGTGGATGATGCTTACTGTCATAGGTGCGTGTCACCCATTGCAAACGCAAAGACCGATCCACTCGACGAGACGGGGGTGGTCAGGCCAGACGTTGAGTTGTCCAGATTTCTTTGAGGGGGCTGGCATCATCGGAGCTTAGACTGCATAGACTGGTGGTGAATGCACAATATTTATTTGACGTTAAAACCTTGGGAGTTTTTATAGATGGAAAAGGGGGGTGGGGGCGGTTCAGAATGCGGAAATTTAAAAGCGAGTTGTTTTACACTTCTTTTCACATCAACAGACAAGAAAGTACTCATTTGATGAGCCACCTTACTATGCCAGTGTGGCAAAACTCTACCATGTGGCGTGTGTGCACAGCAAAAATTAGCGTTTGTGAAGTACTTTGACATGTAACCATTTTGCCATAAACGTACGTCACAAAAAGTAATTTTCCCATACACTTGTCCTGAGGTGTTGAGAAGCTGCATCCCACAGCCAACACAATGGGGGGGGGGCAGAGCCAAGCATTTTCAGGGTTATATTTCAATGACAAACACAAACTTGTAACCAAATAAATGTGTACTCTGTTTTAGCGACCAATGGTAGACAATCAGGGACACTTGGTGGTGGCAGCAGTCGAACCGAGTCAATCCATTGTTCTCGCAAACATGCGCATGTTCAAGAACCGCAAGAGAAAATGGCCTGGTATGTCTGCTGCCAACATCTTCCAACTAACCAGGGCCCAATTTAAAAACGCTGCTCTGCACAAAGTGGTGCTTAGCATTTCTTTTTTCTTCTACGCAAAAAACTAGCAGGGAGCCAGTCACAAGGGATATACATTACATGGCATTTTGGCTGGTAAGATTTTTCAGCAGGATTCGCCCGTGCTTAGCACGAAAATTAGGCCCAGGTTGAAATATACCCACAGGAATGAGAAACATGACCTGCCTTTGGTTGCTGCTGTTGTGTGACGGTGAGCACAATAACTGTCTCTTTGGTGGTGTAGCATCACTATCACTATCATCTGCACACAATCAACCAAATGTATAACGTCAGAAAAGCATACATGAAGTATTATTTGTTATCCCACAAGTGTGAGTGGAATATGAAAAAAAATACAGCAATTCTGCATCCAATTTGAAACTAGGACGATTCATTAACAACAATAGTCCATGCCCAGCACCCATAACCTATCACCCATTGAACACCACAAGTTCAACATCTACCCTAATGCAGCCCCATTTTCTCTTGCAGTTTACCACCCAGCTCTCCCTTCCGCCCGGCCCTTCCCCCACTTCCACCCAGCCTTCCTCCTCTTCCAACCTAGTCCTTCTTCTCTACCACCCATCACCCATCTACCATACCAAGCCTTCCCTCTACCACCGTCTTCCCCTTCCACCCAGCCTTCCCCTCTACCACCCAGTCCTCTCCTCTACCACCAGTTCCTCCCCCTCCACCACCATCCCCCCTCTCACCACCCAGTCCATCCCCTCTAATCCCAGCCCTAATTCACACCCACTCCCACCCCCCCACCCCCCTCCCCCTCTCCCCATCCCTCTCCTACAACCCAGTCCTCCCTCTCTACCACCAAACCCTCCATATACCCCATCGGTTAGCCGAGGTACTTACACTTTCTCTTGAGGTTGAGCAAGCTGGGCTTGAGTACGGGGCTCATGCTGCGCACTCTTGACGTCTGTCTGGTGGGGCTCGGGATGGGGCTCGGGGTCAGGGAGTTGTTTCGCATTGAAATTTGCATCGATGGGGAGAAGCATTGCTGAGGATAAGACAGAAAATTCTCATCAATTTATATTCGAGAAAGACTCTGCTAGGGTCGAAAACGTCAGGCCACTAACTCAATTTTTGCATTTATACTACAGGTCCTTTTGGTTGGTAAGCAGTTTGCAACAGCTAATTCTATTTTTCCCCATTTATATTAGTCTCCAGAAATTGAAGTCGTTCGGAATCCACTAGAGGCCCCACAAAACTGAAAGTTTTATTATTGATAAACCAAAGGCTAACAGACTGTAAAACCAGCCATTCAGACCACCCCAATTACGGTTTATAAAAAAAGCCAGATACATTCGGTCCGATGAATAACTTAGCTACTATACTAAAGAGCTGGAGCATTTGTTCTTTAAAACTTATTGATAGACTCACAAAGTTTTTGAACTTAGTAAGTTTTATTTATAACAAACCACCGACTGGGTAAATTTCTAAACAATTTGGGTTTGAAATTGACTAGAGCGGGGTTTGAACCAACGACCTCTGGATTAACGAGCTGGCGCTCTACCAACTTAGCTATCCAGCCCTAATGATGGCAGTCTCCCATATCTCAAGCCCATTCTCATTCCACTTTACCTTCCCGGGGGTTCTCTCCCTATTTGGAGACGGGGTTGAAGGGACTGGAAGAGATGAAGTGAAGATTCTTAGAGGTTCGGAGAATGAAGCAGACTTCTCGTCGGATCTTAAAGCTTTGATGCTTTCGCCCTGCAAGGAAAAGCAAAAACATAAACATAACAAATATAACGACATCTCAAATTTGTGTGTATTCTGTTTTAAAGATCAACTTGAACGAAATCACTTAAACTAATTTGATAATTTTGTTGAAATTTGATCGGAAAAGCAAGCCCCCCCCTCCCTCTTCGATTTTGAACTCGTGTTTTGAACTAGCACCCTGCATGGTTCCCAGCAAAGACCCATAAAAATGAAAAGTAAAATCAACACTGAAGTACCAGTGCCTAAGAAAACCAGTGTAAAACCAGTCTGTGTTGTGATGTAAAATACGTCACAACACGGACACGGACTGGATGAGGGTTGTTTATCATCATTGCTATGCCCTTTATATTGTCTTGTTTGGATCGAGTCCGTAGTGTGACGTCACAGTGCTGGTTTGATTCCTAGGCGCTTAGGGGGCTTTCCATGAAACTCAGCATCTTTGCCCAGCATAGCACTGATCAAAATGTTTTTTTTTCACATTATGAAACCATTTTTATTAAATTTTACTCAATTATATATAAACATTACACACTCGTTTACCTTTCTATAACAAAAGAACAATAATGTCAATTTTGTTCAAGTTGATCTTTAAAGTTACAATATTTTTGTATACATCATTGGTTTTTAAAAAGATAACATCCATTTACGTCCTCTAGTTTCCGATAAACCAACAACGCAACTAACCGTGAAAATCGTTTTAACTTTCTGGGAGAGAAAAACAAAGAAAGGGATAATAATAATAATAATAATAATAATAATAATAATAACTAGTTCTTGTATAGCGCATTTCACAGCAACGTATCAACGCACTTTACATTAGTGCCCTGGTCATTGGGCCAATAGCATTCCTGCAATCTTTCACAGCGTATACAGCCCGAGCTGCCGAGCCGCTCCAAAGTCTTTTTCATACACAGTATCAACCTCTACCCTCGCAGGTACCCATTTATACTCCTGGGTGAAGAGAAGCAATTATGGTAAAGCATCTTGCTCAAGGACACAAGTGTCATGACCAGGATTCGAACCCACACCCTGATGACTCGACCACCTGAACTTGAATCCGATACTCTAAACCACTCGGAAATGACACCCTACGATAATGTACACACTCATACGTCAGCATGGTGACAATGTGACAATGTATTACTCACCAGACTCATTTCATCACAAGAGTGGCTGATCTGGAACGCAGACTGCACCTCCCTTTGGGCAGAGAACACAAACAAATAATAAACAAAGTTTATCATTATGAAACAAAATCATCAAAGCTATTTCGCTTGGATATGGAACTCTATTGCTGAGTATGTTTTTCATTTAGCAAAATGATATCAAACTTTTGTTTAGAGTTCACTTGCATTCACTAAACTCAAAAAGTGACATTTGTTTGTTCAAGTTAAAATATATTTACTAAATATAAACGCCTATATATTGAACTTATTCTCAATTGGGAACATAATCCCAAATGGGAACTTATTCCCAAATGGGAACTTATTCCCAAATGGGAGGTAATTCACGAACAGAAACACTCATATTTAGTGTGATGTCACTCGCAAGTACTCTGCCCAACTAGGATTCCCAATCTGCCTGAAGCATTAAACAATGATTGATATGCAAACATCACTTCCTGTGTATATCGATATATAAATAATTCCAGCCCAACTTGGGCACGGCGGCAATCTGGCATTCTACCTCTCATGTTAATTAGTAGCATGTCTTCAGCTTGGGGCGGGGGGGGGGGGGGGGCAGGCGGCTTGGACAAGGAAGGAAAAGGGCAGAAGGAAGGATGTAATCGTATTTCATTTTTAGAATGCATTTCTCATTAAGATAAGACCTGTGGCATTCTGTGGCATTTAAAGCACAGGTGTGATTTTGCACAAATGCAAAATCCTGAACTTTAAAATTATGCACGGCTGGGGGGGGGGGGGGGGGGGGGTCCTTTTTGTCTAGAGTTTGAAAGCCCCCTCAACGCCCCGCTTGTTATGTTTCAGAGGTGTTCTTGGCAATTTTGAAAGCAAATCCAGATCTGTAAAAAAGAAAATCCTGAAATCCTGTTCGGAGTGTGTCAGAGTTCTAATTAGGTCGGTCGAGTTTTCGGTTAAGTATTCCTAAAACTAGCCCGGCAACATTGTCCTGTAAAAACTGCTGTCTGCTAGTAAACACCACTTCTCAACTTGCCCTGTGGGCTACTAAGAACTGTCCAACCTACTTGTTTATGGTCATATTTCTTCCTTTTCAAACGTGAATAATAAATTTTACAAATGTTGTAATACATTTTTGAGTGAGTACATGTAATGATCGCTACCAATAATACATCAGAAAGATTAAGTTTTGACCATACAAACTTCCTGGTGGCAAGTAGAGTGCACAGTTTACTAGCCCGGTGGGCAACTTCACAAAAAGCTTAATCACAAGGCCCCGACTATAAATTATGATCACACCTTTCATGCTCAGCTTCTCTGCTGCGGACATCCAGACTCTCCTCTTGCTGGATTTGTCTAATGCGAGACGGTACCCGAACTGGTGTAGTCACCTATAGAGTCAAGTCCAAATAGCATAAACCATTAGTTTTAATGGTAAACAGAGTAAAAAAACACAAGATATTAAGACAGCTCTAGCTCCCTCTACATTTTGAGGGTCTGACCCTTGCCCGACGCGCAGCGTACTTACACGGGCCTATCCTGTCCCCCATTTTGGGAGTCAAAATGCACATGAAGAAACTGACTCCAAAATGGTGGAAATGGTAGATGTGCATTTTTGCCGTTCTGCGTCTGCAAGGGGTCCTTACCGGCCGGAAAAAAGACCTCTTCTAGGGAACTTACGCAGTGTGTCGTACGTAGCCAAGCGATGAAGCGCTAGGAACTCGAGCTTTGGTGTTTCTGACCAGCAGAGTGTGGGTTTGAGTCCCGCTCTTGACACTTGGTGTCCTGGGGTAAGACACTTGACCGTTACAGCCATGTCCCTCAGATGGGACGTGAAGCCATAGGTCCAATGTGTTGTGTAACCCGAGTAACAGAACCTGGTTAACTCGTCATCAAAGGTATTGTACACTTTTGGTAACAGCTCAAAATCAGTGTCCACATTTTGTGTGATTAAACATATGCATGAACAAACAAACCTGTGAAAGTTTGAGCTCAATTGGTCATCGAGGTCACAAGAAAATAGTGAAAAGAGCTCTTATGTGTTTTCTGTTTTTTCAAATTATCGCGCGCGATAATTACTATTGTTTTACTCGTTTCTCAGAAACGATAGCATTTTAGGCAGAAATATTTTAAGGAACCCTTTCTACCATTACTTACTTTAAATCATGTAAGTTATGTGTGAATCTGTGAACATTGTGTTTTTCGATCTTACCAATAGTGTACAGGACCTTTAAGAGAGGTTTGTCACTGTGTTTCTGGCAGTGGCTACAGATTGCGCTACAGCACCTTGTAAACCCGTACAAGGTGCTACAGAAACAATTAACATGGGTCTCAAATTAATAACTCTGCATACCAGTTTTGAAAACAATGAGTGAATATCACTGCCATAAGCGCCCATCTGTGGTAGATACCAGGGCCTATTTCATAGAGCTGCTTAAGCAGATAATACTGCTTAACAATTTTCTGCTAAGCAGAGATCAGCAGGATACCAGTCACAAATTGTACATGTGACATGGTAGTTTGACTGGTAACCTTATTCTGGTGAGCATAATTTTGTTTTGCTTAGGTACTTTTTGTGCTTAAAGCAGCACTATGAAACTGGGCCCAGTGCTTTACAAGTGTTCATCATTAATGTTTGTGGG
This sequence comes from Pycnopodia helianthoides, assembly GCA_032158295.1. NCBI lineage: Eukaryota > Metazoa > Echinodermata > Asteroidea > Forcipulatida > Asteriidae > Pycnopodia > Pycnopodia helianthoides. Next base: position 13,238,955 of record CM063259.1, read on the forward strand.
TTGTGGGACAAACAGAGAACATGCAGCAGAACGAGAACAGGGATTCCCCAAGAACTTCAAGCATCCCTTCAATGCACTCGGGGCTGTGATCCATTAACCCGAAACCCCTAACTTTTGTTCTATTTATCAAAACTGAGCAACCTAAACACCATGTCCCTGGGCTTGATCCATTAAAGGAACATTATAGAATTGGTAAGAAAAAAACTTGTAAAATATACTTCTGATCACAGATTTACATAAAACTTACACGGTCTAATGATGATGATAGTAGAAAACATCGCTTGAAATATTTCTATCTGAAATGCCATATTTGATGAGAAATGAGTAAACTAATTTTCCGATTGGAGTTTATCGCTCAGTGAGCGTTTTATTCATTTGTTGAATCTATATGATTTCATGCAAATGTGTAATCGGTTTTTCACTATTTTCTTGTGACCCAGATGGCCGATCGATCTCAAACTTCTACAGGTTTGTCAGTTTATGTATATGGTGGATAAAATAAAGTGCTTACACTGCCAGCAACTGTTTTGTTAGCAAAACCAATTCTGTAATGTTCCTTTAACAGTTGCCAGCTTCCACAAAGTAAAAACAGAGTTGTAGTCGAGACCACAAAGTCCGAGACTGAGACCGGTCTCGAAACCTACAGCACTGGTAAAGAGAGGGATTGTGGTGTACATGTACTCACATTGGCTGACTTGGCATTACCGGACATGTTGGCACTGAATCGGCGAACTCTCTGCCTCTCTCGGATCGGCTGAAATACTGGGGATTCATCGCTGCAGAAAACAATATTAGAACAACTTTCAAATCAAATCAATCTGCTTGTGGAGAAAATATCAACACTGCACATACCCTTACAAACAATTACAGGAACCTCCTTCGCTTTGCCATTGAGCAACCTACTGATTGACACTTCAATATCACAGGCACAGTTACGAATGATTGATAAACTATACCAATCAGCATTTCAATATCAACTGATGAAAGAATCAACACAGCCCACTGTCTAGTGATTAAGAAACCTGCTCCAGAATGTGGGTTCGAATCCGACCCGTGGTGTCTGTGGTTATTTTCCCACCGGACTCAGAAAGCACCGAGTGTACAATGATAATCATACATCAATGTAGGCCAGAACTAAACTACATTGTTCTTTAATGTCCCCCATGCCACGATTATATCCAGCTATATCCAGGGCCAAGTGGTTACGAGCACCGGACTCAAGCTCTGGTCTGATCAGCAGAGTGTGGGTTCGAATCCCAATCGTGGCACTTGTGTCCTTGAGCAAACTTTACCGTAATTGATTTGTCCTTCGGATGGGACATTAAGCCTATGTTCCGTGTACTAGGATTGCACGTAAAAGAACCCAAAACACTCATCATGGAAGTGCATGGGTTAACCCTGGTGTTTCTGGTTCACATTGCAAGCACCCTTGTTTACAGGTACGTTTCCTCCGGCCTGCGAGCTACAGTGATTAAGTTCACTAATGAGGCAACCTTGGTTTCATTACTGGAAATATATAATAATAATAACAACGTTTTATTACTGGAAATATATAATAATAATAACGATTTGTTAAATTGCACTAGTGCGTACCTCATGTTAGGGCCGTCAAACATGGGGGCGCTGTTCGATCGTCGCAGTATGCCAGTCTCTCTGTTTTCGTCCATCCTACTGTCTTCTCCGTTCGGTGACATGACTCGTTCTATCTCCATCAGGCCATCCTCCTCCGGAGAGCTCTGGCTACAAATGGAATCCTTGTCTCCCATTGTTATTGTCTCTGTCTTGTGTTCTGAGTTTGTGACGTCCATCAATGACTCGGAATTGTGAGTCAGATGCTTAATGTGTCGGTGATTTTTGAAGCCGGTAAATAATGTCTGAAATTGCAGAAAATTATCCGAAGTTAGATTGTGCTAACGTTTCAAATAGACGTTTGTAAGAGGCCTAGAAAACTGGTAATTGGTTGATGTGAAATTATACGTAGTGACATAGATTAACAGTAATTCATGATTATAGATCTATCTCTTTTTTATTATCAGAGTACATTATTACATGCCAAGTCCTGCTATCCGCAAGATTTGTGATAATCAATGATTGAACATTGTTTATTTACACTGCCCACATGAACTAGCCACAATTGCACGCTCTGTTGGCAAAGGACACACTGTAATTATTATAAAGATTTCTAACTTATGAATATGATATCAGTTGGGATCGCCAGCAGAAGTAGAGAGCCTAGAGAAGTGCCAGTGACTTTCTCTTTTTGCAAAACCGACACCACCAATTAAATAATGACCCCCAAAATGATATTTTCTTGTTATAATAGAAAATCCCTTTTTTCTATCATAATAAGGGAAAAAGTGGCTTTCAGATACAAACTTTTCCCCCCAGTATATTTCAACCCAAGGCAATCAAGTTAAACTCCAACTCCAATTTCTCGACTTTGATTTCATGCCGGTCGAGGGCACAAGTTTTGTACACACGTCCATTCTCCGCCGTGCTACTCGTTGCTGAATCGACCATCACACAGTCACACATTCAAGAGAAGAAGAAAAAACAATACAAACGTCATAATTACCGTATCCGCAACAAAAATCTCACCGATGTCCACTCGTGCTTGTACAATTGTTGAGGAAAATGACCCGGAAACTTCAGGGACAAGATGACTGAAAAAGAATGCGAGATTTTGGAAGCGATGCCCCCATCTTCCCAATCTCAACTTTTCATGGATTTGTTGATGTCAGAGAACCCCCAAAGTGGTGTTGCTCATGCGCCAACCACAGACAACAAACGTCAAAGAAAGAACTTCTATGATTGGTTCGTGTATAAAGTGGGATGGGGATTTTTTTCCCCCCTTGCAGTCTCCTCCACAAAATAGACGATTTCGTACCGTTTTTATCGAATTAATCCGAAGAGAGGCTAATTATATTACTATACATGACAACAGCAACTTTGACATGAAATTATATTGAGTTATTCCATCGAAACAATAGTATTTAAATTGAGAGAAAACACAGGGCAGCGCAGACGGTCCTCACGAAAAGTTTTTGTAGAAATGTCAAATGAGGGCGCTAGACAGATTTCTTGACCAGCATTTTTTAGGCAGGAGTGCTGGTACAGCCCGGAGCCAACTAGCCGCAGGTTGTAACAAACTGGTTGCAGGCAGCTTTAAAACTAAAACTACCCACCCCACTCCGACAGGTTTTTGAACAAATTAATCTTGAAAAAGTAAAGCATAGAGCTTAGGGATAATTAGTTTAAACATTAAAGAAAACAAACTGACATAATGCTTCTTTTAAATAGTCAGAAATCAAGTTTTGTTTATTGACACTTGCTCATTTTCTGAAACCTCTGAAAAGAAAAGGATGACAAAATTGATACAAAATACCAGCTTTTGGGACAAGTTAGTCTTTTTTCCAGTCAATAAGGGGGGTAGTCTTTTTATTCACTGGTCAGATGAGAGTTGTCATAGAAAACAATCATCACATAAAAATATTAAATAATTCCATAACTTCCATAACTCCAATGTTAAATAATTCAATTTTACTACATGATTGAAGATTTTATCGAAGCAGTAACATTTAATTTTGTGGGAGAGTTCACAATTTTTGTAAAGTTTCTGTGTGCAACTTGCACACCTGCAAAAGACCATCCAGACTTTTAAAAAATAATTATTAACATTGTTTAGAACAGGAAGTTTACAATCTGTCATTGAGGAATGATTTCCTCTCCTAAAAAAAAAGTAAACTTCTTGTTACAAATTTCAAATAAAAAAAAAAGAAGTAAAATAAAGGAAACTGTAATAGCACCATTCATTTTGTTGATAATAGTTAACATGCATGTTTTAATTAATTCCTCTCAGAATACATAATTTGAAGAAATAGTACATAATTTGTGTTCATGACATATCGTGGCCGAGCGGTCAAGCCCACCGGACTCAAGTTCTGGTGTCCGAGCCAAAGGGGTTTGGGTTCAATCCCGATCAGGACAACTGTGTCCTCGAGCAAGACACTTTACTATAATGGCTCCTCATCGCCCAGTGGTAAAAAAGTACCTGTGAGGGCAGATCACCCAGTGGTAAATGGGTACCTGCGAGGGCAGATCACCCAGTGGCAAATGGGTACCTGCGAGGGCAGATCAGCCAGTGGCAAATGGGTACCTGCGAGGGCAGATCAGCCAGTGGCAAATGGGTACCTGCGAGGGCAGATCACCCAGTGGCAAACGGGCACCTGTGAGAGCAGATCACCCAGTGGCAAATGGGTACCTGTGAGGGCAGAGATATGGTTCTTTTGATTGATAAAACCAAATGCGCAACTAACTTGTGAGACAAATGTCCCAACACTAGCTCTCACTCACGCGATCACTGCATCGGCGCAACACTGCAGTAGAACAGTCAGTCCGCCCCAGTAAACATGAAACCTGGACATATATGCGCATCCAATCGTGAATTTTGACACGTTGTCCGAGATCTGTGTACTGAGCTTCTATTTCTAGCATTTGTGCGGCATGCTGTTTGAGGAGAATTGTTTTACCGCGAAAACAATGACAAAATATGCATCATTCATGTTTTGTCATGAATTTTGTGCTCATTCATAGCAAGGTTATTTCAATTGCCACGATTGGAATAAGCAACTGTAATTTCCGGGGTCTCCAAGTACTATTTCCTAAATTTTGAAAGTACATGTATTTCAGAGGTAAATATTTCTCTGGAGGAGTGGTACTCCCTTGACTTTTATAGTCATTGAGCTTACAGATTGAAACTGATCAGCTATATCGTTTTCTCCATAATATTCTTTAAAATACCTAAAACTTTAAAAATTCATAAAATTGTTAAATAAAAATTATGCTACAAAAATCAAATTGTTGGGTAAAAATAAACTGGCAAGTAACTAGTTAAAAAGTAATTTTGTGTTGAACTAAGGAAAATTTGTCAAAAGCAGGATTTGAACCTGCAACCTCATAAATTAACGTGCCGCCGCTCCACCAACTGAGCCATCTATCCCTAATGTCTGCGGTCTCCCCATTTTTGTCATTATCTTTGTCCGGGGGGCGCCAGTCAGACGCCAATTTATAAACATGGTAAACCTGGTTCAAGTATATGAGCGTGTTATCTTGACCTTATGAGCAAGATTTTTCTGGGTCAGAAAAACACCTTTTTAGTTAACTTGTGAATCCTTGCGTCAGTGCAAAAACGTTGTATCTCAGTTTGCAAAAAACATTTTATCTCGGTTTTGCAAAAACATTGTACATGTATCTAGAATTTGCAAAAAACGTTGCATCTCGCACAAAAATGCTCCGCGCAAAAATGTCGTATCTCGGCACATACCTGCTTCTTGTGTACATCCTGGCTGTTTATAAGTGAGAAACAATGTATTCACAATTTTAAACATGCATAAAATGCTAGTGCTTTTTTTAAGGAGACTTGACGTTTTTTGCACTGACGTGACGGATTGATATCTCTATTTGAGTTTATCAGACTAAAACTACTGTTGCTACAGTTGAATGGTTTTTCGAACAAAGATGGTACAGCGCCGCAAGATGGGCATCTGGAGCTCTATCTATTATTAGAACATGAAGTATGGCGTGGCCGCCATTTCAGTAAGCGAATGTTTTGTTATAGCATTAATAGCATTTCTCATTGTCTGCACTGGTCTGCAGACCCCTTGCATTGGCAGCCATCATTGATGAAACATGCACACTATCAATGGCTGTGAGTTGTGCGCAGCGCGTACATGCGTGCACGTTTCCATTGTTTTTCATCAAAGATGGTGGTCAATGACGTCAATGTGCGATCCATCTATTGTTGCATCAAAAGAGTTGTTTACTAAAATGGCGCCCAGTGGTTTTCAAATGGTTGGCCAACTCGCTGGAAATATTACAAAAGAGCAGGGTGATTTTACATGTTATTAAACCCATACTGTTAGATACAAATATTTTTGGTTCTGGAAAGTTCATTAGGTATTTACAGTGGTTGAATTTGACACATTTCTTTACAAAATTAGTTATTGTACAATGTTCATGTACCAATGGAATACACATCCCCCTTCAAACGCATAACATTGCCACAAGAGTTGTTGATAAATTACCAAATTATTTTAATTTTACTTTGCATGATGATATTTTTTAAATCATAAACATCAAGAGTGATTCCACACTCACATGGGCCCAAATTTCATAGAGCTGCTGAATAAATCTCAAACAATTGCCTGCTAAGCAGAAATGAGCAGGACACCAGTTACAAATTGTACCGTATGTGATATGGTAGTTTGGCTGGTAACCTTATTTAATTATTCTGGTAAGCATAGTTTTGTTGTGTTTAGCTACTTTTTGTGCTTAGGCAGCTCTCTGAAATTAGGCCCTGGTCTTTGAAGCTCTTTGGTTTCCCTTGGGGCTGTTTGAAAACTTTGTTATTCCAAATTCGACTCAAATTCCATTCTGGGTTTTAACCCTCCTACTGTATAACCATTCAATATCGTCAACTGTAGTTTTAAAGGAACATTACAGAATTGGTTTTTGCTAATAAAACAGTTGCTGGTAGTGTAAGCACTTCATGTAATCCACCATATACATAAACTGACAAACCTGTAGAAGTTTAAGATCGATCGACCATCTGGGTCACGAGAAAATAGTGAAAAACCGATCACACATTTGCATGAAATCATATAGATTCAACAACATGAATAAAACGCTCACTGAGCGATAAACTCCAATCGGAAAATTAGTTTATTCATTTCTCATCAAATATGGCATTTCAGACAGAAATATTTCAAGGGATGTTTTCTACTATCATCATCATTAGACCGTGTAAGTTTTATGTAAATCTGTGATCAAAAAGTATAGTTTACAAGTTTTTTTCTTACCAATTCTGTAATGTTCCTTTAAATGACATAAACCATTCCTACGAAATGATGTGATGAATGCACAGTACACACATCTACATACATGTACACAGTTAGTTCTTGGGACAGCTGTGCCACCATATATAGCCTGTGCAGTTCAATACTTTCAAATAGTTGGTCAACTCGCTGGAAAATGATACCAACAGTAGGAGGGTTAAGAAACTAATATTGAGGGCGAGGCCTTCTTGGGCCAAATACACTAAATATTTTGATTTGGGCAATTCACAAAAAATGCAGTGCCCCATCAAGAGTTTGTTTCAAATGAGTGATTTTTTCTCCCTGCTGAGTCAAATCCCAGGAAAGTCCTGGAGGGAGGGGTTTAAATCCCCGAGACCACCCCATACTTGTTTCACACTTGATAGAGTGTCGTGGCCGAGCGGATAAGAGCACCGAATTCAAGCTCTGGTGTTTCTGTTCAGCAGAGTGTGGGTTCGAATCCCGGTCGTGACACCTGTGTCCCTGAGCAAGACACTTTACTATAATTGCTTCTCTCACCCAGGGGTAAATGGGTACCTGTGAGGGCAGAGACGGTTCTTGTGATTGATTTAGCTTAGTGTGCTACATATTTGGCAGCACAGGCTGTATACTCCCCAGGGAGCTGAGATGGTTTAAGGAATGAAATGGCCCAGTGATCAGGGTACTAATGTTGGAAACGCTTTGAGACATGGTGTATAAAGCGCTATATAAAAACCGAACATTATTATTATTATGGATGACATTTCCCTGGGCAAAGATGACCACACAGTAAGCTACGCTTAACCACAGGGTTGTCTCGCTGAACCCCAGCTTTAGACTGGTCCCCCATGTCTTTATCCGCAAGGATAAAAACAGACACCGGTCTTACAGGCCCAACTATTTCATTGGATACAATGATTTCATAGTATAAGCGTGCAGTGACGTAAGCTTTCCATATCTGTGTTATGTAATTTGTCAGCTTGCACTTGTGCACAGCAACAATCATGGGTAGACACATTTTTCGTGTCCATGTTATGAACAACACTTTGAAAACCAGTGATGTAACAGTTATTTTAATATTTTTTGTAAATTAATTAACCAGCGGTGTGTGAATGAAGAGTAGAAAGTACTTGAGTTTGTCGAATACAAGATCTGCAAAGAGTTATTCAATATTTATGTGTCGTTCATTTGGTGTCTTTGTAACAAAAAGTGTACCCATGATTGTGGCTGTGCACACTTTCGATCGTCTGCATGCAGCCGGTGCATAATGTTTGTACATAGAATCTCCGCGTGAAATGAATTCAAGGTCAAAGGTACATCTGGCAACACCTGGTCAGGCAGGTATCACGAGACCTTGAAGTGTGACATCAGACGTTCAGGCTACCCCAGCTTTACCCCCGTGGTTATCTTCAAAAAAAATGAAACTCGCCAGAGCAAACTCTTGGTGGCGCTCTGTTTTAACGTGAATCCCCTGTTTTATGTTTTCTTAGACAAGTGTAAAGTGTAGGATCAATAATAAATAAAAAGAAGTTTTTATCTAGGCGGAAATTTTACCACTGACATTGATACCAGCGATTTTTTAAGCACACATTTCAGACTTAAGGGAATTGAAGACTCTCAGGGGACCCTAGGTGGCAGCAGACTTATCGCGTCAATCTTTTGTTCTCGGCAAATGTGCAAAGCTCAGAGTCAGAGCTTCATAAACAATGGAAAAAACTACCCGATTATATTTGCTGCAAAGATGGCGGGCCATACTCTCCCATTACGGGGAGTCAAACTATATTACAGAGTTCATACTTGGGGGATTTCTTCTTGTTTGACCTCCATGGTAATGAGAATGGCATTTTCTTCTTTATCTGTGGCTGAGGTTTGAGATGTAGTTCCTTCAGTCTCTTCTGACATCAGCGCGTCGGTGGGCACCATCGTGCAGTCGTCTGTCTCTACAGTAACCGTGTCTTGAGGCTTGCATTGTTTTTCTGCGATAAGTAACACGGAAAAAAGTTTTTTGAAAAATTTTCTGATGGGGAGTATTAAAGACACTTGACACCTTTTGTAATTGTCAAAGACCAATCTTCTCACTTGGTGTATCTCAACATATGCACAAAATAACAAACCTGCGAAAATTTGAACTCAATTGGTCGTCGAAGTCGCGAGATAATAATGGAAGAAAAAAACACCCTTGTCACACGAAGTTGTGTGCTTTCAGATGCTTGATTTCGAGACCTCACGCGTGAGGTCTCAAAATCAATTCAAATATTTTACTGAGAAATTACTTCTTTCTCAAAAACTACGTTACTTCAGAGGGAGCCGTTTCTCACAATGTTTTACACTATCAACAGCTCTCCATTGCTCGTTACCAAGTAAGTTTTTATGCTTACAATTATTTTGAGTAACTACCAATAGTGTCCAGTGCCTTTAAAAAATGTGGGATCTAGAATCCCTACATATTACCAATCATAGAGTGTAGTTCTGAAACATGGTGTGAATCAAACAGGGTGTTTGGGTGACATTTGTACAACACCCTGATAAGAATTTTGACGGACTACGCTATCTTTCATTGTCACGTGTACCCCCAAACCCGTGACATCATGTTTACACAAGAGCCACAGATCCTGGAATCTTTGCAGGTACAATGTGCACAAAGTTCAATGGAGGAAAAAATATCATTTTACTTTACAGAAGTTGCACTGTCTGATATTTGATATGAAGACAGGGGTCACATCTAAAAATTAGTTTAGCAGTAAATTAAAAAAAAAAAAAAAAATTTTGGCGATTATGTATGACCAGTGCAGTGCATGTATCTTGCCTGCCAGGAAATGCCCCGGAGAGTACATAAGTCGTGTTTAGGCGATCCAGACCAGAAACAAGTTTAAGCTGCAAAAATCCAAGACAATTTCTGAGAGCAATGTGAAAATGGGTCTTTAATCAGAAGCCTTCATTTTATTTTCAAGTAAGGGATCTTAGTCTTTATAATCTCACCAACATTAATGGAGTGTTTTCCATTGACATTTTCCGTTAGTTTATAGAATCTGCCAACTTAAAACCAAGCCTAACCAAGCCAACAACTCGGTTACAAATAAGCCTAATAAGTATTGAAAGTCGGCAATGTGGATGCCCTACATTTGAATTGACAGCACAATTGACAGTTCCTTGTTCTGTACCTAAAATCTTCTGTCTAAATCACAAGTATTATTATGGTTTCTTTCTTTGCACACTTTGCACAGTAATCTGTCCAGTATAATTTGGGGCTTTGGGGCTCTGCTGAGACGATTGAAATGTCAGCAGTTGTAATGTCATACCTGGTAGTGGGTTGTTCTCATCCAAAGAAAGACTCAAATCTCTAGTGGGGACTTCATCTTGATTTCTCCCTTCACCTTCCTCGGTGTGTACCTTCTCCATATGAGAAGTCACCTCCCCCGTTTTGATCGGCTCCTTGCTGATCTTGCACTGAGCTGCGGTCGGCTTCTTACCGACATGCTTCTCCATGATGTGACGCTTCAAGAACTTATAATGCACGGTGCAGTAGCGGCAGACCGTGCACCGGAAGAGCTGCCGCGTTTCAATGTGAACGCGGCGGTGGTTTCGGAGCTGAGCCTTCGAGTGGTACACCTTCCCGCACAGATCGCACTTTCGGACTCGTTTGCGTCTCATTCCCTGCCGCAGTTCAGCGTTCATGTAGGCAAGAATCTCGGCACTCTGTTTGGATTTGAGTTGCTTGGCCGAGTGGTCGAGAGTAAACTGAGGTGCACGGGGTTGGACGTATGGCGACGAGATAGGATTGCTGGACGAGCCTACTACCGATGTGCTAGCTACCGGACTGGACTCGGCATTGGATGGAGAACACGGCCTCTTGTGGCTGGGAAAGGGTCCACGCCTACTTGACTCTTTCACAACGTACCTTTGCTCCAAGACTTGGTCGTGCAAGCCTGGACTGACACTCACAGTGCTTGGTTCGAGGACTGAGTTTCTACTGTTATTCAACTCGGAGAGCTCCATTTCATCGTCCATATCTACTGTTACCACTTGCTGTACATTAGTGGCGAGACTGGTTTGCTTTCCATCAGGGAATCTCCGACCTGGACTCTCCTGGGAACAGTTTTGTTTCTTCCTCCCGAAGTTGTCATCGTTTTCCCGCTTCCCTTCAAATCTGCTACCACTGGACCCACATCCGGGTTGTCCCCGGCAACCGAACTGCCTCTCTTCTTTCTCGTATGGTAGATTAATTTCGCAAACATCGCATTCTTCTAGGTGGGACTGCAACAGCTTCCTGGCCGCGCAGCACATGAGTTTGCTCAGATCAACTTGCACTGTTAAGGATCCTCTGCCGTATCTCCTCGGGGACGTCTGTCTAGAACCTTCCTGGACAAAATTCTGATCGTTTTCTGAATGAACCACGGGACTACGCTTTCTATCTTGGAAATCTTTACTAGTTGGGGCGGACACGATACGTTCTTTCACTGTTGGACCCTTGTGGTAGTTTTGAAAGTTTACTTGTCGCCGGTTTTCGGAAGATTGTGGTCCCACGATTTTTCTATTTAAAACATTGGAAATGATCGGTCTTTTGGCCGTTTGTTTGACTGAAGCGGAACCTGCCAATTCAGGGCTTTTGATGGTCTTTTCTTTCGATATTCTCATCGGAGATGAATTCATGATGGGAAACTGATTCCGGCGGAAGATTCTCGTTTGTGAGGTTGCGATGTGTGTCTGTTGGGGTAAAACGTCTGGCGTCCGGACTTTACGGCTCGTCTCTGGGGTGTATACATTATCTGGGCTTTCTCTGGGGTATGAAAAGGGGCCAGTGTCTCCGACAGATCCACTGCTTCTTGCACTTGGAGTAAACTCCTGCTGTTTGTTTGAGACGATGGAAGAAGGAGTCCGGAAACTTTTCTGTCTCCCTTCGAGAACGTCCTCCAGATCTTCCTCACTCTGAATTATCTTCAGGCCGCTGTTTATTGTCTCTAACGGATGGAAACTGCCGACACTTGAAGACGCAATAGTGGAATTACCTGAATTTTTATTTTGTAGTATCATTGGGCCATCTAAAATATTCTTCAGGGTTGTATGGCTGGAGCCTTTTCCCTGTTTTCTTTTCATAGCTCCAGTTATTGGTTCTTTATACACGGTCGGCTGGATTGGTGCTTCAGCTTTCTTCGTTGAGATTGCAATTTGGGATGAAGCTTGGTGGAGTTGCTGGGCTCCATTGTTCATGGCTCCGCTTTGCGTCTGTTGTGGGATAATCTCACTATTTGAATTGAACTGAGGGTCTATTACGCTGGTTTGGGATATTTTAGTATTGATGGTAGTTGCAACATTTCCACTCGCGAATATGAACCTACTTCCATCGGCATAATGTCTTGTTGAGAATTCGGTTGCAGAAGTGGGATTGGTAACTGGTGTAACGTCGACAATATCAGGTTGCTGGCTACTGCTACTGCTGGCACTGTCACACGAGAAGACTTGAGTTATGTGCGGACTGGGAGGGAGCTCCGATGTGGGATATTGACTCTGATCTCTTCCGATCACCTTCACCGACTCGCCGTCGACGAACACCACGTCTTGCACGTTGCCGTAGACATTCTCAACGATCGGCAATCCATCATCTATGGTGGGTTGAAGCCCGATGGGGTATGCATTATGCAAAGTGGCACTGGCCTCGACAGGATCAGACTTGTGGACTGTTGTGATGTGGCGGAAGAGATTTTGTTTCCTCGCCGAGGCGTACGAGCACGTTCCACACTTGTAGGGTTTCTCTCCAGTGTGTATACGCATGTGGATGGATAAGTTTGTCGCCGAGGGACAAGTGAAACTGCAGTACCTACACTGAAATGGTCGGCGCCGAATTTTAGGGAAAATTCTGTTGTTCATCTTCAGTGACCGGTGGAGACTTCTATGAAGTAAGGATTTGCTGAGATCTGGGGATGGCTGGGTGATGTCGCTGCTACTCGCGCTGAAAGAATTATTATCCATGTGCTCAGTGGCTGGGTAGTGTGGATGCGATGGAAACTGCTTCAAATCAATGTGTTCTTTTTGTTCACCGTATTTAGTGGTTGGATGGGAGAATACATCGATGTGGCCATCGTGATCTGGATCATGCTGCATCTTGAGTTGGTTGAGGGCTCTACGACTTTCCGTGTCTCGTATCACTCATAACTGCGATGCGTTCATCTCAGCGAATGTCTACTTCACCGTTATTTTGCCTGTCAGGAAATGCCATGGAATAAGGTCACGTTGATGGAGTTGGTACAGTCAAACTTCTCATGTGTTCTAAAGTAGAAGAAAATATGAAATTATGTAATAAAATTATCATTGGATAATACCTAAATGCTGCTACATAAACACCAATACATCAGGAATAATTAAGAACATAGGATAGCTCAGATGTAACCCAGTCTTGGTGAGTCTGTACTAACTTAAACAATAAAATAAATAATTAACTAGTTCTTATATAGCGCATTTTACAACAACGTATCAATGCGCTTTACATTAGTGCCCTGGTCATTGGGCCAAAAGCATTCCTGTAATCTTTCTCAGCTCCCTGGGGAGTATACAGCCCCGAGCTGCCGTTGCGCTCCGAAGGCTTTCTCAAACACAATACCTCCACCCTCGCAGGTACCCATTTATACCCGTGGGTGAAGAGAAGCAATTATAGTAAAGCATCTTGCTCAAGAACACAAGTGTCACGAATGGGATTCAAACCCAAACCCAATGACTTTAACCAACAGAACTTGAAAACGTGTGGTTTCGCATGATGAATAAAGCCAATAACAATTGTAAAGCTAACTTTGGAACAACAACTTCAGAATCAGATAGTGATGAACATATATTGAATGTGTCCATGTATGAAACACTGACTTACCAAACATGACTGAAGTTGCAAAAGAACAAATTTGAAAAATATTTTTCATTTTCACATTTTACACCCAACAGCGCCCTCAGTATACATTGAATATGATTGATAATGGCATTATTGCTATGTTTTTTTGTAAGAGAGGCAGATTTCCCGGCTCCAAGCAACGTAAATTACTTGTTTTACTCATCAAAGATGGACAATATCGAAAGGAAAAAGAGCATTGTTACCTCAAAACACACATCAGTTTGTATCTCGCGTTAACAGTTAAAAATAAAAGGGGAAAATAAGGCAGTTTTACGAACCAAAATGTCGCCACTTTCTGAAGTACTTCGATTCCAAGCGATGAGAGCTTTCTGTGACCTTTGAACTTTCAACCAGGGTCGTATCAGTACAGGCGATTTTGTAGCATAAAATCTCCATAGAGCGAGCCCAATGGTTGCTTACTTCATACTTCGCAAACGGCAAGGACGGTTCTTTTTTGGGCTACTTTTAGTTGATCCAGTCTAGTCTAGTCAATTATACGCGGTACCAATAATGCACACTAAAGTCACCGGCACTCTGCTCCGAAGGTGTGACAAGTTTTACTCTTGCATTTTTAGCTGGAAGAGCAGAAGGATTTGCATCATGCCACCGGTAGCAACCAAGACGTTTGATTACTTGGTGTTAGGGGGAGGGTCAGGAGGAATTGCCAGTGCAAGGCGAGCTGCAGAATTTGGTGTTTCGGTCGGCTTGATAGAGTCAGGACGATTGGGCGGCACGTGTGTAAGTCAAAGTCTAAAAAGTCAATGTAAACATTAGTTACAAAGATTATGATGAAACTAAAATAGCGAGTGATAAAAACTTGCGAAGGTTTCACGCTTCCAATAAGATTTTATGGAATGTATTTAACTGAACGATTTAGGCGAAAAACACTCTCTGATTCTGAGCATTGGTTTTTTATGTTTGTCTTGAATGATAAGTATCTATAGTATTGATTAAAAGTTTTAAAACAATTTAATCAAATTATTTTTTTCAATAATTAAACTCTTAAAAAAGTGTGTTAGGGCGCGCCTACTGTAGCCATGGATGGGGGTTTAGTGATATTAATTTTTTACAATTTTAGTTTGCTATTCTTTTAGTCTATTGTTTTATTTTGAGTTTAATCAAATTAAACTCTAATAAAACTGCCTTTTAAAGTTTTAGTTTTACTGAATGCATGGTTAGTGTTGTTTATTTTTTTTTTTATTAATTATTTTTTTTGCTATTTTTTTAGTATTTCGTTTTATTCTGTGTAAAATTTTGCTATAGTTTGGCCTATTTTTATTGGGAAAACTGATGATTCCAATCTCTGCGCTGAAAGTTTTTGTAAAGTAGCCCACCGGGCTAGTAAACTGCGCTTTTTACTTTCCCCTAGGAATTTTTAGTTGCCCCCCAACATGTTTCAGAAATTGACACATTTACAAAAAGTATTATTCACATCTGAAAAGGGCAAAATGTGAGCATTTTAAACAAAGTAGGTTGCACAGTTTTTTTGTAACCCACAGGGCAAGTTGAGAAGTGGTTGTTTTTTTAATACAGGTCCGTAGAAGTTTTTACTAGACAATGTATGCCGTGCTTGTCTTAAGGGTGAGCCCTGGACACTTTTTTTGGTTGTAATGACTGAAAAAATGGCAGATTCTGCTTCTTCTTTTTTATCAGGGATGTATGTACTTTGCATGGATTGCTGAGCAATGATCATGATTGTCAAAGCAATAATTATCATTTGCTACAGCAAAGAAAAAAATGAAAGTCAACAGACAATGTACATGTCAGAATGTTCTCGGTACTCTCGCTGAGGAAGAGTGAGCTACTATTACAAGCACTGATTGTTTCCTGTTTCATACTGCACGGAAGGTGTAAAGCGGAAGAAAAAGTTGCAAATGTTCCAATCAGTGAAACAGGCCTGTATGCTTCAAAGGGAAAGGGCACCAAGGCATTCTCTCCTCGGTAAAGGTCACCCTATGAGGAAATTGTAAATTTCTATGGGAGCATTTCAAGGGCACCAAGGCAATCGCCTCCGTTGCCTTCGTGAAGTATCAGGCCTGAGTGAAAGGTCGGGGATTATAAAGCTCATACCAGCAGTACTAATTAATCTTCCATAGAATTTAGACATGGATGCTGAAATCAGATTTGCTGAAATACTATTGAAGTCAAGAAGTAAATCCCCTCACCCCTCCTCCTTCCGATCACTGTTGTTTATTTTGATTGCAACAATCAAAACAAGAAAGTAAAAAATTGTGTGAATGTGTTTAAACAAGTCGGTTTGATGGTGTTTTTATTTTTTAAAAACTAGTACAGAGTCAGAATAAATTTACTTGAAAAGTCATGAATGATTTATAATATTAATCCTTGAAAACCTAAATATTGAAATGTATTAGATTTGATTTTTGTTGCATAGTATCTTGCCATAAAAGAATGTGCTAACTGTACAAGTAACTTGATTAAAAGCTCCCTTTTGTTTACTCTCTGAGAGCTGAAAATGCTGGATTGCAAGTCATTGTTGGATGAGTTTGCAGTTTTTTTCTAACAAAACAGGTCATACCTTCCCACAGCATGTGAATAGTGAGACCTTAGTCAATGGCTCATTTACGATGTACATGTAGATCACCTTGAGTTCACTGTTGGTATTGTGTCCTTGTAGAATGGACCACATCCCAGAAGAGTTTAATTAGGTTACTGCAGTAACCATTAACCCTCTTGCTGTATGACCATTCAATACCATTCACTGTTGTTTTGAATGATAGATAAACTATGCCAGCCTGCAATATGATACCATGAGGGAATGCAGTGTACACAGTACACAGTTAGTTCTGTGCACAGTTGTGCCACCGTACACAACCTTGGCAGTCGAATGGTTTCAAATGGTTGGTCAACTCACTGGAAAATGTTGCCAAGAGTCACTGACAGTAGAGTTGTCAAGTCTGATTTTTGGCATATTTGACCCTGAAATTTTAGATTTAAATTTTAAAAACGTTGAATAGCTATTTCTTCATTGTTCAACCCGGAGTTGCAATTTTTGTTCAATTTGCGTTCCTCCCTCGGGCCGGAAATCCATGATGTGCCCGTTGTGCATAATGCGCAATGCGTAAAAATGAGAAATACACGCCACATAATTCCATGTGTCCATACTGCGTTATCCCAAAATGATGTGCATTGCTGGGCGTGTTTTTTTGTTTTTTTTCATTTTAAAGGATTGCGCACTACGTGTTACGCACAATGCATGACTGGCACTGTGGCAGTGACATGGATTTAAGAGTTATAGGCCCAGTTATAAATGTACCTGTTGTACTAGAGTACATGTAATTAATATTTGCTGGTCTATGATCATGCGATTCGCAGCTTACAAGGTTACAGTAGTTACACCTGCTTGTTTTTTTCTTCCTTTTATTCTACCTGTAGCACTTTAGTAGATTTCATTGGGGAGAGCCTTGGATATTCCTGTCGAAGGAACAGGAAAAGCTGTTCGCTGTTTCCTCGGTGACCTTAAATTGTTTAGTGGTTAATGTGTACATCTGTCAGTTCAGTGAAAAATATTCCCTGACCTTTTTACATGTAATTGTAAGTTGTACGTGTTTACATAGTTGGAGCACGATGGGCTTGCGTTCGGTCCAGTTATGTTTGTTGTTCGTGTACGAACACACACACACACACACTCATGCATACAAGCCTACCTGCCAGTAAGCAATGAAGTGGAACTGTACAGTATGGTATAAGTTGTGCAGTCATTTTGTCCTTGATTGTATAAAGTTAAGCTTCACTGCAAATGAATACGAACCAGTTAAGGGTGTACATTGGAGGGACTAACTACCAGCCATTCAATGTTGATTGAGTAAAACGGGAACAACATGTGGGTAGTCAAGTCCCTTGAAATCAATTATTTTCTTAAATAAAAAAAATACATTTGTTTCTAATTTGCTTTCTGGCTGCACATCAACAATCCCTCTTTTACCTGTACCGTACTTTTGTAGATGTCTGCGATGAGACTGGTCAGGGCTCAATTTATTTAAATTTATTATTTTTGTTTTTTTATATATATATATTTTTTTTAGGGGGGGGGGTCACAAGACTGCAGGGCTTGTAGCCTAAAATTGTTCGACCAGAATTTGTTTTTAGACCATTTAACCAAAATGAGAAAAAGTATGCTATACACAGCTTGTGGTATAAACTGTTTTGATCTGAACGCATTG
The DNA here is from genome assembly GCA_032158295.1 of Pycnopodia helianthoides. Taxonomy (NCBI): domain Eukaryota; kingdom Metazoa; phylum Echinodermata; class Asteroidea; order Forcipulatida; family Asteriidae; genus Pycnopodia; species Pycnopodia helianthoides. Next base: position 13,256,861 of record CM063259.1, read on the forward strand.
GTACAAATTATGGGTAAGCATGCTTTGATGCTCAACGGAATTCAAAGATATTTATTAGACTCAAGTAAACATTTGAATGTTTTTTTTAATTTTTTTAGTTTTGTTAAAGATATTAAACAGCGAAGTATTGTTGTTCGATTGGAAACTCATGACCGCCGGACTTGTGCGGTAGTAAGTTTCAGGTATGATGCGTTGTTCTTGAAAGGGTGAGGGCACCAAGGCGTTTTCTCCTTGGTAAAGGGCACCTCTAGTATGAGGAAATTTTCAAGTGGCACCAACGTAATGACCAGGGGCAACGATGGCAATTGCCTCCATTGCCTCCATGAAGCATCAGGGCTGAGGTGTATAGTGGCCGGATGCTAAAATCACTGGCCTCTGGCCTGCAGTCCAGCATTAATTTTGAGACCTGCAGGTCAAAATAAGCTTTTTATCTTATCGACCTAAGTGTACAAGTAATAAAAGCAAGATACATATTCAAAAATTCAAATCCCCAAAATACCAGTGATTTTCTTGTTTTGTTATTTCCAGGTGAATGTAGGATGTGTCCCCAAGAAGGTGATGTTTAACACTGCTATGCATTCTGAGTTCATTCATGATCAACCTGATTATGGATACGATGTGCAGAAGAAGGCTTTCTCGTGGAGGTAAGTACAGACACATTGATGGCATAATATTCTTTCCACTTTAATCTGATTTCTGATTTCTCTTTTCCCTCAGAAGTACCCGGGAAATTGTTATTAAATTGCTTGAAATGTCTATCAAAAAATTTGTACCCTGTGTATGTACTGGTTGGCTCTTTTTCTCAATAAAAATTCTCCTGCTTTTTTTCAAGGGCCACACATATCATGTCTGGTACCCCTGCCATGCTCAAAGGTTCTATTGATCACCTCGCCTTGTTTACAAAGATAGTGACTTCGCACTGAAAAAAAAGTGACATTTCACATTCCAGGGCATTTTGTGGCAGGCAAGATACACAGGTCTCAATTTGGCAGAGCGCCTAAGATTCATTTTAAAATTGTATTGTGACGTCACACTTTGCTTAGCAATTAAGATTAATACAAATTAATGGCTATAAAAACTTGCTTGGTAAGAAGCATTGGAGCAGCTGATAATAACATTTTGAGAAACAATTCCCTTTCAAAGGAATGTGATTTTAGAGAGAGGGATTCAAAAACATTTTAATCTGAGAAACAATTCTGCATGAAACGTGTCTCAGATTGTGTATTCCAATTACGGATTATTCTTCCTGCGTGGACATAACCGCCCCAGATTTTTCGGCAATATATCAAAAATGCTACCACTTTTATGACATGAAATTTTCACAGGTTAGTCTTATTGTACATTATCTACATGTATATAGGATTAAAACAATCAAACGCGCGTTCCAAAAACTAAAGGTATACTTTGCCTTTAAACATTCAATGATTAGATTAGATAACTATATCAGAAGTTGATGAAAGTCAAACAGTGCAGTTTCTATAGAATGCAGAATGTTTTGTTTAATTCCATAGAGCTGTGTACAAATTTGTGCTTAGTAAAGATAACAATTTCTTTTCTTAAACAATTGAATTGAGTGGAGATAGCACTGAGTGATATGATTTTTGAGACTTAGAGTTAACAATGAGATATTGAAAGTTTAAACCGACTTCTAAGTAATACCTGAACTTGTTTGCAGTTGGCTGAATTCAGTTCTTATCCCCTTACAGTATCATCAAAGAGAAGAGGGATGCCTACATCAAGAGACTCAACGGGATCTACTTCGGTAACCTGGAGAAGTCAAAGGTCACCTACATCAACGGCCTGGCAAAGTTTACCGACAACCGTAGCGTCGTCGTCGACGGGACGTTGTACACGGGCAAGCACATCCTGATTGCTACCGGCGGACGGCCCGTTGTACCAGACATTCCAGGTGAATAGTAGCACTTTTGTAGACCAAATGTTATGGACCGCTACACACACACCGCTCAGTAAACATCGGAGATCTAATTTGCCTATTGAACATGAGCCCGGGTTGCAAAAGTTTGCCTGCCTGGGAAGAAAAATTATCGTTGCAATCTTCGTCCTGTTTTCAAACTTTAAAACTTTAAAAAGAAAAGATAGTCTGAGATATTAAAAAGAAAAGATAGTCTCTATTTCAGTAATTTATTATCTCTAACCACCCCCAACTGCATGCAGTGTTTTCCACATGCGCAAGCTAGCGTATCAGGCTGATACGCAAGAAATACAGCTGATACGCTTTTTGGGGGGGGAGGGAGGGGGCTTCAGATCAAATTTACAAAAATTATAAAGAAACCATTTAGAATGCTCCAGATTACACAGTAGGGTTTTCAAAATCAAAGATAAACACCAAGTAAAAAAAACATTACGAGGACCTCGTTTCAACTCAGCGTACTTCACTGCAAAATTCAAAAATTTGGTTCAAGAATGCTCCACAGTTTTGAAAAATTCTGGGGAGAACCCTGGGCATGGTTTGTTTGATTCTGTTTTTCAAACTGTTAGAAGCCAGAGTTCAAACTAAATTGACTGAAATCAATCTATATGAACTACTTCATAAGCTGTGGAGTTATATTTTTAAGTGTGTTGGCTTTTGTAGCCCAAAACGCTGCAACAAAATGTGTGTTTGGCGAGAATGTTTTATTAATCATGCAGTTCGCGATATTTGTTTGTGTCATACAGTCATTTACTTCAACTGTCTGTTACGTATTGCTTAATAACTGTCTAGGTAGACTACAGGGTAGCCAATCAAATACCGGGCTTCATGATCATTAGTTCCCATTCAGTGATCTTCGACCATGCCTGGTTTTTTTGTGAAGTTCAAAATGACAGTTAGCCTGTTAGGTCTTCGTACTGTTTCAAACATTCCTCAACCTTTTTTCTACTTGTAACCTTTGATATGCAATATATACTTTTTTTTCTTGCAGGTGCTGAACTTGGAATTACCAGCGATGGCTTTTTTGAGCTAGAGGATCTACCAAAGTAAGTTTGCTTTCACCGCACATTAAAAATTAAAGAGTACAAAAATAATCAAAGTTCAACGGATTGGGTGCTGAGTTACCATTATGGCGTTGGATTTTTATTTAGAGTGAGGAAAGATCCTAGTAAATCGCTCAAGGGAGTTAGAGTTATATTATCCCTCATTCCTTCACTGTCCTCTCAACACCAAAATGTGTGGACTTGGATAAGATTAGTAAACTTGGCCCAAATTGTTATTTGGGCCTACAGTCCTCAAACCTCCACTATTCTCTGCTCTATGGCTGCTCAACACCAACATGTGTGGACTTGGATAAGATTAGTAAACTTGGCCCAAATTGTTATTTGGGCCTACAGTCCTCAATCCTCCACTATCAGACAACGCCATGAAGAGGATTTGGGTGGGTTAGAGTTTTCTTAAATCAATGATAATTAATTTTGCCATTTCTGGAAATTTGTATCACATCATGTTACGTCTTGGGATTTCTGATGAACAGGAAGACCGCAGTAGTTGGGGCAGGTTACATCGCCGTGGAACTAGCAGGAATACTGAGTGAGCTGGGCAGCGATACGTCTCTCTTTATAAGAAAGGAACAAGTAAGTTCAAAAATTTAATTATTGTATTTTAGAGGGCAAATAAAATGAGAAATTCAACAAAAAATATTTCAAATGTGATCCTAACTGTTCCCATTGCATTACAGGAAATATTATTGGTGATATTTTCGTCGGCTCAGTGCTATAAGGCCGTTAATTGCAATTTCAAATCCGTAATGATCAAAAGGTCGTTAAGTAAAAAATGCAAATAAGTTTCAAAAAATTAATCAAAATCCACAAGTAAATCTTTTTTTAGAAACTGATTGTTTCTTTTTGCCAAACTTAGTTTTGGAGACCACTCTTGATCAGTATACTCCATTTACCAGGAGCTTCAAAAAGTGCAAAACCAGTTTGATGAAATCCATACAAACTGCACTAACGACCTTATAGTTCTAAGCCGACGATTTATTGTTTTGTATCTATGACCCTACCTTTAGTTACAACATTACATAATGTGGTATCACTCATTTTGTTTCATCTAGGCTTTGAGGGCCTTTGATTCTATGGTGACGGAAAACATCACCAAGACGATTGAAGATTCAAAGATGATGCTGGTCAAGAACAGTGTGGTAAGTATTCTCTGATTCTTGTTAGGTTACTCCGAGCCTAGAATAGTAGCTCAACCCTCCTACTCTTGGTACAACAAATTTCCGGCGAGTTGACCAACCACTGGGATCCATTCAACTGCACGGGTTGTGTACGGTGGCGCAACTGTGCAGAGAACTTTGTGTAACGATATACTTTATGGACGCAATCACCACATATCATATTGCAGGATAGCATAGTTTATATATCATTCAAGATCACAGTGGATAATATTGAATGGTCAGACAGTAGGAGGGTTGACTGTGTACTCTGCAGATGCAATCACTACATGATATCATATTGCAGGCCGGCATAGTTTTTCTATTGTTCAAAGCACAACAGATGATATTGAATGGTCGGACAGTAGGAGGGTTGACTATACTGTGATGCGTTCACCACGCATCAAGGTATTTATGAATGAGAATAAAAGAGTGGCGGCTCAGTTTTAAATGGCCGTTTAAAACCTTGCAGGGTCGTGGCCGTGCGATAAAGGACCTCGCCTTCAGCCACGACCCTGCCGATTTTTAACTGGCCGTTTAAGACTGAGTTGCGACTCTTTTATTCCCTTATTCAAAACCAGTGTGGATGATATTGAATGGTCAGACAATAGAAGGAATAGTGATAGTGTAGGTGGTGCAAGATGTTGGAAGCTGTTGAACTTAACTTGATTGGAGTTCTCCATCGTTGTTGACTGGAATTGCAATATCATTGTTTGTTTGTTTGTTTTTTCAATATCCAGTCGAAATCTCTGAAGAAATGTGAGGACGGTACCATGACGTACGAGACAACTGCGGGAGTATTCAGTGGGTTTGACTGCGTTATATGGGCAGTAGGCAGGACACCAAACTCTGACCCACTAGACTTGGAGAAAGTGGTGAGTAAAACAAGACTGAATCTTTCTGCAGCAAGATGATCATCACTTACTTGTAGACTGTTGTAATTTTGTATTAATGATAGCGATCACAACCAGTTTAATTGTCGAATGAAGTAACATTCACACACACAAAAATAAATTGACACATGTTTAAACGTTATTATTCACATCTGAAAAGGAAGAAATATTAGCATTTTAAACAAGTAGATGGCACAGGTTTTAGTTGCCCACACAGTAAGTTGAATGCTACTGGCCCACAGAAGTTTTTACTGCACAATGTACAGGGCTCGAATTTCGACACTGGACCGCAGGCCCGAGGCCAGTGATTTTAGCATTGGGCTAGTAAACTCGTGACCGGACAAGTCCGGCGGTCTTGTGTTTTCAATTCAGTACAAATATCTTGAATATAAACAAATTATGTTCAAATATTGACTTTGAGTAATGATTTGAAATATATTTAATACCCTTAAAGACAAATGAGGTAAATCTTCTCTTTATATGTCTTAGTGCTTGCGCAATTAAATGCAAGTTAAACTGTGCAAGGAAGTCTTTTCTCAGTTTGAAATTGGTCTTGTAAAATTATTTCTGGTCCAGTAAACATGTTGAGATACAAGTCCTGTGGTCTTGTGAATTTTTCCTCCAAATTTGAGCCCCGATGTACGCCGGGCTGGTGTTAAGGGCGAGCCCTGACTGTACAACAATTTCTGTCTACTCTACGTCGTGCAATTTAGCATATATTCGACAATAATTGTTATGACGATTTATTTCAGGGAGTGACAGTCGATGCAAAGCGTAACATTGTCGTAGATGAGTTCCAGAATACATGCACCCAAGGGATCTATGCACTGGGGGATGTGTGTGGCAGAGCTCTACTGACTCCAGGTACAGTCTCACAAGGGTCTCCAAGGTCAAGTTAAGTTTTGTGATGGACCCATTAGCCTTTCTGAGATATGGTGGGCACTAATAGGAATGCACTGTTTGGTTTGGGTGTATACAGACAAATTTACCCAAACCTAACAGTGTCACCATACCATGTCCTGTACACCAAAATGGCTTGTTATAAGAATATCGTGGCCGAGCGGATAAGACACCGGACTCTAGCTCTGGTGTTTCTGATCAGCAGAGTGTGGGTTTGAGTCCCAGTCATGATACTTGTGTCCTTAAGCAAGACACTTAACCATTATTGCTTCGTCCTTCGGATGGGACGTAAAGCCGTTGGTCCCGTGTGTTGTGTAATGCACGTAAAAGAACCCAGTGCACTTATCGAAAAGAGAAGGGGTTCGCCCCGGTGTTCCTGGTTTGATTGATTGGCAGCATATTGCGCCACAGCACCTCGTAAACCATTACATGGTGCTATGTAAAGGAAAAAAGGGTCCCATACTTCAAAACGTAGCTCCACATAACTGGCAGGAAATATAGATATATCAGCGCTTAGAAACGCCTGTATTAAGCGCTATATAAATGTTGTTATTATTATGTTATTATTATCAAAAAGAAATGACACCACATTTGAGGGTGAGGTTATAGAGACTTGTAATTTTACCCCCACCTTCATAAGGACTTCTGTATTGGAAATGAGTGTATAACAAAACTGAATTTGACTTCTTTAGGTAGTCTGATCAAACCTATGGCCTTCTCCTTTGCCTGTGGACAATCATAACAAATTAATACACAATTTTTTGCGTGTCTTATGTATGAAAATCTTAGTGACAAGCTCCACCCAGCTTGGCAGCTAATTATTAAAGGCAGGATATACTTTTGGTAATTGTCAAAGACCAGTATCCTCACTTGGTGTATCCCAACGTAAAAATAACAAACCTGTGAAAATTCTGGGCTCAATTGGTCATCGAAGTTGCAAGAAAATAATAAAAAAGAAAGAAACACCCCTGTTGCATAGAATTGTGTGCTTTCAAATACCTGAGAAAGGCTTCATGCCTGAAGCCTTTCTCAGATTCAAATATTTGAGTGAGAAATTACCTCTCTCTCAAAAATGACATTATTTCAGAGGGAGTTGTTTCTCACAATGTTTTATACTATCGGCAGCTCTCGGGTTCTCCTTACCAAGAAAGTTTTGATGGTAATGTATTTCTTGAGTAATTACCAAAAGTATCCACTGCCGTCCTTCCTCTATGCTTTAACAGACACTCTTTGTGTATTGCACAAGACATGCAGTACACTCACTCTCAGTCATAGATACACTGTAATTGATTGACAATTTAACTGGCGTAATTGTTGATTCAGGGATAACCATCAATTTGATTTAGGTTTTAATCCTTTTTTAATCCTATTTAATCTCGATGTGTGTCAGTTGCCATCAAGGCGGGCAGGAAGCTTGCTCACCGATTGTTCGACAACAAGCCGGATTACAAGATGAACTATGACCTCATTCCGACCGTGGTCTTCTCCCATCCGCCCATTGGAACCATCGGTCTCACACAAGGTCAGTTGTCAAGATTTCTCCTTTGTGAAGACACTCAGAGCAGACTGATTGAAACGTCCAAATTTGGATTTGAATTATTTTCTCTGACCCACCCATCCACATTTTTGAAAGAAAGGAGAAGGCAGTATCTCAAGCAAGATGCCACCATCTCGTCGAACGACAGTCGTGTAACTTTGAGTCGAATAGTTAACCTAAATGAACTGAAATTGAAATTTTGTGACCTTAAAACTCATGGAAACAAAAAGATGAATCTGATAAAAATTATCCAATGTTTTTTTTCTTTTCTTTAGCGGAAGCTGAAGCAAAATATGGAAAGGAAAATCTGAAGATCTACCAGTCGTCATTCTCAAATATGTACTTCGCTATGACTGAACGCAAAGAGAGAACCATGATGAAGTTAATTTGTGCGGGACCAGAGGAAAAGGTATGTCTTGTCTTTAAAGGGAGGACCAGAGATTTGTTTTTTGTCAACGTAAGCACTCCAATTCATTATAAGATGAGTTGTTAACCGGTTAACAGTTTAGCAGTCAACAAAACTTTGAAATCCGTTTCAAATTTCCTTAACGATTAAACAGAGCCAGTTAGACAGTTAAGCACTAAATAAGATGAGATGAGTTGTCAGTAGTTTAATCAGTTAACGGTTTAATCATAAACAAAATTTTGAAATCTGTTCCAAATTTCCGTATCAGTTAAACGGATCCAGTTAGACAGTGAAGCACTAGAATTCGTCATAATATGAGTTGTCAATAGTTTAACCGGTTAACCGTTTAATCATAAACAAAACTTTGAAATCTGTTTCAAATTTTGCTCCGTCCTCCCCGTTGATGAAGGGAGCGTGCACTGAGTGAGAAATTTGTCGGTCTTCCAATTTTCAGGTGGTTGGGCTTCATATGCAGGGCATGGCCGTGGATGAGATACTGCAAGGATTCTCTGTTGCCATAACGATGGGGGCGACAAAAGCAGACTTCGACGACACATTAGCCATTCATCCCACATCGGGAGAGGAGCTAGTAACGATGAGATAAATCCAGTTCATCTTCTCTAAAATGGAAGTCACAGGATACAAATAAAACATGGTTTGAGGGTGGACAGCTGAATTGGCTCCTCGGTATTGGAAGTTGACAAACTAGTTCCTGAGGCTTCACCTCGGAATGTAGTTTGTCAACTTCCAATACCAATTGGATACTAATATCGATTGGCCATCCAAAATAAACGATGTTAAAAATTTTTTTTTTAGTATACCTCATACTAGTTCGGCATCTTGGGAAAATGCAGACTAACATCACGTGTGCCGCCTTCTTTTCCGAGTGTGTGTGTAGCAGCGATGTTTGCGCGTGTACACCCGTGCCACAGTTAAACGATTGCTTCATAAAGCACAAGCGTGTAAAGCGCATGAGTATTTACCCTTTGTGGTTTGCCCATGCGATAGTATACGATGAATGCATATTTAACCTGTGTGAACCTTCGCTTGGTAAAAAAACAGTATAAAAAAAATAGCTTATGGCACGTGATGGCGAATGGACCAGTGAGAATTTGGCTCTTGATCATGAATTTGTATGAGGTATGGTAATATGGGCAAATCCATACAGCTCTTCCCACTAATGTTGTTTTGATCGACGTTGCCGACACATACCCTATAGACTATTAGGCAACACTTAAATGCCACACACCAAATCCAAACATCAATCCAAACGGCATCAGCTTGTTCTATTTTTGTAGTGGATTTTAGCGTTTGTTGGACTTTTGTACGAGCACTCACAGATTGTGATTGCGTAACACAATAGGAGGGGAGGCTTCGTGGATGAGTCTTTTTTATAAGAATCGGTACCAAATTTATGAATATTATTCTGAGTAAGATTGACCTCTGACCTCATGTAACCTGAATACGTGTGTTGGCATTATGAAGTCAAGGTGTACTGCAAAAACTACGAGTTTATTTTAGTATTTTGTTGTAGGCTTTGAGGCCATGGCCCGTCTTTGTTTAATGATTTAGAAATGGGCTTTTGAAATTTCAATAGATATTTAAAATATATAGTAACTTTACAATTGATATATCTTCATAGAGACTCTGTTATGTTGAGTATTTTTACACTATTAATGTTTTGAAATCAAAATGCAGGGTAGATATATTTTGCGACATTCGATTCCAACTTTCTGTTAGTCGGAGTCAGGAAGCAGATCTGCTGTTAGCCATTTAAATATTTTAAATTTGGTTTTACCCTAACACTGATGTGTATTTAGCACTGAATACTCAGGACTTTCCCGAGCTCTGTGAAAAAAAAAATCCACAGGCAAATCACTCAGGTGGGATTCGAACCCATTTAAATATTATGAAACGCTCCATGCCACAGCCAGGCCTTACCCGCCAAATTATCTTAATTTTCTATCTTATTATAGCTAATTGGTTTGTAAATAATTTTGCTGGTGATTGAATCTTTCTGGTGATGAAACTAAGGGACCCTCAAACTGAAGCGACCAGCACTGTAAACCCGTAGACCTGTAGATACCTATTAGCTATACAGTGGTATCTCAGTTTGTAAAATTGGTTTATTCTTCTGAATGATCAATGTAGGTACTTCTTGAATTCGTCTTCTGGCGACTCTGATATATGCTGGAAGTCATCTTTGCCGAAAGGCCGAGAAGCTATCTTGCCCTGCCTTTCATCTCTGTGTGAACCCTCAATCAAATATTTATGTTGATACGTATTTCATTTCTCTGGCAGATAAAAAGTACAATAATAATGCATGTTGGTAAAAACATTAGAGGATACAGCAAGAGCAATTATAAAACAGGGGAAGGAAAGAGGACCAGCTGGAGCCTGAAGGATTTTCCTAAAAGGAACAAAGTTCCTGTCTAGGGCGATCTCCTCTCCAGCTGGTCTTTAAAAAAAGAACAACAATAAATTGAAACATAAACTATAAATATATAAACAGCATAAAAAAAATACAAATCCCCTCAGACCGCAGCATCACTATTATGATTTGGGTTTCAGTCCCTACCTGACTGTGTTTCTCCCATTTGGGGTTTTCCTTCCACATCTAAAACTTACATCATCTTCTCCACACGGGTATCTTGAGACCGACGTGTCACTGTGCTAGCCTCGTTTCAGGGTCTTTTGGTTTTAATTGAACAGAAACATTAAAATGAAATGCATCATCTTTTCAGTCAATAGTACTTTGAGAATTGATTAACCTCATAATCATGTGCAAAGGATACTACTGAATTCTTGAACCAAGACTAGCATTTAGTTAAATTAAAAAATGTTATTTGTGAGTAACACATAATTTTAGTCACAAATGTTTATTACTAATTATCTTGATTGAATATTATTTTTGTACGTTAATATCAGATAATAAAACAAGATGATATGTTAATCTAAAATTGTAAACGTTATGTATTTGTTTTTTGTTTGTTGTGTCATAATTTAAAGGGGCACTGTCATCGTAATTACAGTCTGCATGTGGCTGGGCATGGAAACATGAACTCTCACGGAGTTACTTCATGTGCATTTGCTGACCGTCACATCACAAATAAAAGCTTTAAAGGGCGCCGTCGTTATGATCAGGCGAGGTTGTGAGCAGTAACTGGATGAGATTCAATGTCTGGCCATTGACTCGCTGTGATTATGACGACAGCGCCCCTTTAAGTTTATGTGATCTTGTTGAAATTTATATTGGAGACATTTCTTAACGTTTTCTTTAATCAATATGCATTCATCTTCTTGATATCGTGGCTATCACAGGTTTATATACGACTTTGAAAAAATGCATTCCCTTTAAACTATCTGTAGAGACATTGCCTTTAAGGCTGACGTCACTAGCTAAGTTAAGTGACCTTAAAAAATGAAGGATAACCTCAGCTGATGACACTGGTACTTGGCAGGAATCGCGATGCGTTGGAACCCCACGGGATTAGCGCTGCGCTGGTAATCTGAGTGCGCTCTGTTGTGGCTAAAAATGCCCGACCTTTAATTTTGTTCTTTGTTTCAAGATGGCGACTGGGTGCTGTGGAGTGAAACGACAGAAAGTATCCGCGCCTTCTGAACGAAATGACCGGTCGGACCGCTGCGAGAAAGGCGAGCGGTGCTCCCACTCTAGTCACGATCACCGGCCCAGCACGAGCTCAGGTTGTAATGATTTACAACGGACTTTACAGCCGAAAATGAACGGTTATACGGACCGGGGGGGCCCACACCCCGCCAGTAGCAGTAGCCACCACAACAACCACCGAATCGTTTCTGCAGAAATGTGTTTTTTCTGTTTTGATGTTTTATACCGTCATTTTCATATGATGAACGGAGAGCCGCCAAGAGTGCCCAAATTTACTGATGCTGCGTTGTAAGTATTTCCCATTCAAAGGGTCGAGTTAGTCGCTTGTCACCATGGCCATCTTGTTGAGAATGCAGAATTATTGTTAATTGAAATAACCGTAGAAATTTTGGTTTAATTTTAAATTTAAGTTAATTATTTTATGTAATTATAAAAGGTGGTATGGCCATGCCCATGGTCTTCTCTTTAGCCTAGGTGTTAAGGGAACAGACATTCATTAAATCTTATACGGAAAAGTGTTTCCAATTTTCCGAAATGTTTACAAATACAAGACTTGCGCTGTCCAGAGCTTTTGAAGTTTTTGTAAAGTAGCCCACCCTGAACCAGGTAGACCCAATTGGGGCGCTGTACTCCTTTAAAAATAAATTTACTTTTGGGTCGCACTTGCCCCTCAGCGAAACTCTGTAGTTGCGATAATCGTAACCCTCCATCCTCCCGACGGTCGGAGACCGGAGGGTTACGAGTCATGCAGTGCAAAAAAGTGGCGAAATAAAAATTTCGACTATTTTGGTCAGACTAGTCACCAGATTTGCCCAATTTTTACCCCTTTCAAAAAACATGACACACATTCTAAGAACATGGATTTGATCTTCAAGGTATAATGAATCCATTCATAACACTCTAAACATCGATGAAAAATTATTTGAAGAAAAAACGAACAAAAACTTACCAGAAACTGACCGAAATGTCCATGGACCGCACTTCCCCTACATCAACCAATCAGCGTAAACCAAACCGTTGTGTAGGCGTGGCGATCGTCTCGTGTGCGACTGTGCGTGCACGCAGTTAATGTATATAACGGATTTGCGCTATTTGCAGTTTGCGCTGATTAATTGCAGGAACAGCTTTCCAGAATGCGCGCTCAATCTGTAAATTTTTCCTGATAAATATCCTGTGATTGTGCAACTCAACAAAATGCGCTCAACGACGAGTTTGCTTACGCTGATTGGTCGAGATGTTGCTAGGTCACGAATCGCGAGGTTCGAAAACCGGACCTGAGATTGTCTACGCATCATGAAAATTTCGCTCAGTCTCTGGTAAGTTTTTGTCTTTTTTTCTTTAAATATTTTCTCAATGATGTTTTGAGTAATACGAATGGATTCATGACACATTGATGATCACATCCATGTTTTTAGAATGTGTGTCATGTTTTTTTAAAGTGGTAAAAATTTTGTAAATCTGGTGACTAGTCTGACCAAAATAGTCGAAATTTTTATTTCGCCACTTTTTTGCACTGCATGACTCGTAACCCTCCGGTCTCCGACCGTCGGGAGGATGGAGGGTTACGATTATCGCAACTATCGTTCAAGAGGCGTTCGGCAGTTTGCTATGATTTTCCGAACACCCAGCTACTAAAAATGCCCTAAAAATGACCAAATAATCTGTCAAAAATAGCTTGAAAATCGCCTATTGGCCCTGGCTTCTCGATTTGTCAAAGATGAAAGATCGAGAAGACCTTTTTTTGTGCTCCAAATTTATGATTTTTAAGTCCACAATCGGAGAAACGATGTTGATAATGATCCTAGTACTAGTAGTAGTAAACTAACAGTAACAATATACATGTAGCTATCAAAGTATTGCCCTACTGACCGTCGTCATAATAATAATAATAACAACGTTTTCATAGTGCTTAATACAGGCGTTTCTAAGCGCTGATATATATATTTTTCCTGCCAGGTATGTGGAGAGGCTTAATCATTTATTATAGCACCATGTTATGGTTTGCAAGGTGCTGTGGCGCAATATGCTGCCAATCAACATTACACAACACACGGGACTTACAGCTTAACGTCCCATCCGAAGGACGCAGCAATAATGGTTAAGTGTCTTGCTGAAGGACACAAGTGTCACGGCTGGGACTCGAACCCACACTTTGCTGGTCAGAAACACCGGAGCTTGAGTCCGGTGTTCTTATCCGCTCGGCCACGACACGCCATGTGGTCACATGTCCGGTTTGCCATTGATGCATTTATGGGTTGTGGATGTAACAGTCGTTGATCTCCATTAACATTGACTGGGGATAAAGATTAATGGTGTAAACCAACGACTAACGAATTTTGCCTTCAGCAGTTGTAAGGGGGGGGGGCTTGGGAAATTGTCTCCGCGTTCATTCGACACGTGTCATGTGCCTGCATGGCACCATTTGTCATTGCACATACACACACAAAAATACACACCACACACACACTAAAAAACAGGTTAAATTTGTGTCAACTATAAAATGCAGGTACACCTCAAAGCTATACCTGTGCCTAGCTCCGCGGAGTCGCAGTCCTGTACATGTCCAGTACGCCGCAATTTGAGTGTACCTGTATTCTATAGTTACTCCTTAATTTGTTAGTTCCCTGCACAACAAGCACAGTACATTACAGAACTTTTACACAACAATGCTTGTTTAGGGGCCATTTATTCGCTAGTTCACAGAGCCAGTCTTTATACCACATGTTAATACACCCCCATGTGACCGGTCTCCAACCAATCAGAGTGCATAAACTCTCAGAGGTATTGTTAATGTCATATTTAACCCAAGGTGTCTCAAAATAATTTAATTTGATTGAAACCTTAGGTTTTGATGCATTGATTTAGTTCTTAATGCAGAATGGAATGTGTTACTTTTTATTGTTTTATTTATTTAGTTATTTATTTCTTTATTTCTTTATTGTATTTATTTTATTTATTGTATTTATTTTATTTATTAATTATTATCATTATTTTACCTTCATTATATTCTTTTTTTTTGGGGGGGGGGAGGTTGACAATGACCCACCCTATTTTTTCCCTGGGATGACAACTATAAACAATTATTTGAAGTCTTTGACACAAGATTGTGTCACAAGACGAACAACTCAACGAACTGTAAAGTCATTGAAAGGGCAAAGCCATTAGAAAATTTCTTTGTCAGTTGGAAACACCGAGACCTAAACGCCGAGACCAGGTGCAGAAAGATGAAGGTGTAGAGTTTCCAAGGCAGCATCATTCTTTATGAAACAAGCCCTCGTGAATGTGGATTGCGTGGTATTGTACAATTAGCTCTCTGCATCGGAAGGCAGGCCTGGAATTAAACGGAGGCCTTGGCCTCCGTTGCCCCCTGTTCTTGGCCTTGGTGCCCCTTCAGAAGTATAGATGTTAAGATTTCCCAATGGAAGTGCCCTTTACAAAATGAAATGGGCCTTGCCTCCCGAAGGTGAAATTCGAGGCCTGCTGCCTTGAAAACAAACAATATCCCAACAAAATGTACACCAATTTAGAAAGAGCACATAAAATATCTCTTTAATTTGATATTATTTGGCCATGTTGCCTATCTCACATCACAAGTTACAAGAGTACAAAGAAAGACACCACATTTTAAAGTTTCCCACAGACTTTTAAGATTTTCCAATGAAAGTGCCCTTTGCTCGCAAAGTTAAAATGGTCTTGCCCCCTCCAAGAGGAAATTCCAGGCCTGGGAAGGGTCAGGTTGGGCCAAACGATTATTAAAACAGAGTCGTGGAAAGTAAGACTTAAAGCTTTGCATGGTGGTACAGGCCTCAAACTTTGTGTTTAAAAGGGCAGGGCAAAACTTTGTGTTTAAAAGGGCAGGGCAATAATTGCCTTGCTTCTTTTGGCACAGGGCACCGAAGGCTATTGCCGTCGGTTTCGTCAGTAATTTCGAGGCCAGGTGGTAGCCCAGTGTTTCCTCAGCCCATTCAAACATAAGGCAGCCCACTTCACTACTCTCAGTGACCACTCGTTCTTTTTTTTGCCCATATCCGATTTTGGCATTCACCACCTTATTGTGAAGATTTGCCATAAAGGGTAAAAATTTTCATTTTGTGTCATGTCTTGAGCATTTTCCTTGAAACAAGAACTTACAATTTGGATTGTGTAGTGTAAATGGAATTGAGTCGGTAAGGATTCTACATAACTCATATCGGTTTATTTTGGAGGATTGAGGCAGCATGCATCCTACACAACTCTAATCCGATGGACTCATCACATGTAATTTTTGTGTGAGCGCTGCATTCTTGTCAGTTTGCAGTCCGCGTAAATTTTGCTTCAGTCACCAGTTTGAATTTTGGACCACCTTGATCAGTTCATCAGCTCGGGGAATTAAATGAATGTAGGTTGTGTTTGTGGTAGCTTGATATGATAATCTCTCTTGAGTATTGCTGGCTCTTAGACACGTTAGAGGGGGCCATTAGTTTTATTTGACATTTCAGCAGTATGCTCCGATCAATTTTTGCTTGAGAGTGCCGGAATGTGTGTATGTGTTGTGTTGGTTTAAGTCATATCAGCCAAAACACTGTACTTCCGGGGGGGGAAAAAACCCACTTTACACCACATGTGTCCATATTTGAACTTGCTCAACTTTCTTGTTACCCACGGGATGTACACATAAACCGTATGGCCAAGGAACAAGAGGAGTTAGGCTGTATTTTGGAGAATTGAGGCAGTAGAGATCCTACATGGTACAGTGTACATACACTCATATCAGTTCATTTTGGAGGATTCTGGCAGTAGGAATCCTACATAACTCATATTCAATTGTGCATTTTGGAGGATTGAGGCAGTAGAGATCCTACATGTACAGTGTACATACACTCATATCAGTTCATTTTGGAGGATTTTGGCAGTAGGAATCCTACATAACTCATATTCAGTGCATTTTGGAGGATTGAGGCAGTAGGGATCCTACATGTACAACTGTACATAAACTCATTTTCAGTGCAATTTGGAGGATTGAGGCAGGGATCCTAAATACATGTAAACTCCTATTGGTTGATTATATAGAATTGAGGCAGTAGGGATTCTACATAAACTCTAATCGGTTGATTTTGTAGAATTGAGGCAGTAGGGATTCTACATAAACTCTAATCGGTTGATTTTGTAGAATTGAGGCAGTAGGGATTCTACATAAACTCTAATCGGTTGATTTTGTAGAATTGAGGCAGTAGGGATTCTACATAAACTCTAATCGGTTGATTTTGTAGAATTGAGGCAGTAGGGATTCTACATAAACTCTAATCGGTTGATTTTGTAGAATTGAGGCAGTAGGGATTCTACATAAACTATAATCGGTTGATTTTGTAGAATTGAGGCAGTAGGGATTCTACATAAACTCTAATCGGTTGATTTTGTAGAATTGAGGCAGTAGGGATCCTACATAAACTCTAATCGGTTGATTTTGTAGAATTGAGGCAGTAGGGATCCTACATAAACTCTAATCGGTTGATTTTGTAGAATTGAGGCAGTAGGGATCCTACATAAACTCTAATCGGTTGATTTTGTAGAATTGAGGCAGTAGGGATTCTACATAAACTCTAATCGGTTGATTTTGTAGAATTGAGGCAGTAGGGATTCTACATAAACTCTAATCGGTTGATTTTGTAGAATTGAGGCAGTAGGGATTCTACATAAACTCTAATCGGTTGATTTGTAGAATTGAGGCAGTAGGGATCCTACATAAACTCTAATCGGTTGATTTTGTAGAATTGAGGCAGTAGGGATTCTACATAAACTCTAATCGGTTGATTTTGTAGAATTGAGGCAGTAGGGATTCTACATAAACTCTAATCGGTTGATTTTGTAGAATTGAGGCAGTAGGGATTCTACATAAACTCTAATCGGTTGATTTTGTAGAATTGAGGCAGTAGGGATTCTACATAAACTCTAATCGGTTGATTTTGTAGAATTGAGGCAGTAGGGATTCTACATAAACTCTAATCGGTTGATTTTGTAGAATTGAGGCAGTAGGGATTCTACATAAACTCTAATCGGTTGATTTTGTAGAATTGAGGCAGTAGGGATCCTACATAAACTCTAATCGGTTGATTTTGTAGAATTGAGGCAGTAGGGATTCTACATAAACTCTAATCGGTTGATTTTGTAGAATTGAGGCAGTAGGGATTCTACATAAACTCTAATCGGTTGATTTTGTAGAATTGAGGCAGTAGGGATTCTACATAAACTCTAATCGGTTGATTTTGTAGAATTGAGGCAGTAGGGATCCTACATAAACTCTAATCGGTTGATTTTGTAGAATTGAGGCAGTAGGGATTCTACATAAACTCTAATCGGTTGATTTTGTAGAATTGAGGCAGTAGGGATTCTACATAAACTCTAATCGGTTGATTTTGTAGAATTGAGGCAGTAGGGATTCTACATAAACTCTAATCGGTTGATTTTGTAGAATTGAGGCAGTAGGGATTCTACATAAACTATAATCGGTTGATTTTGTAGAATTGAGGCAGTAGGGATTCTACATAAACTCTAATCGGTTGATTTTGTAGAATTGAGGCAGTAGGGATTCTACATAAACTCTAATCGGTTGATTTTGTAGAATTGAGGCAGTAGGGATTCTACATAAACTCTAATCGGTTGATTTTGTAGAATTGAGGCAGTAGGGATCCTACATAAACTATCGGGTGAATTTGTACAAACTGAGGTAGGATTAAAGTCTACCTTGTGCCATACTCAGCATCACCGCGCAATCACGCACTGCAAATATCTCTAGCCTAGATGCAGGTGCATGTAATCAGTTAGTACATGTTCATTGGAAGTTCAAGTACACATACTGCACACACATTCCTGTCACTTGACAAGAATGAGAAAAGATTGTCCAATTGCTTCTTCTTCTTATTTTCTGACGGACGTACGTGTAACTTGATCAAATCCCGGCTAAGTTTTGAAGAAATATCAGATGAGCGTTTGACTGCATCAGATAGACCCTTCAGCTCTAAAGATAGACTGTGAATGTAGGAAACTGGATTCTCCGGGAAGAACCTTGAAATATCAAAGGTGACCCCTCGAGACTTCTTTGCTTACAGTTCTTTGATGACAAACGGGACACATTCAATGAATCTAAGAGTCTACTGTCTCGTAAGTGTAAATGGACCTTTCCCATGAAATATGCTAACTATATTCACGCATGCGTACAGACACTATTGGTTGGCAAACTCCATCTAGAGTTGGGCACTAGGCAGACGCACTAAACGCGTGTGCGTCACGCCACCATCCGCCCCATACAGAAAGGTGCGATGTTCACTCATTTTGCCAACCAGTAGAGAGAGTGCGCACGCGCGATGTTCAATTTGCATATTTCGTGGGAAGGGTCTATTGTCCAGCTTGATTGAATGATTCTAATAAAGCAGCACTTCAGTTGAAATCCAATTAACGGCAACGCAGGAGTTTGACGTAAAAATTATCACGACTGATTGTTAACCCTCCTACGCTCAGTGACTCTTGGCAACATTTTCCAGTGAGTTGACCAACCATTTGAAACCATTAAACTGCCAAGGTTGTGTACGGTGGCACAACTGTGCACAGAACTAACTGTGTACTGTGTACATGCATTCCCTCATGGTACATGTATCATATTGCAGGCTGGCAGAGTTGATCTATTATTCAAAACCACAGTGAATGGTATTGAATGGTCAGACAGCAAGAGGGTCAAATTAAAGGAATTGAACATTAACCCCTACTGCTTCTAATCCAGGGCCTCTTTGCCTACCGGTGACCTCAATGCTCCAATATCCTCCTCTCCTATATGTCACTCCACATTGTCTGGACTAGATAGGAACGCCAGACCCCAGTGATTATGAGCAATTTGTTATTTTGGGCCGTTTTGGCAACAAGGATATTTTGTGGCCTTGGGTTTGGGGTGGGTCTCTTAGGAAACACTTCCGGGGCCTCGTGCTTTAAAGGGACACGTTGCCTTGGATTGGGCGCTTTGGGCTCTGTAAAAAGCGTTTGTTATTAAATGAATATGGTTGGAAAGATGGTTTAAAAGTAGAATATAATTAACCATCTTTCCAACCATATTGATTTCCTAATAAACGCTTTTTATAGCCCGAAGCACCCGATCCAAGGCAACGTGTCCCTTTAAAGGTATTGTACACTTTTGGTAACAGCTCAAAATCAGTGTCCACATTTTGTGTGCGTGAACAAACAAACCGGTGAAAGTTTGAGCTCAATTGGTCATCGAGGTCACGAGAAAATAGTGAAAAAGAGATCTTATGTGTTTTCTGTTTTTTCAAATTATCGCGCGCGATAATTACTATTGTTTTACTCGTTTCTCAGAAACGAGAGCATTTTAGGCAGAAATACTTTAAGGAACCCTTTCTACCATTACTTACTTTAAATCATGTAAGTTATGTGTGAATCTGTGAACATTGTGTTTTTCGATCTTACCAATAGTGTACAGGGCCTTTAAACTTTTTGTAAAGTAGCCCACCGGCTAGTGAACTGCATTTTATTTTCCCCACTAACCCTAACCCCCCCCCCCCCCTTCCTGGAAGTTTGAGTAGTCCTGGGGTTTGATTTCACTGAAGAGCTAAGATTGATCTTAAGTGCGAATAGATCTTAACAACGTGTGATGTCACAATACAAATCACTATGGTAATACTGACAACTCATATGAAGATGGATATTAGTGCTTCTGTGAAATCGAGCCTGAATTTAAAAACATGTCATAAATTCATCTTCCTGGTACTAATCTGGTAGTGATCACAACCAATTTAATGGTCAAATGAATATCACATTCACACACTCAAAAATAAACTACATGTAACATATTTTTTAGAGGTGATTATTCACATGTAAAAAGGAGGAAATATGAGTATTATAAACAAGTAGGTTGCACAGTTTTTGGTAGCCCACAGTATGCCATGCCCGATATGGGGGCAGAGGGGCGCCCCCCCCCCCAATTTTCTCATACTATTGTCCTCTTGTACAGAATTACCGCCCCCCCTTAAAATCCTGTAAAGATCTCTGAGATTCCAAGCACACAATGAAGACACGATGGGTGGGGGGGGGGGGGGTTGCCACAATGCCCCATAAGGAGCACTAAATGGCCCACACAGGGCAAGTTGAGAAGTGGTGTTTACTAGCCCGGCAATGTACGCGGGCTAGTGTTAAAGGGGGGAGCCCTGCACATACATGTACGTACAATGTACCGTACAATGTACCGTACAATGTACCGTACAATGTACAATGTACCGTACGTATGTAAGTGTATTTGTAGTCATGAGGTTTAACCTTGTGGTCAAGGTGCCGGACTGTTTGTTGCCAAGAGCAGGCAGTTCCATTGAAATGAGTCACAGTACATATATAAGTGTATCAGCTTGATCTACATTGTGTTTTTTGCATGAGTTATAATATAGTCTGATTCATACACTACGGTGTCATACTGTAGAGCAATAAAAAAAAACTGCCTTGTTGATGAGAAGTGTGTCAGCTGCCAGAAAACTATACCAAACCAACTTGTACATAAAGCTGGTACCATCATTCTGGTTGATGATGTGCAATGAATAGAAAGTTGTTTGTTTTTATAGATATTAAAAAGGAACATTACAGAATTGGTTTTTGCTAACAAAACAGTTGCTGGCAGCAGTGTAAGCACTTTATGTAATCCACCATATACATAAACTGACAAACCTGTAGAAGTTTGAGATCGATCGGCCATCTGGGTCACGAGAAAATAGTGAAAAACCGATTACACATTTGCATGAAATCATATAGATTCAACAAATGAATAAAACGCTCACTGAGCGATAAACTCCAATCGGAAAATTAGTGTATTCATTTCTCATCAAATATGGCATTTCAGACAGAAATATTTCAAGGGATTTTTCTACTATCATCATCATTAGACCGTGTAAGTTTTATGTAAATCTGTGATCAAAAAGTATATTTCACAAGTTTTTTTCTTACCAATTCTGTAATGTTCCTTTAAATTTGCACCGTGGACAAAGAATATTATTTGGTTTTACCCTTTCACCGATGTGTGTAAAGCACTGTATACTAGGTACTTCCCCGAGTTCTGTGAACAAAATTCCACAGGCATTTTACTCGGGTGGGATTCGAAGTTCGAACCCACGACCTTTGCCATTCTAGAGCAGATGTCTTACCAACTAGACCTCCGAGATTGCCCAGTAGCTATATGCAGTTCGAATCCTATATTTAGCAGCTGGTACCGCAACAAGTTATTTGTTGTTTACAAATGTAGGCTTATTGTATAAAAAATAAAACACCTCTGTACAATTTCTTAAACCTTGATTAATGTACTGCTGATGTATAAAATGATGATAGTTCTTGAGTGATTTGTATGGATTTTTTCCACTGCCCTTAAATGAAACCACGGCTTCCGTACCAAAAGCGCACGTTTCCAAAATAATTGGCGGAGCCCCAAAACAAATTTGTGGATTTTGAAGTGGTCCTAGTTAAAATTGAGGAATTTTTCGTTAAATTCACAATACCTGGAAATGTCCTTAACCCTTCAGCACTTTAGCACAAGTAAACATTGAGTCATGATGTACAACTCCTTGAATGCGGCACGGAAAGTGACAAGATTTTCTGCTGTACCTAGAAATCCTTGGACAACTTCCGTTGTGATCATTTTCTTGCGTTTTATTACAAAATTTGTTTATTTTGTAAGAGGAGGAAATTACCCTCTCAAACGATTTGCACAGTTGTTTTGTTGTTTGCTTGACCATATTGAAGCTTTGAGGTTGAAAACATACAGATCAACTCAAATTTTGGAAACGTTGTTTGCGAACGAAGTGAATTTTTGCCACATTGGAACGTCGTGCACAAACGTTTGCTCAACGGTACTGTCTCTCAAAGAAATAAAGTGTTAACAAGTTTAAAAAGTGATTGAAAATATTCTCAGCATACCTTTGAAAACAAAAACTATAGCCTCTATTACCTACAGATAACTTCTTTACTTAAACACTCCCTGAAAATTCCTTTCAATCATGGTATTCCGTGTGTAAAAAAAAACTAAGTTTATTGACATGACCTTGTTTGGTTTGGATGAAAAGGCGGGAACGATTAGTTTCGAACTGACGCTGCAAAGAGTCGCTTCGTAGTATATCAAGCATCCTATATTTATCAATATAGGACTCCTATATTTAGTTTTGAAGCATCACACGTTATGGCAGTAAATACATGGCAAGATACAGTTTGACATATGACGCCTGTTCCACCAATCAAATGACAAAGTGTGTGGTATAGTATAATAATAATAATAGCCTTTACAACAGCCGTACACAATTTCAAGCGTTTACAAATAATGGATGCGGCTGCAAACCCGCAAGGCAAGGAAAAGCACTCAAGTCAATAGAATTATCTATAGATGTAGCTCTGTGATTAATACTCGTTACGAGCGAGAGACAAATAACCACTTAGCAATGTGATTTCCCATGAAACTGTCTTCCGTTTGGAAACCAACGACTGGCTTTTATATGATTTCATCCACTTATCAATCCAAGATTCATTCGACCACAATCAGATGTACCAAGTCATGTGCACAAACATTATTAAAATCTTTGTCTGGTCTGCCCGGCTGGTCTGATGTGTTGTCATATTAGTACACTCTATACTGTAAGTGCTGTACAATGTACGTTATGGGCTGTGTTTCATCGAGGAGCTTTTTTTCGCCCATCGACCAGATAGCGGCTCGTTAAGTTATTACTTCGTTAGTTGTCCAAGCATGGAAGACTCCGTGGTCTAACTAAGGGGCATCGATGACTATCTGTGCATGTCAGTCGGGCGTTTAATTGATTTCCCCTTTGGTTGAACCTTTCCTGGATCAAGTTATGGTCTGGGACAAGGTGCAGAATCGGACCGCCGCTTTTTTTTTTCCCCCATTCCTTTCAGGGTTCTCCCCAGGATTTTTTTATAAAAAAACTGTGGGACGTTCTTGAACCGAATTCTTGGAAGTTTGGCCTTAGCTCGCTGAATTGAAACGAGGTCCTCAGATCGTTTTTTACTTGGTTTTTATCTTTGGTTTTAAAAGCCCTACTGTGCAATCTTGGGCATTCTAAATTGTGGTTTCTTTATGATTCTGTGAGTTTGGTCTGAATTGTTCCCCTCGCTCCAAAAAATATATTTAAGGAGATAAAAACTTTGTGTCCGCATCTGCACCCAAATTGCGCGTATATCGTCCCGATGCGCTAGTTTGTGCCTTTTATTTGTTCATAATCAAAAGTATGTATCTTATTTAGCCAAATGTGGTTATGATTTTGGTCAAAAAGAGTAAATGGCAAAATGTTTTTGTTTTGTCTAATGTATGCCAGGCCTGGAATTCTATCTTTGAGAGGGCGGGGGCTATTTCCATCGGGAAAATTTTGTAAAAGTCCAAGGGAAACTTTTGACGGTGCACCAAGGCCAAGAGCAGGGCATAATCAACATAATCAGTGGCCTCCGTGCGATTCCTGGCCTGATATGCGTGCACCGGGCATCGATGAAACGGCGATTCAAACACAAAAAAAGATGAGACATTCTGTAAAGTTTGACCATCTGTTTCTGTGTACTTTCAATTACTTTTCAGTACTTGAGGTTTTCAATCTGTATAGACCATGTGAACGTTGTTTACAAAAAGTGTGACCTTGTACATCTTTGAGTATTCTGCAGGCAAGATACTACACTGGTCCTACGGAAAGTTGACATTTTGTGTCATAATTTCACATAAAACCAAGAGTTATGAAAGTAAAGCTGACAAGTTTTAGATGTCCCCTTTCATCATATCAAAAGTTGATCAGAATTAGACAGTTGCAATCTCCATAAAATATAAGATTTGATGCTTTCTTCCATTGAGCTGTGTACAAATCGTGCTGCAGGAAGTCCAGGCTCTGTGGCTCTTGTAAACATGTGATGTCACAGGTACATCTCTATACCATGGTACATTGTGACACCACATACTGTTTGTATCTCTTGCCTGCCAGAAATACTAAGGAATGACAAGGTCACTTTTTTGCGTTGGTCAACACTTGCTAAATATTACATATTCTACACGGTAATATTGCTCGAGTTTATCCAGAAAATTGACACCAGAATTTGTGTGATTTACGTTTTAAGCATGGAAATAGAGATCTCTGTAATTGATTTGTGCACAATCTCACCACATAGCCTGAATATTTAATTGCATGTTTATTGTTTTGCTTGGAAACTTGCCAATGAATGTCTCGAGGGCGCTATCGCTGGCTATTAAGAAGCATAAATGGATCTGCAGCCGGCCATGGAAGGTGCTTCTTGCCTGGCCTTAAGGCCGTGTCACACACTATTTTTTTTTTACAGGCAACTGGAGGCACCAACTGCACGGCGTTGCGAACGGAACACTTGGCGTATCTACTGCTGCCCCAAGACTGTCTGTGAGATGAAAGAATGATTTATTTTCTTTGAGACTGCCTGGAACTGGTTGCCTGTAAATTGCCTGTGTGACATGGGCAGTAGATAGTAGATAGATACATGTAGATTGATTTATAATGTAAATAGATAGCATTTGTTGTCAACCTTTTTTTTTAAACATAGAAATTTGATTTCCACTGGCAAATAGGTAAAATGAAGAAACAAGAAGCATTTACAATATGTATTCACAAAGTACAACAGTCGATAAAAGACTACCATCAAAATATGACAAAGTTTAATGAACATTTAAAAAAAACTACTGTACCCCCAAAAATGATTTAAAATCAGCATGGACAGAAAATTCAAAGCAAGAAACAAAAAATAAAAATGTTGAAGGGCTACTTTTTGTGGTGGAGCTGCTTTAACAGAAAATGTTGCTCAAAAGTTTTCTGCTAAGCAAAAATGAGTGGGATACCAGTCACAAATCGTACATGTGACATGGTGTTTTTGGCTGGTCTTCCTTAGTCTGGTAAGCAGAATTTTATTGTGCTTACTTTTGAAACTTGGCCTATAACCATGGCTACTAATTAACAGGCAAAACAGTTCAAGGCAGTATCCAAGCAGAAAAAAACATTCACTTCTTAATTATTCACATCATTTTCTTCAGGATGCTTCACAGGGATGAGAATTTCAGACTTTTATCTGAATACAGACTCTCTTTCTTTGTCTGCCTAGTGAAAAAAAAGTAGTTGTTAATTTTTCCTTCTGCAGGGTTCTGCCCACAGTGGTCGGTGCCAGAAAACCCGCCCGGCACTCAGGATTCCCCAACCACCACTGGCAGAATTTTCTCTGTTTCCAACCACCACACATTTTCCAAATTTTTTAAATACTGTACACTTGCAATTTCCTTTCAAAGGTTTTCAACGAAATGTAAAATTGGGTAGCCTATTTACCAGTAAAAATGGTATCCAAAGCCATTAATTTGGAGTACTTCTTTGATTTTAGTCTATTTTTATGATCTACCGTGTAACTGATCCATCTCGCAATGGTTTCCAGGGAAGCATTTTTTCCACCACTAAAGAAATCCTGGGCAGAACCCTGCTTCTGATATAGAAATCCTGCTCTTTGATCTACTTCTCTAGCGCGGAGGATACTGTTTCCAGAAGCTCCTTGCAATCTATAACTCCAGGGGTTTACCGAAAGGTGGAAAATGCCGTCATTTCAACGTGCCTCCACACTTTTGGATCTTGAGTTTCAGAACCTTTTTATAGCCAGCAAAAAAATTTACATTTCTGATCTGCTTAGAGTCTACACTCTCAATCTGCACTCCAGCGACATGTCACTCTTAAATGGAACCAACTTCAATATTTACCTGGGGGGAAACATTGTAGGTCCTTTTCCGTTGCAGCTCCTAGACTCTTGAATCACCTGTCCTTTAAACTCAAATGTTGGAATAGTATAGCTTATAGTTTGGTGCCTAACACTCATCTTAAGAGGCCTTTTCACATGAAGGAAATAAGTAGGGGGTCCATGGTCCTAAGAACACAACGTTGTCAAGTCCACATTGTGTGAAATGTACCTCTGCTCTGCACAAGCACGGGTCCCTTTTTTTACAATTAAAATCTGTTTACTCTCACAGGCCTGGAATTACACGGAGGCCACGAAGGCCATGGCCTCCGTTGCCCTGCTCTTGGCCTTGGTGCCCCTTCAAAAGTTGCCCATAGACTTTAAGATTTTCCAATGGTAGTGCCCTTTGTAAAATGGAATTGGCCTTGCCCTCTCAAAGATGAAATTCCAGGCCTGCTCTCATTGGAACTCAATTTCCTTATTGATTGAAAACGTTTTAAAAGAATTTCAGCAAAGATCACTTGTTGCCCTTTTTCGATACGTCCACGAGCATGATACGCTTCATGTGTTGAGCGCAACCAACGGATTTGCACAACAAATTAGGCAAAATTGCGCGCAAACTTCAGTTTGCGCTCTGCAGATTTGGCAGTTAATCTGCCCGACCTTGCAAAGTGTGCGCAATCTTCAGTTTGAACTCTTTAGATTGGCAGTTCAAGCGGCCGATTTTGCAAAAATGTGCGTAGTCTGCGGATTACGCAAACCCGTGGAATGCGCTTCACACAGCGCCGTGTACACACGTGCGCGCTACGCATTGAATTGTGGGTATTTTTCGCTCGTAGTTGAGTCGTTGGACATTGCAGGTTCAAATCACGGAGATATCTGTAAATTCTTCTTGATATGTTCTGGTTTTTATTTCAAATGTTGCCTAAAACATGGTCAATTGGTAAAAGTCAGACATTTTCTTTAGGTAAAATATTTTTGTTAATTCTTTTTTTCCCGTTTTCCCCCATTTTTTTTAAAGGCCAAATAAAAAGTTTAGGGTTGCGGCGTAAAACTAGGTTTGGTCGGGGAACTGGAAACAGAACCCTTTTTTGGGGGGGGCCTAAGACATATAAGAGAAGATTTACCTCATTTGTCTTTAAGGGTATTTACTATATTTCTAATCATTACTCAAAGTCAACATTTGAACATAGTTTGTTTCTGTTCACAAGATACCATAGAATGAGTTACATAAATTGTTCATGAATTGAAAACACAAGACCGCCGGACTTGTCCGGTCATGAGTTTACTGGCCCAATACTAAAATCACTGGCCTCCGAATGATTCATTTTTAAAGATAACTCTCTTTTGTTTTCCGCAGTCCATTGTTTGTAACTTGGAAGATAGGCAAAGACAAGCGTCTACGCGGGTGTATAGGTACTTTTACCGCTTTGAATCTACATGATGGTCTGAGGGAGTATGCAATCTCTAGGTAAGATGTTTTCTCAAACATAGAGGGCCCCAGTCACCCCCCCCCCCCTCAAACTGAGGCCGTGTCTCAATGGACACAATCGGCGACCGTAGTCACGTGACTCATAGTGGGTATAAAATGTAAACAAACCCAGCAAGCATCATGCAGTGTGCTTGGAAAAGCATGGCTGCTTCCTACCTTACGGCAGAAGCACTCGGGCGCAGCCATGCTTTTCTATGCGCACTGTTCATTGCTTGCTTGGTATGCTTACATTTGATACCCTTTATTAGTCATGTGACTATGGTCGCCGATTGTGTCGATTACCGGCTACGGCTTGATCGTCATACCAACAAGTGTTGAAGCATAGGATGCACATAGCAACATCCTTAGTAACAGCCATAGCCACAGCTGCCAAGAAGCCACTTGCGAGTTAGATTTGAATGACTGTCAGGAGCCGATTTCACAAAGAGTTAAGATCGATCTTAACTGTGTATCAATCTGAATTGCGTAGCAAAGCGTGATGTCACAAACTAAATCACCATGGTGATATTGCCATCTCATCTTTAAGATGTAATCCGAGTGCTTTGTGAGATCAAGCCCTGGGCCAAATTTCATAGAGCTTAATGTTGCTTAACAATTTTCTGCTGAGCAGAAATCAGCAGGATACCAGTCACAAATTGTACATGTGACAACACAGTTTGGCCGGTAACCTTATTCTGGTCAGCATAACTTTGTTTTGCTTAGCTACTTTTTGTGCTAAAGCAGCTTTATGAAATTGGGCCCTGGTCTGTGGTTCCATGCTTTGTTTCGGTCACAAGTGAATGCTCAACTTGAATTCCGCAGACTACATTCAGTGTTACGTTGTCGCATAGGCCCAATTTCACAGAGCTGATTAGGCACAAAAAGTAGCTCAACACTCACAAGATTGTGCTTACCAGAACAAGGTTACCAGCCAAAATACCAAGTCACATGTACCATCTGTGACTGGTATCCTGCTGGTCTTTGTAAGCAATATTTTCTGCTTAAGCAGCTCTTAAAATTTGGACAATGGTTAGAGGCAAGATTTTGCATAGTTACACAAGAGATGACAAGCACCCATTCACAATTCTCAATGAAATGAGCAGCACAAGGAAACCTGTCTTTGCTGGTCTGGAGGTTGCAAAGGAAAAGCTTGCCCCGAACCGCGTGACATATGGCCCTTTTTCGAATTCACGGTTTCGGCTCTAAAATCGGCTCGGGCTAGCTAGGCTCCCTCAGTTATTTTAACTTACGCATGCTTTGCGGTCAGGGTTTCAGACAAGAAAACTGGGCCTGAAGCCCAATCCGGAGCCGTGGATTCGAAAAGGGCCATAGCAACACTAGATGTAGTCTGGGGAATTCCAATTGAGCGTTCACGTGTGACCGAACGAGGCATTGTACCAGACCTCATTCAAATCTAACTCACAAATTGTTCTCGTTGGAACAGGGCCTAAACAAGTCCTCACGAGTTCCTGCACCAATGACCAATGGTGACATGATTGTATTTTTAAATGAAGGCTATGTATTATGCAGAGAGTCAACGAAAGGATTACAAAAAGATAACATCTGACAATTAAAAAAAGGTTAACCATTTTTTTTTGGTTTTTTAGTTATCTGTCATTAATCCTGGACAGATTATTATTTTTTTCTTCTTCAAAACAATGCTGGAGGGAACAAAATAAACGATGTTGTGGGAGTGAAACAATATTTTGGGGGAATGAAATAATTTAGCTGAGCTGGTATGTGTTTAATAACTGCTTCCTCAAAAACATTATCACTTTACCACATTTCCGGAATACACGTCATAATCATTCTGGGTTTTCTTTGCCCGAAAAAGGAGCAAATTCCTGTTTATTTTTGATTAAAATGATTGTAGTAAAAATTGAAGGCTAAACAAGCATTTAAAAAAAGAACATTTGAGAGTTAAGGCCAAAAAAAACCATAAAACATGTTTAGCTTCCTGCCTTTTTGAACAAAGGAAGGATGGTTGCCTTTTTTTTCATCTTTTTTTTTAATGGCCGCCCGACACATTTTTCAAGATGGTTGCTAGCTTTTTTCAGTGTGTTTTTTCGGTGTGCTAAAGTCTGAAAATACGATCTTATTTATTAATTGTAATTTTTTTCTATCGTTAAATTTTATCTTCTTAATTTTTTTGTAAAAAAAGGAAAAGAAAAAAGGAGGCGGCTTCTAAAAAGGAAGCGGGGCAGGGACGCTAAACATGTTTGTTTTGTTTTTTTGGCCTAATCAACGACAACCTCTTTCTCTTCTCACAGTGCTTTTAAGGATAGTCGTTTCCCGCCTGTCAACAAAGACGAGATTTCTCGTCTGTCGTGCTCCGTGTCGCTTTTACGTCACTTCGAAGAAGCAAAAGATTACGAGGACTGGGAGGTAATCATTTTTTACAATTTTTTTGATTGAGGAATTTTTGTGGGGTGGAATCAGAAATTGATATACATTTGTTATTATGCATTTTTAGAGTGTGGTATTTGAAGTGGATGGGGTGAAGTGGATGTGTGGAGGGCAATTTGCTGTCTGGCATTTTATTTCGGGGGATTGGAGGGGGGGTGGGGAGGGTTATTCGCCAACTAGCCGACTTCCATTGCTCTCTACTGTTTCATTGACAGACTGATGTACATGGACCCAACTTGCAACTTTTAACTATTGAACTTCTTTTTTCTTTTTTTCGTTCTCTGTGTTTAAGGATTAAAATCTTTAAATTTCTCTGTAATTGCTTAATCTAGCTTACATTACTTCTTGTTCCATTTTCTGTTTCCGCTTATGAGTGATTGTGTTTGATGTAAAAATTTGTTTGATCTTTTTGACTGTGTTTCTTAGTTAAACTCAGGAACTTGCTGAATATTCATTTGTGTTGTAACTCCGCATATACATGTAATTAGCATGTGTTAATATACCTTAATGTGGTTTGATTTGATCAATGAATAATCGGTATCTTCTTATTGTATATATATTTCTCTATTAATGCTGGTTATGTTTTGTATGTGGTGGATACAGGCACGATGTTCTTCCCTACTTTGATCTGATTTCCATTATTTTTTTTTGCCCTCAGCGAAATCAGCAAAGTTGTTATTGATTAGCCTGAAAATTCTATTAAAGCCCATTCGCTACTTGCACGGATCGGCCATGTGCATGTAGAGCCTCGACTTCATGCTTTGATTTGTATTGCAACTTATGTATCTGTTTGGATGAAAGTGTCATTACATTACCATGACAATACAGAGTTATATAATGCTTCTATTCACTGCCTGTCTCCAATTCGAGGCTCTACGTGCAAATGGCTGACCGTGCAAAGGGCGAATACTGTATGTACTAATGTAGGTTAGCCCGTGTACTGTATGTACATGTAGGTCGGCCATTGTATTCGATAAACTTGCCGACTTTTTGTCCCAAGGGCCAACCAGCATTGCTGTAGATAGAAAGCGCATTATAAATGCCTCGTTGTTTATTATTAATTATATTTCTTTAGAATTTTAGTAGATGTTTTGCGCTCTACGAGTGCCAACGTTTAGTTATTTTATGACTGATTAATTAATCTGGGCGGTTACTGCTCCAAGTCGCTACTCTGTTTATTTGCAATATTATTAATTCTTCTCCTGATGGTGTTTGATCCACACTGTAGGTTGGTACCCACGGTATACGTATAGAGTTTTATAACGAGAAAGGCGTGAAGAAAACAGCTACCTATCTTCCGGAAGTTGCCTCTGAACAAAGTAAGTCTCAGGCGGGCGCTACACGTACGATGCACACTTAAAACGGAACGTGCGTTGAACTGAAGTGCGCACTGTACAGTAACTGTTTAGTTTCCTTTAAAGGTATTGTACACTTTTGGTAACAGCTCAAAATCAGTGTCCACATTTTGTGTGGTTAAACATATGCATGAACAAACAAACCTGTGAAATTGGTCATCGAGGTCACGAGAAAATAGTGAAAAGAGATCTTATGTGTTTTCTGTTTTTTCAAATTATCGCGTGCAATAATTACTATTGTTTTACTCGTTTCTCAGAAACGATAGCATTTTAGGCAGAAATACTTTAAGGAACCCTTTCTCCCATTACTTACTTTAAATCGTGTAAGTTATGTGTGAATCTGTGAACATTGTGTTTTTCGATCTTACCAATAGTGTACAGGGCCTTTAAGACAAGATGCTTGGGTGGTCCCACTCTTTGTCTGTTTCTTACCATAGGCCTATCATTAAGTGGTGTTTTATTCAGGATTTTGCCCACAGTGGGTTTGTGCCGGGAAAACCCGTCTGGCACTCGGAATTCCCCAACCAACACTGGCAGAATTTTTATCTGTTCCCGACCACCACACATATTCCAAATTTTGATAATTAAAGTTGCCATTTCCTCTTAAAGGTTTCCAACGAAATGTAAAATTGGGTAGTCACCAGTGTAAAAAAAAATGGTATCCAAAGTCATACATTTTGAGAACTTCTTTGGTTTGAGTCCATTTTTATGATCTACCATGTAAAATGATCCATCCAGGGAAACATTTTTCGCAAGTACAGAAATCCTGGGCAGAACCCTGTTTATTTACCTTTTCTATATATCTTTTATAATTGATATTTTCTAGTATTTGTACTTGACCTTACCTGGGAGTTTTTTTAACAAATGGGTTTGCCCCTACTGTATATAAATTCATTGTTGTTGTTATTTATCATTAAATGGGCCGTGCGGCCATGATCAAAGCAGGCCGGTGGCTGTATGAGGAGTTGTGAACTCTCACCCAGTTCCTGCATGTAGTGCGCCCTTCCCTCCGTATCAAATCTATGACAGGCGCGTGCAGGAACTGGATGGGAGTTCACACATGTAATCCAATGTACAGTCGCAGGCCGGCTTTGGTCATGACGCTGGTGCCCCATTAATACATGGGGGACTCTGACCCACGCAATGGCGTCGGCAAGATTTATCCTGCTATGACCTCGGGGCCCAATTTCATAGAGCTGCTAAGCACAACGATTTGCTTAGCATGAAATTTCTTTTTTTGATAAAAACAGGATCACCAACCAAATTTCCATGTGTTGCATATTGCTTGTTACTGGTATTCAGCTGTTGTTGTTGCTTATCCTGAAAATCATGTGGAAATTTGGTTGGTAATCCTGTTTTTATCAGTGAAGAAATTTCATGCTAAGCATATTTTTGTGCTTAGCAGCTCTATGAAACTGGGCCCAGGTGAGTTGGGTCAGTAGATCCTTTGCATTGGCCGCCATCTTTGACGAAACATCTCCATCATTTTTTCATCAAAGATGGTGGTCAATGACGTCATGTGCAATCCATCTATAGACCTTTCTATTGCAAAATGTCACAGCCCGAGTTTTTTGCCAACCAAGGTTGGAAAGCTATGGAAAGCCATCGATGCAAAGCAAAAACAGATAGCCACAGTTTGTAACAATGTTACACAAAATATTCAAAAATACTGTTGAATTTGTTGGAAACAAAGCAGCTAACCATGTGATGTATTTGTTTATAGAAAACGTCTGTTGAACTTGATCATATTATCTGTTAACACAATTGAATGTTTTGCTAACATTCGGCTGTCCGTGCCAACCAGCACGGTTTGTTTATCAACAATGGAAAGGTCTTTTGAGACCAGAAAGAACTCACTCCGCGGCAGTGCAGTTAATTATGAGAAGTCCCCCAATCCACAAAGCTAAAGTAGTAGTCCAGGCCGATTTCCTACCTCCCGCCCAGGTAGTAGCTAATAAGCAGGACAGTTCTTTTCAGAACTGAGAATTCTCCCGAATTCCGAAAATCTACTCCGCGGTAGTAGAATAAATAGCAAGACAAGTTCTCTAAAGAACAAAATCTACACAGTAAAGTAGATATTTATACACATTGTGTTACCGCAAACCGAATATATTTTGATACCTCACCATGCAATGCCTCAAAACCCATATGTCTATACTCTCAGTTACTGTCTGTTTGTAACCTGTTTTTTTCTTTCTTTCTTCTGTTGTCTTGACCTTCCTCTGTAGACTGGAACAAGGAGCAGACTATAGATTCCTTACTACGCAAGGGCGGGTACAAGACGCCCATCAACCATGATTTTCGCAAGACTATACGGGTGACACGCTACCAAAGCGAGAAGTTCAGCGTCAGCTTCGGCGATTACGCGGAACATTTTCGTCAAAACGGGCGTGTTTAATGTATGGCAGCCGCAAACGCAAACTCTGTTGGGAAAGTGGAGCATTGTAAAAGTGTTGCTCGGAACTCTTTTCAGTTTAATCGTTTTTGTTGTTTATTATTTTTACTAGTTGGGTTTTTTTTTCTTCTCTTTGTTGAGACATTCAATCAGCTGAGTTGACGAATGTCAAATCTTTTTATCACTTTATTTAATGTCGACAGTTTTTTTTTGAAATACTTCACATGAGTGCAGATGTTCTCACGTGCCTGAAATATGTTTCACGAACGCATTTTTTTTCTTGTGAAAATATTTTCAGTACTTGAAAATATGTTGCAGGTTTCGAGTGTGTTTTCATGTGGAAACATTTTCAGTGCTTGAAATATGCTACATGAATGAAGGTGTTTTCATGTGAAAAAAAAAGGTTTTTCAAAATTAGATTATTATTTTTTTTCTTCTTGGTTTTAACGTGTGAGTTTGTTCTTGTTGTTTTTTTATTTGTTACATAATTGGATTGTTTTATATGTATTTATTCCCTCGTCCCAAGTTTGCGATTGTGGCTGACTACCGTATCTCGAGACCACCCAGGGATTATATGAAAATTATTGAAGAAGACAAAAAAAAAAGCACAATTCCATATATCAGTTTTTTATACGGAGTATAAGATAAAATTCATTTTTTGATAAGTTGTGTTGTAGTTGGAGAGATTTCTATCTAGTCTACGAAACAGAGCGTTTTATGGGTAGACGGGGTTTTTGGATAACTCAGACAAGTCATTGAAATAACAATGTGTGTGTGTTGTACATGTAATGTATAGTCTCGTATGAGATGGGAGTCGACGGCTGGAGGGAAGACTAACCGGAGACGGAGCGACATAGATTTTTATTCATCTGTAAAATATCGGAGACATTTTGATCATCTGAAGGTTTAAAGAATGTGAGATTCCTTGAGTTGCTTGAAACAGTAGACTTCTGGAGCAAGTCTCACGCCATTGCTTGTTTATTGTCGCGGCATGGCACTAAAAAGATTGTTTCACCAAGATAGCCTTTTAACGACATGCTTGTTTGAAAGCGCAATAATCCTGTATCTTGCTTCAACCTATCTGGGATGTACGCATACAACCCAGCAGGGTCTCTCGTGTGCAAGATGCGACCATTGTGTCAAAAATTAAACTGCACCAAATTAACGCCGCATCCTGAATGTACACACAAACCACATTGTGACGAGGTACGACATATTTGCACTGAGCCTCTCTTGTGTGAGAAACAACGTCATTGCAAACTAAAACTGCACAAATGTTGACTCTATAATCCTTGATGTACGATGTACAAAAATCAGATTGCACCAAGATACGACATATTTGCACTGAGCCTTGTGCGAGATACGTTGTTCTTGCAAACTAAAACTGCACAAATGTTGACTCTATAATCCTCGATGTACGATGTACACAAATCAGATTGCACCAAGATACGACATAAATGCGCTGAGACTCTCTTGTGCAAGATACAACGTTATTGCAAAATTAAACCTGCACAAATGTCGTATCTGTGTATTTCCTTGATATACGATGTACACACAAACAAGATGGCAACCCAGATACGACACATTTGCACTGAGCCATGTGCGAGCTACGATGTTATTGCAAAAATTGAACTACGTAAATGTCACATCTATGTATCCTAGATGTACACACAAACAAGATGGCACCAGAAACGACATAATTTGCACGTACGCTTGATGTTATTGCAAAATCAAGAAACGTTTTTGCACTGATGCAAGTATTATAAAGGTATAGAAAAGTAAAGTAAAATTACCTTAGTGACTACTGCTTTGCCCGAAAATATCAAAGGCTTCCTATTTTATGCAAATGATGCAATACAAAGTTTTGAGACAGATTTGAGATGCCTCCACAAGTTTGACATTGGAGAGGCCGTTTTTTCTCTATGTATCACAGAAAATGTCCACTCCCCTCTGAGAATGCAACGGTTTTGTTTTGCTTGGGGAAATATTAAGGCTGAACTTGAGTTGCGTTCACCGATTCGCTAATAATGAGTAGCAAATAATGTTTTTTTGGAGTAGCAGCGAAACAATTTTCTGTAGCATTTTGCTACGCTATAAAATGGAAATCACTCACTACTCACAACGTACTAGCCTTGGTCAAGGGGCGCCGGCCGGACGGATCGGTTTAGTCACATATTGCGCCACTTTAATCGTTAATAATGCCCAAGACTCCAGCGCACTGGTTCTTTTGTACACTCAGTTGTTGTGGGGACTTGCTATTGTCGTTCTATTATTCCCTCTTTTTTTTTAAGATTTCCCTTGTGGGGACCCAGTTGAACAAGGAAAACCGTTGTGGTGACCTTTTGCTCCATTGTGTAAAAGTTCCCACAAAGTGCGTACCCACCCACCTACGCTCACAGTGCATGGATCCATAGCGCATAGACTATAACCGTAATGTACATTTGCGTACACATGCGTGTCGATGTTGTGTGTACATGACATGTAGTTTGTTGAGAGACTCTGTGCATGGATTGTGTGCGTGGACTATATGAGTGCTTGCGACTGTGTATTGTCCTTACGGACTCCGTGCGTGAATAACGACTTGGGCAAAAAGGGACAGCGCGCAAGACTGCCTTGATCAGGGCTAAAGAAGTACCAACATTTCCATCTTTTTTTGAGGTGCAAAATGGAGCAGATCCTTTTTTCTAGCTTTTGTTTAAAGCTTTCTGCGTGGTTGTGTGGGTAAGTGCAATTTTTGTATGCCAAGCTTCAAATGTCTTTTTCTCGATGCAAACTCAAACTTGTTGCATTCTTGCATTGTGGACATTTCGGCGTGGACTTTTTTGACAGTGGCCTCTCCAGAGCAAACTCTTGGTGGCGCTCTTCATTATTGTACCAATTTTGTACCGACATAAAAAAAGGCCCTTAAACAAAAAATGCAATCAGTTGTGATTCAGGCAGTACGTTTTTTCTTCTAGTGACAGATGTTGGTTCCATTTTCAAGTGAGTAAATTTTCTTTTAAGAAAGATAAAAAGTATTTAAGTTTTTTAAATTGTCAAATTTAGTTCACACTGGTGCATAGAAAAATCAACCATCCACGTGCATAATTAGTCGTACATCATTTCTATTAATCCATATATTTGTCTTTCATTGCTTGTAGTTTTGTCGTCAAATTCACTTTGAAACTCTTTTAGTTTGGTGACCTGTCAGGAGATAATACTCAAAAAGTTTGTAGGTTTTTTTTCTTTTAACCCTCCTACTGTTTGACCATTCCAATATCATTCACTGTGGTTTTTAGTGGTAGATAAACTTTGCAAGCCAGCAATATGATATTATGTTGTGAATGCATCTACAGTACAGACCTGTGCAAAGTTAGTTCTGTGCACAGGGGTTTCTTTTTTGCGGCCGTGACCAACAACAGTTTCGGTCGTTGCCCAATGGTTAACCAATGGCCAAGTCAACCCAAACAGTTTTTGGTTACGACCGCGAAAAAGGCACCCCTGCTTGCCAGTCTTGACCCCTTGCACCAACGTCGCGTGCGGCTACTGTCTGCCACGCTCCCCATTTCGGGATTCAAAATGCTTGTGAAATTACGGTATTTAGCGTGTATCAACGCCGCGTGGGCTAAAACACCGGGGACATCGACTCCCAAGCTAGACGCAACCAAGACTATTGCGATGATGACGTCTGGTGTATTGGGTTGATACACAACCCGCTCTGTTGAATGGTTTCAAGTGATTGGTCAACTCCGCCGGAGAGTGTTTCAAAGAGTAGGAGGGTTAAGCAGGTTTTCTTTAATAAGTTTGGAATGATATGTTCAATGCTACATGCACACGGTACAAACAGAGGAAGAATGCAGCCTCATGTGAACATGAATCTTGGTTGTAAACAAAACAAAATTGGATTGACTGCCAGAATTCAAGTTACATGACCTCGTAGATGATGTGAAAAAAATGTTCATGCACAGTAGGCGTTAATGTATAACCAGCGTAGAAAATCGGTTATTTATTCTAGACCTAAGTGGATCGTACTTTCTTTTCTTTTTTTGTATCTTGTAGTTGCAAGAAGGCTCCTTGTTCTTGTCTTTATTTCACATCAAATGCAAGCGTCAGACTTTCACTTTAAAGGGAAAGTATATAATTGGTTTTTTGGAAGAGTAATTTCATTCCCACCCTCTTGTGAATGATTGATGAACGTTTATGAGTGCAATGGTCACAATATTTTCATGAGTTGCAAGATGAAATGATCCATACAACGAGGAAAAGTGGAAGCTATTCTCAGGGACTTTGTGCACATTCACATCGGGGCTTATTTCCGTTGCAGCATTCAAAATAAGCAGCAATGATTAGTGGGGTCTTAAAACGTTTATCATTCTCTACTTTGAAAGTATTTCAGAGTAAAATATTTCTCTGAAGGATTGCTGCTGGTCTGAAGAACTAAACGTTGTCAGAGAGCTTTCAGAGTGAAAGTCATTTTATCGTCGCAACAACTACCAATCGTGTACTTTTTCTTTCTTTTTTAAGGTGAAAGTTTTATCGTTTCACAATGCACGCAGAGTTGAAAAGTTTCTTCTTGGGGCGAGGTTCAAGAAAGTATTTAGTGTCTTTGATAATCATAGTACGTGGGAGATTCGAGTTGTGGTATTTCGATATTTAGATGGAAGGTGAAATTGTAAAGGGGGTTGGAATATTTTGTGGAGTTTTTTGTTTGGTGTTCTCAAAGTCGTTTGAAAGTTTAATCCGATTGTCCATTGAGTGGTGTGTAACACATAGTTGGGGAGAAAAGCCCTTGATTAATAAGAAGGAGAAGAAGAAAGAAGAGAAGAAAAAAATTGAAAAAAAAGTGATTGTATGCAAGTTTAGTAGTCAGTACGGCACTCTGTAAAAATCACAGCATCCATCTTGTCTGGTATCCTGTACTGATGATCCAACTGCCTGAATGAAATGGAGTTTGTCGATGCAAGCACCTGTCTCTGTAGAACACGAAACTTGCACTGTGAAGACATTTAAAGGTATGAATTAAGAGACACATGTCCACAGTAGCTTTGATTAATAACAAATCTCATCAGGCTGGAAAAAAAAAAGGTCAGATTATTTCGCCTTTTCTGTCTTGGTATTTTATGTTGAAAAAAAAAAAAACCCATAACAAATTTTGCCATACATGCATGTCACGTTGTATAATTTTGCCGTACACCAATAAAAAACACAGTGTTATAAAATGGCCATGCATGTCCGTAGAGTTGTCGCTTAAACGGGTCGCGCGGATATTGACTTGTTTAGCGTTCTTTGGGTTCAATTTGTATGCATAAAGCAGACATCGTATAAAGATGTTCGTATCGAGAGCATCAAGACATGGAGCATTGAGATAGAAGTTAAAGTGAAGTGGATAGACTCTACTTTCCAGAGCACAATTTGATGGTTCTGCTTACCGTGTCATTTCATGCTTACAGTCAGCTATTGCCGCTTACAGGATTACTGTAAGCCAATAAAGGTAAGGCCATCATGGTCTGCTTACCGCGGCATTTTTACGCTTAGAGTTGCCATTCTCTGCTTGCAGGCTTGGCGCAAAAAATTTTTCTTTAGCTGTAAGCCAATAAAGGTAAGGCCATCATGGTCTGCTTCATCCTAAAAAAACACCACAGTAGTAAACTTGCGGGCACAACCAAGTATATAACTCTTTTTGGAGAAGTGTTGGTTCGGAGAAGAACCCGGAGTGGTCTCAACAGTTTTGGCACATTATACTCTACTCTGCTAGTCGTTCAGGAGAAAGAGACGAGCAGAGTATACTGTTTGAAACGTCCAGACCACACCGGTTCTCTCAGAACCAACACTTCTCGTAAAAGAGTTTTATACATGGAGCAAGTTCGGGTGGGCAACTAGAGTGACTAGACTAACCAGAAACAGTGTGACGGTGTGTGACGTAGCTCTAGAGTTTACTTAATCGACCATGCTCCAGTGCATGGTCGAGCTAGTCAATCTCCCTGTGCTCTATGGTTTCTAGTACCGTAAGTCTAGTCACTCTAGTCGCCCACCCGAACTTGCTCACTGTTGTACCCTGAGGTTACTACTAAAGCGTTTCTTATAAAAACATTGTTCTGCTACTATGTGCGTCGATACTTTTTCCCCCCGGTATGCAGCACCATTAAATTTTGCTCCCGATAATGCAAGTGATGCAGTTAAGATAATTTGGGACCAATGAATCTTTTTTTAGATGTGATTTCTACTTATACAGTGTAGCTACTTAGTTCTCAGTTTTCCGCTAATCTTTAAAGTGTTACAATTTCTAATCAACATGCGGACATTTCTCAAATGCTATCAACCATAAATACCATGTCGTGGTGCTTGGAAATCCGAAATCCAATTGCAAAAAAAAATTGTATTCTTGATTTTTACATCCTTATGCGTTTTGGTTTTTTAAAATTGTTTTGTTGCATGTTTTAGTTTGGTATAAAGTACATTGTATTTAGCATGTTTTAAACATTTTGTTTTATATTGTACGTAGTAAAACTGGTAAACCGAAAAAAAATGAAAGAAAAAACAAACAAAAATCCAAAAATATCTTGGTCTGGTATAAGTGTTATAGACTTGTTGAATTTTAATCATTATTAATTCCTTTTAATGTGTACCATACTTGCCTGCTATTTAATTTTTAAAATGTGCGAATTCAATGTATGCAGTTTGCTGATAGGGTATTTACTATCGAACATTCTTCAGAATATCCCCCCAGATTCGGTTGTAAAATCAGTCGAGTAA
Organism: Pycnopodia helianthoides; assembly: GCA_032158295.1. Taxonomy (NCBI): domain Eukaryota; kingdom Metazoa; phylum Echinodermata; class Asteroidea; order Forcipulatida; family Asteriidae; genus Pycnopodia; species Pycnopodia helianthoides. The sequence goes on from CM063259.1 coordinate 13,297,465, forward strand.
AAAAAAAAAAAATCTGATTTCCCTTAACAGGGTCGATATACACTTTCTATTTTTATAGAAATTGTTCTTGTGTTCAAAATCGGATGTTTTTAAAGTTTGCAATCAGGAAACACCACAAGCAATTGTTTTAACGTGTATTCAGTACTTGAACTGGAGATTTCGAGACACAAGGTGGCAGCAGACATGCCGGGTAACTTTCTGTTGTTTATCAGCATCTGGGGACACAGCGCGTCAAACTCAAGTTCTGGTGTCCGTGTCACGAATATGGGTCATGTCACTCAATTGTGAGCAAGACAGTGATTGCTTCTCATCAATTACCTAGGAGTAAATGGGTATCTTCGAGGGTAGAGATGGTTGATGGGAATCATCATTAGCAACCTGTGCGCCCATTTGGCTGCCGGTGCTGCATACTCCTTAAGGAGTTGAGATGGTTTCAGGACTGCTTAGGGCCCAGTGAACAGATGTGTTAATATTTTAAGATGCTTTGAGAGGCCTGCTTGGTCTGGATAAGCGCATAATTAACATATATGGTGCTGCATACTCTAAGGAGTGGAGGTGGTTTCAGGAATGCCTAGTGCCTAGCGAACAGAGGTATTTATTGTTGAGCGCTTTGAGAGGTCTGCCTTGCTTGGAAAAGCGCATGATAAATACATATTTTTAATTGACAATTGATTTACCGGGTTCAGTCTGCTGCCCCCTAGAGCCACCAAAAGTCTTCCGTTGGAATGATCTCCCTAACAGAGTAGAAAGAACGGCATTTATTTTTGATCTTAACGTTTCAATACGATGTTCTTATAGACCCCTTGCATATGACAAGCCCAAAACAGCGCCCTCGCCGAGGTCAATGGAGACCTGTCATTGGCCGAGAGTTGAGCGCGGCGCGTACACGTTTCCATTGTCTGACCTCGGCGATGGCGGCCAATGCGAGGGGTTTATTGTATCCGACCTTCCTGAGTACTTAGCCAAGGTGCTGTTTATCGATCAAGTTGTTTCTCACGTAATTACCTTTTTAATAAAGATGTCAAAACAGGGCGCACTTTCAAACAGCTTTCTGTTTTCAGGGTTACTTTTCACTGTACAACTGCTCATGTCAAGTTTCCCGTGGACATGGTCAGGATGACCATGCTTCTCGTAATACGGTACCGGTCTATTTTGACAGATGCCTCATTTTGGGTCTCATAGACCCGTGTAGGAAATCTTGACGGGAAATGTTGCCATGTAAAGCTACAAAGGGCTATCCTCTTGATAATGGCGTGCTGGATCGAAAAAAAGTCTCAATGAAATGGTCTGAGGTTGAATTGGAGATGTAAACATAGAGTCATTATGACATAGAATGTTAGTCAGTAGACTATTTCATTATTTTATGGATTCATACTTAGAAAATAAAACACAATTAACGTGAAGTTTTTTATATTGTAATGTGAATAATGATTGAGTCTCGGTTGTCTACAGGTTTAGGACTGGCACCCCCATAGCGGTAGAACTCAGAGACTGCTTTGTGGTGGTTTCTGGGTGTATGCACTTAAAGGTATTATACAGGATTGGTAGAGCTAACAAAATAGTCGCAGACAGTGTTCATGTTTTGTGTGATTCAACATATGCATGAACAAACAAACCTGTGAAAGTTTGAGCTCAATTGGTCATCGAGGTCACGAGAAAATAGTGAAAAGAGACCTTATGTGTTTTCTGTTTTTTCAAACATTGAGTTTCTATCACGCGTGATAAAAACTATTGTTTTACTCATTTCTCAGAAACGATAGCATTTTAGAGAGAAATATTTTAAGGAACTCTTTTTACCATTACGTACTCTCAACCATGTAAGTTATGTGTGAATCTGTGAACATTTGTGTTTTTCGATCTTACCAATAGTTTACAGGGCCTTTAAAGGCAATGAGCCTTTTGCAAGTAAGATTTGAATAATGTCTGGTACAATGACTTGCTTATAGTCACAGTTATACACCTTTGTTCCCGACACCCCCATATTCTGACACCCCTGGTGTATTTTCCAAATCTTAACCCTCGCCCTTACCTTAGCGTGTAAACCATGATGGGGGTTTTCGAAACATGTTACAATAATATACAGCTTTTGTTATTATAAGAGCGCCCTCAAGAGGCTGTGTAGGGCAATGAGCATGTTGTGTAGGAAGCCATGTTTTAGGCCATGTTTTACACAGCAGAACATAGGGATGTGGGATTATTCGCTCGTCCCCAGCGCCTTGCCTTAAAACCAAAGGCGCTGGGATGGGCAAACGTATCAAGCACACTCATTGGTTTCTGCTCAGTCCCATCATGCATCACACTCACACTGCAAGCACTGCACGCATGACGTACTTCCTGAACAAGAATCTGTGCAAGCTGATTAGCCCATCCCAGCGGTCCTGGATAGGCCGCTGGGGGATAGGCCGCTGGGGCCGAGCGAAGTGGGATTATAGAGAAGTCACCCTTAGTCACGAGGTACCGCTTAAATTGGTGTTCCCCAGACTAAAGAGACAGTTGCTTATGCTATCACCGCATCATCAGCGCACCAAACAGCAATAGTAGTACAGTGGGTACACCAAAGTAAACATAAAACTTTGACATGTACGCGCATGCGTTAGTGAAACCTGACACACTGTCTGAGATCGGGTAATTAGCTGAAGTTTTTAGCTTCCGTCAAAGTTCTTTGGAGCTTAGCACTCTATGTTTCGATGTTTGCCCCCTAAATAACAAAAAAAGAAGAATCCAAACAAGTTCTCTTATCAAACAATGTTGAATACTTTATTTACATTTCATGTACGTATAGGGATCATATATTGACCCCGAACATTTTTAAATGAATTCAAATTCATATCATTATTTAAATTCATCTGTTAAAGGATTAATCACCTAAAAAAAACAAAGGATCACTTCTATTCGTCACACAAGATTCTAATTTTTACTTGTTTACGACAATTTCACTCCGAAACTAATAACCCTAATAAACTAATAACCCTAACAAATCGATGCGACAGTCCCAAAACATGCATCTCGATTGTGTCGTATCTCGCACGAAAATGCTTCGTTCAGAGGTGTTGTATCTCGTCGCCTATCACTTTTGTGTGTACATCCGTGTTACTTTAAGCGAGATCGGACGTTTCGACACTTTCAAACTCGCGTGCAACGTAAATGCTAATTCAGGAGATGCCACATTTTAGCACTGACACAACGAAATGTGTTTCCACGTTCAATCAATCGCTACCGGGGTTCGCCCCGGGAATTTTCATAAAACTGGTGGGCCATTCTGGACCAAAATTTTGCAAGTTTGACCGAAGCAAGCTGCATTGAAACAAAGTCCTCACAAGTGTTTTTTACTTGAAGTTTATATTTGGTTGTAAAAGCTCTTCTGGGGCATTTTAAAAGATTTGATTTCATGTTTTTTTTGTGTGTGTGCATTTGATTCTAAACCTAAAAAAAAAAAAAAAGAATACCAAAATATAATTTAAAACTGTTTGGCATAGTATCGGCCGCAATTCTTGCGTTTTAGCTGGACACGCTAGCATGCGCGTGAGGAGAACCCTGACTTCATCAATGCCAAGTAAGGTTCATTCATTGAGTGACCAGACTTTTCTGTAAAATCATCACCATTTGACCAGACATTGCTTGTATCATTCATTTGTTGACTCCGCTTTTTTGTTTTCTTCTTCAGTAACAATATCTGAAGAAAAAAAATATATATACAAAAAAGAACTTGATTTGCTTTAGAAATGTAGATAATAAATTAACTTGGCTAACAGTGGAAAATGTCCCCCTTATCTTCGACTTTTTTAGGTCGGTGGAAATGGATCAAACCTTGCGGCCGTGTGTTTTGCCACTGTAGGCATTTTTGTACAAGTCGCTATGGTCTCGGAAGGGTAACATCCAAACCTCTGATTTCCCTTGAAAACTACATTTGTTTTTAGCGTTACATAATACTGTATTCAATCTTGTAACTATTTCAACCCATTTATTTTGGCACAATCTAATCTTGCGATCGCCCAACGAGGCATTAATGTCAACGCTCTGCTTACTGTACGCGGAAAAAGTCAGCGCTTTACCGCAACAGAGAAATCCGCGCTAACAGTAAGCAGATTTCACCAGTCGGCAAGGAGATTTTTGCTTGCGCGTTTGTGGCTTCGCGTAAACTAAGCAGTCTCCGCTCACACAGACAACCAAGTAAGTGAAGAATGATGCAAGCACGCTCATAAATTTGATTGTAACTTTCCATTAACACGTATAAAAGTAGTCTACTGCATTTCTAAGGAGGTCCAAAAAAACAATTTAGCCATTTTTAGTTTTTTTTGTTAATCTGAAAGCTTTTTTTCTCTCTTCCCTAACACACATAACAAACGTCCTGAGAATTATTTCCAATCTGAAATACTATCACATCTAAGAAACTGTTCTCAAATCTTCACTTGAGCACAGGTGAAATCAAGTTCACGTCTGGTTGTACTGACCCACCAACTTGTGTAAATTTTCTGGGCTGGAATGTCATCTTGGAGAGGGGCAAGACCATTTTCATTTTTGCGAGGTGCACTTCCGTCGGAAAAATCTTGAAGTCTGAAGGGGCACCTTGGCCAAGACCAGGGCCCAATTTCATAGAGCTGCTTAAGCACAAAAAGTAGCTAAGCACAACAAAATTATGCTTACCAGAATAAGGTTACCAGCCAGACTACCATATCACATGAACATTTTGTGACTGGTATCCTGCTCATTTCTGCTTAGCAGGCAAGTGTTAAGCAACTCTATGAAATTGGACCAAGAAGCAACAGAGGCCATGGCCTCTGTGGCCTCCGTGTAATTCCAGGCCTGAAATTCAATGACACTGATGGATCTTCCAAAGAGTTCAACATTTTGAATGTCAAATTTTTTTTTTTAAAGAGGTTCCAGTATCAACGTGCAGTAATATAATTTTCACGGTAACCGCTGCTAAGAAAGTTCTAGGGTGTGCAGGGATGAATCTATCTATTACAAAATCTAGTGCGAGTAGCTGTACATAATTATAACCCTCCTACTGTTTGACCGTTTAATACCATACACTGTAGTTTTGAATGATAGATGTAGATGCATTACATCAGCCTGCAGTGTGATATCATGTAGTGAATGATTGACAGTCAACCCTCCTACTGTCTGACCATTCAATATCCTCCACTATGGTTTTGAATGATATGCACTATGTAAGGAAATGCCAGCCGGCAATAGGATATCATGTGGTGAATACATCTACAAAGTACATAGTCAACCCTCCTACTGTCTGACCATTCAATATCATCCACTGAATGATATATGCACTATGTAAGGAATTGCCAGCCGGCAATATGACATCATGTGGTGAATACATCTACAAAGTCAACCCTCCTACTCTCTTACCATTCAACATCCACTGTGGGTTTTTTAATGATAGATACACTATGCCAGCCTGCATTATGATTTTATGTGGTGCATACATCCGCACATGTACACAAGTCTGTGCCCAGCGGTGCCACCCTGCACACAACCCATGCAGTTGAATGGCTCCAAATCATTGGTCAACTCGCTGGAAAATGTTTGCCACTAGTAGGAGGGTTATTTAGAGGAATGAATGTTTGGCAACAGCTGAGGCATTGATCCCAGCTGTAGCTAGTGGCCTGGCTCCATTTCAGCATCTGCAAACTGCCCAGTATCCATCGGCTCATCTTGCCCTGATATACCTGCACAGTACATAAGCACAACAAAATCAGACAAGAATCTTGAAACTATTAGAATAACAAACAGGTATTCACAGTACAATTTAACCCCCTACTTTGGTCTAGAGATGAAAACCCCCAGAACATCCAAGGTGGTAGAATAATGGATTTACTGACCGTCTACATCACTACAAATGGGAGACTAGAGGTTTGGACACAAGTTCGCATCTTCAAGAAAGTTCAAAGGCAAAAGGAAGACCCATGACAAAATCCTGAAACTGGGTAGCAGTCTCCTTTTGGTCCAAAGATAAAACCACCTGAACATTCAGGATGTTACAGTCTTGGTTTTACAGACTGTCTACATCACTACAAATGGGAGACTAGAATGCTTGGCACAAATAAGCATCTTGAAGTAACTTCAAAGATCTACGACAACAAATCCTGAAATCAGGAAAAATCTTGACAAGTCTGGGTTGTAGAGTCTAACTCTCTTGCTTGGGGATATGGACGATTGGTTTATTAAAAAAAAATTAAAAACACATTCCAGTGACTGATCCACTTCGACTTGAGTATGCACTTCAACTTTGTTTTAACTTCAACAAATTTAAATGCTTTCGCTGATGTCCCTTTGAAGTTAAATCGCTGTAATAACTGTTTTAGCTGAGGTTGGCCTTTAATATTTAGAATCTGACTCTTACAGCAATCATCTTACCTTGTGACTGACCATCCGTCCTGATTTTACCGCTGTCTGCGTGTCCATTCTGAGTGGCTCCCACTTGTGACCCCTGGGCATTTCTATCTGCAAGCTGGCCGGCACTTGACCCTTCTTCAGCCTCGGCAATCTCTCCCATGTCATCTTCTGCATCATCTGGAGTGAAGGATACAGGAAGGAAGAGACAAACGTCGTTGATTGGGCATAGTGGAAGTGTTCACATTTTCAGGTTCTGTCGTTCACAGAGTGTGGGTTCGAATCCCGGTCAAGCTGGTCAGGATGCTTGTGTCTTTGAGCAAGACACTTTACCAGAACTGTTTTGTCCTTCAGATGCAATGTGTACCGAATGTGGTGAAAGCATCCACACAGTACAAAGTCAACCCTCCTACTGTCTGACCATTCAATATCACCAACTGTGGTTTTGAATGATACACTAACTATGCCAGCCTGCAATATGATTCCATGTGGTGAATGCATCCACACAGTGCACAGTCAACACTCCTACGGTCTGACCAATCAATATCATCCACTGTGTTCTTGAATGATACACTTAACCATGCCAGACTGCAATTATGGCATCATGTGGTGAATGCATCTACACAGTACACAGTCAACCCTCCTACGGTCTAACCATTCAATATCATCCACTGTGGTTTTGAATGGTAGATGCACTATGCCAGCCTGCAATATGATATCATGTGGTGAATGCATCCACACAGAACAGTTAGTTCTGTGCACACTTGGCTCTGCCATACACAACCCAGGCAGTTGAATGGTTTCAAATGGTTTGTCAACTCACTGGAAAAATGCCACCAAGAGTAAGAAGATTTTTAAAGATCAACTTGAGCGAAAATCACTCAATCTATTTTGACTATTTATCCTTGTTTATTTTGTGTTTACTTACTATACGATCATAAGTGTGAAGTTTTCCTCCCTGTAATTTTTGTTTAAGTTTAATCGAAAAAAAACTAGCCCCACCCCCCCCACCCCTTCTTTGATTTTTGAACAAGTATTTCTCCCCGCCGTTGGCGGTGCCCTGCATGGTTCCAAGGGCTGCATTGTCCCATAGGAGTTAGAACTGAGGGTATCATACCAAAATCTCCGTAGTCCCCGTCTGAGGGTTCAGAATCATCGGGGTCAGGATGAAGGATCTGACAGTCCGACATCACCGTAAACAACTGCTCCACTGAAAAATATTTTAAAAAGACAAACATATATAAGAGACAGGGGAAAGATGGAGAAAGTGTACTGCAGTCGTACTGGCCACAAGGCCTAGAGAGGATAGGTAAGGTAAAGCCAAAATGATTGCGTGGGTTTTCCCTGGAGTAGTTATCTAGGATTTTCCTCCAAAGCCTGAAACTGAAACTTCCCTCTTTGTCTTCTCAGATCTCCATGGGGTTCTCGGCTAGGCATTCGCTTTTTCTGAGATTCCTTGGCTTCGCAACCAGAATAAATTAAATTAAATAGGATGAGGGGAATCGTGCACCAGGCAAGGAGCTCCAAAGAGATAGCAGTACGTGGGACGAAGTTTTCGGAATGGCTCTTTGTTCTGCAGACATTAAATTCGTAGTAATCATGTCCATTCGGGACATCTCTTACATGACTGTTTGTCCTCCGGTATGAATCTGATCTCTCTGATCGAAGCGTCTTCTTCTTGCTCCGTTTCTTCGTCTTCGTTGCTATCTCCGGATCCTCCGCTGTCTTGACATCTTGGAACCTGAGAACGAATAAGTCATGATGCAATGACTTTAAAACAAAGTATCTATTTATTATCTCTTTTTTTTTTAAATCTATTTTTTCTGGTTGTGAAGACCAGGATTTATAGAAAAGAGAACTTAATCACTAGGCTAGCCAAGGGACACACAGGGAGAGAGAGAGAGAGAGAGAGAGAGACGCGCAAGCAGGGTCAAGGGTCGAGCTTCCAGTTCCCCCGTTAGGGTCCATAATTTGGGCTCATTATTAGTGGCTGACCAACCACAACCTTTGGCTTGTAAAACAGCGCAGGGCTCGAAGTTGACACTGGACCGCAGGCCCGAGGCCTGTGATTTTAGCATCGGTCCAGTAAACTCATGCTCGGACAAGTCCGGCGGTCTTGTGTTTGTGTTCAAATGTTGACTTTCAGTCCGATAAATACAACTCTGTTGATTATCAAAGACTACATACCCATAATATACAAAAGAGATCAATCTTCTCTTAGTGCTTTTTCAAATTCAAACAGTTCGAATATTAACCTGTTTAGGCTTTTTTCTTCTCACTTCAAGTCTGGTCTTGTACTCTAAATTCTGGTCCAGTAAATATTTCTAGCTACAACTTTGTACAAGCCCTGCGGTCTTGTGGGTTTTCCCCTCAAATTCTAGCCCTGCAGCGCCCTCTCTTTTAGATGGAGTCTGACTCAGACTGTCATTATTGTTGCATTTTCTAATATATATTCCTCCCCTGAAAATCTTGATGCCTCGGTTTTTGAGGTGTTGTATATAAAATTCTGAAATCAGATCAGTCCCGGAAAAAAAATGGGAGAGTTGGCAAGAAGTATTCACGTCTGAAATACTGTCAAGGGTTTAGAAAATATAATATAATGACCTTCAGACCACTGTTGCTTAATTCAATTACAGCCATCAAAATAAGCCCATGACTAAACGTAGTATATTCTTGCCTGCAAGGAAACGCCCTGGAATGTTAAAGGTCACTCGGCCCATGACATTAATGCACGAACTCAAGTTCTTTTCCATCTGCTGAGTTTTGTTGCATTGAGGATGATTATGGTTGGTTTCATTCTTCATCGCTCACAGTTAGCTCCGTGTCTTACCAATAGAAATAAAACTCTGAGAATGCTGCGTGTGTAGTTGTAATTATGTGCGTATCTACTATGAGGTAATTTCAGTGTGCCGCCATTTTAGCTATGCTGTATGTTTTCCCAAGGGTTGATCTTTCCCATCAGTTTCACAAAGCACTAAGATTCACCTTCACACTTTGCATGGCAATTAAGATTTGACACCAAGGTTGATTTTGTAAAAAGGGTGTGCACTTTTGCTGAAAATTTAAACACTTGGTATCCAAATCGTTCACTTACAATACATTTACATGTAAATGACAGATAAAACAGGGTGTCCAAAAGACACCCGGACACCCCTCTGGCTAACACTGTGATTGACACACAGATCAATCTTGGCTATTTGTGAAATTTGCCCCTGGTTAATTTTTGCCATACGGGCATGTCACATGGTATTGATACCCTATGTCCACAGCTGACATAGAGGGCCTGCACAGCAGACACACTTGACGATTGAGCTCAGCATTCTCCACTTTTCTACGGCCTTACCTCTTGTACTTCGGGCATGATGGCCGCGTCAATCATCAAGTACAGACACTCATGCGGATACGCCGTTAGATCTTTTGAAACGGCATGTAGCGAAATCGCAGGGTACGGAATGGTGAAACCTTGTCCTCCACTGTTCACCCATGACACTTGACTGGTAATGAAACAAAAAATCATCATAACTGTATAATTACTCAATAATATGACACAATTCTACATGGGCAAATAAATATAACTACTCCTCCGAACATCGTCCAAGAGAACAGCTGATCAAGCCGACATCGAACGAGACCAATCAACATAGCCTCAACTACTGGCAACCATTCACCAGAGTTAGCTGCTACCTCTATAGCCCTTTCTCAAGAGCTGTTTGGGTTAGGAACCAATCGGAAAGGGTTCCAGAGAGAAGCACTGCCAGCTATATAAGAGGGATGGAGCTTCAAATCTCTCTCAGGACAAAGTGACAATACCACCATCTGATAAGCACCCTAACACTATATTACAGCGTAAACACAGACATGACAGAGCACACATGGAATTGCAACCCACCCTCTCCAGGACTGCAGCAATGCTTTCAGGAGAGTAAACCAATGCAAGATGCAAGGCATTCACTTCACTTTCATGCAATGTTTGTTGTCGCGATACTTAGAAAGTTTTAATTACAGTTTCAAATTCAAGATTCATTTGTTTGTCCTACACTATTCACAAATATTTTTCGACTTTTCCACCTTTGGTTTTGCCAACAGTTATTTAATATTTAACAAAACATGTTTAAATACTAGTTTTTATTTATTTATTGTGTTTTAAATATGAACTGGAACTGACAGGGCAGGAGGCTTAAAAATAAATAATAAAGTGACTGATTACTATGATTAATAAAAACAAAGTTGAAATTAGGGAATGTGGAGCTCATTTCAAAGTCGTGTCAAGAGCTCAAAATTCCGGCAAATTATTATTTTAATAAAGTAATAATAATATTCTAATGTTGCAGTGGTACCCACTCAACTGAATTGAATGAATAGCTCGAGAATGTTAATTTTTGTGTGAACTAATTAAACTGACACCCAGACGAAACGTATACAATACGAACGACGATTTGATTTAGTCTGCCACACACAAACGAATGTCATTCACTTTCGGACCTTTCAGCGATGTAAAGAGTTCCATTTCCAAAGTTTTCCCTCTCCACGTGAGCTGCCACATTGGTCTGCTGTTGCCTGAGTCCATCAACGGGAATATTGATCGCCGAAAGGAGTCCCATCTTCCTAATTAATCTGTTATATAAACACTGACTTTCTACTCTGAAGTTCTTTTCACACGTGCATTGCATACAACATGCTAAACATCAAACAGTAGTCGGTTGGGGGCCGTCACAAGTTATTTTTTGTCGATGGTGGCGCTGTTCCTGAACTCATTTGCTTGTCGCGCGCGTCGCCAAACCATGGTTAGCGGCCGTTTACCACGTGTTTGAAGCTCGATCCCTACAGACAGGGGATATTTCAGAAAATATAAGCCAGAGCATAGCTGCAGCCATGGTTTAAAAACTGTTTGTCCTTTACCTTCGAACCGGCAGAGGGCAGGTATAAGTGTGGCCCGATTGGGGGCGGGGGGAGGGGAGGAATCAAGTGGAACACAGAGTCAATGTGCCCAACCTTTTACGGGGTTTTAGAAAATCCAAACCCAAAGCAAACTTTTTCATACAGTCATAAAGTTTTGATAAGATTCAGATGAAGAAAAATAAGATAATGCAAAAGTGAGCAAGTGCACGAGTCCAGTTTAAGATCTCTGCTTGTGCCCGAATAACCTCAGCTCCAACACATCTCACAGACATTATGTCCATCAAAGTTAACCTGCTGGGATGGTCCTTTGCGCATAACTTCCACCCTCAGTTGCATTTCAAGGAGCAAACACCGTACAGTTGGGGATCGTACCTTTTCTACTTGCTGCACCTAGGATGTGGTTGGAATCCTCCTGAGAAATTCTCAGAAAAACATCAAACAATCTCCCTCGGTAACCATCTTCAAAACGTTTTCCAATAGACCTTATGCATTGACGTCATCACGCCGCCATCTTAGAGGTAAAACGATGACGAAACAATGGAAAAAGCACATTTTGTACGCGCGGCGCAGAGAATGAGCCAATGAGCAATCTTCTTTTGACCTCTAGACGAGGGCGCCCTACTCAAATGACGTCATGTGCATAAGGTCTATAAAGGAGCTACAATTGTTATAACAGGAGCTACAGTATGACAGGGGCTACAATTAGTTAGCCCCCCTAAAAAATCATTCTACGTATTATTTAATTGCTTCCATCTTTTTCTTGTGAGTTGCAGAGTATAGGTAACTTTTTTTTCATTAATTGTTTTTTAATCAGGTACGTCGCCAATTGGGGCCGGCTGGCCATCATGGCCGCCCACTTTTTGCTCGTGTTTGTTGGCAGCCTTTTCTCATTATTCAAATATTTTTTAGTGAGAAATTACCTCTTTCTCAAAAAACTACTACATTATTTAATAAGTTTAAAATAAATAAATAAATAAAAATGAAATAAACAGTTACAACTGTTGTTGTTTCTGTCTGCAGTGGATTCCTCTGGTTGCCTCTATGGTTGCATATTATGTAGGCCTACTAAATTATTGCTGGCAACACTACAATTTAATGACAGTTTTTATGGGGCCTATAAACCATTATAATTCGTTGCGTCACAATACCTTCGAATGTGGCGTGATCTTGCCCACTCACTCTTGCATCCCACCACAAAACATCACATGTATGTACACAATAATGTAAATAATGTATGCATGTGGAGTAAGTGCGTGCGTAACACACGTGGACATTATCATAATAACATTTTTTTACATCCACATAATTGCAAAACAGCGCCCTCTCGTAGTCGGTCGTCACTTCTTCTTCAATTTTGGATCTCACGATCTCGCTAGCGCGCACGGTAAACAAATAGTATTTTGCCATTATGATCATGCAGTGCACAGGTTATTTTCTGAGGAAGTAATTTTACCGGTAAGTAAAACAAAATGAGTGAAAACATTTGAGTTATATTCTGGCGAAGTAATGGATCGCCATGTTGTCTCTTATAGTCACGATATATAAAAGTTAAAACTGTTTTCTCTCCATATTTTCTTTGCTTAAAAATTTTACAATGAATGGTGGTTATTTTAAACACCGGTTGGGGGTCGAGTCGCATCTGCGTACTATTTATTGCTGTTTACTTATGTAGAAAGTAAGGTGCTTGCTCTCTGTGCATGTTTTTTTGGTATGGTTTCGATGGCTGTGGGCTAATTTTAGAACAGTCCTAGCGTAAAATAAATCGATCCCATGCCCAGCGATCCTCATGCAGAAGCCTCTACTACTACTGTGTAGTAGTAGTAGAAGCCTGGCACGTACAGACGTCGTAGGTAGACGTACAGGAGATCTACATGAATCTGAATGTTTATTATTATTCATAATTAATATTATTAACAATAGTCAATGATACTACTACTAGTGGGCAAATCAACCTATGCTATAGTATTAAATAAATTATTAATTAAGTAATGGAAACATCACACCAACTTCGGCCCCGGGGGCCTAGTAGAAAGTTAACTATAGTATTACAGGTGTAGTAAAAACTAATTTGTATTGAAAAATAAAGGTATTAATTAAAAAAAATTAATAAAGAAATTGTGATACCTCCACAGCTTTACCCATGTCAGATTCTCACAACTCATTCCTCGGAAAAAAAATTATGTTTCCGACTGCCACTCTGTACACATTCTGTCAACCCTTCTGGACAGTCAGACTTTGGAAGGCTCTCCCTGCAGACGTCATCACCCCTCCATCGGTGGGTGTCTAGGGGCTCGATTACACAAAGAGCTAAGATTGGTCTTAAAGGTACACGTTGCCCTGAATCGGCCGAGTTGGTATAAAAAAAAGCGTTTGTAAACCGTTTGTTATAGGATGCATTTGGTTAGAAAGATGTTTTAAAAGTAGAATACAATGATCCACACAAATATGCCTCGACATTGTGTGGTTTTCCTTTTACATCGTGAACTAACACAATTTTTGACTCCACAAAATGGCCGACCGTGTTAGTTCGCAAAGTTCAAGGAAAACCACCCAATTTTGAGGCATACTTGTGTGCATCATTGTATTCTACTTATAAAACATCTTTCTAACCATTTTGCATTTGATAACAAACGGTTACAAACGCTTTTTATAGACCAGCTCGACCGATCCAAGGCAACGTGTACCTTTAAATGTGAATCAGTCTTAAAGGCAGTGGATACTTTTGGTAATTACTCAAGAAATAAATTACAATAAAGACTTCCTTTGTAAAGAGCACCTGAGAGCTGCTGAGTGATAGTACAAAACATTGTGGGAAACGACTCCCTCTGAAGTGAAGTAGTTATTGAGAAAGAGGTCATTTCTCACTAAATATTTTTGAATCTGAGAAAGGCATTTAAAAGCACACAATTCTACGCAACCAGGGTGTTTTTTTTCTTTCATTATTTTCTTGCAACATTGATGACCAATTGAGCCCAAATGTTCACAGGTCTGTTATTTTATGCACATGTTGGGATACACCATTAAATGAGGATACTACATGTAGTCTTTGACAGCTACCAAAAGTATATCCTGCCTTCGCTAAGCAAAGTCTGATGTCACAATACAAATCAGCTGGATTTACACGTCAGCCAACTCAAAAAAATTGAGGGCGTTCCAAAGTTTTTCCTTGTGGAGAAAACCCTCCGCCATACGTCATCCGACACGACGTGAATAACCTGGTTCTGCGTTTCTTCTTTTTTTTTTTTACAGCTTATTGCCATGTCGACCATCGGCAACTACCTTCACCCCGCAACTTGGGAGATGCAATGGCTGTGCACAGGTGTGGACCCCCAGTTCCCGGGTAACGGCGGACCGGAGTGCGCCAGCTACTTGGGCTTCACACAGCGCATCCTAGAGACAATACTCGTGCTGTCGGTCTGCGCACTTGAAATGTACGTGACCTGGCCCTACCTCAAGATCCCATCGAGCACTCTGCAGGCTGTAGAGCGCACCGGCAGTCCGGACGGGGGGAAACGGGTAAGAGGGTTCTGCTGATCGCGCTGTGTGTAGTGCTTGGTGTGGAACTGGGTCTCAAATTTGCCACGAAGACCGTGATCTACATGATGAATCCTTGCCACGTAATAACCGTTGTGGAGGTACGTTAGTTATAAATGGATAGTCCTGTTTGTAAGTCATTGTAAGTTATAGGCAGGGTTCTGCCCAGGATTTCTTTAGTGGTGGCAAAATGTTTCCCTGGAAACCATTGCGAGATGGATCGGTTACACGGTAGATCATATAAATAGACTCAAACCAAAGAAGTACTCACTTCATGGCTTCGGATACCTATTTACTGGTAAATACCCGAAAGGAAATTGCAAGTGTCAATTTAAAATTTTGAAAATGTGTGGTGGTCAGAAATAGAGAAAAATCTGCCAGTGATGGTTGGGGAATCCTGAGTGCTGGGCGGGTTTTCCGGCACCGTCCACTGTGGGCAGAACCCTGTATAGGGTATTAGATTTCAAACATAAAACCTGACAGACTAGGCAGTTTAGCTAGCGTGTGATCTCAATCATCCAGTCCTCTTTTTCTACTGTACAATTTGTTGGACTTAGATGAGATTGAATGCCTGACGCAGTGATAAGTCATTTTATGGGGAGGGGGGGGGGGGTGGGGGGCGAGGGCCTACCGACCCCAGCCCTTCTGAATCCTTCACTTGGGCATTATAGGTGTAACGTCACAGCCAGATATTTTGCCAACCAAGGTTGGAAAACTCTGAGAAGCCATAACTACAAAGCAAAAACAGACTGCCACAGTTTGTAACAGTGTACATTAATATTCAAAAACAGTGTTGAATTTGTTGGAAACAAAGCAACCAATCATGGATTGTATTTTTGCCCGATTGAAAGTTTGCAGCAATTTCAAATTTGGTCACAACACCACATTTGGTCACAACATCTGTCGAGTGTCGACACAATTGAATGTTTCGCTAACATTCGGCTGTCCATGGCAACTAGTTTGTTTTGTTTATCAACAATAGAAAGCTCTATAGAAGGAAATAGGATTATAGGGAGGGCTCGGCTGGGTCCAACTTGGTCCCCAGAAGCTTGAATACATGTACGTGCTAGACTTGTACAGTTTATGACGGGGGGGGGGGGGGGGGGGGGCAAAGAGGTCATTGCCCCATTGCCACTGTGAAGTATCAGGCTCTGTAACTGATTAGAATGGTTTTGGCACATGTATAACATTGGTAATTGCCAAAGATCAGTATCTGCACTTTGTGTGACCCAACATATACAGGAAATAACAAACTTGTGAAAGTTTAGGCTCAATCAGTAGGCCTTATCGTAGTAACGAGAAAGATAGTGGAAAAAAAAACTTGTTTTCACTGTTTTTCAAAACATCGGGTTTTGGACACGCGAGATGAAAACTAATTGTCCTAAAAACTATAGCATTTCAAGCAAAACTATTTCAAGGGAAGTTGTCCATCATAAACCATCTTTATACCACGTAAATTTTGAACATTTATATTTTCATTCTTACCAATGTTATGCACACCCTTTAAAGGCAAAGTATACCTTTGGTTTTTAGGACTGTTTGATTGTTTTAATCCTGTATAAATGTAGATAATATACAATAAACTAACCTATGAAAATTTTATTTGAAAAGGTGGTAGCGTTTTTGAAATATCGCCAAAATCCGCAGCGAATAATGTCCACACAAAGAATAATCCCTAATAGGAATACATGATCTGAGAAACATTTCTGACAGAAACGTTTCTCAGATTCAAGTTTTTATCCATATCCACATTATTTTGAATTAAAATATTTCTCAAAATGCTTGATCCTATCGAAAGTTGCTGTACTTCAAACCAAGTCAGTTTTTTTTTGCCATTAATTTTTAGAGGGATTACCAATCGTGTACCTTCCCTTGAAGGGGCATGCATTATTGTGATGTAACGCTTATGTACACAATGCTGGTGATATAAACAAAAAATAATCAAAAAATCAATACTCCACTATGTACGTGTACCTCATATCATGGATCTATATAGAAAAGGTGTTGACATAACTGTTTACTGTTATAAGGCTGTGGTGATCAAGGCCCAATTTCATTACATAGAGCTGCTATAAGCACAAAAAGTAGCTAAGCACAATAAACTGATGCTAACCAGGTCCCAATTTCATAGAGCTGCTTAAGCACAAAAAGTAGCTAAGCACAACAAAATTATGCTTACCAGAATAAGGCTACCAGCCAAACTACCATGCCACATGTACAATTTGTGACTGGTATCCTGCACATCTCTGCTAAGCAGAAAGTTGTTAAGCAATTTTTCTGCTTAAGCAGCTCTATGAAATTGGGCCCTGAGTAAAGGTAATTACCAGCCAAAATACAATGTCAAATGTGCCGAATGTGACCGGTGTTCTGCTTATTTTTGCTTAGCAGAAAAAATGTTAAGCGATATTTTCCACTCAAGAAGCTCTCTGAAGTTGGGCACAAGCTGGAGAGATTACAGCCCTGGTAGGACAGTATCAGTTGCACTGCACTGACGTCCTGGGTATAAAGCTTCTCTACGATGCCAACAAATGTTCAACTAATGTTTAAAAATATTTTAACCTGATTTAAGAAGCTGGAAGTTCCCTCATTTACTCTCTGTGTCCTAAAATACACTTGATGGTTCAAGTAACAATTATATCCATGGGTGACATTATTTCAGAAAATAAGTCGGAGTTCTGTACTATCGTTGTTATCATTATGTACCAATTGCCCGTGTGGCTATATGCGCGCATGCCCGACAACATCCCCTGCCGTCACACAGGAAGAACGTACTGCATGAACGAGCGTGGCAACCTCATTCCCAGGGGTGATCGATCTCGCCAGTCTTCACTCGCGAGTTAGGCCAGAAGTTACAAGAGAGACGTCAATTTTCATTTTATTTTCTCAAATAATGTTGACACTTTTGAACCCAGCCTCTTTGGAATTCCGGACATAAGAAATATGTGAACGAAGCTTCAGCTTCCTCCATCAGGTATAAATATGATAAAACAAAAGTTGAAAATTTTTCGCAATGGTAGAGAACCTTTATACCCTGGACTCCGTCGCGTTGTATGCAACAGAGGAGTCCAACCTGGGCTAGAGAGATTACAGGCATGTCATATGGAAGATATTAAACAAATAGACTGTGCAAATCAAAAAATGAGAAAAAACAACTCAAATGAAAACTATGTTTTCTATGAATCCAAGCATTCTTTTAAAATTATACTTATAAAAAAATTTATTGAAAGTAAAAATACCCATTAGCAAGTTTTTATTTTAAAAAAGAAAATTATATATTTTCACATTTATTCAAAGAATTTGTTCAAATTAACATTGAAACAAAATCAAAACTTGGGGCGAGGAAGCTTAAACTTTTCAAAGAATATCATGAACTCACAAAATTGTGCCAAAACAAATAAATAATTAGTGAATGTTGTGCCCTTTAGGACCCATCTGATATCAATCAGGGGTCAACTGAGTGTGAAAAGATTTGTATTTTGTGCCAACACTGATAAACGATGAGCTCTATTCAAATTAAGAGTATCAAATATCAGAACAACAGTGTATTGTACAGGGCTCAAATTTCAAGTAATAAACCACAAGGGAAACCGGAGGGAGTAAAATGTTAATTCATTTTGTGTTGATCAAAGCAGTATATTGACATAAGTGGGATTTGAGCGTGGCTCAAGTTTCAAAAGATTCTCAGAATTCAGGTAGCTCGTAAAATTGACACCCTTGGTTTGGAAGACTGCAACATGTACGAAGCCACAACCATTTATAATGCTATAACATAAAGCCACAACCATGGTTGTAACACTACATTATGTATGAAGCCACAACCATGGTTGTAACACTACAACATGTATGAAGCCACAACCATGGTTGTTATGAAGCCACAACCATGGTTGTATGAAGCCACAACCATGGTTGTATGAAGCCACAACCATGGTTGTATGAAGCCACAACCATGGTTGTATGAAGCCACAACCATGGTTGTATGAAGCCACAACCATGGTTGTAACACTACAACATGTATGAAGCCACAACCATGGTTGTATGAAGCCACAACCATGGTTGTATGAAGCCACAACCATGGTTGTAACACTACAACCTGACAACATATATGAAGCCACAACCATGGTTGTACATGTAACACTACAACATGTATGAAGCCACAACCCTAAGGGTAGAGGTCAGGTGTGAGGTCAGGGTTGAGGTTAAGAGTATTGTTGGGGGTAGGGATATACTCCTGAGGCTGGGGGAATGTGGGCCTGAGTTCGGAATGAGTGTGTTAGCTTTGAGAATGGCTATGTACAACTAGACCATAAGGCTGTCCATACACATTTGAATCACAGCCATCATAGTTGTGCTTCACGAAATGTCGTGGTGCATACATTATGCTCCCATGCAGTGTACTTTCAATAGCTTTTGTGTGAACTCCCTCCCAAAGTGGATCTAAATTTTGCTGCTACTAATTATTTATCGACGCAAAGTGACCTTGGCCATGAACAATAGACTCCAAGGGAGGATGGAAGGGTGTAAATAGATTGGGCATGTTGGGAAATGTAATTAAATCTAATGTGGCCTGAAGCATGTTTTATTGTGAAGTGATGTATAAAGCTGAGCATGCTGTGCGTACATAGTACGTACTTATGTAAGAAGAAGTAACTACTATTTGTATGCCTCGTTATTTTTGCTGTGTGCAATCCTGTCGCCATCTTTTGGAAGGGGAGTATTTGGCTCTGAGAATGAGGTCGTTGGTTCGCTCTCACGGCTGTCTCCCTTCCAACTAGTTCAGACGATTTTGTTCACACAGTTGCAGTGTTTTGTGCCCCATGCACAAGTGTAGCGTATCTTGACGATACCCGAATCGTGTGCGGGTACGCGAAAAGATTGTGCCCGATATGCAAACAGAATAATTTAAGAACATCCTTTTTTCCCTTTTTGGGGGGGGGGGGATGAGGGGGACTTCAGATCAAATTCACAACAATCATAAAGAAACCATTTGGAATGCTCGCATATTGCACAGTAGGGCTTTTAAAACCAAAGATGAACACCAAGTAAAAACCATTCCGAGAACCTCATTACAAGTCAGCAGGCTTGGGCCAAATTTCCAAAAATTTTGGCTCAAGAATGCTCTACAGTTTTGACATATCCTGGGGAGAACCCTGAATGATTTGTAAGGTTGTACCGTAGAGCAATAGGACCTGGGCCCAATTTCATAGCGCTGCTTAACGGTAAGCAAATTTTTGTGCTAACTGTAGCAGAAAAACTTGCTTAAGCATTTAAGCGTATTTCACAGGTTAGCATGAAAATAAGGCAGTCATCTTGTGCGTTCACCATGTAATTGCATTGTTACGTCATTCGTTTTCGGGCAGTAAGCACCGGAAGGTTAGCATACCTTTTGGTGTGCTTACGGTTAGCAGCGCTATGAAATAGAAATTCGTACGCAAGCACAGAATCGGCCGTTAAGCAGCTCTATGAAATTGGGCCCTGGTCCTCGCACTGTGGCTGTACCCGTAAGTTCGACCAGAAATAATCAATTATTATAATGTGGCCAGTTGCCTTAATCCGAATTCTCGGTGGAGGAAGTGGGATAGATCTGTAGTCCACACTGGATAGGGTACTAGCCGTGTACCAAAAATTGTAGGTTTTCAAAATAACTGACAGACATGACAGAGCAAGCCTCTGACACTGACTGCTGGATCTGAAGCCGAAGATGCACAGTTTCAAAAAATTGCTATAATCATCTGATTTTTAATTTTTTTTTTATATTAACAATAATAATTGGTTCTTTCATGTGTACAGCCAAAACATAGATCCTAGTAGCTAGATCAAGGCGCTTTACAACACTATTATCCCTGTTCATTCACAATAGACCTTTATGCACATGATGTCATTTGAGTAGGACGCCCTCGCCTAGAGGTCAAAAGTAAGATGTTCATTGGCCAATCCTGTGCGCTGCGCGTACAAATCTGTGCGTTTCCATTGTTATGTCATCGGTTTACACCTCTAAGATGGCGGCTTGATAACGTCAATGCATAAGGTTTATTTGCTACTCGGTGTCATGGGGCATACTTTGAGACCATATCTCTAACTTTCTCAACTCCCCAGGGAGCATACAACCACCAAGCTGTTAAAATTAGCGCTAAGGGGTTAAACCAACACGACACTGTTTCAGCCCTCTTAGGTTCCCATCTATACACCTGGGTTAAGAGGAGCAATTATGGTTGAGCACCTCTATCAAGGACATACTTTGTAAGTGTCGTGAGCGGGATTCGAACCCACACTCCGATGATTCAACCATTGGAAGTTGAGTCCAATGCAGTAGACCGCTCGGTCACAACACACCACATTAAAAATTTAACCTTCTTGTTCATAGTGTGGATCGAGTTCTGCATGTAATGTTTATTGTGGTACCGTGTTTTCTTGAAGCTGTGGCTCCCTGGCCGAATGCCAAGTGATCCAGCTGGCTATTTCATTGCTCCCAAAAAGCTGTTAACCACTGCCTGACTTCAAATTTATCCATCGAATGACTTCCCTTGGAAAATAGCACTCAAAAACCACAATTTGCTACTCGGTATTAACAGCATTCAGCATGCAGAAATTGTGTTCTTTGTAAGTTTTGATTTTACTCTTCAAAAGTGTTGTACGTATACAAAAATCTCCTGAGGTCCCCTGCAATATTACGGAAACCGTCAAATGAGGAAGAATGAGCAGTTTGGCAGACTGTATGGTGTTAAAGGACTGGCTATTGTAGTGGACATGCTGTTGGCTCGCGACAATAATAAGGAAGGGCAAACCCGGATGGCATGTTTTAAAAGATAATCTAAATTAGATGGGAACTGTGCTATCTACATATCATCGGTATGAATGTAATATGTAGACGATTTGTTTCCAGACATCTAATAAGATGCCAGATAAATACATGTACACTAGCGTGTCGTGGCCGAGCGGATAAGAACACCGGACTCAAGCTCTGGTGTTTCTGATCAGCAGAGTGTGGGTTCGAGTCCCAGTCGTGACATTTGTGTCCTTCAGCAAGACACTTAACCATTATTGCTGCGTCCTTCGGATGGGACGTAAAGCGTAGGTCCCGGGTATTGTGTAATGCACGTAAAATAACCCAGTACACTTATCGTAAAGAGAAGGGGTTCGCCCCGGTGTTCCTGGTTTGATCGGCAGCATATTGCGCCACAGCACCTTGTATACCATTACATTGTGCTATAAATGCATAGGTCTCATACTTCAAAAACGTAGCTCCACATACATGGCAGGTAGAAAATATCAGCGCCTTGTATCCTTTGGCAAAAGGCGCTTTATAAATACAGTTATTATTATTATTAGCTCAGTATATTATTTAGGGTTAAACAAAGAAAAATTGACTGGGGCGGGACTCGAACCTGTGACCTCTGGATAAACATGCTGGCTCTCTACCGACTGAGCTATCTATTATAGCCCTACGTGTTATGTTGGCGGTCTCCCTATTCTGTCAAGATTGTTTTTGTTCGGGGGTGCCAGTCAGAAGCCATACATGTACAACCTGTAACTGCCATATACCTGGGGATCATATCCAACATATTACAATGTATCTTATTTCATACAATTTTACCAACTTTTGTTATGACATATATATGAAGAAAGGGAGGGGGCCGAGATCTCTAAGTTTGTTCAGCTGTCATTTTTACAAATCTTGACTCTATTCAGTTCTTTTGAAACAAGCTGTGAAATATCTCGTCTGCCCAGTGTGGTGCAATTTGTCTTGCCTGACAGTGCCAGGAAATTGCCTGAGGAAAAGTGTACACAGCTGCATGGAAAATTGACTGAAATTGACAAATGTTTTGACAGTTTTAATCAACTTTGAAGAAAGGGGACAGCAAATATGAAACTCGAAGCTTCTTCAGCTGAACTTTTTCTTTTTACTCAATTTGAAAATTTTGCGTGTACAAAATGTCTACCGGTACTTCTCATCCGAACCATTTACATGTAGTATCTTGCCTGCCAGGAAATGCCCTGGAATGCTCTGCGTATTAATAGCAGTAATAAGAATGTGTGTTCGTTAATGTTCTTTTTCAAGCCAAGCAGGTTTTTCAGGGCACCTCACAATATTATAATATAGCCCCTTCCTTCGGGCCTTTAAAGCAGTCCTGAAGCCATCCCAACTCCTTAGGAGTATGCAGTACCGGCAACCGAATGGGCACACAGCTTGCTAATCATTTACACAACATGTAAACAAGGTGAAAATTTTGTTACACGCTTGTGTACATTTTATGGAATGGGCCCAATATAAATCAATAAATTATTATTGCTATTTAAATTGTTCATGTTATTCAAGTCACTACATGTAGTAATGATTTTTTTTCTCTTCCTTTGTCCATTCTTTACACAGATCTTTCTATTAGCGATGCCTCCCAGCAAAATGACTTTAGTGGTGTTCCGATTCCTCATGTCAATGCTGAGTGGCCCATTTTTAGCAATTATCTTTCCAGTTCTCAACACTAGATTTGTAAGTAGACAATATTGAAAGTTGGGAAATAAAGGAAACAGAATTAGAATAAAAACTATCCAAGAAGTTAAATTTTCTTTTTGTATTAAAACTTTTAGTGCTAATCATGAATTGATTATTTGTTGAGACCTAAATTGGTTGACTTATAACTTAAAAAAAAACAGTTGCCAGCTTGACCAACTGTCTTAAAGCTGTAAGCACACAATTCTGCTTAGCATAGAAAACAAATCTTGCTGAGCAGCCTTCGGTTACCAGCCTAAATGCCACATTACTTGAACTACTGCGATTGGTGCCCCACTTCTATGTTGCTTAAAATAGAAGTTTAAAGCAATAGTTCCTCTTTCATTGCTTCATGAATTGGCGGATCCATTGAGCTCCTCCCTTTAATGCATTGACCAGGGCCCAATTTCATAGAGCTGCTTAAGCAGAAAATATTGCTTAACAATTGTCTGCTAAGCAGAAATGAGCAGGATACCAGTCACAAATTGTACATGTGATATGGCAGTTTGGCTGGTAACCTTATTCTGGTAAGTATAATTTTGTTATGCTTAGCTACATTTTGTGCTTAAGCAGCTCTATGAAATTGGGCCCTGATCTCTATTAGCCTTTCGAGATATGGTGGACACTATATGAGTGCACTGTTTGGTTTGGGTGCATACAAACAGTTTCACCCAATCCAACTAGTGCCCTCGTAAGGTGTCCACAACATCTCAAAGTTAAGGCAAACTTTGAACACCCTGCCAAAAGTTGTGCCAAAAGTTGTAACAAAAGTTTGCACTCATGAAAATCCAATTGAAACAGGCCTGGGGTCGATTTCACAAAGCACTAAGATTCATCTTAAGATGAGTTATCAGTATTACCATAGTGATTTGTACTGTGACATCACTCTTTGCTAAGCAACTGCGATGGATTTGCAGTTACGATCAGTCTGATTTCTTTGTGAAACAGGGCTCGATTTGTCAAAGAGTTCAGACTGATCGTAACTGCAAATCCATCGCAGTTGCTTAGCAAAGAGTGATGTCACAATACAAATCACTATGGTAATACTGATAACTCATCTTACGTTGAATCTTAGTGCTTTGTGAAATCGACCCCTGGAATTACACGGAGGCCATGGCCTCTGTTGCCCCAGGGCCTTGGGCATTGGTGCCCTTTCAACAGTTTGCCGTAGACTTGAAGATTTTCCCACTGGAAGTGCCCTTTGCAAAATGAAAAATGGCCTTGCCCTCTCAAAAGATGAAAGTCCAGGCCTGTGAAACTCATAATGAAAAGGTTCAACCATTTTTATTGCTGCACATATGTGTCCGCATGCGCTCCTTTTGTGGGCATCATTGATAGATAGTTGCTATGGTGGCAGGGCTTAATGAAAAAAAAATCTTAGATTTTGTCTGATCGTTTCCCAAAAGTTCAGTGCTCTTTTAATCTACACATACCGGGTACTATATGTGACCTTTGCTTGATGATTGAAAAAACATTTCTTAGATTTTGTCTTATCGTTTCCGTAAAGTTCCGGGCTCTTTTAATCTGAACACACAATATGTGACCTTTGCCCCTAATTCACAGTCGGCTCTATTTACCTTGCACTTTGGCCACCTTCTTGATAATGGTCCAATATTTTGTTGGGACCTGTGATTCCAGATCCCTCTCTAATCATCCGATGATTGGGTCAGGAAGATAGTTTAGAGATAAATTCATAACGCCTGGGGCAAATTTCATAGTACTGCTTACAGGCCTCGAATTTCGCCATGGCACCACAGCAATTGCTGTAGGTGCCCTTAAAAACCATCAATATATATTCAAATTTTCCTCATTGGGTGCCCCTCATTTTGGGGAAGTTGCCAGGCCCTTTTGAACACAAAGTTCGAGGTCTGTGCTTAGCGGTATGAAATCTCTTTAAAGCGAAAATATTTCACAGTTTAGCAAGAAAATTAGGTGGCCAACTTGCACGTTGACCATGGATTTTCATTGTTACATCAACCATTTGCTTACAGTAAGCACCAGAAGGTTTGCATGGCTTTCTTTTGCAAGTGTTTAGAGTGGTTAAAGCCCTATGTTCCAACACCCCAATGATCCAACGCCCTTATCACTTTTATTGTATTTTCCTAATCCTAATCCTAATCCTAATCCTAATCCTAGTCCTAACCCGAACCCTAACCCTAAGCCTTACCCTAACTTTTACCCTAACTCTAATTCTAACCCTTACCCTAACCCTCACTGTAATTATTACCCTAACCTTAACCCTTGCCCTCACCCTAACCCTGACCCTAACTCTAAGCCTTATCCTTACCCTAACCCTATCATGTAAATCACAAGGGGGTTTTGGAACACATGCATGTTGGGTTGTCGGAACATACGGGTGTCAGAATACAGACCAGTCAA
Source organism: Pycnopodia helianthoides (assembly GCA_032158295.1). Classification (NCBI taxonomy): domain Eukaryota; kingdom Metazoa; phylum Echinodermata; class Asteroidea; order Forcipulatida; family Asteriidae; genus Pycnopodia; species Pycnopodia helianthoides. The sequence goes on from CM063259.1 coordinate 13,323,110, forward strand.
CCTTTTTTTACAGTTAGCTGCAATTTTGAAATTGCATAGTAAGCTCAAAAATCGGTTGTTGAGCAGCTCCTTGAAAATGACCCCTGGTCCCATTTTTTTTTAATGAATAAGCCGACAATGAATGAACGAAGCTCTGATGCTATACCTAAGGGTGACGTGTCATGCAAACAAGCCAGTAATGGCATTTTTTTTCTTCTGGTATGGAAAGGTCTTCCTGTCCCAAGCCAGTAATGGCATTTTTTTCTCCTAGTATGGAAGGGTCTTCCTGTCCCCATCAGAAAACTCTAAGACTGTTTTTTTCCCTTTCAAAAAAATGTTTACGACAGTTTAATTTTCTCATTGATAATTTCCTGTTGTTTACGACAGTTGTCCTGCGAGGTGGAGTTGTACTGGGTCCAGCATATCCTCATCTACATCATCATCCCACCTTTCTTGATGAGTCTAGGAGGTGAGTTTCAGGCAACCTCGTCCCCAGTGGTGTACGATCTCACCGCGCCATTTTGTCTTTTCTTTCCCAGAATGCCTTGCTCGATCGTAACCCTAGGGGTTGAGTTTTCGCAGTCGTAACCAATAACTGTTTCGGTTGACGTGGCCATCGGTAAAATCACTGGGCAATGACCGAAACGTTTATTGGTTACGGCCGCGAAAACACACCCCTGGAAGTATGACTTTGAAATATCCAAATACAGTATATCGGATTTTTTAATTAGTCATGCGGTTGATCCATTCTGTCTTAGACTGACTACGCAAAGCACGCTTTCAAAAGACGCATCAAGTCATAGAGCAACTGGTCCCCTCTCATTCTTTTTTTATTTGTGATATGTCTATGTGTATGCAGCTTAGGATGACCATGTAAAAACATGATTCATTTTTAAGTGTATCGCGTAAAAATGTGTGCATTTTGACACGCGCACACTAAGCGCCCGACAAGCGCCCTACAAGCGTTTGAAAGTTTGAGAGTAGGTCAGCCCTTGAACTTGATAAAATGTTCCTACATTTTCTCAAAGATCAAAATATCATGTTGTTTTTTTTCCATCTGAAAGGACCACCTCTTTTACCTTGTTTATGTCAATCATTGTTTTTTGTTTTTTTAGGAGCTTATACTTGCGAACCGCTGTCTAACTTCTCCTGGTGTATGTTCAGTACAGGAGCTCAGTTTATGTACCACTTTATTCCTCTGCAATTTGTTGGCATGGTAAGTAGTTTTTATATATATATATTTTATTTTTCATACATCGCCTAACTCACAAGGCCAGATGGCCACTTCAAGGTGAGGACTACACTTCACTGATTTGGGCTGTCGACCCAAATTAACTGTCACACCAGGGGCATGTTGCAACCTACTCCTGGGGCTGAAACAGGGTTACCTTCTTCACAGTCCGTAAGGATGATAGGCATGGGTATCATCCACTAGGAGCCTGGCTGGTAGAGCAGAATGCACTACCCTCCCAATTTTGTACAGATCAATTATAGCTAAGTGTCTTGCTCAAGGGCACAAGTGTCATGATCGGGATTTGAACCCACACTCTGCTGCTGACAACACCAGAGCTTGGGTCCGGTGAACTAGACTGCTGGGCCACGACATGCAAGCTCAATCTCGAAAAAGCTGTCAAGCATAAAATGTTGCCTGGCTAGCTTATTTGTAAAGGGAAAAAAAAATATATAAAAATAGTTGCCCGGGCTGAATTTTATAAAGTTGTTTACTGGTAAGCAATTTTTGTGTGCTTGTGATCAACATAAAAAAGTGCAGAAGCAAAATTGTATACTTTTATGAACTATCAATTGAATTGAATTTGATAAACCTTATGTGCATGAGGTCATTTGAGTAGGGCGCCCTCTGCTAGAGGTCAAAAGAAGGTTGCTCATTGGCCATTCCTGTGCGTTTCGCGTACAACGCTGCGCGTTTCCATTTTTTCATCACCGTTTTACCGCTTGCTTTGCCTACAGTTGAAAGTTCATGTTTCAATAACGTATATTTTAAAGCCTGGGCTTCTGGCACTCTGTGCAGGCAAGTAACGAGCACTCTTTACTCACGCGATGGGGCTGGTATGTATCGATTGTGTTAACTGGCAATGTTTCTTGTTCTATTTTTTCAGTTTCTTGAGGTTAACCTGAACAACATGCTGTGTCCAGCGCTAACCGACCCTTTCCACGGATCGTGGTATCGCATGTGCGCCCTCGTTCACCAGCATTTACTGTTGCCGGTACATTTGAAAATTTACACGGCATTATGAGGCTGATTCTGCCGGTGGCCCCCGACCTGGTGAATGGCGACATCAGTAAAGATAACTGATGGAACCACTGGCGCTGCATCATTTATGGTTTGATGGTCGTAATTTATGTACATCACACACGTTGGCTTGTTGGTGTACAAAATGAGGAGAAGGGGGAGGCTTTGCTCAGTGGCACCCAGACACACCTGGGGCCTTTTCCAAACCAAGACTTATGATCCGGCTCCGACTCCGGCTAGGGCTCTTTGTATATTAAGAGTACATTTAGCAGGGTGGTTTGAACATCAAAGGGAGTCCGGAGCCAGGGCCGAGGTTTGGAAAATGCCACTGGTAATTTCATTTCCATTGTTTGTGTAGTTCTGAGTATGCGTGCATTTCTCAGTGCAACAGATTTCCTCAGTTTAGTCTGGTGCCACAGAGCGTCATAGAATGCCTCTCATCTCTTAAATACATGTAAAACCCTTCGTGTAGTTGGGTTCCCCACCCTATTTGTCTGATTCGCATTGGTGAGCGGGGCCAAGTTCATAAAGCTAATAAGCAGAGAACGGTGCTTAGCAAGTTGTTCACGCTAAGCAAAAATTAGCAGGGGCACCAGTCATAGGACAAGATACATTACGTGGTATGTTGGCTGGTACTCCCTTTCTGCTAAGGGGAATTATTGTATGCTAAGCAAGTTTTTGTGCTTATCAGCTTTCTGAAATTGAGCCCAGGGCCCAATTTTCACGGAGCTGCTTGAGCAGACAATATCGCTTACCAATTTTCTGCTAAGCAGAAATGAGCAGGATACCAGTCTCAAATTGTACACGTGACATTGTATTTTGGCTGGTAACCTTATTCTGGTAAGCATAATTTTGTTGTGCTCAGCTACTTTTAGGGATACCTACTCGGGATACCAGTCGTACAGGGGATGTGGTATTTTGGCTGGTAACCTTATTCTGGTAAGCAAAATTGGTTTTGGCTTTAGTTACTTTTTATGCTTAAAGCAGCTTTATGGAAATGGGCCCTGGTTGGACCGATGTTTGTAAATAGTATAATTAAGACCAGCAAATCCCAAAGATTTCAGACAGTAATGCTTAAAGTAAGAGTGAACTCAGTTATTGCCCAAGACAAGGGAATGGCCTCATTTGTACAATCGTCACGTTTTAAATATTAATCAGAATTTTAAACTATTGCTGCTCTTTAATAACAACTTGTACCTTAATTTCGTTTTATTTGCTGTTGTTGTTGTTGTGATGATCATGTCTTTCTTTCCTTATTCAAAACCAAGTTGAGTAAAACAAATTATTGTTAGTTTCTCGTCAACTCATCTCTGGAAATTGATGAAGGAAAGTTTTGTTGTTCATTATTTTTTCAACCAAAGTGCATGCCTGTAATTCATAGCCTTTTTCCCCCACAGTTGTTTCTCTTGGGTCTCAAATTGAGATGACTATGTAGTTGTACATGCAGATGAATTTACTTGGGGAAAAAGGGCACGACTGAAATAATTAATTTGTCCGACTTTAGGGGACTGTTTTTTGTAATGTTGGTTAAATGATGAATAACAAACATTTACCATGCATGACCAAAAGTCCATGCAGGCGCAGACGAGAAACTAACAATAAATTTTCATTGGCCTAAATAATCACTCGGCTCATTGCAGTCACACAGGTACAGGTTTGAAATTGTTTTTATTTTTATTTATTTTTTAAAATATGAATTAAATTTGTTCATAGAAAATCATCTCAAATCTTTTCACATGGTTTTTACCCCTAAGTTACAAGAAATATTTAATCTCACCATGGAAACTAGCCTCGGAACAATCCTCCAGAGAGATATTTCCGTTTGAGATTCCTCAAAGTCCAGAAGAAAAAGCAATCATGTTCTCTACCTAACAAACCTACAAACCTTTTTGGTTGTCTTGTGTCATTGTGTATTAGCAGAGTTCTTTTTGCGCCAGGAGTGTCATCATTGACAGACATGGCGCACTAGAAATGTTCAACATTATTATTATTATTATTAAAAAGGACTCCAGTTGAACAGAATTCTTGAAGTTCTGACCATGTTGATTGAGGGCTCTAAGCCTACTGAAAGATAAAACCAAAGAGAGTGAAGCAGACATAAAATCTCCACTAGACCATAAGTTTGAACTTTCACTGGACCTTCACTGGACAAACAAATATGCTCAAAAGACAGCGAACACTTTCTTCTTGTCCATATTTTGCTGAATTTGTTGGAGGTTGGACTTGTTAAGCTTTAAAAAAAACAAATCAGTAACGAAGTACGTGTTTGGAAAAATATTAGAACCACCGGACTTATTTAATAGTTAGGACTCAGGGCAAGGGACTAGTGGGTAGTTCAAGTCATATAGATTAAAGTATAATGTACATAGCATGTATTAACAAAATGGAAGATGAAATCAATTTGTATCATTATTATGTTAGTATGGTTAAGCCTCTGGTTCTTACTTCACGCGAATTGCGAAAGCGAAAACGAATTTCCTTGTGTCGCAATTAGAAAACAGCGTGCATCAGATTGTTTATGTCACGTAATTTGCTTCCCTTTCGCGTGAAGTGTGAGCCAATTTTTAGACACTCAGGTATTATAAAATTACGTTTAGTGTGCATTTCAGCACTACAATCGTGTTGGTAAGTGCGACGTAAATTTGTCATACACCAGGCGCACTTTGCACAGTTTGACAGCAACGATTACCAGAAGGCCATTCGCCCTTTGCACGGTCAGCCGTTTGCGTCGGCCAGAAGCATTATATAACTCTGTATTGTCATGGTAATGTAGTGACACTATCGTCCAAACAGATACTTAAATACAATACAAATGAAGCATGAAGTCGAGGCTCTACTCGAACATGGCAGATCCATGCAAGCAGTGAATAGGAGATGCGTTGAGGATGTTTTCTTCAAAATTTGCTGTTTGAATATGTTGAGCAGAAAACTCAAGGTCACACCAAAAATATGGTCATACAGAACAACCTAGGGCCTTTTTCGAACTTCGGCTTAGGCTCTGCGATTGATTTTGGAGCAGTGTGCATTACGCAGGGTGTTTTCAAACATCAAACGGAGCCCAGAGAAGGAGCCGAGGTTCGGTAAAAGTCACTAGAATTATGAAGTAGGTTTACTGAAGGTAAAATTAAGCAAAAAGTACTTGCAAGCTGTGGAGTCTGAAAAAAGTGCAAACTTTGTGTGACATATATCAGGATATTAGTCACATTAATGTGGTCATTTTAAAGGTTCATCTGAGGCCGTTTTCAAAAATCTTGTAAGCAGAAGTTTTTCTGTTGACGGTGCGGCCCTCTGCATGACCTCTGCTTCATGACCTCTGCTTCATGACCTCTGCTCACCGAAAGCAAAACAAAGGGCACACTCACTCGCCTCTGGTTCTTGTAAGCAGGGCCTAATTTCATAGAGCTGCTCTCTAAGCAGAAAAAATAGCCAAGCACAACAAAAATTCTGCTCCCCAGAATGAGGTTACCAGCCAAAATACCTTGCATCTGTGACTGGTATCCTGCTTATTTTTGCTAAGCAGAAAATTGGTGAGCAGTATTTCTTGCTTTTAAGTAGCTCTATGAAATTTTGACCCAGATGAGTGACGCAGCAGAGCAAATTCACTGTGAACACGCCCGCACATGTAGTCCAATCTTCATCGTTTATGGAACGCCCTTTGGCTAAAAAAAAGTTAGCACAAAAATGTGCTTACCGGTAAACGGCTTATATGAAATCAGGCCCTACTGTAGCTCTCACGCAATCTATGTTCGGTATGAAATATTAAGAAATTGCCATAATTGAACTTTGTAAGGTAGCAAGTTGGCATTGTACTTCATTGTTCAGTATTGATGTTAAATACCGCGGTAGCAAAGGAATATAAAAAAGTGGTGTAGATGTTGTGCATCTAATTAACCTTTCCCATGAAATGTGCTAATTATATTCACGTGTGCGTGGAGACGCTATTGGTTGACAAAAAGCTGCCCCTCAGGTTGACCTTTTGCGATGAAACAAAAAACAGTCGGTGCCAAGAGCATGCTTTTGTCGGGGTGACGCTTGTTACACGACATTCACACAGTTTCTTATTTATAGTGAACTGAGCATCAATTTTCTGTTTGATCCCGATGGTTCTGTCGCAGCGCAAGAAAGACGCAGGTTGACCTGAGGGTGACTAAACAGAATTGTGCACTACACAGATGCACAAATGCGTTCGATCACGCCGGCATCAGCCCCATATAAAAAGGCACGACATTCACTCATTTTTGTTAACCAGCAGTGTTAGTGCGCACGCCCGAAGTGTAATTTACATCTTTCATGGGAAAGGAACTATTGTCAATGTTCAGAGATAGTTTTTAGAATCTCTGAATGGCTGAGTCTCAGATGTCGTTTAAAAAAAGTGTTTCCATTTTGTAGATGTAGCCATGAGCAAAAGTTCCAAATGTTTTCTTCCTGCTCTTGACCACCGAAAATTGATATTAACTTTCCATTCATGTTGAATATCAGCAACGGAGGAGGCTGATCTCAATAACAACCCTCCTACTTTGGTTACCATTTCCCAGTGAGTCGATCAACCATTGAACTGTATCTAGGTTGTGTATGGTGGCACAACTGTGCACAGAACTAATTGTGTACTGTGAACGAAGCATGCTGGCAAAGTTTATCTATCATTCAAAACCACAGTGGGTGTTACTGAATGGTCAGACAGTAGGAGGGTGGACTGTGTACTGTGTAGATGCAATCACCACATGGTATCATATTGCAGGCTTGAATAGTTTATCTATCATTCCAAACCACAGTGGATGATATTGAATGGTCAGACAGTAGGAAGGTTGACTGTGTACCATGTAGATATGCATTCACCACATGATATTGTATTGCAGGACGTCATAGTTTATCTTTGATTCAAAACCACACTGGATGATGTTGAATTGTGAGACAGTAGGAGAGGCAAATGTTTATAACGGCATTCCCTCAGTCAGGAATTGTTTAATATTTTGCTATGCAAACTATAGAGGAACTGTACATTTTTTTTCTCTCCACATTCCATTCTATTACATCTTTTTTGATTTCAATTATAGTAAAAATTATATTGTTGTGTTTTGTGCATTGTCATTAGCACTCTGCACTAATGCTGTCACTTTCGCTCAAAATACCCGGCTGTCAGACAAACATTCCACCACTTCTGTGATCACCGCATCATCGGTGTGTCAAACCGCACTAGTTGTACAATCATTACATGCGAAGTAAATTTTATGTTTGTTTGTGATTTGGGTACTTTAGCTTCTATTTTTAGCATTAATGCGGAGTGCTATTCTCAAAAAGTATGTAATAATACTACTACTAATAGCTGATAGCTGCCATTTATTGGGCACTTAAAAAACCCAAGCATCAAACCACCCCAATCTTCCACTTCCCCTGGGCCCAATTTCATAGAGCTGCTTAGCACAAAAATTTGCTTAGCCTGAAATTTTTGCCTCGATAAAAACAGGATTACCAGCCAAATTTCCACGTGGTTTTCAGGATAAGCAAACAACAGCTGGATACCATTAACAAGCGTTATGCAACAAATGGAAATTTTGGTTGGTAAACCTGTTTTTATCGAGGAAGAAATTTCATGCTAAGCAAATTTTCGTGCTTAGCAGCTCTATGAAATTGGGCACTGGTTGTCAGGCCTTAAGTACCCCTGAAACGGTCTCAACTCCTTAGGAGTATGCAGCACCGGCAGCCAAATGGGCGTACAGGTTGCACATCAACAATCTCTACCCTTGCAGGTACCCAGGTACCCATTTACTCATATGGGAAGCACCTACATAAAGAAGTGTCGTGCTTAAGGATAGACTTGAACGCCCTGACCGGGATTCAAACCCACACTTCCAATTTTGATGTCAAATACTAATCTTGGGGATGAGAGGGTAAATAATAATAATAATAATAATAATAATACGCAGTTCTTATATAGCGCTTTATCACGTCCGATGGGCGTCTCAAAGCGCTCAGTATTTTTCCTGAAAGGTATAATGTGGAGCTACGTTTTAGACCTGGGGTCGATTTCACAAAACTCTTCCTAACTTAGGACTAGTCCTAGGCAATGCTAAGAGATAGGACTAGTCCTAAGTACTGGTCCTAACTTAGGACTAGTCCTATCTCTTAGCATTGCCTAGGACTAGTCCTAAGTAAGGAAGAGTTTTGTGAAATCGACCCCTGTTCCTTTACATAGCACCATGTAATGGTTTACACCACATTCATAAAACCCCACCCCTACATAATGCGATCTATACAGAAAGTATCATAGGCCAATTTGTATTCTGTTTGACATTTTGAAATTAATACGGATTAATTTTATAACTAATACAGATTAATAATCAAGAAATATATATCTCCTCGTACTGCACATTTAAAAAAAATGTCTTATCAATTTCCTCTTATACCTATGAATTGCAATGTAGATTTTAAACAGATGTGTGATTTTAAACTTTTAAAAACGTTTTTGACAATTATAAAAAATCAATCAATTTATTGTTATGAATTACTTTAGGCTCCAGGAAAAAACTGTAAACTATTTACTTACTGAACCATTTTGTGTCAACGTGAAAATGTACCATTTTGACAGTTCAGTACTGTATTTGGTCCTTTTTGTAACATTTAGTAAGAATTTCATCAAATTGTTTTTTACCCAATTTGTAAGCGCCTCATAAATTGAATTTCCTGGTGGTATATCTTTCCCCAAAGTATTTGTTTGGCAAAGATAAACATTAATTATTTGGAAACAGTGGCGTAAGCAGTCTTTTAAAAAATACATTTTAAGTGGGAGGCAAAGACATTTTTAATTTGTTTAAATTAATTGTAATTTTTTTAATCTTTCTATTCAGTTGTTTTATTTATCTATTTTTTGTTTTGTTATTTAGCTTTATTATTAAATTAAGGGAGGGGCTGTTTCAAACCATTCATTTTATTTGATCTCATTAGGGTGGGGTCGGGGAGGGGGAAAGAGTTCTGAGCGGGGGGGGGGGGGGGGGGGGGGGGGGAGGGGGCTCCTGCCCCCTGGCTATGCCACTGTTAGGAAAACATTAATTGTTTCTTGTTATTAGCTATTTTAGGGGTGAATAACCATTTGATGACTACAAGTTTGAAATTTTCAAACAAGGAACTAATGGCACTGAGCCGACATTTTCTGAATAATATGAGAATAGGACTGGGTTCTTGTTCAACTCACATATCCTATAGGCCAAAGATCATGTAGTGCAGCAGACGCAAGATGGGCATCTGAAGAATGGTGTGCACTGGACGCCATTTCAGTAAGCATCTGAACTCTTTTGATGCAACAATAGATCACTGCAGTCAATGAGCATTGACTGCACATTGCTTTCAATGCTATAACAATACATTGGCTCACTGAAAAAGGCGCCCATGCCTTGCTTCACTTTGTTACAGGCCTGGAGTTACACGGAGGCCACGGCCTCCGTTGCCCTAGTCTTGGCCTCGGTGCCCCTTTCAAACTTTCCCATAGACTTTAAGATTTTCCAACGGAAGTGCCCCTTTCAAAATGAAAATGGCCTTGCCCTCTCCAAGATGAAACTCCTGGCCTGTTACGATAGATAGAGCTCCAGATGCTCTTCTTGCTCCTTGGTGAAAAACAGCGCCCATGCCGTGTTTTCAGGTTCTAAACAAGAGATAAAGCTCCAGTACCCATCTTGCTCCTGGAGGTGCTCGCTATTTGATCTGTGCTATTAAACACAGATCAAGGAACTTGACAGCATTATCCCTGTTCATCATCCACAAACTTTCTCAGCTCCCTGGTAAACACCAAGCTCAAGCTGCTTATTATTCTCGCTGCGAGGGGTTCAACCATTGCTATCTCAGCCCTTGCAATGTCCCCATTTATACACTTGGGTTAAGAGAAGCAATTAAAGGGTAAATGTCTTGCTGAGGATCAACACCCGTGTCATGACCGGGATTTGAACCCACACTCGGAGATTAGCCATCAGAACTTGAGTTTGATGCGCCGGATCTTTTTGTTGACATGGTAGTTGTTTAAAATACATACTGTAAAATAAAATCAGAGACCAAATAATTATATTATTTATTTTAAAAGTTTGGACTTAAGTTATTGCCAGTATGGTATTAAGTTCTGTTACTGAATCAGCTGTTGTCATAGGTGAAGTTCATTCACAGAACTTCAGACAGAAAGTGAATAAAAATGTTGATGGTAGCTCAGAGTTATTCGTTTCCACATTCATTGATTTGTTTGTTTGTTTGTTTTTATTTCCATTCATACAATCATGCACCGATTGGTGAATCCAAACTGATCAATAAATGGTAATAAAAGAAGAAAAAAAATTGTACAACTTGAACACAGACTTTGTGTGATGAAAATTATTGTTAAAAAACTGGATCACGTACAGAATGTATAATATAACGAAAAAAATAACAGGCAGCACAACCGTAAACAAGACTTTATTTTGACCATGCCAATTGTAATGCTGGTAGCCGCGATCCAACCCCATTATCGGATGTACATAATATGTTTACCAGTGATCTCGCGGGTCGGGCATTTAACTTACCACGTGACTAAGTTTCGCGCCACGTTCGTTTTGTTGACAGCGAGTTTGTGTGCAGTGAACGACCGTTGAGGACCCTGAAAACTGTGTTTACTTTGTGCTCTGAATATTCCAGTTTTCTTCGTCAGGTTTGTCTTTTTCGGGACCAGGATGCCTGCCAAGGACTATGTAGCTGAGAAAGGTTTGCATTTTGAGATTTGAAATGGTTATTTACAGCTCATTAAGGGGCCCCCAAAAAAGTGAAGGAATTAACGAATGTTTGTTGTTGCGTTTTTTAAAACCGCTTTTGTTGCTGTTTGTGCTGTACAGTCTCGTGTGTCCCAAACACTCACCGTACGCCTTTCCTATAAAATAAGTTTTAGATTGAATGTTTACGGGCATTGTTTTTGTTTAAAGTCTGTAGTGTTCATGTGTAAAATCATCATTAATTTCTGCAGCAATGACATCTATTTTGATTTATTCATTATTTTTCTGAGTTGTTTGTCAACAAGATTAATCAGCAAAAAGTACAAATTAGGCCTACAAAAAACTACTAGTTTGTTAAGTTGGTGACTCAAGTTTATTAGCAATACATTAAATACTCCTGTATATAATCTTATTTGAAATGTATATTTATAGCTTTTTGGTCATGATTAAACAATTGGATTTTTGATCTTTTTTTCCAGAAAGATTGTTTCCTTTTAAAACAATGAAAGTGTAATGTATGTCTGGAAACTCGGCCCGAAAATTAATTACAAGTTGATTTCAGCATTGTCAGTAAATGTAGGCTAAATTGTTTTTTAATATTTTGATTCTGATTTTATAGAAAAGTGCAGAAGTTTCCTCTCTGACTTTGTTGAGCAAGATGAAGATGGTTCCAAGAATTTCAAGTATGCGAGGCAACTGGTAAGAAGGGGTTAAAAAGATCAGGGTTGTTGAGTCAAAAACAATTTTTTTTCCTCAAAATATGCCCTTTCTAAAGATATGGATACATGCTGTATCAGAACCACACTTTCTAATGGGATTTAACAAAAATATATACATACTTACGTTGGAGTATTGAGGTAGAAAATACCTCCATGGTTGGACTTTATTTCCTTTTATCTTGAGGAATTGGTAGTAAAATAGACCCAGTTACTGGGGCGCTGTACTCCTTTTTCGAAGATTTGGACGTTTATCAGTTGTACTAGCGCCCCAGGAACTTATTGTAGCAACTACATCAATCTACATTTTACCTGTTGCCCTGCCTCAACCGTGAAACCACGCGGTTGAGGCAGGGCACCTGTCAAATTTTAGACACAGCACCTTGTGGCGTGTCGTGGCCGAGCGGATAAGAACACCGGACTCAAGCTCTGGTGTTTTTGATCAGCAGAGTGTGGGTTCGAGTCCCAGTCCTTAAGCAAGACACTTAACCATTATTGCTGTGTCCTTCGGATGGGACGTAAAGCCGTTGGTCATGTGTGTTGTGTAATGCACGTAAAAGAACCCAGTGCACTTATCGTAAAGAGGTGTTCGCCTCGGTGTTCCTGGTTTGATTGGCAGCATATTGCGCTGCTATGTAAAGGAATAGGTCTCATACTTCAAAACACAGCTCCACATACCTTGCAACAAAAATTACTCAGCGCGTTGAGATGCCCATCGGGTGTGATAAAGCGCTATATAAGAACGACGTCTTTTTTTTTCTTTTCTTATTTTCTTGTAAACTGTTACAAGGTGATTCATGAGGGGGGGTGGAAGATGCTGTAAGCCAGGCACTCTGTGCCTGACGTAAGACTCTTTCACTTTTTTTTCCCCCCATTACAGGTATCTATTGCACATCGTGAGCAGGTCGCACTGACGATCGATTTGGACGACGTGAACGAGATCGATCCCGATCTAGCCGAGTCCATCGTTGAGAATGCCCGGCGGTATACGAAACTCTTTGCCGATGCCGTCTATGATCTACTTCCAGATTACAGAGAAAAAGAGGTAGATATACAGTTGTAGCTTCTTCTTTTTTTGTGTGTCGTAGTTATGATGCAAAATAAGTTACATTTCTCATGATGACCAGTGGCATATCTTGCCTGTCCGGAAATTCACTGGAAGGCACAAGATAACTCCTTTTTTAACCCTTGCTGTCTGACCATTCAATACCATTCACTGTGGTTTTGAATGATAGATAAACTATGCCAGCCTGCAATATGATACCATGAGGGAATGCATGCACACAGTACACAGTTAGTTCTGTGCACAGTTGTGCCACCGTACGCAACCTTGGCAGTCGAATGGTTGGTCAACTCACTGGAAAATGTTGCCAAGAGTCACTGACAGTAGGAGGGTTAAACATGGTGACATGGTCTATAAAAGTGGTGTTGGAGAGTCGAATCAATTTCTTCTGCTCCCTACAGCATCTGTGTATGTGCTTTCATCATTTGTGAAGAATATCTGTTTTTGTGTGTGTATTTAGGTCATACAGAAAGAGCTTTGGATGTTTACATTGAGCACAGACTGTTGATGGAGCAACGACTCCGAGGTCCGAACCCGGGGGAGGTACGAGACCCGAGGAATCAATTTCCACCGGAGCTGATTCGCAGATAGTAAGTATTTATTTTTTTGGGACCTTACAACCCCACAATGCATTTAGACTAACCACTCCACCCTAGAGGTCATCGGCTGAGGTTTTATAAGCAAGGCACTCCGTGTATGACGTAAGACGTGGCCCGTTTATGGATTCTGCTCATTTGTGGATCCTAAGTCAGTTTAAAGGATACTCACCATTTCGATAACTTTAAAAAGCTACTGCCGACATGGTGTTTTAATGCAAGAATTCAAGAACAATTCTGGCCCTACATGTATGTCTTTATTAAAACATAGCTAGATGTCCAATTATTTATGTGTTTAGTGAATGTATCTGGTGTGTCTGCTGTATGCCCATAAAATTAATTGATGTCTGGTCAGAAGGGCTTTAAAACCACTGTGTAGCAGATCGCAAGCGGCTTGTACCAAACAGTTCAAGCTGCCCGCGAATAGCCACACGACTTGACATACTTCTACCTGAACAGAAAGGTCAAAGTAAAAGTCATGTCCTGAATTGAACTTTTCCAATGTAAAACATAGTATCTACGTTTCTAAAAGAAAAAAATTACATAAATTTTTACTGAATAATTGATTAAAAATGCAAACTAATTTGCCATGTGTGGGTATATAGGTCATTTTTGAAACCCGCCAGTTTGAAGCCTCATAAGGACAGCACAGTTTTCTAAATAACTGACCAAGCCCAAGCATGGTTTTGAAAATGGCAGAATAGAATGGTCTCTAAAGAGTGAATTAAACAAGGTAGCCACTGTGGACTCAACACCTTGTTGTTCGAATTGTAATTTCAGCGAGATCTACTTCAAAACGCCAAGCCTACAGAAGCCGCTGTCTATCCGTGATGTCAAAGCGGAGAAGATCGGCAAGTTGGTGACGGTGCGCGGCATCGTGACTCGCTGCACCGAAGTCAAGCCTATGATGACTGTGGCAACGTACACATGTGACCAGTGTGGTGCCGAGACCTATCAGCCGGTAAGTCGCAGTATCTTGTTAAATGTTTCAGTGCGGGCGACTGATGATAGAGGGCGCCGCTTAGAGTGTGTCCCGGAGAAAGCCATATTTTCACAGTACGTCGTGTGAACCGGTCCACTTGATGCGCCGTTTGCAAACTAAGGTTTCCTTGGTCATCTAAGAAAATTTATGTTTAATATGCATGTTGGAGTTTATCCATGGAAAATAAAGCTTAACCCTATTACTATTGTAATTACTCTTTTGATTGATCATCATAATTTAGATTGGGTCACCGACATTCATGCCGCTGTTGATGTGCCCAAGCCAGGACTGCCAGGCCAACAAGTAAGTACATACATCATTAACCCTCCTACTATTGGTAACATTTTCCAGTGAGTTGACGAGCTATTTTAAACCCTACAACTGCACAGGTTGTGTATGGTGGCACAACTGTGCACTGAATTACACTGTATATGTGTGGACTGTGCAGATGCATGGTATCATATCGCAGGCTGGCATAGTTTGAATTCAAAACCACAGTGGATGATATCGAATGGTCAGACAGTAGGAGGGTTGACTGTGTCCTGTGTAGATACATTCACCAAATGGTATATTGCAGGATGGCAACGTTTGCCAATCATTTTAAACCGTACTGGATGATATTGAATGGTCGGACAGTAGGAGGGTTAACTGTGTACTATGTAGACACATTCACCAGATACACTTATTGCTAAGAGAAGGGGGTTTTGCCATGGTTTCTCTGGCAGTGGGTGCTGAATGCTCCACAGCACCATTAGAAGGTGCTGCACAAATGGGTCTCGTAATTCAAAACATAGCCTTGCTTATCCTTATAAATAATGAGTGTTTTGATACGACCCTAGGGTGTGATGAAGGGCTATATGAGAACCAAGAATTATTATTACATTTGCGACTGGTTTCAACTTGGCCAAATTACTTTGTGTTGCACTGGCACAATTTAAGGCTTAAACTTTCCATCGTGACTATCTGATTGGGATTCTCATCTCTGCCTGTTGATTTCCTCCTCTAGATCCGGAGGTCGTCTGTATCTTCAGACACGCGGGTCAAAGTTCATCAAGTTTCAGGAGGTCAAGATTCAAGAGCACAGTGACCAGGTTCCCGTCGGCCACATCCCCCGCAGTATGACCATCTACTCCAGGGGTGAAACGACGCGTTGCAGCCAGCCTGGTGATCACATCGGAGTCACTGGAGTATCCTTTTTTGCATTAAGTGATGATTGACTATTAATCGGTTGCTGGCAAAGTGTATCTGTCGTTCGAAAAACCACAGTGGATGATATTGAGTGGTCAGGCAGTAGGAGGGTTGACTGTACTGTGTGGATGCATTTACCACATGGTATCATATTGCAGGCTGGCATAGTTCATTTATCATTCGAAACCCCAGTTGATAATATTGAATGGTCAGACAGTAGGAGGGTTGACTGTGTACAGTATAGACGCATTCACAACTTGATATCATGCTGCAGGCTGGCATAGTTTATCTATCGCTCAAAACTATAGTGGATGTATTGAATAGTCAGACAGTAGGAGGGTTGACTGTATTGAGTAGACGCATTCACAACATGGCATAGTTAGTCTGTCATTCAAAACCACACTGGATGATAATGAATGGTCGGGCAGTTTGAGGGTTAAAGTACTTAAAGGCCCTGTACACTATTGGTAAGATCGAAAAACACAATGTTCACAGATTCACACATAACTTACATGATTAAAGTAAGTAATGGTAGAAAGGGTTCCTTAAAATATTTCTGCCTAAAATGCTATCGTTTCAGAGAAACGAGTAAAACAATAGTAATTATCGCGCGCGATAATTTGAAAAAACAGAAAACACATAAGATCTCTTTTCACTAATTTCTCGTGACCTCGATGACCAATTGAGCTCAAACTTTCACAGGTTTGCTTGTTCATGCATATGTTTAATCACACAAAATGTGGACACTGATTTTGAGCTATTACCAAAAGTGTACAATACCTTTAAGCTACAATCGAACGGCTTGATCGGAGTTAAAGCAAAGACTTGTATTATTGATCTTAACTGATGACCAGATATTTCTACCCATGTTGAGGGTCGGCTTCATGCAGATGGCTCAAGGATTACTATCAGAGACATACATGGAAGCCCACGTAAGTGATAATATAAACACCCTACAACCGGTGCGTTCATTGTGTATACCTTGGAAAAAATTTCCGGCACATGGTAGACAGCAAGTTCTTATTTTAAAGAGAAATTCTTGATGTTCAGTTCAATGGTGGGTTTTTCTGTTCTTGCCCTTCTCTAACTTTGAATGCCTTGGAACGTTCCCTCTCAATGAAAACTTAACTGTCCAAGGCTATACTAGATTCTATTGTCACACTGCACTCCTTTTTTCCTCTTTCTTTAGAGCATTGTGAAGATGAACAAGTCAGCAGAAGAGGAGATGAGCTTAAAGGAACTGACTGAGGAAGAAATACAACAAATCGCTGGTGAGTACTTGTTTCTCATGAAGGAAATATTTACGTTTGAAAAAATAAATCCTTGGTGTTTGGAAGAGAGAAAAAAAAAACAGTCCCATCCTCTAGTTTGAAGCAGTACTGGTTTATAGCGTTTATAAAAAAAACACATCAAAGGGTCTTCTTTTTCTCTGGAGGATTGGTGGTGGTGTTAACAGTTATAATATTCTTCCTACTTTTAGTCCGATTGCCATTTTTTTTGCTCTTGGAAAAATCAGATTAAAAATTGTGATTAAATAGCCTGAAATGTCCAAAGTTCACCTTTAAATGTATGTGTGTTTTTCTTACTACAGAGGAAGACTTTTATGAGAAGCTGGCGTCTTCCATTGCGCCCGAGATTTATGGCCATGAGGATGTGAAGAAAGCTCTGTTGCTGTTGCTGGTCGGTGGAGTAAATCGTAACCCGAAAGGGATGAAAATCAGAGGTAATTGAACAATGTTTGAAAGAGCAAATATCTCGTTCTTAAATGGCCTGCAGCATCAGAGTCCAGCATTCTCTCTCGACGGTGATCGGAGCAAACTGCAGAGGTGTGATTTCTCAAGGATTTTTCCTGATTTCAGGTTTTTCCCAAAACCTCTTTTAGCCCTTCAAATTTTCTTAAAAGAAGTATAAAAGCAATTGCCAAAGGGAGAAAGAAGTAGGTGATGGCAGAGAATTGTTTGCTGTTCCAAAAACCAACAATGTAAGACGCCTTAAAGGCAGTGGATACTTTTGGTAATTACTCAAGAAATACATCACCATCAAAACTTACTTGGTAAGGAGCACCTGAGAGCTGCTGATAGTGTAAAACATTGTGAGAAACAACTCCCTCTGAAGTAATGCAATTTTTGGGAAAGATGTAATTTCTCACTAAAATATTTGAATCTGAAAAAGGCTTCAGGCATGAAGCCTTTTTCAGGCATCTAAAAGTACACAATTCTATGCAACTAGGGTGTGTGTTCTTTCATTATTTTCTTGCAACTTTGATGACCAATCGAGCCCAAATTTTTACAGATGTGTTATTTTATGCATATTTTGGGATACACCAAGTGGGGATACTTGTCTTTGACAATTACCAAAAGTATATCCTGCCTTTAAAGAGTGACTCATTAACTGACTCTGAATGTTTTGTTTTTAATTTTTAGGAAGCATCAATATTTGTCTGATGGGTGACCCTGGTGTGGCTAAGTCTCAGCTCTTGGGATTCATCGACAGATTGGCTCCAAGAAGTATGTACTGAAACCATTCAATCTATTGGCTATGTTCTCATTGTTCACCTCTAAACCGCCCTTTATTGAAATCTGCTGGCCGGTGTGCGCTTGCATCGTTTAAAAAAAATCAATGCAAAATTTGTTAAGAAGTGACGTTTAGTAAGCTAGGAGATGTGGTCTGTCTGTTTGATCGTTATTCAGTTATAAGTGTTTGTCTTGTTTATTTTTACTTCCTCTTTATAACGCCGTTGTTTCAAAACCATTACTCAGGTCAGTACACGACAGGGCGCGGTTCATCGGGCGTCGGCCTCACCGCCGCCGTCATGAAGGATCCCATCACTAATGAGATGGTGCTGGAGGGCGGAGCCCTGGTGCTGGCGGACCAAGGCGTCTGCTGTATCGACGAGTTTGACAAGATGAACGAGACAGACCGCACAGCCATCCATGAGGTCATGGAGCAGCAGACGATCTCAATCGCAAAGGTTAGTCCGGCATTTTGTATCGTGGACACAGGACAGTTGGGATGGATCGATGGAATCTCCCTCCGGATTAGTCTACCGATCCTGGTTGGCTGCCATCGGTCACATAGCCTCTTAAATTTTTTTTTGTGTTTGTGTGGGTAGGTATACACATTCAAACCTGGGACCTATAACAAAAGAGGACAATAGGGTCCTCGTTTGGGGAAAGGTCCCCAGTTGGAAAACGTGTACAAAACCAATGAGAGCTGTTGCCAAAAAGTTAGAGTACAAACGGAAGAGGGACAATAGGAGGTCCCCGATTGCAGGTGTTTACACACTTTGTGTGTGTGTGATTTCATTTTCACTACCTTATGGAGACTGAGGACAAAACAGAAATTGGAAAACAAAGAGTCTCCATACGGAAATTCTAAAGACTGGGTTGCTCTACAAGGAATTGTGTGTACAAAGTCTATGGGAGGTTCTTAACTACAGGGACAAAGGAAAGAGCAAAAGATGTCTCCACAGGGATGCAAAAAATAGAATGTGTGTGGCTTGTCTCCGGCTTGTCTCACAATGTCCATCAGTAAACTAAAACAATTTTACTGAGAAGACTTCCAATGTTCATCGGAACTCAAAAGTTTTTGTTCGTCTAATTATTAAATTGATACACCACTGGGTTAAACGTTACAAATGATTATGGACAATCTAAAGTTTCAACAATTTTCAGTTGTACCAATAGTACAATGAGGGATGGGGGGGGGGGGGACGTACCGTTTTAAAATATGTGTTGATATTTAATTAATTTGCATCAATTTTGAAGCAAAATGTTGATAAGCTGTACTGCTGGGAGGGGGGGTGGCTGTTCAGAAGTAAGTCTCTTTGTACATCCTGAAAAAATGTTTAAAAACTTTAGAAAATGTCTTCGCTATGTTTTCATGGCACTACCACAATCCTCCCAAGATGTGTTTTACTGCAAATTCAAATTTCAAATCCAACACTTTTTACTATTGTTAAAGAATCTGTTCTTGGATTTATTTATTTATTTGTCAACAGGCTGGAATAATGACATCATTGAATGCTTGCATGTCCATCAAATTCAACACTTATTCTTGTTAAAGAGTCTGTTTCTTGGAATAATGACATCATTGAATGCTCGCGTGTCAATCAAATACAACACTTGTTCTTGCAAATCGTTAAAGAGTCTGTCTTAGATTTGTATTTTTGTTTATTTGTCAACAGGCTGGAATAATGACATCGTTGAACGCCCGCGTGTCCATCCTGGCCGCCGCCAACCCGGCGTACGGCAGGTACAACCCCAAGAAATCGATCGAGCACAACATTCAGCTCCCCGCCGCTCTGCTGTCGCGTTTCGATCTGCTCTGGCTCATTCAGGACAAGCCGGACAGAGAAAATGACCTCAGGTTAGTTTCTTCAATCAGCGAGGCAGTAAAATATGATTTAACTCTTTGCTACATTGAGCTGCTCACAGCGGCTCACAGAAATGTCCCGTTCCTACGGAAAGCCGCTCACAGCGGCTCGTTGACGTCACTGTAGATACTCGGGGCATCCCCATGGCTGTGCCTTTTTACATAATTTCTGCCGTATTGCCATCTGGATGACCTCTGACCCTAGTTTCAGCGGCTTGAGTCGCTGCCGTTGCTTTCCATCGCGCCAAGGGTATTATTGACACATTAGATGGCGGCGTCCAATAATTAATTCGTACAAACCACGCGAATTCGAAAAATTCTATTACGGAGTGAAATAGTTAATTTATGCCAACCTCTGTAGATTGCACAATAGGGCTTTTTAAAAAACCAAAGATAAACACCAAGTAATAAGAAGCATTCCGAGAACCTCGTTTCAATTCAACATGCCTGGCCCAAAACTTCCAAGGTGGTATATTGTTCTATTGGCGTGCAGCCGATTTTACGAAGCGCTAGGATTAATCCTATCTCGAGTTAGGATGAGTAACTCGTCCTAACGTTAGGATGGGTTCAATGCGTCATAACGTCTATGGATACGGAAACTTAACTCGTCCTAAGTCCTAAGATTAATCCTAAGTTAGGAAGAGTTTGGTGAAATCGACGGCTGGCCTATCGTTGCAGATTTTTGAAGGTTATTTTATTTCTATTGTATATGTACAGGCTCGCTCAGCACATCACCTATGTGCATCAGCACAAACCCAACCACCAATGCAGTTTACTCCACTCAACATGAATCTCATGCGTAAGTTCATGGATAAAAAAAATAAGGTTTTTTTTTACCTACAGTGCAGCCTCGTTAAGTAATTCTGTATCCACAGGCCAGCCATTTAAAAAAAATTGTTTTTAAATTTGTTTATGTCGAGTAGTAGAACGTAAGGGAACGTTGGCGGCCTGTGGATGGAGATTCAGTATGACATTTCAGAACGTTGGCGGCGCTCGAAGGGTTCTGTGCCGGTCGTGTTTTGGCATTTCTTTATCCAGAGGGCAATTATATATTTTTTTGGGGTCGAGTAGTAGAACGTATGGGAACGTTGGCGGCCTGTGGATGGATACTCGGTTTGACGTTTCAGAATGTTGGCGACGCTCGAAGGGTTAAACCCTTCTACTGTCCATCCATTCATTATCATCCACTGTGGTTTTGAAAAAATAAGTTCACAGCCTGCAATTAATGAATCATATGATGCAAACTGCATACACCCTCAACAAGTCAACCCCTCCTACTGTGCTGACCATTTAAATATCATACCACTGTGGTTTTGAATGATAGATAAACTATGCAATTAATCATGTATAGCCTGAAAGTGTTACCGGACCAAGAGTAGGAGGGTTAACTTCCCGAACGGCAACACTAGATCATCTCTCTATCACTGTCTTTAACATTTGCTCAATTGTTTCCTCCGTGCAGCCGGTACATTCGCTCTCTGTCAGACAAAGATTCCAGCGATTCCGGAGAGTCTGACAGACTACATCACCGGGCGTATGTGGAAATGCGCAAAGAGGCACGAGGGAGTAAGGATACGACGTTCACGTCGGCGAGGACGCTACTTGCATTCTTCGGCTGTCCACGGCTCTTGTGAGTTTCTGCAACGTTTTTTTGTTGCTGATTCAGCTGTCGGAGTGTGATTTAAAGGGACGCATTGCCTTGGATTGGGGATTTGGCTATAAGAAGCGTTTGTTATGAAATTAATATGGTTGGAAAGATGTTTTATAAGTAGAAATTAATGAACCACCAAATAGCCTCAAAATTGTGTGGTTTTCCTTTACTTATCCTTTACTTAGTGAACTAACCCGGTCCGCCATTTTGTGGAGTCAAAAATTTGGTTCTACAAAATGGCAGACCATGTTAGTCCACAAATTAAAAGGAATACCATCAATTTTGAGGCATATTTGTGTGAATCAATATATAACACTTTTAAAAAATCTTAGTCATTTCATAACAAATGCTTTCAAATGTTTTTTATAGCCCAAATCCAAGGCAACGTGTCCCTTTAAAGTTGTGGCTTTTTTTAATAGACTAACTCCATCAAGCTCATGGCCAATCACATCCAGGGCCCAATTTCATAGAGATGCTTAGCAAAAAATGTTCGTTAAAGTTTTTAAGCTTAGCAAAAGGTAACTGAAATCGGTCACAATGTAAATAACAGTGTTTGGCTGTAGTAACCTTTTAGTGGGAAGCAAAGTGTTGTGCTTAGCTTATTGAGTTTTTCTTCCCCATTTTATTTGGACAGGCTCGCTTGAGGTTGGTTGATGTTGTGGAGAAGGAAGACGTGAATGAAGCCATGAGGCTCATGGAGATGTCTAAGGAATCACTCCACGGTCATCAAGAGACGACAGGAAGGTATGTTTCAATTTATGTCAGAATTGCATCGAGATAAAAGAGAATATTCTATACCGCACTGATAGGTTTTTTGTCATTTGATTAGATCCAAAATATAGGAGTCCTATATTGATAGATGTAGGATGCTTGGGACACTTTGCAAAATGTCCACAGTCTAATCTGATGGGATTCCAACCTATGACCCCCAACATTCCAGAACAGATGTCCTAACCCACCAGGCCACTGCAAGACTTTGGAATGATGCACTGGAATGATGCATCTTTTTTTTCTTCTTCTAATTTTTTGCAGGAAACAACGATCAGAAGATGTTGTATTCAGCATCATTCGTGAGATGGTGTCCGGCAGGCAGGCCGTCAAATTTGCCGATGCCCGACAATCCTGCCTTGCTAAGGGCTTTACCAACGACCAGTTTGAAGAAGCTCTGGACGCCTACGAAGAACTGAACGTGTGGCAGGTCAACAACGCTAGAACCAAAATCACATTTGTGTAGCTTCGATTTTAGACAAAGAGCTGCTGGATTACAGACTAGGCAGTGAGGGGGGGGGGGTTGCTTATATCATAGTTCAGTGGTTACTTGTTAACTTTTTCATAGCAGTTGCAAGCGGCCTGCAAGCGTACCCAATGGTCGCAACACTTGACCTACTTCACTCAACTAGAGAGGTCAAAGTAAAAGGTCATGTCCAGAATTGACATTTTCTAATGTTTTCACATGTTGACTTGGTATCTGCATTTAAAAAAATAAAACAATATTTCTGTTTAGTGATATTTTTTCCAGATGCTTTTATGTAAAAAAAAAATTAAAAAATAGTTGTAGTTTATGCCTCGTCGTATGTTATGTCTATGCAATGAAATCGTTGGGTTTGTAGACCAGTGCCTGTCTTTGTCGTTGTTGATAAAGACGGGACCGGTCTATGTTCGTGGTTCCCCCAAAACGGTTGAATATACTCTATGGATTTTTGTTTTGATAACAGCCAACAGCTTGGTCAAACTATTCACTTCTTTTTTTATTAACTACTCTCCATCTTGAAAAAGATAATTTCACGGTGAAATTATTGAAAAAGGAACTAGAATTTGCAGTAGCTACTGTACAGTTTTTGAATGGTTTTCTCTATTTTCAACAACGGATAAGTATTAAGAAGGGAAAATGTAGTTAAAGTATTTTGTATGTAGTGACCCAGTTCACCCGACAGCATCACCCGCATTATTCTTGGTTGCGTCATTTTGGGAGTCGAATTCCCCGTGTGTTGCTGTCGCTGTGCAGGGCCAGAGCTGCCAACTCGCCCTGATTCTGCAGAAAGTTCCCTGAAACTAAACCAATCTTTCCATGTTCAGATGAGCGAATTTGAAATCTCTATATTATGAATCTTCTTTCCCCTATGATGTTGAATGTAATTCTAAAATATCTCCCTGATTGCTGTACAAAATCTCCTTGATTATGTAAACTTTTTCCCTATGATGTTGAATGTAATTCTAAAATGTCTCCTTGATTGTTGTACAAAATCTCCATGATTGCAAGATGCAAATGTTGGCAGCTCTGCGCAAATTTGGCGGCAAACGCACTAAAAGTGTGTATCCTATCTTTACATGTAATTTGACTTCCAGAATGACAGACCACTCTGCGTTTTGCAGAGTGTGTAAGGCCAAATAAAATAATAACATGTTTAGAGTTCCGCCCGCTTTCTTTTTTTTCTCTTTTTTTAAGGATCAATTTTGAAAAATGTGTCAGGCGGCCATTTAAAGAAAAAAAAAGCTCTCCTCACTTTTTTTCAAAAAGGCAGGATACTAAACATGTTTTTTTTTTATATATTTGTTGCCTAACATCAGTGCACACATTCTTTTCCACACTCAGTTCTGAGGACTTGCTAAAGAATTCCCTTCTGGGGAACAAGTTGAACACAAAAAAAAACGTTGTGGGGACCTTTGTCACATTGTGTAAAAGTCCCCACAATGGTGTGTGTGTGTGCCTACCCAAGGGGGTCTTCACTGGGTTGAAGAGAATTTGATGGGGTATTAAAGTTAGACAAAAATGAATTTAAATACAAACCACATTCTTTCTCAAGTAACTGTGGACTTGATGAGATAGATGTGGACTATAAGTGTGTATCATAATTTTTCTGAGAGATGGACTCTTTGTGTATTTCACTTTTATACATTCGTGTCAAACAAGTTTTGTTTCGTTATTAAATGTATGGCCAATTTTGTTAAAAACATTCATGTATTTGATTTAAATTTGATCATTAAAAGTGTTTGACGCACATTGTGTTGAGTGAGTAAATTTTGTTCTAGTTTTAATAAGGAAACATTGTACAGGGATGAGAAATGTCGGACTTTGATCTAAATTTAAACCTTTTTTAAACGTCTGTCTTATAGACCATGTTACATTTGTTAACAGAGTGGTGACCTCGTACATTATATTGCTATTCCTGACGGGCAAGATGCTACACAGGCTCAATGGGAAAATTTATATTTTGTGTCATAACTATCACATTAATTCAAAGTTTACAAAAGCAACAGCTGTACAGCTTTTGAGATGTCCCCCCTTTCTTCATATCAAAAGTTGAGGAAAATCAGACGTGCGATCTCCATAAAACATAAGATTTGTTGTATTCTTCCATTGAGCTGTGTACAAATGTGCCCGCCGGAAGTCCAGGCTATGTGGCTCTTTTGTAAACATGTGATGTCACAGGTCACATCGTCACATACTTTAACACACTTGTTTCCCCATGTGAAGACGAACCCCCCCCCCCTCTTAAAATCCTCTGAAGAATTATGAGATTCCCAGAACACAAGAAAGACACAATGAGGGGAGGGGAGGGGAGGGTACACCATGCTACATATGAGCACCAAATGGTCTGCCTGGTGAACAAAGTAGCTGCTAAGAAAGTAACTCTAAATAAATAGTAAACTTGCAGGTACAACCATGTATTAGAATATTAGATCTCTTGTGTGGAAGTGGTCTCGACGTTTCGAACAGTATACTCTGCTCACTGTTCGATCACTCTTTTCAGAGCCAGCACTCCCACAATCTAATACATGGTTGTACCCGCAAGTTTACTATTTATTTAGAGTTGCTTCTTATTTTTCATACCATGCAAAGCTTCAAACACCACTTAAAGTAGCTGGGTTTTTTCTTTATAAGACATGCCATCTATTTCCGTTTCCCCAAGCTCCCTGAAATCTGTAGCTCCAGGGGTTTACCAAAAGGCTGAAATGACATCATTTCTACATACCTCCTAATTGGATCCTAGTTTCAGACCTTGGTGCTAACAAGATCTGTCCACCCCTGGTCATAACTGAATTGCCCCTCTGGGTCAAACTTCACTCATTCAACAATGAGGAATGCAAACTTTTTAAGAATGGGTACAAGATAGCATGGTTTATCCGGTTACATTATGAGAATTTCGCCTAGCAAAACAGTCACTTAAAACCATGCTCGACATGGGGCAGAGGGTATCCCTCAATAATCCATACTTGAACACACTCTTAAACAGAAGTAACCCCTCCCCCCCCAAAAAAAAGACGAATAAATTAAGTTCACCTGAAATTCCAAGCACACAATGAATACACAATAGGAGGGGACATGAACAATGCCCCTCACGAGCGCCAATGCAGTCACTTGTTGAGGTGGCAATTGCCTCTATCCATGCATGATCCATGCATCCTCGCCTCGGTGCCCTTTGAAAAATTCCAGTGAACATTAACATTAAAAGGAGGTGCCATCTACAAAGAAAAACTGCCGCTGCCCTTACAACACAGTATCAGGCCTGCTTAGTGCTTCAAAGAGATTCTGGGGTCGATTTCACAAAACTCTTCCTAACTTAGGACTAGTCCTAGGCAATGCTAAGAGATAGGACTAGTCCTAAGTTAGGACCAGTACTTAGGACTAATCCTATCTTTAGCATTGCCTAGGACTAGTCCTAAGTTAGGAAGAGTTTTGTGAAATCGACCCCTGTACTGTGAACAGTTACAAAGTCTCAAATTTCTAGCGGCATGGTCGATCGAGTTTTGTCTGTCAGTACACAGTGTTTATGTTTTCATAAGCGCCAAGGGGTTCATTTGTAATCGCAAAGTTTCTACTAGACTTTGATAGGAGTTATTTAAGTTTTCAGTAAACTCACCTCCCTATGAAAATGTTGAGAAGAGAGACCCCACTCTTCCTTCCGCAATGAATCAAGATGTGCATTGCAATCTTAATCTTACGGGATAATAAATCATTCGCAATTATGGAAGAATTAATTCATCTCCAATCCTTTAGTTTGAATGAAAACAAAAAATGAAAATAAAATGAAATAAATAATGAGATGATTATGCTTAATTATGCATACTACTTTCGGGTGCTATGATCAAAATAAGCACAATTGATGTATGGGTTGTTCAGATACTGTCTGGACTTTCCAGTCTCTCTTGAAACATAATTTCTCTGGAGGATTGGTATAAACTTTGTTAACAGCGAGTTTGCGGATAAATCTTTTGTTTATTTTGGGGATAATTACCAACACTATGGTTTACTTGTACCTTTAATCAGCTTATGTAAGCTGATTGTTTTCTTGTTCACTAATCCCTACAAAAAAATAACACTGGCCCCCCTACTTTTGGATGTATTTTTGTTTGAAGACTTGTGATGCTTTAAACACCAGGGGGCGGTATTCGTTTACGTCAAACCTCGCCCTACTGGTTGTGCGCGCTCTGTTGGGGCCTTGACCTTGCACGTACAGAGCATGCGTGGTACGGGTTCCAGGTCTATCAAGAATCCATCTGTAATAGTGCCGCGATTTAACGTCGGAAATAACTGCTTTTGTCGGAATTGCTCAATACATTTCACTTCTTATGAAGGTGTTTGGAAGAGAAGATAATTTCGATTAAAGGTGAGTGTTTCCTTTCGTCTTAAGTGCTCCCATATGGAGGAAAATTGGCTCGGTTTTTGTTGTGTTGCCAGCCTCTTAACTTCAACAACTGGCGAGCTGTGCATACATGACATTCATTCAGCACGGGAATATGGGAATGTGTTTAGCCGCATATGATATGGTCCTAAAAGTAAATGAATGACACAACATTAGATAGTCAATTAATTATTGTTATGATTCATAATGCATCACCGTACGTTGTCAACTTAGTCATACTTTGTATCTTTTTAGAGAAAAAGTGAATTTGGTGTCACTTTTTTTGACGAAAAATTGTAATTTTATTTAGAAATGATTTCTCTCGAATCTGATTATCTCTTTTGTGGTGTCTATTTTGACTTTATGATTTTGAATAGCATTACTTACCATGCTTACCGGTGCTAGAACTTAGCAGTGAGCACCGTACAGTACTGCAGCCAAACACGCTCAAAATTAAGGAAACGATACCGAACCGGCCATTACCTGGGTAAGATAGTTAATTTTTTTATCATAATGAAAATGCGGCGGTCGGATTGGGCATCTTTCCTGTTTGGAGTAATTTGATTTGCATGTTGCATACTCCTCTGGGCCCAATTTTTAGCACTGCATAAAGGTAAGTAAATTGTTGTGCTTACTGTAGCAGAACAATGTGCTTAAGCATAAAGCGTAATTCACAGATTAGCAAGAAAATTTAGGCGGCCAGCTTGCGCATTCACCATGGATTTGCATTGTTACATCATACAGTATAAGCACTGGGAGGTTAGCTTGCCTTTTCACTCGCTTATGGTTAGCAGCGCTATGAAATGGAAACTCGCACAGTAAGCACAAAATCGGCCCTTAAGCAGCTCTATGAGATTGGGCCCTGCTTGTATCTGAACCACCACTCCACCAGCAAGTTAGCGTGCCATTTTTTTTTTTATGCCCCCTAAACAGAACACATTGCTTACGGGCTCTGTGAAAGCTTCTTATTTGCGCTTAAAATCAGTCATAACATTATTAATAGACATGAAAAAAATAACAGTACATATACAAAAAGTGAACTGTAATTTGTTGACTTTTATAAACAACAATTGTTTGCCTAGTGTAGAGCTTTACAAGTTTCCCTTCTTTGTTTGTTTTCAAAAGCTAGCCTTTTCAGTGTGGTCAACATTTCCACATGTTCAGTTTCATTTGGATTTGTTTTATTGCTAAACTGAGGGTTTATTGTGTAGTAAGTTTACAAATGAAGTGCTTATAAAAATAAATGATGCTTTATTTGAGAGTCAATTTTGTGTGTTAGACTTTAGTCTAACATTCAATTCAATTCAATTCAATTCAACATCCAATCGGGCCGGAAACTCCACTGAGGCAATGGAGGCAATCACCTCGTTGCCCCAAGGTCAGTGCCTTGGTCGCCCCTTGAAATGTTCCAGTAGAAATGAAGACATCCCTCAGTCATAGGCCCTTTTCGAATCCACGGCTTCGGCTCCGGATTGGGCTTCAGGCCCAGTTTTCTTGTCTGAAACCCAGACCGCAAAGCATGCTTAAGTTAAAATAATGGAGGGAGCCTAGCTATCCTGAGCCGATATTGGAGCCGAAGCCGTGAATTCGAAAAAGGACCATAGAGGTGCACTGTACTAAGGGAAACCTGCCTTGCCCGTACAGGAGTGAAGCTTCTGAGCCTGAAAGTGGCCTAGTGTTTCAATGGCCTGTTCACATTCACCTTCGGACCAAGTCCAAACCTTAAAGCGCGCTTTGTACTTCATGCGAAAAACGAATGCGCAGCGAACTATATGACGTAAACAATCTGGTGCGCGCTGTTTTCCAATAGACCTCATGCATTGATGTCAGCACGCCGCCATCTTATGAGGTAAAACGATGACGAAACAATGGAAAAAGCACATTTTGTACGCGCGGCGCAGAGAATGAGCCAATGAGCAATCTTCTTTTGACCTCTAGATGAGGGCGCCCTACTCAAATGACGTCATGTGCATTAAGGTCTATTGTGAAGCAAGGAAATTCTCTCGCTTTTACAATTCTCGCTTTTACAATTCCCGTAAAGTACATATGAACCTGGCTTTCAACTTTCAGCGCACTCTTCAATAATTTTGTCCAAACATTGCAATGTAAATATTTTATTAAACGGAACGACACGTTCACCATATGCATTGTTTTCTCTTCCGTTTCAGTAACTCTACAGATTTTTGACTTTGAGGTTTTCCTGAGGTTCGGAGTGAGAAGTTGTCTGCAAGATGACAGACGAAGATTTGTTGTTTGACGATGTGTATGAGCTGTGTGAAATCATTGGAAAGTAAGTGCCATGAAATCTTGTTTCCTAATGAAGCTTGGATATAATCCTTGTAGTGTCAACAGCTTGCCGTAATTCTATCTTAGCTATGTATGGCGTACATCAAGGCTCAAGTTTTCCCAAGGGGCCAGTGATTTTAGCGTGGGGGCCAGTAAACTCATGACGGGACAATTCTGGTGTTCTTTTTGTTAAAAGTTGCCTTTCCAGTCTGATGTATCTGTCAATTCAGTTGAGCATTGAAGAATACTTACCCACAATATTGATGAGATATGTGTTCAAATTCAAACAGTTCAAGTGCATGCCTGCTTCTCGAACACGCTGTAGCCGCGTCCTTCGCAATTCAGCTTCTCAGCAATCAGTAAGGATGATTAGCCTCCCAAATCAAATCATATGCAAGGTTTCCGGTCTGAGGTGGGGATTTGAACCGGGGTCCACAGATGTGAAAGGCAGGGAAAGAAACCACTAAACCGATGTGCTCAACCTTCATGTTTGGGTTTTTCTATACACTGATGCTATACACTGATGCTATACACTGATGCATCAATGCATACACTGATGCATGCACTGTAGTACTTTCAGAGTAAGTTCTGTTTATAATAATAATAAAATTACGCAGTTCTTATATAGCGCTTTATCACGTCCGATGGGCGTCTCAAAGCGCTCAGTATTTTTCCTGCAAGGTATAATGTGGAGCTACGTTTTTTAAGTATTAGACCTGTTCCTTTACATAGCACCATGTAATGGTTTACAAGGTGCTGTGGCGCAATATGCTGCCAATCAAACCAGAAACACCGGGGCGAACCCCCTTCTCTTAGCGATAAGTGTAACTGGGTTCTTTTACGTGCATTACACAACACACGGGACCTACGGCTTTACGTCCCATCCGAAGGACGAAGCAATAATGGTTAAGTGTCTTGCTTAAGGACACAAGTGTCACGACTGGGACTCGAACTCACACTCTGCCGATCAGAAACACCAGAGCTTGAGTCCGGTGTTCTTATCCGCTCGGCCATGACACCCCTCCCCCCAACAAAAAAAAACACCCAAATTAAACAAGCCCCAACACATAGGATTTGAACTACATGTACATAGATGAGCTCAGTGGTCTAGTGTTAAATTTTGGGACCAATTTCTTAGAGTTGCTTCTAAAGCAGAAATTGCTCAACAAGTTTTTGCTTAGCAGAAATGAGCAGGGTACCAGTCACAAATTGTAAGTGTGTCATGGTAGTTTGGCTGGTAATGTTATTCTTGTGAGCATAATTTGGTTGTGGTTAGCTACTGTTTGTGCTTTTGTAGCTCTTTGATCATTAGGCCCTGGGTTTATAGAGTGGAAGGTGGTGGGTTCGAATCCCTCATGAGATGCCTGTGGATTTGTTTCTGCAGGACCTGAAAAGCACCGAGTGGGCAGTGTGTTGCTTTCATTGATGCAAGCGGACCTTGACGACTAAATCATGTCATTCTTTATCCCGTTGCAATACACGTCAAATCCTGGTAGAGCTGACAAAATAGTCACAGACAGTGTCCATGCTTTGTGTGATCAATCATGACATAACAAAGCTGTGAAAATTTGGACTTAATCCGTTGTGTGACTGTGAGCCAGGAGAAATTAGGGAAAAACCATGCACAATTTTCAGCATGTACACACATTGTCCTTAATTTTGGTTGTAACAACCAAAATCAGCTGACTTTAAAAAAGGTTTTCAGATACAGTTTTCTCAAATATGACTCCATTTCGGAGGGAATATTTCACTGAAAAAATTGTTCTTGTATGAAATTCATAAATCAGTGAGCTTTCAGACTAAAATTAACCCGAACAATCCCTAACCCTACAAATTCAAACAAGGCAAAGTGTTTAATTTTGTTAGGTTAAGTACAGTGAAGTTAGGATTGGGTGTTTGATTCTTTAAACAACAATATTTGTTATCCAAGTACCAATCGTGTATCATACCTTTAAATGTAGTCTTGCTATGCTCATTTTCTGTCATTTCTGCTCTAATAGCGAAACTGGACAATTTTAGTGTTAAACCTAAGTACACATGTACACTGACTTCATCAAAGTACATTTACATTTTATTGAGTGTGTAGTCATTTATAATTCATACCAGCAGGTGCAATTAATACAGACGTGCATGACAGTCAAATGATCAATGTACAAACGTGCGTAAAAGATCGCATCATAAAAGGTCGCATAGTCTTCACTACGATAACACGAACATCTCTTGTCCGTTATAAACATTTTTGATAAATTGTTGTTGTTGGGTTTTTTTTTTTGGGGGGGGAGGGGCTTTGGGAGGAGGGTGAGCGTGAAGAGACGAAACGGTTCAAATTATTTTTAGAGATTTAAAAATTTTAAGTGTGTTCAACAACTGAGTTAATATTGTCTGTTCACCTGATATTCTATTTTTCCTGGATCTGAATGGGATTTTATCAACGGTCAGATCGTAAAGCAAATACCCGCCTTCGATGGTAGGTTAGTGTGCACTTTGGACTGTGATAATCAGTGCTATCACATCATTCGTACTCCAAGCTCTAGACACATGAACGTAGAAACAGCCACGTTTTGGAAAATTCATTGCCCAGACAAAAGCTAGGCAAGGAGTTCGCTCGGCCCCACCGGTGTCATCCGCTGGGATGGGCTGATGAGCTTGTACATTGTTCAGGATGGAGTGAGGCATGATGGGAACGATTGTACTGCCGATCGGCGCAATGCGCACAATCAAAACTTGTACGCACGTGATATGATAATGCATGGTGGCTCCATGGAAATTGTAAATGATCTTTTTTTTAAACCAAAGTTGTATGAAGAATGTCGTGATCGAGCTCTATTTTTAGTGCGAGGCAACGAATGACAATACTTAGTTGCAATGGATTTACACAATAGAGCTACATTATTATTGATAGTGGAACCTTTGGTGTACAGAAGGAGGTGACCGAGGGTTTGAATGTAAGGTCAGGGGTTATGGTCCAATGCGCATATTGTGCAAACGTAAGCCCATCCCCGTGTCTTTGGATGAGGCACTGGGACCGATTGATGGAGGTGGCCTAGACTTTGCCTGGATAATAATAATAATAATACAAGACATAAATATAGCGCATAATGCAGGAGCCTCTATGCGCAACACAAATATAAAACAATGAAATGAAATATATAAAGCAATTGTTACAAAGATAAAGATACAAACAAATGAGTCTTTAAAAGTCCCTTGAAAATCTGCAGAGAGTCAGTTTGACAAATATGAAGGGGTAAGTCATTCCATAATGAAGGTGCAATGAACTGGTGGAAGGCTCTTTGACAGTGGTCTACTGGTCAAATGCTACATGTACAATGTAGTTATGGAAGAGGACCAGTCCAAATTCTCTCCAAGTGGCCCGGCCGGCTAGTTCAGAGATTGAAAAGAATCCCTATTTAATATATTTACATTTATGTATGGACTTGTATAAAAAGGCTGATGATGGACTTCGTGAAACTGACAAGCTACACAGTCCCACTGTCTAGTCAGTGAAAAAGTTATTGGCATACCTAAACTGTGTTTGACTACCGCAGGCATTGGGAACAAGACGATCCAATTGGCTCCGCTCTAATGAGTAATTAGGAGGTGTAAATCTACCTTGTTACATAACGTGTGTTAAAAATGTACATCGTACAGTGTATAATGTCGTCCATAATTGATCAGTACGCTAAAATGGTTTACAAATTATATGCATGCGACAGGACTAATTAATTCACATGAAGTCACATATAAAATGATGTTGTGTGCACTCTGCTCAATGCTTGACTGCACTTTACGTTAATGTACTTTTAAGTACATTGTACTGCAGGGGTAAATCAAACATTTCACTTATACAACACATGGTGTAAGAGGTCACCCTTTGTGATGAGTTTTTAAGCATCTTGTAGAGCTGCCAACTTCCTGATTCAGCAGAAAGTTCCCTAGAAAAAAATCAAAAATTAATCTGTTTAATGTTCTGATGAACGAGTTTGAAAAACTCCCAGATTTTGGAAAACCTTTCCCCCAGTCATGTTGAAATGTGATTCTAAACATCTCTAAATCGTACATTTCACTTATAACACATGGTGTAAGAGGTCATCCTTCATGATGAGTTTCTGAGCACACATGCAGAGCTGCCAACTCTCTCTGATTCGACAGAAAGTTCCCTTAAAAAATCAAATCAATCTGTCCATGTTCTGATGAACGAATTTGAAAACTCCCAGATTAAAACCTTTTTTCCCTTTTATGTTGAATGTGATTCTAAACATCTCTCCTGATATTGTTGTACAAAATCTCCCCGATTGCAAAGATGCAAATGTCGTCAGCTCTGGACATGACATCGCTGGCTGGTACTCACATTCATGTTTACCGGGGCCACACGCTCTCTCGTCCTGCAGCCGGGAAGTATCAGTTTAAATTGGATGGGAAGCCGTAAGCAAACAGCCTAGTAGCATGAATGCAGATCGGATCCACTCAAGCTCATTCCAGCAGAGCGAGAAAAATTACGGCCAAAATTGAAACCAACACGATGATCATCCTGTGAAATGCAGCTTTACATTCCGTGTGGATAGCATTTTGTTAACTCTACAACACATTGTACGATGTCAGGTGCTAATTTTTAATGTTTAAAAAAACATACACAGTTTGCTGTTCATGGCATTCCGATTCTCTTGGGTTTCAATTCAAAGCAATGTGGACAACATTCAGGGAGCAATGTTGTCACACAAGTTTGCATTGATAGCGAATTATCTAGACTGGAATTGATTTGCGCATGCTGATTGCTAATAATGGAGTAGCAAATGATGATTTTTAGTAGCAATTGATACATTTTGGTGTGGCATTTTGCTCTGCTGTACAAGAGAAATCGTTCACCGGGACATTGGGATTTTGTTAAAGACCCTTGCCCAATTTCATAGAGCTGCTTAAGCCCAGAAAGTAGCTAAGCACAACAAAATTATGCTTAACACGAATAAGGGTTACCAGCCAAACTACCGTGTCACGTACAATTTGTGACTGGTATCCTGCTTATTTCTGCTGAGCAGAAAATATTTAAGCAAAATTTTATGCTTTTAAAAGCAGAGCCTACACCATTGTATGAAATTGAGCCATGTTCTACATTATGTTTGACCTAACATGTACACAAAATAACAAACCTACATGTATGAAACTTTAAGCTCAATCCATCAGAATCTGAGTCGGAGAAAATAGTGGAAAAAAAATGTTTTCACTGTCTTCAAACATTGAATTGTTTCACAGGGATGAGAAATTTCAGACTTTTATCTGATTTCAGGGCCCAATTTCATAGAGCTGCTTAAGCTGAAAACGTTGCTTAACTATTGTCTGCTAAGCACAAATTGTACTTGTGACATGTTAGTTTGGTGGGTAACCTTTTTCTTGTAGTGGTAAGCAGAATTGTGTTGTGCTTAGCTACTTTTTGTGCTTTAAAGCAGTTCTATGAAATTGGGTCCAGATATTTTAATCAGGGCAGCTTGGTGAAATCAAATTGCTGTTGTTTTCTTCAGGACTATAAGTAAGAAATCATGTTCTTTGATCTGCTTCTCTAGTGCTGGGAAAACTGTTTCCATAATTTCCTTGCAATCTCTAACTTCAGGGGTTACTAAAAGGTGGAAATGCCATCATTTCAACGTACATGTACGTCGTAAAGTTTGGATCCTAGTTTCAGATTTTTTCGTCAGCTATGATTCTCACCCACGGTTTCACCTGCCTATCCAAGTGTGAAGCGGCCCACCTCAGTCCTACTTTCGGTGACCACCTCACTCTTTGAATTACAAATATAACCACCTCGGCATTTATTTATTCATTTATTAATTCCGGTTGTAAGCCAAGGATTCTCAGAAAAGCGAACTTAATTACTATCCTAGCCAATTGTCCCCATGGAGAGAAGACAAGGAAGGACGTTTCAGTTTTAGATGTGGGAGGAAAACCCTCAGAGAATTATTCCAGGGAAAACCCACGCAATCAGGTAGGGACTGAACAACCCAGTCCACATAGTGCTCCCGGCGGGGTTCGAACCGGGTTCCTAGAGGTGGAAGTCGAGAGGTGGAAGGTGAGGAAAGAAACCACCGCGCCAACCCGACCGCTGCACCACCATGCCAACCCGACCACTGCACCACCATGCCAACCCGACCCTGCGCCACTACACCAACCCGAATGCCCGTGAAGAATTATCACAAAGCCTGCAGTGCAAAACTTAAAATGTTCAGTTTATGCCGTTTATGTGAACAAAGTTTTCCCCTTGATCTCTTGGCATCAAGAGCCCACAATTTGGATGGAATCGTCACACACTTTGTGATAAATGTGCAAGTATGTACTTTGGCTGCATTCTTGTAAGTTTGCAGGCTTTGTAAAGCATGCTCCCATCATTATTGTCTCGAATTTAACCACCTGGCTCAGTTCATCAGCCAGGCGGACATTTACCGATCTCCACCTCGAGTTCCTCATGAATAAATTGTGCCTTTTTTTAAAGACGTGTTATTTTATTTATTTGCACACACTTATTTAAATGAAAAAAGAAACACTTCACTGTAAAGAAGCTATCTGGTGCGTGTGTGTGAAATGCGTAGCGCCAGTCAGGATAATTGTTTTCGGGCACCATTATGGTCGCATTGTTCAGACGACAGCGTCATATTGTCAATCATTGACGTACAATTAGATTTTAACAAGGTCATCTTGTAAAAACATCTGGTTCAACCTGTTCTTCATCCCACCTATTGTCCTGTCGGAATTACCATAAAGCTGATGTCAACAATGCAGTCAATTTAATTTGCATTTACCGTCATTGGCAGTAGAGATGCATAGAAATATACTTACAGGGGTTATATCCGAAAAAAGTCTGCCTTTCCATTTATAAAGCAGCTACCTTTTTGGAAGTGTAAATTCATTCTTTTCCTCAATTGTATAAAAACAAAATAAAATAGACACTGTTGTACAACCGACATATCTTTTTTGTAAAGTTTACATAATTGTAACATGGTACATTTAGGGAATTTGGGGTCGAACAAAGAAAATTTGACTGTCAGAACGGGACTCGAAACCGCAACCTCCGGATTAACGTGGCGGTGCTCTACCAACTGAGCTCTATCTAGCCCTAATGTTGGCGGTCTCTCTATTTTGTTGATCAAGGTTTCAGCCAGGATTTGATAAAAGGGTGTCCAAATTTGCTGGAATTTTTGAAACTGGGTGTCCAAATTGTACTCGCATGTAAATGACAGATAAAACAAGGTGTCTAAATTTAAAACAGGGTATCCACAACACACCCAGACACCCCTCTGGCTAAACACTATGTTGTCAGTATATTTGTTCGTGGTATAGGTGTTCATGTTTTGGTGAAAACAAGAGAAAATATTGTTGCTGTTTTTCGAAAGGTTTTTGTGTATACAAATTCCTTTTTTTTTGGTTGCTGCAAGCGTTGATTTTGGAGTTCTCCAATGCTACATGTACTGTATGCATTTTCTTGGCTTTGACAGTATTTCAAACGGAAATACATTGTACCGATCTGTATTTCTCTGGAGGATCGGCACTGGTAATATCCTGACCATGCGACTATCAAATGAATTCAATCACTACCAACCCCCCCCCCCCCCCTGAACCTTTTTTTGGGTTGCTGCAAGCGTTGATTTTGGGAGTTCTCCAATGCTACATGTAGGCCCTATGTATTTTCTTGGCTTTGACAGTATTTCAAACGGAAATAAATACACATTGTTCTGATCTGTATTTCTCTGGAGGATTGGCACTGGTACATGTATGAACTTGTGAATTGATAGTGAGCTTTGTGTACCAATTTGAAACCTATCCAATTTTGTTGCGTGTTTTTTTTTTGGCAAAGATTAACATGTACCTTTCGTTTTATTCGAGGAAATAATATTAAATATGGGTGTCAATTTGTGTAAGCTCTTTGACCCTTTAAAAAAAAATTATGTTGAAGAAGACTGTATACTTCAATGTAACAGATCCAGAAGCCTTCGGGATTGGGGGGGGGGGTGGTAGTGATTGAATTCATTTGATAGTCGCATGGTCAGGATATTACCAATAATGTAGATCTTCCCTTCTGAAGTTGACAGCTTATTTGCCTGAGCTCGTTGTCGTCGGGGCTGTGTGCTTGATGCATGTTACATGAATGTGCATAGGCAGTGGGTCTGTTCAGCAGTTTTGAGAGAGCCCCTAATACCATGTGAAGAAAAACATCTATTGATGGAGGGTAGAGTGAATTTGACAGAGAAACGTACAGGAACAATGTATGAACCGTGGACCCTGTAGTCTGTGGTAGAATATTGACCCTACTTGTGCACAGAGATTAGACTATATCTTTCCATTTGTGGACTGAACGTACCGATTCAGGAAGGGGGTCAAGGTGTATGTAGGCTTTTATTTAGGTTTTATCAATTCTCAAAAACTTAACCCAAATCCGACTCATGGTTTGGTATGACTTTGAAGGATACGGTCCAGTACCCCTAAAAGACCCAGCCTTGGGTTGGGCCAGGCGGCGTACCCAATTCTATCAGACTGTCAAAGTCGAAACATTGGGACTTGAACATTGTATTCTTCCATGGTACACTTTAGTAGAATGGAAGATATTTATGAATGACTCTGGTGGTTTCTCTAGTGAACAAAAAAAACACTGGGAGTTACAGATCTGGGGAGGCCAGGGGTCGATTTCACAAAACTCTTCCTTACTTAGGACTAGTCCTAGGCAATGCTAAGAGATAGGACTAGTCCTTGAAGTACTGGTCTTAACTTAGGGCTAGTCCTAGGCAATGCTAAGAGATAGGACTAGTCCTAAGTTAGGACCAGTACTTCAAGGACTAATCCTATCTCTCTTGGCATTGCCTAGGACTAGTCCTAAGTTAGGAAGAGTTTTGTGAAATCGACCCCAGGACAGTTTTTCTTAGGAACGGCACCTCAATGAGATTTGAATTTCTACTGGAACATTTCAAAATGACCAGGGGCATTGCCTCTATTGCCACCAGGCATGGAGCTAGGTTTTTTTGCTAAACTTCAAGGAAGTCTCTGTAACAATTTGTGAATTTGAATGAACTGCATGTACTAGAATAATATGTCGAAGGACAGTTCTTTCGACAGTAAAATAGTCTCCTGAATTCTGAAATCTACTCCACAGTCAGTAGAATGAATAGCAAGACAAGTTCTCACAAAAAAAATCTTCACAGCGAAGTACATATACATATAAATGTTTAAATACAAATTACAGTAGAATTATAACAGTTATTGAAACAAGTAGGGGCCTACATGTACAGCGACACTCCCTCAGCGTGAACTATTCTGTATTGCACTCCACCCATTACGAAAACATGTTTTTCAAGTACAAGACGGTGGACAAAAACATCATAAACACAGGTCGTAGTCTGTGCACAAAGTCGCACACAATTATTGTGGTTTCTTCTACAATGTAAATTTACAGTTTGTGGCCTGGAATAATAAGTCGTGTTCAATCTCATGTAAACAATATTTTATTTGATCTAACAATAACATGTAGGATATTTATGTACATGTATGTATAGTCATAGAGCAATGACCTATGTATAAAATATGTGTAATACAAGTTTGTGTAGTGCATAGTTTTTTTCTTTTCACCACTGGCCATTAGTTAATTATTCACCACACTGCAGGTTAAAACAATCAACTACATTGTTAAGTTGGTGATCAAACATTTGAACCAAAACCGTAAAGCGCCAGAAAGCCTTACAATATAGTAGAATACAAGTCATCAAAAAACATAATCGAAATGAGCCTGATAATGAACATGTGCAAAAAACCTTGACAAAGCATAAACTGTCTTTCTTTGTTCTCCTCTAAAATGGGACAACTGAAACGTTCCCGGTACACATTTGTATGGTGTGCTTGTTGAAAACCAAGTTGTGCTTGTTGAAAAACACCACCTTTTTAAATATTAAGGCAAAGTATACCTTTAGTTTTTGAAACCGTTGGATTGTTTTAATCCTGTATTTATAAGTGTAGACATGATACACAATAAAAAAAACTGACCCGTGAAAATTTCATTTCAAAAGGTGGTAGCTTTCTTTGAGATATCGCTGAATATCTGGAGCAGTTATTGTCTACACAGGAAGAATAACCCGACACAATAATTATGAGAAAGGTTTTTATGCATAAACCACATTTCTTAGAAGGGAATTATTCCTCAAAATGTTAAATACATTATCAACAGCTGGAGTGCTTCTTACGAAGTTAGTTTTTACGGCCATTAATTTTTTTGAGTAATTACCAAAGGTTCACCCTCCCTTTAACTGTTTTTCCTCATACTTTTTTTTTTTCTGTTGAGAAATGTTGTGAACTCTTGCATCATTTACCAACGGTCCTAATTATTTTAATTTTATACTTCTCGTTATCATTTACGATTGGCATCCTTGGAACTAGTTACCCGAGCCAATTTTTTATGAGCAGCCAATTAATTCTGCCGTCCCGCGGAAATCGGCTTAGAGATTGCTATTAAAGCAACCCCCCATCGGGTTTTAATGTGGAATGTACCGCCGCCGTTGTGTAATGCCATTGGACTAAATGGTGATCTCTCTCAATGTACGATGTATGGCGAGGTGTCTAGAGTAATGAGCATTACATAGGATTATGCTGCATGGCGACTCCCATTACACCGTGCGCAAATCTGGCTCACTGGAGATTACATGCCGGTGAAACTGAGAGGGGCCCCTCAACCGGCCACACGTTTTCCTTCAGTCGCGTCTTGTCTTGATGGATCCCTGCATCGACGCCCCCCCTTCTCAGGGGGGGTCACACGGGCAGGGTCGGTTGTGCGCGTGAAATTGCCGACCATGTCAGAAAAACACCGTGGCGAACCTCTCCACTTAACCATAAGTGTACTGGGTTCTTTTACTATGCATTATTACACAACACACGGGACCTATACGGCTTTACAGTACGTCCCGCCTGAAGGACGAAGCAGTAATGGTTTAAGTGGCCTTGCTTAAGGACACAAGTGTCAAGACCGGGACTCGAACCCACACTCAGCTGAGTTCAGAGCACCAGAGCTGAGTCCGGTGCGCTTGACCGCTCGGCCACATTCCCTCAGTCGAAATTATCCAGAAGCTCCATTCACACTACAGAGTAAAAAACCTGGGAAAAACAAAATCACAGGAAATTTCTGGGGGATTTTTTCAAGCCCTGTCGCCACCCATAGTTTTAGCCAGGATTCGGTAAAAGGGTGTCCAAATTTTCTGGAAATTAAAAGACTGGGTGTCCAAGTTGTTCACTTACAATACAATTACATGTAAATGATAGATAAAACAGGGTGCCCATCTAAATTTAAAACAGGGTGTCCAAAAGACACCCAGACACCCCTCTGGCAAACACATTGTCGCCACCCCATGTTGGTTGCCGAAACTCAAACCTGGGCTTATTTGCTTATCAAATAGATGAGATAAAGAGCTTACAAATAACACCCAATTAGGGCGTGTGATAGATACATGTACATGTGTGTCTCAACACGAGCGCCTCTAACATCCTGTTTGCTTCACACTCATGCAATATTCCTGGGGGAAAAAAAACTTAACATTCTGTTTGACAGGGTTCTGCCAAGGATTTCTTTAGTGGTGGAAAAACGTTTCCCTGGAAACCATTGCGAGATGGATCAGTTACACGGTAGATCATATAAATAGACTCAGAAGTGCTCAAAATGAATGGCTTCGGACGCCATTTTTCTGGTAAATACCCAATTTTACATTTCCTTGAAAACCTTTGAAAGGAAATTGCAAGTGTACTTCAAAATTGTGAAAATGTGTGGTGGTCGGAAAAACAGAAAATTCTGCCAGTGGTGGTTGGGGAATCCTGAGTGCCGGGGTGGGTTTTCTGCCACCGACCACGGTGGGCAGAAACCCTGGTATGATAACCTTGTTGTTAATATCTTGCTGTCATTCTAATTTCCAAGCAGGGGGGAGCTGTTCCAGTGTGGATGGGTGGACCAAATATTTCCCGTTGATCTACTGTGAAAAAGATTTAATCTGTGAAAACTAAGACCATGCAGTGGGTGTAGAATGAAATTCTACCGAAGAAGTGTTTCACCCCGTCTGCTCACTCCTCCATGCTCACTCTAGATTTTCACTCTTCCAATCTCACTCTATCCACAAAAAACCAACACTGTAATAATGGTTGCTCAACACCCAAACAGTTGGACTCTGATGGGCCGTCTTGGCCCAATGCCATGGCTCTTCTTACCAGGGCCCAATTTCATAGAGCTGCTTAAGCCCAAAAAAGTAGCTAAGCACAACAAAATTATGCTTACCAGAATAAGGTTACCGGCCAAAATACCATGTCACATGTACAATTTGTGACTGGTATCCTGCTCTTTTCTGCTTAGCAGAAAATTGTGAAATGGGCCCAGGCCTGGAATGACATACAGGCCGCGGAGGTCACAGAGGCCTCTGTTGCCCTGGCCTTGACCTTGGTGCCCCTTTCAAAGGTTTCCCAATGGAAGTGCCCTTTGAAGAAAAAAAATATAGCCTTGCCCTCTCAAAGGTGAAATTTCAGGCCTTGCTTACTGCAAAATTCTGTGCTTACGGCGCCCTGTGAAGCACATGTAAATCCATGAGTGGTAAAGCAGAGAATTCCGCGGTAAGCAGAGCAATGAAAGCGGGCCCTGGGTCTGTACCTTGGCCCATGTGATTGTGAAGCATACACACATGAACATGTACTGTATGTTGTAAACAAATTACTAGTGCAGCCTTCATTCCGACAGAATCAAACAAAACGTGCAATTTGAATTTGAAGGGTTTGGGATGGGTAGGGTTTTAAGCATTGTACATGTACGAAGGAGATTGATTTGATACACAGAATGAACTGAAGTGTGCCTCATCTACAGTGCTGTGTACCATAGTCATATAGATGACTCAATATTAATCATATATTATTGTGTCGACTCCGTGCATGGTGTAAGGTCGTTAATTGCAATTACATGTAGATCTGTAATGCTCAAAAGGGCATTAAATGAAACATATTGTAGAAATTTGAAATGATAAAGTATATATTAGTAAGAGTAGGACCATGCGAAGAACCAAAATTCAGGGCTAGAATTTGGGGGAAAAACCCACAAGACCGCAGGTCTTGTAGCTCAAAATATTTACTGGACCGGAATTTTGAGTACAAGACCAGAATTGAAGTAAGAAGAAGAAATGCCAACACAGGTTAATAGTTGAACTGTTTGAATTTGAAAAAAACACTAAGAGAATATTTATCTCATTTGTATACTATTGGTAAGAAGTCTTTGATAATCAATAGAATTGTATTTATCAGACTGAAAGTCAACATTTTAAACACAAACACAAGACTGCCGGACTTGTCCGGACATGAGTTTACTGGCCCGATGCTAAAATCACTGGCCTGGGCCAGTGGTCCAGTGTAAAATTCGAGCCCTGAAAATGTTGTGTAACCTGACTATCGCATGGCCAAACCTCAGGGTCCCTATTTCCTAACAATGCTTTCATCTGCATACAATGCCAAACCGGGTATGATTTACTGGAAGAGTCAGAATGATCGGAACCCACAAATAAATGTTTTTTTCTCCGAGAAAAGGAATGTGTGTTTTTTTTTTCTGCCAGACAATTCATTTGGAGACCCCATCAATCATTGTCGATAGACTCCAATTACCAGGAGCTCCAAAATATGCAAAAGCAATTTTGTACAAAACTGACACTGGAACCGACCTGATGGTGTGCCCAAGCCGGCGATGTTATCTTTGTCTTCATACAATGTACTGGTACCCATGGCACTGAAAAAGAAACTTACGTACAATGCACACATGAAAATAGGGTCAACGTTTTCACCAACGTTTTAACGAATTGGCTGACTTGCCTGAGAAATGCGTGTACATGTTATAATAATAATAATAATAGTACCAAATATTTTTTAAACAAAAGTCTCTATGCGCTGTACAAATTGATTAGGGAAACCAGGAACAAAACAAAATAAAGCACAAAAATGCCAATAATCCAACTAAAGGCAAGGATAAAAACTAAAAGTAATAGGCAAAGAATGAAAGCAGTAAGTGGAATAAAAAACAATTAAAAGAGTAAACAGATATCAAAAAATGTTTGGCTTCTGACTGGCACCCCCGAACAAAGATATTGACAAAATAGGGAGACCGCCAACATAGGGCTAATAGCTCAGT
Source organism: Pycnopodia helianthoides (assembly GCA_032158295.1). NCBI lineage: Eukaryota > Metazoa > Echinodermata > Asteroidea > Forcipulatida > Asteriidae > Pycnopodia > Pycnopodia helianthoides. Next base: position 13,366,698 of record CM063259.1, read on the forward strand.
TGGTAGAGCGCCGGTACGTTAATCCGGAGTCGTTGGTTCAAATCCCACTCTAGTCAATTTTTCTTTGTTCAACCCCATACTATTTGAAATTTTCCCAGTCAGTTTCCCTTGTGGTTCATTACTTGACATCAAAAAATGTACACACAACATAATCATGAATTCTTGTAATTTGTCAAAGACCAGTATCCTCACTTGGTGTGTCCCAAAATATGCATAATAAACTAACAAACCTGTGAAAATTTGGGCTCTATTGGTCATCGGAGTTGCAAGAAAACAATGAAAGATAAAAAAACACCCTTGTCGCATAGAATTGTGTGCTTTCAGATGCCTGAGAAAGGCGTCTCTGACTTTTCAGATTCAATTTTGGGGGTGAAAATAACTCTTTCTCTTAAACTACATTACTTCGTTTCTAACGATGTTTTAATACTGTATCAACAGCTCTTCAGTGCTTCTTACCAAGTAAGGTTTTTATGGTCATTACCTCGTGGAGTAATTACCCAAAGTATGAGCCTTTGAAACAAATTCATCTGGTACAGCCTTAAGACGTGGAGCCATTCAGCCATGCTTTTGTGCACTGCGGCAGTAATTTATGCACACAATACACGTTATAATGTCTTACCCGGCCTCAATAATTTACACGCAGCACAGTGTACCTGTCATGACTCAGTGGCTAATCAAATAACACACAGTGTCCAGTGACACATGGAGGCAGCGCGTTTATCAATGGCACCGAGTGGTCAGCATGTACTGGGAGCAAGCCCACACTGCTTAAAACCCCGCGCATCAACCCCCCCTAGCTTTACCCGACCCGGCGAAATCCGCCTAATTATCAATAACTAATTAGTTTTGTAATCAAATATTTTCATTTTTTGGGGGGCATAGTCCATCTTCATATTCACGCCAACAAAGAGGAAAAAATTCACTCGAGTGACTTCGTTCAACCTGGGCCCAATTTCATAGAGCTGTTTAAAGCACATGAAGTAGCTAAGCGCAACAAAATTATGCTTACCAGAATAAGGTTACCAGCTAAACTACCATGTCACATGTACAATTTGTGACCGGTATCCTGCTCATTTCTGCTTAGCAGACGATTGTTAAGCAATATTTTCTGCTTAAGCAGCTCTATGAAATTGGGCGCAGCTGGGAACAAACTCGCAATGCTTAAAACCCAACGCATCGGCATTCCCCACTAGCTGTAGCCGACCCCGCTAAATCCGCCTAATTATCAATAACTAATTAGTTTGATGATCAAATAGTTTTCATTTTGTGTGTGTAGTCCATCCTCATATCAGCGTAAAACGAAGAGGGAAAAATTTCACTTGGCTGAGAAAACGTCGTTCAGCCTGGGCTCAATTTCATAGAGCTGTTTAAACACATGATTCATGAAGTAGCTGAGCACAACAAAATCATGCTTACCAGAACAGGGTTCACCGGCTAAAATACCATGTCACGTGTACAATCTGTGACTGGTTTCCTGCTTATTTTTCTTACTAGCAGAACAATTTTAAGCAACATTTTCTGTTTAATTAAGCATCTCAATGAAATTGGGCCCTGTCCAGCCTTTGTTTACAAATTCCTGGGGGGTCACATACTGTTAAAAAACAGCCAGCCTCACAAGATGAAAGCAGATTTGTTTTTTAATGGTTGATATCTTCAGGCCCTCGGAAGAGAACATAACTTCAAGAAGATGTGAAAATATAGGGCCTATGTTTGATTCGAGCAAACAGTGTATTTTTTACTTTTGACTGTCCACTATAGCTATGCTGCAGATGAGTATTTTACATGTATGTAGTTTGATATCATTAAGCTCCCAGGGTTAAAATTGTCAAAGTAATAAACCACAAGGGAAACTGACTTGGTAAATTTTTTAATAATTTGGAGCTGAACAAAGAATTCTGTGTTCTTAAAATTGGTGTTATTAAAGTAGAGACTCTGTAGGTTTAGAGTAAAACAAGCGGGAACTACTTGTACATTCATCAAATTGACTTCCTACAATTGTACATGTAATTGAATAGATTTTTAGAAGCCTAGAATATTTTGGTCAGCCAGCCCTGGTATGAAATGAAATTGTTTCTACTTTTTTTTCCCCTAAGGTCAAAATCAATCATCACAGCGGTTGTTGAACGATTTTAAGCTTTTAATTAGGTTCTCCAAGGTCAAATTCTGTTTTGAGATCAATTTGAGATCAACTCATTTCCCAGTAGATAGAGTCCTTAGAAAAATGGGGAAAAAAACCGAAAATTTATTACTATTAAAATGGTTGATGGCCTCACAATTCAAATGTATGGTCTGTACATTTTTTTTTTACGTTTAAGTGCATCCTGAATTGTGGTGATAATTTGACCTTTTGACTGGCACAAGAATTCCGCTTTGGAATGTACTTACCCATTTGTTTTTATAGTGTCCCATGACATCATGTATCAAATTTCGCTCTAACACTACCAGAGTATCAAATATGAAATAGCATTTACATGTACACCATTTTAGTGAGAGGTTGCCCCCCCCTTTCATCAGGACTCTATCTATTGGAAAAAATAGTGCGTCACAAAACTGAATTTGACCTTGGGGCCCTCATCCTCCCTTAAAAGGTTAGTGCCCTTTAAAACACAATTTGATTTTGAGGAAAGTTCATCGACTCCGAGTACATATCCTGACTGATTCCCGAAGTCAGGAAACAGTGATTTGTATCAGTGACTTTTTGAATACATATCTATAAAGGAAGAGGAGGCAATGTGCTGTTCACGTTCACGGTGCTTCTCCGGTGGTATTTTGTTGTTGAGGAGCAGCTGCAATGGTTTGATAACAAAGTTGGCACATATGTTGTAGCTCATCTTGGGTTACAGTATTACAGCCATACATATTGTACATGTAGGGCAAGGCATGGCTTGGTAAAGCAGCCTGGATACTTCTCAGGGGCAGTTGCCTCCATGCCCTTGGCCATTGCCTAGGTGCCCCCTTCTTGACGTTCCTAATACTTCATAGAGGCACTAGAGGCAGTTGCCTCCATGCTCTGGTCATTGCCTTGGTGACCCTTGACATGTTCCAGATACATTGCACTTTACAAAGGCAGGAGAGGCAATTGCCTCCTTGCCCCTGGTCATTACCTTGGTGCCCCTGGATATGTTCCAACTGCACAGAGGCAGCAGAGTCAGTGCTTCTATGCCCCTGATCATTGCCTTGGTGCCCAGTTGTACGTTCCAATTACTTCACAGAGGCAGCAGAATCGGTGCCTCCATGCCCCTGGTCATTGTACTTCATAGAGGCAGCAGAGCGATTACCTCCATGATCGTATACCACTATGCCCTTTTCAGCATCTGTTTAAAACCTGTTACCTCCTTTCATGCGAGATCAAAGGAGGATCAAATCCCGCACGGTGGATCAAATTAAACTTGTAAACACAAAGCAGGATCAGACCCTGTAATTTATAATGGTGTACCTTTTTCAGCAATTGTGTAAAACCCGTAACGGATGTTAACAGTGAATGTATACTCGGTCTGTATTCCACAGCAGTATACATAATAAGTGCAGCCTTTATTCGTAAAGATCATGCTATTAAGAAGAACCAAACTCTAGCCCGACTATAATAATAATGTAAGCATTTATATAGCGCCCCACAAAGATCGGAGCGCTTTACAATTTACATACAAACAAACAATGCAATGACAAAGATACAAAAAACAGTACAAGCAAAAACAAAATGGCCGGATTAAACAAATAAATGAGTTTTGAGTCTATTTTTGAACAGGTCTAGTGTGTTGGTTTCTCTAATGTTACGGGGAAGGGAATTCCAGAGCCGGGGAGCAGCGGCTTGAAAAGCGGCTTGGCCACTATCACATGGCCAAACCGTGCAGGGTCCCCTATTTCCTAACAATGCATTCATCATCTGCATACAATGCCGAACCGGGTATGAATTACTGGAAGAGAGAGTCGGAACATTTGATTTTCCTTTGCTTGTCTGCCCGAAGACAATAACAGGAGACCGGGAGGTTGGTTCACCCGCTATGGCTCATGTGACACTCAGGTGATGAATAATGAGACAGGTGTTTGATACCCACCTGTGTGTTGCGTCTACATTAATACCTCATGGATTCCCTTAAAGAGGGGGGGGGGGGGTACCTGTGGGGGGGGGGGGGTACCTGTATCTTTAGGAGAGCTGCCAACTCTCCCTGATTCTGCAGAAAGTTTCCTTAAACCAATCTTTCCGTGTTCTGAATCTGATGAACAAATTTGAAAACCTCCCTGATTGCGGAAACCTGTTTTTCCTATTATGTTGAATGTATTTCAAAAAATATCTCCCTGATTGGTGTGCAAAATCTCCCTGATTGCAAGATGCAAAAGTTGGCAGGCTCTCTCTGCTTTGGTAGTTACTCCAAAAATGAATGGTCATAAAAACTTATTTGGTAAGAAGCACTGCAGCTGTTGATAATGTATAACATTTTAGAGAAACAATTCCCTTCAAAGGAGTGGTTTTAGAGAAAGGGATTCAAAAACATTTCAATCTGAGAAATATTCCTGCATGAAACCTTTTTCCAGATTGTGTATTCCAATTACGGATTATTCTTCCTGCGTGGACAATAACCGCTCCAGATTTTCGGCAATATCTAAAAAACACTCGCACTTTTTTAAATGAAATTGTCAAAGTTAGTTTGATTGTATGTATCTACATTTATATAAGATTACAACAATCTAAGGGATCAAAAAACCAAAGGTATACTTTGCCTTTAAAGGTAGGGCCACTGTATTCAGCTGAAACTACACATGTGACTTTTATTGTATCATTCTTTATGATATTTTGCCAATAAATCAGCATTATGTTGACAAAAACCAATCAATAATGTATTGGCCTACCTTAGGTAGGGGCAGAGCCATATATTGGGAAAGTTGGGACAACTTGCGATTAGAAGCTGTTACTGTGAACTTTATAATCAGTGAGCTTTCAGATTAAAGCTTTAATAATTTGTATTTATTATTTTATGATGGGGTAAATTCATTACTTTGTCTTTAAAAAGCTGCTTAGGCGTGATACTGGTACATCATCACCTCACTATCTTGTAGAATGCTGTCATCACATACACGTAGTGAGGTGTTTTATAGCTCTGCATTGGTCCTCTGGATGAAATCAAATGTCATGAAGAACAAAGAACATAATTTATGATGGCTGCCCATATATATAGAGCAAGGACCTATAAAAAATGCGTCGTGTGATCATTCATGATTGTTCTACAAAGGTCCGCAGTGCCGGGGGTTCAAATCGCAGTAAAAATGTAATGCACACTAGACCACTTATAATACACAGTCCTAAATTGAGCCCTCAATAATAAGTAAATATGACAGCAATTACTGGGTGAGTGACAGGTTCATACTGGCTGGGTGTAGAGTAGGGTCTGACTGGGCAGTGAGTACATGTAGGGGGTCTTTCCTTCAATCACAGCATCCTCATGGAGCTAGAATTACCCTGGGAAAACCCGGACTCTCGGTCCAGGGGCCGGATCCAATGACCAAAAAAGCGTAGTACACAGGGTAAGAAATACACGTTCCTATGTAGCTCTGCTCTAGTGTTTAGTAAGTTTTCACTTAAAACTCTTTCCGGCAAGGTTGAATATTAACTGGCCCACTAGTCTGATGCTTTTAACCGCAGTAGTTTATCTTGGAAAATATTGTCGATTGGGTGTACGTACATATGTACATTATGTACACGTGTACATCAGGGTTCTTCTGCCAAGGATTTCTTTAGTAGCGGAAAAATGTTTCCCTGGAAACCATTTACGAGATGGATCAGTTACAGCGTAGATCATAGAAATGGACTCAAACCGAAGAAGTACTTAAAATGTATGACATTGGAAATTTTTTTATAATTTTTTTTACTGGTAACATTTCGTTAAAAAAACCTTGGAAAGGAAATTGCAAGTTTAATTTTAGAATTTGGAAAATGTGTGGTGGTCGGAAACAGAGAAAATTCTGCCAGTGGTGGTTGGGGAATCCTGGGTGCCGGGCGAGTTTTCTGGCACCGACCACTGTGGGCAGAATCCAGGTACATGCTTATTAAGATATTGAACGAAGATGTTGACAACATAGGGAGACTGCTAACATCGGGGCTATAGATAGCTCAGTTGGTAGAGGGCTGGCACAAACCTGGGAACCTTTTTGCATAGAATTGTGTGCTTTCAAATGCCTGAGGAAGGCTTCATGCCCGAAGCCTTTCTCAGATTCAAATATTTCAGTTCAAAATGATCTATTTCTTAAAAAATGCATTACTTCAGAGGGAGTCGTTTCTCACAATGTTTGATATTAAACTATCAGCAGCTCTCAGGTTCCTCCTTACCAGAAAGTTTTGATGGCACTGTACATCATATCTTGAGTAATCACCAAAAGTATCCACTGCCTTTAAAGAGCTCTTTAAAATTGAACCCAGCTGTCTTTCAACTGGCGCGTATTAAACTGATTTGTAAAGTTATTTGTTGGTCTGGCTGGGGCTGGTTTAAGCGCGATGTACATCGGGTGACCACAAATGGAGAACATTTCCTGATAAATTATCGAGTCTGTCAGAGGATTGTTTCTTTTGTGTCGGTGTCCAAATATGGTTAGCTGTGCTACATATAGAGAAGTGATGGTACATAATATGTATTAAATTAAGGGTTGGTCTTGATTGTTTTTTCTGTCTGCATGATAAGTATACATGATGTATTATTATGACTTTACTAGCCCCCCTACTGTCAGTGACTCTTGGCAACATTTTCCAGTGAGTTGACCAACCATTTGAAACCATTCGACTGCCAAGGTTGTATACGGTGGCACAACTGTGCACAGAACTAACTGTGTACTGTGTACATGCATTCCCTCATGGTATCATATTGCAGGCTGGCATAGTTTATCTATCATTCAAAACCACAGTGAATGGTATTGAATGGTCAGACAGCAAGAGGGCTAGAGGAGGTTTAGGCCAAGTATGCTAGAATTAGAAAGTGTTCACTTCCTTGAGTGATTTTCTAGGATTCTTCCTCACTCTCTAACAAAATCCACCACCGTATGGTAACCCAACACCCAAACTGTTAAGGGCAAAGTATACCTTAGGTTATTGGAACCCGTTGATTGTTCTACAGGAATTTAGGTATGTACAATGAAACTAACTTGTGACAAATATCATTTCGAAAGGTGGTAGCGTCTTTTGAGATATATCGCCGAAAATCTGGAGCGGCTTATGTCCAGGCAGGAATCAATAATCCGTAATTGGAATACACAATCTGAGAAATGTTTCATGCTCTCCGATTGAAATTGTTTCGAGTCCCTTTCTCTAAAACCACATTCCTGAATTGTTTCTCAACATGTTATACATTATCAACAGCTGCAGTGCTTCTTGCCAAGTTAATTTTTGGAGTAATTACCTAAGGTATACCCTCCCTTTAAGCCTTTAAGCATTTGCCTTTTAAAGAGCTGATGTTTATTCCAGGTGTATGACTAAGGATTTGTCCTGTGAGCAGCAATTATTTCACTGACTCAAGTAGATGGCAAAGTTGACACGCTTGACTGCTTATTCCACAGACTGATGGGTGTCTGCTGTCCAACACACAATTAATGACTTCCTACAATAAGTCATTTATATTACAATTTTTTTCGGGGGCATGAGGCAGTTTGTCCGACTGCTGTGGAGTCATTGTTTACTCAACTTTGAAGCTGTCAAAGATGAGAAAGTTCAAAAAGAAGGTGAAGACGCATTTATTGACTGCAGAGTTTGCAGTTGAATAAGGCCAAATATATATATATAAAAAATGTGTTTAGCTTCCCCCCCCCCCCGCTTCCTTTTAAGAGGCCGCCTCTATTAAAAAAAAAAAGATTATTTTTTTGTAAGGATAAATTTTAACGATCTTTGGTAAAAGCATAGGAGAGCTGAGAAGAGCAGCGATTGAAAGAGACCAGGTGATGGCGGCGACTCCAGGAGTGCGCCCCCATTACAATTTTAGCTCTTGTCGAGGGGGGAGGGGGGAGGGGGGGCTCACCCGGATGAGCACACTTTGGTCAGGTCCGGGCAAGCTAATGGAACGCACCCAATGTAAGGGGCCAGTCCGTAGTAAAAGGTAGTACGAACTCTGAGTGTGGTTATAGTGTTCATTTAGTTAGTTTACAAACTTAAATACATTGTGGAGTGTAAAAGGTTTTATGGCCTTTCACTTCATGTTCAGACAGCGTACTAAAGTTAGACCTGAAATGGTTTAATTTTACGAGCAGCAGGGGGTGATCGTAAAACTAAAACTACCTTGGCGTTCAGACAGCTCAAAATTAAATCTTCCATTTTAAGAGGTCAAACAGCACCGTGACCCAACACAACAACACCCGCTACATTTACAAACAAGCGTGTACAAAAGACGCGTGCTTTCACAATTTATGGTGTGTTATGCAACACGTCCTGGGTCACCGGTCACCGGTGAGGACTTGAACCGGATGTGGTTAACTTTATTCTGTCCACACACCATGTTGAAAGATAACCCAAAGTGGCTTTTAGCGTTAAGCCACCCTCGCCGACCGATTCGGTTAAGTTTTAAGAGCAAAGTTCAACCCAAAATAGTTCAAACTGCCATAAAAACGACTAGTACTGTGTCTGGAACAACCTCTTAGTGTGGTTGGTGTTCATTCAGCTAGTTTACAAACTTCAACAATGTGGAGTGTAAAAAAGTTTTTATGGCCTTTCACTTCGTAGACTTCCATTCATAAATTTATTTTTAGGGTTCAACATTCCACAATCTGGTTCTCTTCATCAGTGACTTTGACTGACAATAAAACAAAGTTGTATTTATGAGGAGTCGTAACAGTATCGAGAGTGAAGAGAAGCGGAACGCAGCTCGCGGCTTTTCAGCACACGTGACAATGCCCATTAACACCCAGAGAGCTTTCAGTGTTAATGGTATTCGTTATAGCTGTCGTGCATTTGTCACGCCACAATCAATACCTCGACATGATGTAACGTCAATTTCATTGTATTTGTATTAAGCGTCGCATTGCATTAAGGGTCAAAGATGATGCCATGCATGGATTTGACCAATCTGTGCTGGTTCACTCGATGGGAATCAAAGGAGAACCAGGCTTGATACTTCATGATGGGGGCAACAGAGGCTCAATGCCCCCTTGGTCATTGCCTTGGTGCCCCCCCCCCTGAAATGGTCTAGTAGAAATAAAAAATTTCCTTTGTGGTGGTGCCCCATTGTTTTAGGGAGGGTATACCTTTGGTAATTACTCCAAAAATTTATTGGCCCTAAAAACTAACTTGGTAGGAAGCACTACAGCTGATGATAATGGATAACATGTTGAGAAATGATTCCCTTCTGAGGAATGTGGTTTTAGAAAGAGAGGGATTTGAAAATATTTCATTTTGAGAAATGTTTCTGCATGAAACATTTGTTATAACCATGGACCCAATTTCATAGAGTTTTTTTAAGCAGGAAATAATGCTTAACAATTTTCTGCTCAGCAGAAATGAGCAGGATACCAGTCACAAATTGTACATGTATGTGACATGGTAATTTGGCTGGTAACCTTATTCTGGTAAGCATAATCTTGTTGTGCTTTGTTTGAATTGGGCCCGGACCTTCAGAAATGGTGTAAAGAGTCTGTAAACCTCTCAAATGAAACAATCTGTTTTCAGGATTCAATTTTCATTTTCAATTTTTTCATAAAATTTCATTCCTGAATTGATTTCTTTGTAATGTATTGTGGCCTAATTGTTTGTTTGTTTGTTTATTTGTTTGTTTGTTTCAGAGGGCCTTTCAGTGAAGTACGACGATGCATCCACAGAGAGACAAACCAGCAGTTCGCCGTCAAGATCGTCGACGTGGCCAAGTTCACATCCAGCCCGGGGCTCAGCACAGAAGGTTCGTAAAAAAAACACGCAACTCTACAACTCATATGTTCAGTCTCTTAACACAAATTGCACAGACAATCTCCTAAAAATGCCTCTTCATCTCTTAAGTCTAAAGCTCTTTTCAAACCCAAATCACAAAAAATTCCTTCATAAAAAAAATAGAGCTCTTGTTGTAATTGGCATTTAGAATCCTGGAGTTGAAGTAGTTGAAGTTGGAGCAGATATAAATTGCAGCTAGTGTCAAATTACCCCCTGACCCACTTTCCATTGTATTACTTTGTCATATTTTAATGTATAACAATGTTATACTTTGTGTCTTATTGTATAACACATTCTTTGCAATGGTACAAAGTCACTTTAAAGGCTAAGTATACCTTTGGTTTTTTTGAACCATTCAAAATATACCTTTGGTTTTTGGGACCATTTGATTGTTTTAATCCTATACAAGTGTAGATGTAAAAATTACCTGTGAAATTTTCATTTTCAAAAAGCAGTAGCATATTTGAGATATCACTGAAAGTCTGGAGCGGTTATGTCCACGCAGTCCACGATCTGTAATTGAAATATACAATCTGAGAAACGTTTTATACAGAAATGTTTCTCAGATTGAAATATTTTTGAATACCTCTCTCTGAAACCACATTCCTTAGAAGTGAATTGTTTCTCAAAATGTTGCACATTATCAACAGCTGCAGTGTGTGCTTCTTACCAAGTAAGCTTTTATGGTCATTCGTTTTTGGAGTAATTACCAAAGGTATACCCTGCCTTTAAAGGCCCTGTACACTATTGGTAAGATCGAAAAACACAAATGTTTACAGATTTCCACATAACTTACAGGATTTAAAGTAAGTAATTGTAGAAAGGGTTCCTTAAAATACTTCTGTCTAAAATGCTAACATTTCTGAGAAATGAGTAAAACAATAGTTTTTATCACGCATGATAAAAACTTGATGTTTGAAAAAACAGAAAACACATAAGGTCTCTTTTCACTATTTTCTCGTGACCTCGATGACCAATTGAGCTCAAACTTTCACAGGTTTGTTTGGTCATGCATATGTTGAATCACACTGTCTGTGACTATTTTGTCAGCTCTACCAATCCTGTATAATACCTTTAAAGTGTAAATGAGTCCACAAATAAACATCTGCAGTTTCCCATTGTGTACTCTCTCTCACAGGCTCAGAATACACTCGTGACAACCCCCCCCCCCCTATTTCCTGTGATTGTTTGTGGAGATTTTCCTGCTGGGGTTGGCAAACATGTTATTAAGTCTCGGTGAATCAGTTTCAAAGCTTCATTCCTCATTGTTTATATAGGTTTTTGAAAATGATGTTGAAATCCTTTAGAAATGATTGCTAAATTTGGTTTTGGGCGTACAGGGAATTGGTTTTGTCCAACAATGGCAAACTATTTTAGGCTGAACATGTTGTGTGCACACAATGGTGAATGGTTAAATATTGAGAAGCGAATGCTGACTTTTGTATTGTTGGGGATAAAGAATATTATTTGGTTTTGTTTTACCCACACACTGATGTGTGTTAAAAGGAACATTACAGAATTGGTAAGGAAAAAAACTTGTGAAAATATACTTTTGATCACAGATTTACATAAAACTTACACGGTCTAATGACGACGATAGTAGAAAACATCCCTTGAGCTATTTCTGTCTGAAATGCCATATTTGATGAGAAATGAATAAACTAATTTTCCGATTGGAGTTTATCGCTCAGTGAGCGTTTTATTCATTTGTTGAATCTATATGATTTCATGCAAATGTGTAATCGGTTTTTCACTATTTTCTCGTGACCCAGATGGCCGATCGATCTCAAACTTCTACAGGTTTGTCAGTTTATGTATATGGTGGATTACATAAAGTGCTTACACTGCCAGCAACTGTTTTGTTAGCAAAAACCAATTCTGTTATGTTCCTTTAAAGGCAGGATGTACTTTTGGTAATTGTCAAAGACTATTATCCCCAGGAGCAACTGGGAGAGCTGCTGATAGTATAAAACATTGTGAGAAACGACTCGAAATTTGAAGTCATGTAGTTTTTGAGAAAGAGGTAATTTCTCACTGAAAAAATTTGAATCTGAGAAAGGCTTTTCTCAGGCATGTAAAATTCTATGCTACAAGGGTGCTCGTTCTTTCATTATTTTCTTGCAACTTACATTGTACGTGTACATGTACAGTAGATGACCAATTGAGCCCATGTGTTCACAGGTTTATTATTTATATGCATACTGTATGTTGGGATACACCCAGTGAGGATACCGGTCTTTGACAATTACCAAAAGTACCCCCTGGAGCAAGTTCGGGTGGGCGACTAGAGTGACTAGACTTACTAGAAACCATAGAGCACAGGGAGATTGACTAGCTCCACCAGGCACTGGAGCATGGTCGATCTAGTCAATTCGAGACCTACGTCACACATGTTCACACTGTTTCTGGTTAGTTTAGTCACTCTCGTCGCCCACCCGAACTTGCTCCTGTCTGTAATAACATTTTTGCTGATTAATTTTTTTCTGAGGCCCCCCCCCCTCCCCAAACGGAAATCAGACTTACATGTAAGTTGGAAGAATGCGATGCCTGATTGCTTCCTACGTTAATTTTAAGGAATCCAAATCATGTTTTAAATGATTGACACGTACATTTTACGTGTACCTCCTTGCTGCATTAATACCGCAGAGCGAGTCCTTGTGCTTCTGGTAATTCATGTATACATATGGTAGGAGTTAACTGATGATAGCTGTCTAAGAGTGAAATTGACACATTACAAAGACCTTCATTTGCACATGGTGGAAGACATGATGCACATAAGGGCCCGGATTGCTCATCAAGGCATCAGTGCCCCATCAGGCATAGCATTTTTTTTTATCAGCGCCAGGGACACTCTCCCCCTACTGCAGTGAAGGAATGTTAGCATAAACCACATTCCTGATTTATTTATATACCCAGTGTGTGTGTGTACTCCATAAAAAGCACCATTCAACTCCCACTCATCCCCCCCTCCTCCCTTCTTTCCTCAAAAAAAAAAAAAAAAAAAAAAAAAAAAAAAAAAAAAAGGGAAAAGTGAGATTTTTCTCAGGCGTGAGGAGATTGCCTAGCCGGATGGAAAAGCTGGTGTTGGTTTCAGTCATTGCACTTTTCCACAGTGGTACATGAGCGCCATGCATTCATGTACTCCACTGCATAATTGTGTCTCCCTATTTTTCGAGCACATTTTCAGGGGTGGTGAAGGAGGCGCGCCGTGTGTACGCATGTCATTGCCCCTTATTACAGAATCCCCGAGAAACTTCGTTCCGCTGTTATCTTTACCACGCAGGCGAAGCCCCCCCTTTCATTTCATTAAAAAACCGTGCTTTTCATCGTAGCATGATGGAAGCAATAATCAATGTGTTGTAAACGAATTATCGGTCTCAATCAGGGCCGGGGCCAGCCCCCACACACACACACACATACGATACGAGGGGGCCGATAATGAAATACTTGAAGACGATACAACGTGCGTGTACTCTCAAACACTTCAAGATGGAGATGTGACGCCTTACTGCCCCCCCTCCCCCCCCCCCCCTCCAGGAAGATCCGCACAATTAGTTCTCAATCAAATTTACTCCTCGAGAGTCTCAGTAAATTGTTCTTTACAGTTGCAACTATCCACCAAATTTAATTGCCTGTTTTTTTGTTTGTGTTTTTTTTCCCGTGTTATCTAGATAGGGGATTTGTTTCAAATGAATATAATTAGTAATTTTCTTCATTTTGCCTTTCAGTTTAATTTCACATTATGTGATTGCCAAACTGATTTTTAAAAAAGCTAGAAATCTTCACCATGATATCATAGTGCAGGCTGGCAATGGTTTTATCTACCATTTAAAATCACTGGATGATATTGAATGGTCAGACAGTAGGAGGGTTGACTGTGTACCGTGTGGGCGCAGCATTCACCACATGATATCGTATTGTATCCAATATCATCCACTGTAGTTTTGAAGGATAGATGAAACCTTGCCAGCATATGAATGATATCATGTGGTGACTGGTGGATGGATATATCTGCACAGTACACAGTCAACCCTCCTATTGTCTGACCATTCAATATCAGCCACTGTGGCGTAACCATACTGGATCAAGGCCTGCATCAGCTTTTCCCTACACCTTTTGTTTTTTTAAAGTAGCCCACCGAACTAGTAAAGTGATTTTTACTTGTCGACAGGTAGCTTTATAGTTTAGCCCAGATTTTAAACTGATAATATTGTCATAATGTTAAAATTCCGATGTATCAGTAGTAACCTTTTCAACAGGGTTTGTTGGTGAAAGAATCGTTCATTCACACACAAACAAACAATAAATGGAAAAAACTTTTTCAAACAGGTCATGTTGTGGCGTGTCATGGCCGAGCGGTCAAGCACACTGGACTCAAGCTCTGGTGTTTCTGATCAGTAGAGTGTGGGTTCGAGTCCTGACACTTGGTTTCCTCAAGCAAGACACTAAACCGTTATTGCCTCGTCCTTCGAATGGGTCGTAATGCCATAGGTCCCGTGTGTTGTGTATTGCACGTAAAAAAAAGTAAATAAAAGTACACAGTTACACTTATCGCTAAGAGAAGGGGTTTGCCCCCGTGTTTTTCTGGCAGTGGCTGCTGAATGCGCCGTAGCACCTTGTAAACCTGTACAAGGTGTTACATAAATGGGTCTCATAATTCATAAACGTCAAAAATCCGTCTGGAAATAAATAATAAGCGCTTTGAGACGCCCGTAGATGTAAACAACTAATTATTATTATTATTTATTATTATTTAGGTAGATTGCATATTTTTTCAGTAGCCAGAAGTTTGAGTATGGTTGGTGCTATAGGTTTTGCTTGACAGTGCATATTGATAAGGGAGAGCCTATATTTGCAGATGTTCGTACGTCTATATGTGCACAAGTACATACTGTTTCCACAGTGAAATGTGTTTAGGTATTATTATAATGCACATGATGCATAATTTAAATTTACAATTTGTATTGGCACCTTGCGTGCACGCCAGCTCCAGCGATGTGTACACATGTATGTTTTTCCTGAAGTAATGTACCGTGACCTTAATTGTACACCGGGGACTCTGTACGCTGTAGTGCGTGTGCCGTATACAGTAGCGAACGTAAATGTCAGGGTGTGCGGGCGTCTTCATGTGCCATGCACTGCACTTGCTTAAATTGCTTTTTGCATTGCATACGGATTGAAAGAGCAACAGCATTATGCGGAGGTTTTTTAGCAATCTAGCATCTGGCCACGGACTCACTCTCTCTCTCTCTCTCCCCATCCCCCTCTCTCTCTTTCCCTCTCTCTTTCTCCATGTCTGTCTCATTGCCACAATTTCCTTCCTCTGTGTACAAAGCCAGAAATAACAGCCATCGTACTGGCGAAGCGATTGTTGCCGAGGGCTTGCAGCGTTTTAATGCCGCATTCTTCCAAGTCAGCAACTGCTTTTCTCCCCCAGTACCATTGATAA
This sequence comes from Pycnopodia helianthoides, assembly GCA_032158295.1. NCBI lineage: Eukaryota > Metazoa > Echinodermata > Asteroidea > Forcipulatida > Asteriidae > Pycnopodia > Pycnopodia helianthoides. Next base: position 13,382,036 of record CM063259.1, read on the forward strand.
CAAACCCCCCCGATGACTGGTCCCGGCCAGTCACCCAAGCTACTTGGCATATCAGTAGTTAGGGGGCATTCTTGTCGGGAAGACTCCTGCACCCGAGACAGGAAGAACATGTTATTCCCATCGTAAGACGTTTGATTGTCAGCTTTTCTTATCAGTTTCGGTGAGATGGGGGGGGGGGGATTTCATATTAAAGGACAGTCGGCAAACAAGTCCGATGTGTTGGTGTGTCAACAAGGGGGAGGTGGGGAGGGCAGGTTCGGCTGATTGGAACCCGGCCTGACAATCACGGGACAAGACACATAATCGTTACCGCTCCGAAAAGGGTAAATTATATGGTGCCGTCACATGTACGTACATCGGGACGTGATCTGTTGTTTGCACTCACTCGTCAAGAGAGAGGCCCAAAAATCGTTACAACTCTGAAATGAAGAAATGATGATGGTTTTTGTAGTTACATCAGCATGTTCGTCTAAGTGCTCTTGAGAGCCCCGTATGAGAAACACATGCGACTTTTGATTTCATATCACACACATTCTATTTTTGACGGAGACATCTTTTGTTTTTTCCTTTGTAGTTGACATGTCCTCTCATTAGACTTTGTACACAACATTCCCTGTGGAGCACCCAAGTCTTTAGAATTCCCCTATCTATGGAGACCCTTTCTTTTCCCTTTTTTGTTTTATTCTCGGTCTCCATAAGGTAGCGTATATTCACACATGGCTCTGTGTTGCATACAGTCTGTGGACTTTCCTTTGTTCCGTACACTTAAGAAAAATCATATTCTTCAACACTTATAAAGCACTTTGTGGACGTGTGTAAGTCCACATAGTGTTTCAAGTTCCTACACTGTTGTCATTTCATATTATACACACACAGCTCTGTGTTGCAAACACTCTGTGGACATTCCTTTGTTCCGTACCCCTCAGAAAAATCATATTCTTCATCACTCGAAAGCACTGTGTGGACGTGTGTATTAGTCCACATAGCGGTTCAAGTCCCTATTAAATGTGTGGACCTCTTTTGTGCTCAGGTCCACACTTCATATGTAATGCTTAAACACTCGCACAGCGGTAGGTTTGTAAACGAAATACCTTTATGTGAAAAGCTGCTAACTGGGAAGAGTGAGTTCACGCATCCTTGGAAATTTAATTTTCAAATCATCAAACTAAAAGTTCAGTACATGGCGATGCATTCACCACATGATAACATATTGCAGGCTGGCATAGTGCATCTATCCTTCAAAACCACAGTGGATGACATTGAATGGTCAGGAAGTGGGAGGGTTGACTGTGTACGGTGTAGATGCATTCACCACATGATTTCATATTGCAGGCTGGTATAGTGCATCTGTCCTTCAAAACCACAGTGGCTGTGAGGGTCTTAATACATCCATTTGATCGAGGTTGAGTTTTCTTGGAAGATACCAACGTAGGTTGTTTGTCCCTGAGTTTTACATGACTTGTATCGTAGCAGGACGCACCGATGGTAGATTTACATCGGTGTGGAGAAAAAGAAAAAAAAATACAAACTCGTAATTGTTCTCCATCCCGACTGCAATAATTACATCGGCTAGACTCTCATCTGCTTGAAATCCTACAATAAAGGGTGAAATCAGTGATAAGGAAATCAGTGTTATTACCTGTCAGGTGCGGGGGGGGGGGGGGGGGGGCCAACACGCTGTCAACGGCAGATGATCCGATCCTCGTCAAGTCAAGGCCATCATGCTATTAAAAAAAAAAAGCGTCACAATAACCACAGGTCCTTGCTCTCTGCAATAACGCCGAGACTATTGTACGTCAGTCAATTGTCAAGGAGCTCCTCCTGATTGATATTGATTCTTGAATTAATGCCGTGTTAAATTGGTTAGATTGAAAAACACAAGTGTGCACAGATTTATACATGTACCTTACGTGGTTGGTGTGAAGGTGGTCATGGTGTGAAAACTTCCCTTGTGATATTTTTTGCCCGAAATGCCAGATAATTTTCGAAAAATAAGTGATTTTTTTTTAAAATCTCGCAAGTCCGAAATGCAATGTTTTAAAAACTGTGAAATAAGCATCGTTTTTTTTCAATGTTTGCCTGTGACTCCGATGATCGATTTAGCTTAAATTTTTACAGATTTGTTATTTCGTATGAACAGTATTTTAGATCACACAAAGTGCCGACATTGGTCTCTGGACAATTACCAAGACCTAATATTTTGCTTTTTCAGTGACAACAAATGACCCTATGTTTCACTTCTTAATGGCAACCAATGATTTTATTTTTCACATTTTTGCTTTTTCAGTGACAACCAATGACCCAATATTTAGCTTTTTCATTGAAAACCAATGACACTATAATTGTCTTTTCAGTGACAACCAACAACCCTATATTTTGCTTTTCAGTGTCAATCAATGTCCCTTTATTTTACTTTTTCAGTGTCAATCAATGACCCTATATTTTGCTTTTTCAGTGTCAACCAATGACCCTATATTTTGCTTTTTCAGTGTCAATCAATGTCCCTACATTTTGCTTTTTCAGTGTCAATCAACGACCGTAAATTTTACTTTAACCAAAAATTGAACCTTCGGCTAAGGATGTTATAATAGCCACTGCACTAAAGGGTACTCATAAAAAGATCTCTCTAAGAAAAAAAAAAAAAGACCCTTCCCCTCATCCCTTGATTTAATCCCTTCATGCTCGAATGCTGATGTGACAAGAAGGTCTTAATGGTGCAGTGTAGACACAGAGAATATCTAGGTCAATTTACACGGACTTATAGAGGCACCTCCGATGACCTTTTCGTTGGGGACCCAGTAAAGGCTGCATAATTATTCAAAGGACCTGGGCCCAATTTCTACTTGATACTTCCCCGAGTTCTGTGGGAAAAAAAACCCACAGGCATTATTACTCGGGTGGGATTCAAACCCACGATCTGTGCCATTTGGTAGCTAGAGGCAGTTCGAATCCTTTTTTTTCTCCTCCACAGAACTCAGGGAAGTACTGAGTATAACAGTGCTGTACACACATCGGTGGAGAGGTTAAAAGCAAATTAGATTCTTTTATCCCCGCTGCAAATTTAACATCTATTAAATTTCTACTTTATCTTTTTTTTTTTTGGTACAAGAACTCTGTCTCTGCTTAAGAGGTTCATTTTTCAGAATAGAATAAAATATAATTCTTTATTGTGTTCACATTAAAAAATACAGATAACTGCGTTCCATTGACTTTGAGAGACTGCAAAAAATTCACAAAAACAAATATTTTATGATAAACCACACTAACAGCAATAAAAAAGAAACACCAAATGCAAATAGAATAAATTATTGCAATTTCCTTGCAGTTACATACAATTGCAACAACTTAAAATTTACTTACTACCTCTTCCTCTTCGTTTCTTACCACTTCATTTTTAGAAAGAATTAAAGACACTTTGACACATTTGATAATTGCCAAAGACCAGTCTTCTCACTTGGTGTATCTCAACATATGCACAAAATAACAAACCTGTGAAAATTTGAACTCAATTGGTCGTCGAAGTTGCGAGATAATAATGGAAGAAAAAACATCCTTGTCGCACAAAGTTGTGTGCTTTCATGCTTGATTTCGAGACCTCACGCGTGAGGTCTCAAAATCAATTCAAATATTTTACTTCTTTCTCAAAAACTACGTTACTACAGAGGGAGCCGTTTCTCACAATGTTTTATACTATCAACAGCTTTCCATTGCTCGTTACCAAGTAAGTTTTTATGCTAACAATTATTTTGAGTAATTACCAATAGTGTCCGGTGCCTTTAAACAGATGAATTGAATTGCGAACAGATGATTTAGGAAAAGGTGTTTAATTGATGTACAGAGCCCTGTGATTTAAGGGGGGGGGGGCTAATTTGGAAAAGTACAAGCTACATGGGATCCCGTTCACATCCTAATAAAATATGTGTAATTACGTACATGGTGACCTGATCTATCGAAATGAGGAATGTGTCAGACAGAATGTTTTGCGTGTAATTTGCGTGTAAAGTTGGTCACAATCGAAAATCATGAAAAAACAATACAAAAAAACGATTCCGCGATTTCGGTGGTATTAGGTTAAATAAAACTTGATCTTTCTTGTCGTGGTCTTACCTTTAATTGAAAAGATGAATAAATCCACAAAAAGTATGTTTTCTTGAGCATGTTTGTACACAATTGATTCTCTTCAAAGTTAATTAAAATGAGTATCTAAACAAACACGTCGTTAAAAAATGGAAGGGTCTTCTAGACTTTCTTCATTTCCCGATAACTTCGGACTGGAATAAGCTACGGAAAAAATAATGGTATTGCTGGAAAGCCAGTGAGTTACTTGTAAACACGTTATGCACAACTCAATTTTATTAAGGGGTCGATATATTCCTCATTTCGACAGATCGGGTCATTGTTGTCACATCAGTGCAAAAACATTGTATCTCGATTTTGCAAAAACATCAGATCTCGCACGGAAATGCCACGTGCACAAACGTCCGATCTAGGCGCGTATTTGCTTTGTGGATACATCCGGCTGTTTGAAGCGAAGACAACATTTTGACAATTTGAAACTTGGGCGTAATGTAAGTGTGTTTTTTTTATTATAGTAAATACAGTGTTTGTTTCTACAGACACGGCGATTTAATCATGAAGAAAAAGAAAAATTCCTTAATACACTCCACGGTAGAATACAGTTTACATTTAACCCCCGTTCACACTGCAGAAGCCAATTCCCAGGAGATAAATCCCCAGGGCAATTGCCGGGGTAGTGTAAACACCACCGCCACCCCATGTTTGTTTTTCACTGATTGTACGGAATTTAAGGTGAATTACTTCTAGATTTTTTTAACTACAAATTTACCCGTACACTGCACATTAAAAGATTGAAATTTTGTTGCAACTTTTTAAATCGCACCGTTTATGTTAATTTTCTTTTGTAAACCCCCCCCATGTAATTTAATGGTTTGGCAGTTGCAAATCGTATGTAGTCATGCCCGAACGGAAGCCCATGGCGAAACACGCGCTGCCATTCAATAACAAGCTGAAATGTAGAGCCAAACGGACTTCCAAGTCAGCCAAACGGAATCGAAGAGTTGCTCAATTGGAAAATTGACTTTTCATGAAACAGAAAATTCAGCAGTCCTCGGTACGTCACTCAGTAGTGCAGGCTTAAGAAGGAAACATACATTAACGTAAACATGCCTGGGTTATAAGTACATCCACATCTGGGACCAATTTCATAGAGCTGCTTTTAAAAGCAGGAAAAAGTATTACTAAACAATTTTCTGCTAAGCAGAAAGGAGCAGGATACCAGTCATAAATTGTACGCGTGACATAGTACATTATATCGGCTGGTAACCTTATTCTGGTAAGCATTTTGGGCCGTGGCCTGATAGTGTGCTCTTGTGAAGGGCAAGGTAGTTTTTTTCTCTGGTTTATGGCACTGCAGTGATAGAGAAGCGTTAATTTCCACTGGGACACATCATGGGGCATCAAGGCATTGACCGGGGGTCAATTTCAATGTAGCGTGCCGTCGCCGAGTGGTTAAAAGCATGCAGACTCAAGCTCCAGTTTCTGATCAGCAGAGGTAGGGATCGAGTCCCGGTCGTCGTGGCACTTGTGTCCTTGAGCAAGATGCTTTACCATAATTGCTTTGTCCTTCGGATTTGTAATCAAGGGGGGCCATTTCAGACACAAATATTTTGCAGGATGCCTACTACCATTCCCCAGGCCTGGAATTACACGAATGCCACGGAGGCCATGGCCTCTGTTCACCTGCTCTTGGCCTTGGTGCCCCTTCAAAAGCTGCCCATAGACTTTAAGATTTTCCAATGGAAGTGCCCTTTGGAAAATAAAAATGGCCTTGCCCTCTCTTAGATGAATTTCCAGGCCTGAATATACCATCTTTATAACAAGGAGGCTTTTAGGGTCATCACCAAAGTAGGACCCTATACCTTTAAGAAGAGCCTAGAGGGCTCAGGGGGTAAGGTGGCAGTTTCTCTTTTGTTGTCTCTGTGAAGTATCATGAACGGCAAATACATGAATCCTCTGGTCTACCTCAATCGGGAGTTTATATCGACTCGCTGTCTGAAAAGATATCCATGATGCTCTTTACGATTCCCACACACAAGAAAAAAAAACCGAGGCGCTGGATAGAGATTTAATTTTCAATGACGATCCAGATGGAGTTTATTGTGTTTATTCATGTCCGTCAAATGCAAACCGTTACGCGGCTCTCTCATAATTACCTGGAGTCTTAACGGTCTCTCCCCCTCGTCTTTGCCGTTCCCCTCAGCCGCGTGTCGAGACGGACACAAAGCTAACACATCCAATATGCAGGCTTTGCGTATGCACACCTGACGTTTCACAGTCCCGTGTAGTACTAGTATCTGTAGCGGATTACATTAACACAAACTGAAACAACAAAAGGGCTCTATCGCTTGTCAGATGTTTCTACGTAGGAAGCGCGATTTGCTTTTTTTTCTCTCCAATAACTCGCCTAGCTGACTGTGGATCCGCCGCCTTGGGTATGCGGATTTTTTTTTGTTACGATTGTTTATTATTTGATTATTATCAACCTGTACAGAATTCTTGAACCTCCAAACTTCGAACTTTTCAACCAATTCTTATTAAGCATCTCAAACAATTAAATTTAGGTTAACCCCCCCCCCCCAATTTTTAAATAAGGGGGGGGGGGAAGGAGAAGAAAAAAAAAACCAAAACCAAATCTTAGTCACCAAATTATTCAAAAACATAGTACCCAGTCAGTTTCCCTTGTGATTTATTACTTGATGTTAGAAAAATAAAACCAGAAGTCGCATCCCCTGTATAAGAGGTGATCCCCTGGCTGCCGCTTCCCTGGTTGTATTGTAGATTTGGGTGTGAACCCTGGCTAATGGCAGTTTCAGGTTGAATAGCTTTAACTGACTGGCACCCATGAAAAAAAAGATAATGACAAAATAGGGAGACCGCCAACATCAGTTGCAAGATGGCTCAGTTGGTGGAGCGTGGCACGTTAATCCCGGAGGTGGCAGGTTCAAGTCCCTCTCTTGTCAATTTGTCTTTGTTCAACCCAAACCTATGAAAAATGTAACACCATACAATCATCACGGCATTAAATCGCTCAACGAAAGTGATATCTAGGAAAAACTATAAATAAATAATAGTAAACTTGCGGGTGCAACCATGTGTAAATCTCTTTTGTTTGAGTGTTGGCTCTGAGAGGAGCCGGTTTGGTCTCGACGTTTCGAACAGTATACTCTGCTCGTCTTCAGGAGAAACTGATATCAAAGAGTACAGTGCACACATTTAAAGGTACTTCTTGAAAGGGTGGATGGATGAGGGTGCATTAGCCTTAAAAATCTGGGTTTCTTACATTCTATATTTCTTAGGCTCATAAAACTTGTATGGAAAAGATGAGTGTTAGTTAATTATTCACCACACTGCAGGATGAAACAATCAACTGCATTGTTAACTCGGTGATAAAACAATTTAAAACCAAAACTGTAAAGCGCCAGAAAGCCCTTACATTGTATGAATGTAGAATACAAAGTCCTTAAAAAACATTATCAAAACGAGCCTGCAAAAACCTTGACAAAACATAAACGGTTTTTTCTCTAAAAAGGGGCAACTGAAATGTTCACAGTACACATTTGTATGTTGTTCCTACTAAAAGAGGCTAGGTGAGATTTTTTTTTGCCGAGTTGATATTCCAGGTGTTTACTAAGCATACAATGATTGTGGATGGTTGCTGACAAAAAAAACACACACACATGCACATTCAGACCCCCGATAAATTATGACTGATAGAAATAAAGTCATGAGGTAATAAATAAGTAAGGGATGTCAGGGCTGAGGGGTATCGAGCATCAGACTACAGCTCTCCTGCTGTCAGATTTGGGTCTGAATCTTAAAGGGAGGGTCTTTATTTGTGGCGTGTCGAGGCCGAGCGGTCTAGTTCACCGGACCCAAGCTCTGGTGTTGTCAGTGTAGAGTGTGGGTTCGAATCCCGGTCATGACACTTGTGCCCTTGGGCGAGTCACTTAAACCATAATTGCTTTGTAAAAAATGGGAAGGTAGTGCATTCAACCAGGCTCCTAGTGGATGATACCCATGCCTGCATCCTTTCGGACTGTGAAGGGGGTAACCCTGTTTCAGCCCCAGGAGTAGGTGGCAATGTGCCCCTGGTGACAGTGGATTTGGGTGACAGCCCAAATCAATAAAGTGTAGCCATCACCTTGAAGAGTTGGGCAATATCTCATAAAAATTAATAAAAAAGGTATGCCTTTGGTAGTTACTCCTAAAATTTATGGCCATAAAAACTTGCTTGGTAAGAAGCACTTGCAGATGTGGATAATGTATAAACGTGTTGAGAAACGATTCCCTTTAAAGGAGTGGTTTCAGAGAAAGGGACTCAAAAACATTTCAATCTGAGAAAACGTTTCTCAGATTGTGTGTATTCCAATTACGGATTATTCTTCCTGCGCGGACAATAACCGCTCCAGATTTTCGGCGATATCCTAAAAAACACTGCCACCTTTTGAAAAGAAATTTCCACAGGTTAGTTTGATTGTATATTTTATCTACATGTACATAAGATTAATACAATCCACGGATTCAAAAACCAGAGGTATACTTTGCCTTTAAAGGTAAGTGGTTTCGATTGGTTTTTGTCTACAAGCTGTTTATAGACCTATATATCAATAAAGACGCAAATTAATAATACTAGGCAGTTCTTATATAGCACTTTATTACACCCGAGGGCTTCTCAAAGCGCTTCTTGTTTTTTCTACAAGGTATGAGGAGCTATGTTTGAAATATAAGGCCCACTTATTTACATAGCACCATGTAATGGTTTACAAGGTACTGTGGCGCAATCTGCAGCCAACCATACCAGAAAACACAGAGTGAACCCCTTCTTTTACGATAAGTGTACTAGGTTACTTTTGCGCGCATTATGCAACACACGGGACCTACGGCTTTACCTTCCGTCCGAAGGACGAAGCAATAATGGTCAAGCGTCTTGCTCATGGACACCGAGCGTCACGACGGGGACTCGAACCCCACACTCTGCTGATCAGAAACGCCAGTAGGTCCAGTACACTGGACTGCTTGGCCACGACACGCCAATAAAAATGCACCTGTGAAAGTTTTTTTAGCTGAAGTCTGTCTACATGTTGTGAAAACAGAAGAAAAAAATAACCGTCACGGTATTTCCACCAAGAATGTGAATACATACGGTTTAGCGAGGTGATGCAGATATCAACTGCATCTCTGTCTGTGCAGCATTCAGAAATGGACACCACAGATATTTGAATCTCTAAAATTCACCCGCAGGCGATTTTTGGAGACATACTTTTATTGATATCTAATCAAAGTGCGGGGGGGGGGGGGGGTACTTCAGACGCAATAATTTCCCTTCCTAAGTGTCCCATAGACAATGGAAGTGCCCTCAGCAAAATTACAAAATGGCCTTGCCCCCTCTCAAAGATGAAATCCCAGGCCCGATGTATGATTGTTTGCGTCTAGAGATGAGGGAGATATATTTTGTGTGTGTGTGTGGTTGGTTGTTTATGAGGGACGCAGGTTATTGAGTTAGCGGGAGAGCGGTTGATATCGCATTAATAAAATGCTATCCCAAGAGTCTGCCTGAGTCAAGATTAAGCGCCAACCCCCTCTATTCAGTGTCAAGGTGTAAGACTCAAGACCCTCCTGGATATCCAGCCAGGGTGACAGTGGGAGCGTGTGGATTACCACGACCCCCCACGCTTTTAACATTCCCACACACCAAAAGCTCCAACACGGTCTGTGCAATCTGAGAGGCCCCCGAGCCAAGCCAATGGCCTTTTCCATCAAAAAAAAAGAAAAGAAAAAAAAAAAAAAAAAAAAAAAAAGGACACACGGCTGAAATTTGTTATTAAACGCAGGATGGCTTTAATGAAATCTGCCTTTCATTTTTTATTGGTCTATGTGGATTGAGGCATTATGCGGCCCGACCGACGATGTGCTGGTTACATTGGATCACTTCTATCGCTGTAGAGAGAGAGAGAGAATGATACTCTAGAGTGGAGGTGTTTGGCAGTGACCTTAGACTTGACCTCGATCCTTGTCATAATAACTGCTATTTTGTTTACCGTGGATTTTTGGGTAGAATGTTTTGTGGATGTTTTTTATACTCTAGTCAATGGAAGCTTTTTTTTTGTCATCGAGGTGTGATGCTACATTTGTTCCACTACATACATGTCAGGGCCTTGTGCTTTTCATAAAGCTCTTTGTAAAGTAGCCCAGCGGGGGCCAGTCAATCTGTGCATCTTACTTTGCCCCAGGATTTACTAGCCCAGATTTTAAACGTGTATTATATTGAACATTAAACATGTATCTTTCTGGTGTATTGATGTTGCGATCGCAGCTGTTTATTGGTCAATGAAGTTGCATTCACTCAGTCAAATAAATTAACACTTAAAAAAGAAGAAGTTATTAGCAACTAGCCCAGATTTTAAACGTGTATTGTATCTAACATTAAACATGTATCTTTCTGATGTATTGATGGTAGGGATCGCAGCCTGTTTATTGGTCAGTAGTTACATTCCTCCCTCAAAAAAAACTTAACACTTAAAAACAGAAGAAGTTATTAACAAGTAGGTTGCACAGTTTTTAGTAGCCCACAGGGCAAGTTGAGAACTGGTGCTTACTAGCCCATACCAGTTTTTACGAGACAATGTACACCAATGACAATGTACACCTATCCTTTGGCATGTATCGTTTGGCACCCATTCTTTGGCGCCAGTTTTTTGGCTCCTATCCTGTGGCTCCTATCTTTGGCACCACTTCAGGTCGGTAAAGCACAGTTTATTTTCTTATGGCCAATAAGTTTCATCTCTCTGCCCAATCCTTTGGCTCCCATTCAAAACTGCAAAAGAAAAAAAAAAGAAAAAAAAATCAAGCCTAAACACAAATTGTGATTACTTCAGGTCGGTAAAGCACAGTTTATTTTTCTTATGGCCCAATAAGTTTCATCTCTCTGCCCGAGCCGTTAGGTTTGTTGGGGATTCGTTAAGATTCACCCCTGAGGTTCTACCTTGAATAATCAATTGACCTAGCTACACAGAACCAAGTTTGTAGAGTGTCGTTACGAAAGGAGGGGAGGGGGGGGGGTTGGTTGTGTGTTGAGAATCGATCCGTAAACTGCACTGACACTGCGGAGGAGAATCTCTCATAATGTAACAGTCTTCAGCAGTTATTGATAATGATAAAGTTGATTGAATCACCGCGATAACCCAGACGATATGCAGCTCTCTGCTCCAAAGCAATTCTGACCTAGATAATTTGCAATTCTCACTCTCTGAGAAAAGGTTTCGGGGAAAACGCGGTTGCTTTTTCCCTCGTCACCATGGAAACAGTTCAGCCCAGTTTATAATTGCCCGTGTTGTTATTTTTTTTCCCACCCCCAAAAATATGTACGCCGTGGTAAATATTGATTATTGATTGGAATTTTGTTGTTAACCTACCCAGCAATTTTTGCCGTGCATCGTCTTTAAACACTGCCTGATTGACATCACGTTTAGGTCAGAAAGTTAAAAGCACCATGGTTTCAATTTAGCGGTAATTCACACACACAAAAAAAAAGGAAGAACAAAATATTTCTGTCAGAGTGTAGAAACTCTCTGATGCTGATACCCCTCCCCAAGAGAAATTTTCTGCCTGAAAATACTGCCGAAGCTCAGAAAAATAGCATTTGAGTTGAAAGACCCCTTGAGCTCATTGTTGCGGTGGGTGCTTATTTTGAGTGCGGCAATCAAAACAACCAACGTACAGTATACGAAAAAAAAAACCACAAAATCTCTGACAACATGTTGTTTTTTCGTTGTTGTGACCATCGTTGCAAAAGAAAGTTAGAGGAAGAGAATAAAATTGACTCTTCCAAAAAAACATATAAAGAAATTGATGTGTTTATTATCTTTGCCCAATTTCACAAGGCTGCTTAGGCAGAAAATATTGCTTGCAAATTTCCGCTAAGAATAAAAAATAATAAGCAGGATACCAGTCACGGATGAACGTGTGATGGAGGGTATTTTGGCTGGTAACCTTATTCTGGTGAGCATAATTTTGTTGTGCTTGAGCTATTTTTTTTCTGCTCCAAAGCAGCTCTTTGAAATTGCCACCTGGTCTCGACGAATTACCTACCTCACTTCTGCATTTCACGGTAAAGTACGTTCCCTATTTTTACATGTTGGGCTAACCAAACATGGATTTTTGTTATTGCTGGCCAAGAATTTTGACTGATCAAAGCTGCTCTTTGAAGTGGGACTCTAGTTTTTTTAGTTGGAAATGCGATAAACCTCGGTTGTTCCATATTTTATGTTAAGCTAGAAGCAGGGTTTATATTGGATTACTTTATATGCCATAATCCTGTAATGTAATATAAGCATGACTGATAGTGGCGCGGAATAATCGAGCGTTTACATGCCGGCGTTACAAATGCATTATGTTCAGCGTTCTTCCCTAGCAGTGGTCCGCTGGACGGAAAATGCCAGTTATAACTTCTGAGGACCAGTCAAAAATTCGGTCTAGAAGTGGTCCTGCTGGCTAGTTCATTGCACTTCCGAATGCTACATGTACATGTAAACCACTGGCTGCACTGATTGTAGTTGTGTGGCTTCAAACTCGGATAAAAAATGCAAATGTTGAAGAAAACTATAAAAAGATGCAGGCCTGATGCATCACGGAGGCAAATGCCTTGCCTGGTCATTGCCTTGTTGCCCTTAAAACGTCTCAAACGGAAACTTACAACTTTCCTCACAGAGGTGCCCTTTACAAAGGTGAAAACGCCTTGGTGCCCTTCCTCTTTCAAAGCATCTGGCCTTGAAGGTGTGGACCAGTGAAAAAAACATGGTTGACTGTCGAAATGACAACCTACATTGTAACTGGTTCCGGGACTCGAACCCACACTCTGCCGATCAGAAACACTACAGCTTGAGTCCGGTGCTCTTAACCGCTCGGCCACGACACGCCGTGTTATCGTGCATGACAAAAAAATGAGAAGTAAAGAAGAAACGGAAATTTTGCTTTCAGAGAGTCCATGCTCTCCCTTCCTCTCTATGGATTTTTTTTAGAATCCACCATTGTCATGTCATCTTGAGGGGTGAGAAGGTGAGAAGTGAAAAGTCGGGAATAAAAGTATACTTTGCTTTGGGAGAGTGACTTGTCCATTGGCTTGGAATGAGGAGCTCCCAGGTTTTGTCAGTTTGTAGGAAATCACACAAAGAGAGACGGTTTGTGTCTCTCTTTGTGTGATATGACGATAGACCTTTCTATCGCAACGTCACAGCCTCCGAGGTTTCGCCAACCAAGGTTGGAAAAACTATGGGAAGCCAGAAAAGCAAAGCATAAACAACTAGCCACAGTTTGTAACAATGTTATACAAATATTGAAAAATATTGTTGAGAGCAACTAATCATGGGATGTATTTTTTGTCAATTGAAAGTTTGCCGGAAAATGTTGACATTTGTCACAATATCTGTTAACATTGATTGTTTTAAAAGCGGCTATGCCAACCAGCCCAGTTTGTTTACCAACAATAGGGAGGTCTTTAGACCTTAAACATGCTGCCACCATCTTGGTCATGTTCCCTGTATCCAATACCAGTAATGAATAATAACATTCTTTGTTAAAAAAGGAACCAGACTGTTTCTCCTTCCAGCCTCGCTTTGGTTACATTGATTTAAATGGGAGAAAAATCAAGATGGCCGCACCATGGTTAAAGGTGTATTGAGCCTTTCTTCCCTTCACTCATGGCAAATTGGGATTATCCCAATTAGACGAATCACACAAAAACCTGAAATGAACGGATGGCCATCCCGAAGTATTACACCTGGGCCCAACTTCACAGAGCTGCTTAAGCACAAAAAGTAGCTAAGATGAACAACATTATGCTTACCAGAATAAGGTTACCGGCCAAACTACCATGTCACGTGCACAATTTGTGACTGGTGTTCTGCTGATTTCTGCTTAGCAGAAAATTGTCAAGCAATATTTTCTGCTTTTGAAAGCAGCTCTATGAAATAGGGCCCAGGCCGAGATTAAAATATTGAAAAGTCGGTCCGCACAGTGCAGTGGGGGCTCATGGGATTGCTCTGTGGATTTGAGGCACATTGATGCAGCGCTGTCTGGCGCCATCAATTGCAGCTCCCTTTATTTGTTGTTGTTATCTTAAATGATTCCCAGTAAATGTAAACCGCGACGCTCGGATTCAATAAAAAAAGAAGAAGAAAAAAAAAGAAAAGAAAAAAATGGCACATGCCAGTTTGCATACTGTGAATAGCTGAAACACGTGTACCCATCTCCTCTCCCTGCGTCGATTGATTATGCAGCAGGATGTACCGTCTCTTGTCCCGGCTATCATTTCTGCATCGCGAGTCAAGTTGATGTACCTGAGGTCTCGGTGACCTTCTTGGCACCAGGATACGTCTTTGATCTCCCCAGCCATTGTTTTCCCCGAGGACCTACTTTTTTTGGTTTTGTTAAGTGCTTCTTGAGGATGTTGCAGCCGTTCTGCATTCATCTTAACTGTACATGCGCACATTTATGTCGCTTACGTCTGTATGTGAACCGTCGATGGATTTGATCGGGGATTTAATTTTCTTTTTTTCTCTCAAGGGATCCTTGCTCGATGATGTAAAATACAGGTGTTCTCTGTATTTGTTGGCAAATAAGTGACAAAATTTCCACACTGCGTTATTGCTATTTCTATTGAAAGCTGCTCCTCTAAACTGTAATTAAATTTCACTTAATGTGTAAGCGATTCTTTTTTTGCATTATGCGATTAAAAAAAAAAAAAAAAATAGAACCATTCAAATCAGGCTGCGTTCAATTAAACAATCCAATTGAACAGCGTTCAAATTCACAGCCGCTTTTTTCGGAGAAAGCTCTAGAATTGTCCGAATGTTGACAAACCCCAATGGTGCGCGGATACAATGTACATGTATGTATTAGGTAGAGGTTGAAAACCCAATCCAAGGTCGGATTCAAACCGGGGGTCCACAGAGGTGAAAGGCAGGGAAATGAAACCAACTGAGCCCAACCTGAGTGATATACAAGCGTGGATTTTTCTTCAGCTGAACTGCTGATCTACTTGTTTTTAGTTTCTCAGCTGAACCATTACAATTTGAGAGAAAAAATTGGGGGGGGGGGAGACAAATATTGCAGTTGGGTTTCTGGTGATATACATATACAAAGGTGTGGCTGAAATGATGGGTGTAACTTGTACAGTCAAGTGTGGCATTTGAACTGAATGCATATGTGATGCGATCAAGCTAAATGAGTCTTTTGTCGACCCTTGTCAATTTTTTTTTTTTAAAAATCTATTTGAAACAAGTACAATCTCAGCTTTAAGGATATGAAAACCCCGTGTTGATACCACCTTTGGTTCAAAAGTTATGGAAGTCGAAACACCAAGAGATGTATAGAAATGTAGACCCCTGTCGACCTATTTTGGCCTGTTTTTCAATAACGCATTTAGAGACAAACGACTCATTTAGCTTGATCGCATCACATATAATGTTATGTATCACAGTAATGGAACCAAGAGGATTCTGTGTGTGTAGTTATCATACATGCCAGGCCTCGAAATATAACCCACGGCACCCACAGCAATTGCCGTGGTGCCCTGTGCTTTTGCCGTGGTGCCCTCTGCAAAGTCCCACTACAAATTTGCATTTTCCTCATCAGAGAAGTGCCCCTTGCCATTTGGAAAATGACCGTGCCCCTTCAAGAGCGAAGTTCAAGGCCTGACGTGCACATCTAAGTCGAGGCAATTTGTGGGGGCTGCCATTTTAGCTGTATGGCGAATCACAGCTTTCCCATTGCTTGACCTGTTTAATAATTGCCAAACAGGTATCATGGTATCGGTACTCTACGCTTGCAGCTGACATAGGCGTGCACAACAGACACAGAGAACGGTTGAGCTCAGCGTGTTCTGTTTCTACAATAAAAACCGCTCATCCGCCACGAAAAATATTGTTTTAATCGCCGATGAAGCCAAGAGTTTGAAGCGACGAGAAGACACAAATATTTGCAGAAGGAAGTTTGAAAGTGTGAAATGGTTTCGTCCGCCATGTGTATTACACATCAGCTTCAGGACTGTGCGAGAGTAGAGAGTTTGGCATGAGACACGCTGGAGCTATTTAGAATGTTGATTGCATATATATGGAAATATCATTTGGCGTCGCTGTCAAGTAATTCCGTAACGAGATTGCCCATCCATGCTAACAAGATCACAAGATCTATCCTGAGTACAGGCGCACTGCATCTAAGATTAGATCCAGAAGCTTGTAATCTACCATGAATATTAAATTAGGCGTTAGGCTAGCTTTGCTATGGAGAGGTAGACTGTACATGCGGAATTTTAGCCGGAGTTTTTTTTATTTTATTTACACTTGTGCAGTTACTCTCTGAGAGGTTTGAAATTGGAAAATCGGTGTGAGAGTGCATTTTGCAATTATTGCATAGTTGAGATGGTCCTTGGGTGTTTGGTTGGGAATGGTTTGTATGCGAATGAAGCACACTTAAAAATTGTCGTTTGGCGTCACCACTCACCAAAGGTATCTAAACAGAGAGGGTAGAGCAGGCCTGGAATTACCCGGAGGCCACTGAGGCCATGGCCTCCGTGGCCCTGGTCTTGGCCTTGGTGCCCCTTCAAAACTTTTCCATAGACTTTTAAGATTTTCCAGTGGAAGTGCCCTTTACAAAATGAAAATGGCCTTGCCCTCTCCAAGATGAAATTCCAGGCCTGGTAGAGCTTCCTTGTTCAGAAAAAAAAGAGTGACCTCGTTTTTTTTTTTTTTCATTCCATACCAACGGTTTCCAATCGGACATTTTGTGATGGCTTTCCAAATGTTCCTGTCCAGCATGCAGTTGCCTTTAATGTCCTCACAGTTCAGGTTGGAGTCTTCACATGGTTGGTCGATCTGTTATGTTTTGTTTGGCCTTCCTTTGCTTCTCTTATCATGTGTTGGAATTGCCACAGCACTCAATCTGACCCTAACTTGATCTGTACTTCACTTGCGATGTCCAGCAAATTTTAAGTCTCCTTTTTTTCTGATTTTTGTGGTGGATTTCTGGTTCATTCCAGATAGTTTCCTAGGCAAGATATCAGGCAAGATACAACCGTATACAGCACTGAGCAGATGACATTTTGTACAAAAGACACCGTACAACCAAGAATTTGTCAACACTGCCACTAACTGACACACACCTACCGTTTACTAGTAAAAACTAGCAATCGAAGCAATCGGCCTCAAAGGTTGAACGCTTTTTTTTATAACACAGCAACATTTCAGAGTTTTTTCAACTAGTTTCCTTATAATGGACACTTGATGTTTTGGACTTGATAAATAAACTGTTTTTTATGTTTTAACGTCCTTAATTAGTAAGCAATAAAGAAAGAAATGTTAGAGTTAGTTCTTGAAGGCAACTTGAAGGCTTCTTGAAGAAACCGAAATAAAAGCAAAACGGACAATATTTATGTTTCCACAAAGTGAGACTTTCCGATGTATATTCAACACTATGTGTGTGTTACTTCATGAGAGTGGGGGGACCGCACGCCTGCCACCCACATGGTTTTGCCGCCTAAAAACGATCAGTACTCAGTAGCAGTTAATACATGTAGGCCTACACTGGAAAGTTGACTCCCAACACGGCCTGACCGAGATTTATTTTGGGCGATGACGTCAGGGGAATCGGGTCAATAAAATCAATCCATTTCTGCTCGTTTTGCCTCCTGTACCATTTTGTTTCCGCCATTAATTCACAATGCTCTCGTAGTATGCGCCGCGTGCAGCTTTGATCTCGTTTCGCACTGGCTGGTGCTGTGTACAGTCGCGTCTGGCATAATTTTTTTTAAAAGAGGCCCCGTGTGATGTAAAAATCCAAATTGAACCCTGGGCGCATTGTTACGGCTATTGCCTACCCCAGTAATGGCAGGCCTCGGATTCGTGCACCCACTCTCAGGAGAGATTCAATCTGCTTCCTCAATCTTCACAAACCTCTTTTTTTTTCTCCATGGTGTATTTTGTTGTTGCATGGCTTCTAATTTTGAAAGCAACGGCGGATATGATACATTATGTAGTTAGAGCTAACAGTGTGCCACCGCTGTGTCTGGCATACCGTCATGTACACTTGGGCCAGACGGGGGGCGAACATTATCTCAGCATAGCCACACTGTTAAAGATAATGCTGTCAGATAAAAGACAATTCCAGAGTGCATGTACACATGGTGTTGCGTTTCCAGTAAGCGCCCTCGAGGCGAACCCTTCTGTCAGATGAATTATTCAACATGCAGGCCTCTGGAATGTCATCTTTTTTTAGAGAGGTCAAGGCCGTTTTCCATTTTGCAGAGGGCACTTCCCAAAATTCTTAAAGGCCTGGGGGGAAACTTTCGAGAGGGGAGTTTTGGAGAATCAAATTTCCACGGTGTCCTGTTTGTGAACGCTGCGGCCGGAGATGCGGTTGGTACCCGCTGTCACCTCGCTAAAACGTGAATGGGTTTGACGTTCTTGATGAAAAATACTGTGACAGGTTTTTTGTGTGTGCTGTTTGCTCAACAAGTAGACTCAGTATTGAGCTGAAACCGGTGACTCAAATTGGATCTGTATTGACACAGGGTTCTGCCCAGGATTTCTTTAGTGGTGGAAAAAATGTTTCCCTGGAAACCATTGCGAGATGGATCAGTTACACGGTAGATCATATAAATAGACTCAAATCAAAGAAGTACTCAAAATTTGTTGCTTCGGATGCCATTTTTTACTGGTAAATACCCAATTTTAAATTTCGTTGAAAAGCTTTGAAAGGAACATGCAAGTGTCATTTAAAAAATGTTGAAAATGTGTGGTGGTCGGAAAACAGAGAAAATGCTGACAGTGGGTGGTTGGGGAATCCTGAGTGCCGGGCGGGTTTTCCCGGGCACCGACCACTGTGGGCAGAAACCCTGTTGACAACTTGGCATTTATGTTACGAAAAACCAGTCTATAGCCCTACCCTAACCTTTAATACCGTTATTAACTGATGATTCCCAAGCATAGCGTGGGAGGTATCAATCTGGGTGTTCTTCTCCAGTTACGTTATAAACGCATCACATTACTAAATCAGTGATGCGGGCATTTCACAGACGAACTTGTCTTTTTTCTTGGGTGATAAATGATGCACCGTAAATCTAGTCAAGTCACTGTAGCTGGGGACATAAACTGCTTTAAGTTCTCGGCAACAGATCATCAGGGTCCAATTTCGCGGATCTGCTTACCGCGCAATTCTACGCTTACTGGGCTATGTGTTGAAGGGCACATCGTTCTGTGGGATACAGCCAGGAGAAGTTAGGAGAAGCCAGGAGAAGTGTGTACCCATTCACACTTGAATGGCTAACCCTGGGAAAAATCCAGGGAAATAGTCATTTTCACAGGATTTGTACACTACATGTACCCTCCATGCCCTCGCTGGGGAGTAGGGTTTATGTCCGAGTGGACATTTTTGTTCCCACCAAATTTGCATGACCGGTAAATGTGAAGCAAACATGGGATAGCAGTGGAGTTTAAACAAAGTTACGAATCCTGATTGCCTCTTTACACATAGCTCTGGCACGGTGTCATACACGCCTTGTATGACTGTGACGTTCACAAAGTGGCAAACTCCTGTGACCTGGTTTAAGTTTAAAAGCGGTTTTGTAAAGTGACGAATCCCTGTGTAAATTGTTTTGTTGAGTGCTCTGCAGATAGTTTTTTTTCCCCCTGTTTTTTTGTCTTCTTTTTCTTTTCACAAAGCGACAACAAAGTTAAGAAATTAGTAACTCATTGATAGAGTCACAGTGATGAGAATTGTTGGCAGGTGTGCATGATTGAAGGAGTAGGCTTTTTGTTTGGGTGGTAGTATATTCTGCAGATGAACTTGTAAGCAGTCCCCGAAAACAGCAGCTTGAGAAGGGGTTTAACTTGAGAACGTGATTTTCTCAAAACATGGACTAATGGCTGCGGGGCGAATTTGTCACTCTGTGGAAACGGTGATAATGCAGGTTCTCTATGAATCACGGTGTGAAGGGAGAGACACTTGCTCCGTTATGCTTGTGTAATGTATGACTAGTATAGCAGGCCTGGACACGAAGGCCATGGCCTCTGTTGCCCCTGGTCTTGGCCTTGGTGACCCTTTCAAAAGTGCCCTTTGCAAAATGAAAATGGCCTTGCCCTCTCAAAGTTGAATTTCCAGGCCTGGTATAGCCCTCGATACTTTGCTCTTGTAACGACGAGGCAGTCTTTACTTTGTAAAGAAGGCACCTCTAAAATTGCTGTTGGGAATTTGAAATCTGTTCAGGAACACCACGCCACACATCGAGCACCAAATGCTGTTTATGTTGAACACTGTTTCGATAATATTAATAACTGATGATCATTTTTGATCTGTTTTGATTTCCAGATCTGAAGAGAGAGGCTAGTATATGTCACATGTTAAAACATCCTCACATTGTGGAGTTACTGGAAACGTACAGCTCCGATGGCCTGCTCTACATGGTCTTTGAATAGTAAGTATTCACCCTGGACTGTGCATGTATACACCTTCATCATGGTGCGGCCATCTTGATTTTTCTCCCATTCAAACCGAGGCTGGAAGGAGAAACAGTCTGGTTCCCTTTTTGTAATGAGTATGAGCATCCATTACTGTTACTGGATACAGGGAACATGACCAAGATGGTGGCCTTATGATGAAGGTCTATTGCAATACCTTATAATAACTTTATCGATGGCATGCTTCTAAAAGAAATTTTAGAACATTAATTTTCAAGAGATGTACCTGTTTTTCCTTAGCTCTCAGAAAGTTGTACGTTCAGTGAATTTTATTTCGGAAACTTGTTTCTGGTCAGGGTCACTAGAACCGCCCATCATTATGGTGACCAGCACAGCTGCCGACTCTCCCTGATTCTGCGGAAAAATTCCCTGAAAACAAACCAATCTTTCCATGTTCTGATGAACAAATTTGAAAAATCTCCCCGATTACAGAAACTTTTGTGTTGCATGTAATTATCTCCCCGATCGTTGTACAAAATCTTCTGCAAGATGCAAATGCTGGCAGCTGTGGACTAGACATGGGCCATGATTCAGAACGATCCATGCGAGGGTTCTGTTGAAGCCATGCTCAGGGTTCCTCTACACAGAGGAGAGCGATCCGTACCTAGTAAGTGAATTCGCGAACCGCATCGTTAGGAGCGGTGCACAGCCAGCAGAGAGACGCTGCGACTTAATACTAAATTCAATTTGTCCATAGCATTAAAGTCCCCATCGGGACACCCACCGGGGCATCGTGCACAATCACTGGAACGAGTCCCCAGACGTGAAACAGCTTCACAAAAAAAAAAAAAAAACCTTTCCATACTTGACCCTTTTTAATAAAAACATCGTTAAGTCCCCCCACTTATCGAATTAGTTAGGAGTTCTACAAACTCTGGTCTTGGATAATAATCACCACAGAGTTAATTTCTCCGGAGGTCGAGGGGTCGGGGAGGCCAAGACCATGGCAGGAGAAGCAGTAGCGTTCCTTGGGGGGGGGGGGTCAACTCTAAGGTCCACAATTTCTCAGAGGGATATGTGAGAAGAAAATCAATTGCATTCGGGAAAGAGAGAAATTGCAGACTTTTTAAAATCTGAATTAAGATAATTTTCTTGTTTTTTATGTCGGTCTGGTGGAAAAAAAAAACAGCTGTATTTTTTTTCTTCTCTCTCTCGGATAAAACGAAATCATGCTTTTGATCTGCTCCTCTAGCACACCGAGGATACTGTTCCTAAAAGCTCCTTGAAATCTATAACTACAAGGATCGCTAAAAGGGTTGAAATGCCGGAATTTCAAGCGCCTCATAAAACTTGGATTATTGTTGCAGACCTCTTTGCCAGCATTGACTCTACCTGTCCCCAGTGCATTATCGGGCATTATATTCTTTCCGCTCAAATCGGATTCTAATTCTGTTGTTTGACCCCACAGACTAAACAGAAGTACAAATTCTTAATAAATTGGTTGGTTTGTTTGTATGCGTCTATAACTGTGATTGTTTTTCTCTAATTGCCGATGGAAGCGTCGTGCACTACAGCCCCCATCAAATGTGATTTAAATTCCATTTGTGCGATCGAGGTATTAGGTCACTCCATGGAGGAAGACACCTACGTATCAGATGTAGGTCAGACACTGTACTCTATAAATAGTCTCCCTGTAGTAAAAGAAAAATATGAAGAAAACTTGGTACATATATAATCTGGCCTGATGGAAGCGTCATGCACTACAGCCCATCAAATGTGATCAAAATTACATGGTGCAATCATGATATTAGACACTCTACTCCATAAATAGTCTCCATAAGTGAAACAAAATATGAAGAAAAAAAATGTGGTTCATATATCTGGCCTGGTTAGGTTTCTGTGATCAGAATTGAAGAATCTATATCAACTTGATCACGGTGTGCAACCGCGTTTTTTGCGAATAGCTGAATAGATGCACAGTCATTCCGAGCCACCAGGGGCCGTTTTCTTTAAAAGCCTGTTATTAAGGCAGGGCCCAATTTTACAGCTCTCTACTTACCGCTGAACGCTGCACTAGCCAAAGAATGCTTAGTAACATGACGCACGCAGATTCGAGCACTAATCACTTGCTACTTGGGAAATGAGCTTCCTTCAGTTAGATTTTCTGCTTGACTTTTTCGCTTGCGTTTTGGACTTTGCCCCGACCAACAAGAACCTGGGGACAATTTCATAGAGCTGCTTAAGCAGAAAATACATGTATTGCTTAACAATTTTCTGCTAAGCAGAAATCAGCAGGACACCGGTCACAACTTGTACATGTGACATGGTAGTTTGGCCGGTAACCCTGTCAACAGGTTTTTACTTTGTACAGTCTTGTGTACACATTAGCGTATTTGTATTTTTTAATGTCTCTTTTGTAACTGCTTTTTCTTACCCTGTGAAATAATAAATGAAATTCTTCCTACTTCACATGTATACTGATTTCCGAAGTTGTTGCCCTCTGAAAAAAATCCGAATTTTGGGGGGATTAAATAGCCTGACGAAAAGTCTACAAAAAACTTTCACCATGTGTACATGAAGGTCAGCCCTTGTACTCGATAAAAGGTTCCT
Source organism: Pycnopodia helianthoides (assembly GCA_032158295.1). Taxonomy (NCBI): domain Eukaryota; kingdom Metazoa; phylum Echinodermata; class Asteroidea; order Forcipulatida; family Asteriidae; genus Pycnopodia; species Pycnopodia helianthoides. The sequence goes on from CM063259.1 coordinate 13,405,174, forward strand.
ACTTTTTTTCCAACATGTCCAAGGACGGCATGTCAGGCCTGACAGTAACATTGTTTTTTTTTTTTGCAGTATGGAGGGAGCTGATTTGTGTTTTGAGATTGTGAAACGAGCCAACTCTGGATTCATATACAGTGAAGCTGTGTCAAGGTGAGATAGAATAAACAAACTAGTTGCTTACTCGCCTAAAGGCAGGGTCATAGATTGGGTTTTTTTCTCCGACGACGCAATTCTAATCTATAGGCACAATTATAGAGAAAGTTACAATAAAAGTCACATGTGAAAGGGGCACCAAGGCCAAGACCAGGGACAACAAAAGGCCTCTGTGTAACTCCAGGCCTGGTCTCAGAACCAATTGCCTCCATGCTCCTGGTCATTGCCTTGGTGCCCCATGTTCCTGTTCAAATTGCCTTGGTGCCCCATGCTCAAGGTCATTGGGTTGGCGCCCCTTTCTTTTGCCTTGCTTGCTTTGTTACTCCCTTTTGGTTTAATACAAAATCACACTTTCCTTGTATGGGTGCCCCTTACTTCCAAACAAACGGGATGATAATAAGTGGTTACACAGTGGGAAGGCTGAGATTGGGAAAATTGACGTGCCCCCTCTTCCAGAGCCGAGTGCACGGCCCATTTGCTCTAACAGTCTGCTCAATTCTGAGGATACTACTCTGTTGTCATGACAACATTTTTTTATCTTTGTGGTTCCGATTGCAGTCACTACCTACGTCAGATCCTGGAAGCGTTACGCTACTGTCACGACAATGACATCATCCACAGAGATATCAAGGTATTGTTATCTTAGTTTTAAGTTCATCTTCACCTCGGTGGAGATATCCGAGGACTGGAAAACATTTGACTTGGCTCGAGGCATAACGATATCCAAGTTAAAGGGATATTCACACCATTTAGGTGTAGGTTTGGAGAGAATAATTGCGTCGTCCAGGCATGTGATTTTTTTCAGGATTTTTTCTCTCTCCTGATTTCAGGATTTATTCAGAACCTCCTTGAGCATTCAAAGTTTCCGGGAAGAAGTAAAGCAATCGCTAAAGGGGAGAAAGAAGGAGTCCACATTTGTGTCCAGATTTGTAGTTTTTTATATTTCTGGTGATGCACAGAGTCTGTAAACCTGAATGGTAAAAATCTAGGAGGTTCTGGGTCTAGAATAAAGAGGGACCCAGACCCACAAGCCATTAAGGGTGGCATGATTGGCTTGTACGTAGAACGCTTGCCTCTCACCAATGTGACCCTGGTTCGATACCCGGCTATGGCCATATGTGAGTGGAGTTGTGCGTTGGTTTTCTGCTGCGCCACAAGGGTTTTTTCTCCGGGCCCTCCGGTTTTCCTCCCTCGGAAAAACTTTGACACTTTTGATCTCAGGCTGTGCTCCGTGGGTCATAATGGGTTGATGTGGCTGGTTGCCAAAGGCGCCCTTGCATGCCTGCTTCTCGAAACACGTTGTAGCCGTGTCCTTCGCAATTCAGCTTCTTAGCTGCTAGTAAGGATGATTAGCCTCCCAAATTATTATTATTTATATTAGTTTTCAGGAATGTTCACATCTGACCAATCACGGTGTCCGATTCAAGCGACTTTGGCTGTGGCTATTGACTGCAGGGACACTGTTGGACAAATAGGCCTTTTCAGCCATAGCCACTGCCGAAGCAATCCATTCAGACGCGGCCCTAATTTATTCCCCGTCCTCTAGTCATCAAATGAACACACCTTGCATCTGCCCTGTGGACATTTGATCAAATGAGACGGTCTCGTTGTAAATCATAACAGAGAAGACTTGTTTATTTTGTCAGGGGGATTGCGAGTGATATATATGCTCCATACGTTAGTCCGATCCATTTAGCTCCGCCCCCGTTACGTACCTGCAAACCGTTTCGATTTAGTCCGAGCCATCTCGTTTTTTTGAATGTGTAAAAACCCTGACAAAAATATAAATTATCAGATCTCTGAAAATTGTTTGGAAAAGAATTTTCTCTGAAAATTGTTTTGAAAAAAAAAGATGCTATTAATATGCTGACAGTTTAGAAAATGTACCAAAAGAGGGCGCTATTAACTTTAGGTCGCATTGCGGAATTCCATGCGTGGAAGTGATATACATATCATAAAGTCCGTTACTAAAAAACCGAAGGAAGAACAGGAGGTTTTTTAAATCTCTAGACCAAAGAGGCGCAAGATGGAGAACTCTGGCTGAAATGTGAATAAGTTCACTGGACGCCATTTCAGCAAGCAACTCTTTTGATTCAATCATTTATAGATACGACAGTAGATCAGTGCAGACAATCACCATTGTTCTGAATGATTATAACAAAACAATTGCTTGCTGAAATGGCGTCCATGCGTATTTCACGCTCCAACAAAAGACCTTTCTATCGCAACGTCACGGCACAAGTTTTTTTGCCAAACCAAGGCTGGAAAACTATGGAAAGCCATAAATGCAAACAAAAACAGACAGCCACAGTTGTAACAATTTGATCAAAAATAGTGTTGAATTTGTTGGAAAAAAAGCAACCAATCATGGGATGTTGTTTTTTTATTGAAAGTTGGCAGAAATGTTGAATTGGTCACAACATCTGTCACCCAATTAAATACCATGCCAACCAGGGTGGTTTATTTATCAACAATAGAAAGCTCTATAGATAGAGCCCCAGTTCCCATCTGTCCTTCGGCACTCTATAATCTCGGCCCTAGACCAAACGGGAGACTGCTAACAATTGCTCACGTTTTGTTGTTGTGGTATGAATTCGGGCAGTCAGGTTGGCTCAGTGGTTTCCTTCCCTGCCTTTCACCTCTGTGGGCCCCGGTTGAAATCCGGACCGGAGCCTTTATGTGGATTGGGTTTTCAGTCCCTACCTGATTGTGTGGGGTTTTTCCTACTTGGGGTTTTCCTCCCACATCTAAAACTGACATTTCTTCATCGTCTTCTCCACACAGGTACCTTCAGGCCTACGGGTCACAGTGCTAGCCGTTTTTGAGGGTCCCTTGGTTTCATTACCAGAAAGATAATAATAATAAAATAATAAATGCCTAGTAAATCTATATTTGTTTTCATTCTTCTCAGCCCCACTGTGTGCTGCTTGCAACCAAAGAGAACTCAGCGCCAGTCAAGTTGGGTGGTTTCGGTATCGCTATCCAACTCCCAGAGTCAGGACTCATAGCAGGAGGTAAGGGCAAGACTGTCAACCTAGAAATCATGTCGGGGGCCAAAAAAGTAGCTAAGCACAACACAATTATGCTTAACCAGAATAAGGTTAACCAGCCAAACTATCATACCACATGTACAATTTGTGACTGGTATCCTGCTCATACCTGTATAGCAGGTAATTGTTAAGCAATATTATCTGCTTAAGCAGGAGGTAAGGGCAAGACTGTCAACCTAGAAATCAGGTCGGGGGCCCTATTTCATAAGAGCTGCTAAGCACAAAAAAGTAGCTTAGCATCAAACAAAAATTATGCTTACCTGAATAAGGTTAGCAGCCAAACTACCATATCACATGTACAATTGTGACTGGTATCCCGCTCATTTCTGTATAGCAGGTTAGGGTTAAGCAATATGTTCTGCTTAAGCAGGAGGTAAGGGCAATTTCATAGAGCTGCTTAAGCACAAAAAGTAGCTGAGCAAAATTATGCTTACCAGAATAAGGTTACCAGCCAAACTACCATATCACATGTTTAATTTGTGACTGGTATCCTGCCCATTTCTGTGTACATGTAGCAGGTAATTGTTAAGCAATACTTTCTGCTTAAGCAGCTCTATGAAATTGGGCCCAGATGGCAGGGTTCGAATTACCAGCAGGACCACTGGCCAGCAGAGTCCAGTAATTTGAGCATTAAGCCAACACAGGCATGACAACAGTCTTCCTACTTTAGTTTGATTTCCTGATTTTTATATTTTTTTTTTTGCCTTCGGGAAAAATAGCCTTGAAACTCTATTAAAGCATACACCATGTGGACATGTAGGTCAGCCTTTTATTTGATAAAAATGTTCCTACTATTTTCCCAAGCGTTGAATATTATGACGGCCCACAACCGAACATGTCATACCGTGTTTTTACAAACAAATTTTTAAAAGATATTCACAAACTAGGGAGACCCAACATTAGGGCTGGATAGCTCCGTTGGTAGAGCACTGGTACGTTAATCCGGTTCAAGTCTGCTCTAAAGTCAATCGCCCCCAAATTATTAAAACATGTACCCGGTCAGTTTTCCCCTGTGGTTTATTACTTGACCAATATATAAAAGCATATGGGTTTTGAGGCATTGCATGGTGAGGTATCAGTATATATTCAGTTTGCGGTAACACATGTGTAAAAAAATATCTACTTGCCGTGTAGATTTGTTCTTTAGAGAACTTGTCTTGCTATTTATTCTACTACTCGGAGTAGGTTTTTTTTCGGAATTCGGGAGACTTCTCAGTTCTGAAAAGAACTGTCCTGCTTATTAACTACTACCTGGGCGGAGGTAGGAAATCGGCCTGGACTACTACTTTAGCTTTGTGGATCGGGGGGACTTCTCGTAATTAACTGCACTGCCGCGGAGTGAGTTCTTTTTGGTCTCAACGTTTCGACTAGCTTGCTCTAGTCATCGTCAGGAGACTGAACGATGACTAGAGCAATAAATAGCAAGACAAGTTCTCTAAAGAACAAATCTACACAGCAAGTAGATATTTTTTTACACATGGTGTTACCGCAAACCGAATATATATATAAAAGCAAGAAGAGAATATTTGTGGTGTTGTACTCCAACTTCTGGGTCTTTTAATAGTGCTGAGCTACTAGACCGTGATCTAGGTCAGGTGCTCCTGAGAAGTGGGCCCTGGATGTACATGATAACGAGGGTGTTCATCAGCGACGCTGATTACTAATATAAAATTAAAACCTTGGAGGTTAGTGCTAATCATGTGCAGATCATTGCACACAACACTGGCAAAAAAAACATCGGGACCTAATTTGTCGTATCGATCATGTGCCTTGTGGTTACAGACTGGTAGGAAAAATGGCGTCGCCGTCTGTGTCATTGGTGCGTGCACATTTTTGTAATTTTTTTTGAGCGAGTAATTAAACTAAGGGAGACCATCCGTATCTGTGTAAGAATCACCGTACGCCTGGACATGAAGCGTTGTTGATTAACGTTGATTAAGTATAAACGTCGGGGGAAAAAGGCAATCTGAAACGGAAATTTAGTCTTGTTTCAGAATGTGTAGATCGGTATGTTAACATGGGAAGCAATGGAAGAGGTCATTTTTGAGGACACCATCTTTACTTTGACCTTTCTGTTCCAAGTGGAAGTAGGTCAAGTCTTGCGGCTGTTTGCGGCAGCCGCTTGCGACTGCCACACAGCGGTTTGAAACCTCTTCTCACCCGGACACCAGTGAATTTATTTAGGGAGCATCTCAAATATCGGAACGGGAGGAACGTTCTAATTGGATCGGACAAGATTCCAGCGCGTGCTCATGGACCGTTCCATTGGGACAGTTCAAGATACTAATGCGCGATTCGCTCATGCAGAAAATCTCCCGTACTTCGGCACAATGATGCGGTCCAGCTAACGTTCTGGTGGTCCGATGGATTGTGGGCGTGTGCCCACGGGAACGTTCTTTTGCGCCAACAAAGTGCCCATCTCTTGGATGCTTCCCTAATTAAATGAAAGAGGCAACAATGTTGGTATTAAAAGTAATCGACCACGAACAAATTACGTTTACTTGATATAAAAAATTATTTGTAACATCAACAAAAAATGTTTAATTTAATACAAATGTTGATAGCCAGAAATGAAGGGCCATACACCAGAGGGTGCAACTTTACTCAGTTCTATCTGGTGAAATGACTAAACAGTATTAGTCAACAGAGGGCGCTATATCAGTGGCTTTTAATGCAATTTGTGCCAGATAACATTGTCAATAGATTGTTCCCTTTTTTTTTTTTTTTTTTTACACAAAGAAGATTGATGGCGTCTTTATGGTGGATTACTGTTAACAGCCAATGAATCTGTCTACTCACTTACCATCGAATTGAGGATCCAACCTATTCCCTTTGACTCAATAGTTCCGATCCCCATAGACTCATTAGTTGGAAAGAGTGAGACAGAATTTGTTTTGTTCAGAAATCAAAATTGAGGAAGTAGAATTAACTTTTTCATACTGCTTACCGACCAGAAGGACCAACGGTATCAATGCATTTAAAAAAAAAAAATTGGCCTGCTGTTTCGACCCTAACAGAGTCTTTCTCAAAGGCTAAATGACAACTCAACACACATGAACAGGTATACTCAGGTATATACTCAGGGCCCAATTTCACGGAGCTGCTTAAGCAGAAATATATTTCTTAACAATTGTCTGCTAAGCAGAAATGAGCAGGATACCAGTCACACAAATGGTACATGTGACATGGTAGTTTGGCTGGTAACCTTATTCTGGTAAGCATAATTTTGTTGCGCTTAGCTAGTTTTTGTGCTTAAGCAGCTGTATGAAATTGAGCCCTGGTGTACCAGTTTAATGTGTGTTGTGTTGTCATTTACTGTAGCCTGTGAGAAAGACTGTGCTGGGGTTGAAACGTCGGGCCACTAAACTATTTTTTGCAAAAACCAAATTGAATGCTTTTTTTATGAGCTATTAATGACGTAAACACTGTATTTTAAGAGTTTTATAATATACCATGATTCATGCCATTTGAAAGGATTGGCAACAAGCTACAACATCAGGGATTTTCTACAATTGTTCAAAAAATCATTTGATTGTTATACCCAATTCAAAATATACACAGCATAACTTTTGCTTGTTAGCCGTTGCCGAATTCACTTGATACAGACAGGGCCTTAAACCAGCCTACGAGTTGTTTTAACAGTGAATCGTTGCTTGTGTGTTATTGCAGGTCGCATCGGCACACCTCACTTCATGGCTCCGGAGGTCGTCAAACGCGAACCGTACGGCAAGCCGATCGACATCTGGGGCTGTGGGGTCATGACCTTCATCCTCCTGAGCGGCTCGCTGCCGTTCTTCGGAACCAAAGAACATCTTTTTGACATGATAGTCAAGGGAAGATACTATGTAAGTGATAATTGATAATAATAATTTATTCATTTTTAGAGCGCAAATTCCAATATAATTTTGTTCAAATGTGCTGAACAATAACAATATAAAGTAAGCGTCTACTTTTCTCAACCGGCCGATCCAATCAGCCCCACCCCCCTTAACATATTGACCAATCACAGCATTGGCTGCATCACCACTGCACACGTGGGCAGCACATGTGCAACTCTCTGATGCCACACTCGAGACATCAGTATGCAGGAATCTGCTTAAAGGCCCTGTACACTATTGGTAAGATCGAAAAACACAATGTTCACAGATTCACACATAAATTACATGATTCAAATATTTCTGCCTAAAATGCTATCGTTTCTGAGAAACGAGTAAAACAATAGTAATTATCGCGCGCGATAATTTGAAAAAACAGAAAACATAAGATCTCTTTTCACTATTTTCTCGTGACCTCGATGACCAATTGAGCTCAAACTTTCACAGGTTTGTTTGTTCATGCATATGTTTAATCACACAAAATGTGGACACTGATTTTGAGCTGTTACCAAAAGTATACAATACCTTTAAGTACGTTTTCATTTTCTAATGGGATCTTAGCGTGTCTGACTTTTGTCGGACTTTCGGTGGCGTAGCCAAGGTTGTGATTGGTCAACCCGTAAGGGGGCGGAGCTTAATGGATCAGTCTATAGATTGGACACTTCATGTGACAGACTTTAATCAAATTGGCTTAAAAATGTCGTTTTTGAAGGGCCTGGTAAATTGAGTGAATACTAATAAGATCGATATGCAGTTCTTATATAGCGCTTTATCACACCCGAGGGCGTCTCAAAGCGCTCATTATTTTCGTCTACAAAGTACATACATGAGGAGCTTGGTGTTGGAAACATTAATATCCATGTATTAACCATTTCTCTTAATTGTAAGTGCACTGGGTTCTTTTTACGTGCATTACACGACACACGGGACCTTCCGGCTTTATGTCCCATCCGAAGGACGGAGCAATGATGGTTAGCGGTGATGCATCTTTTCCCAAAGTAGTTGTTTGGCAAAGATAAACAGGCACTTTGTCGGGAAAATATTCATCTGTGGTGTTTGGAAATGATTTTTGTAATTATACCATACATGTATTTTGATAGTGCAAATGTGAAATCGCAAATACGTGTAGACTGTGCAAGTCTCGCTTGTATTCAAACTTCCAGGTCCAAGTTGGTCCTGGCAGCCATGTTGAAATTTACTTGTGTGTGATTTTTTTCTTCAAATACTTTCATTCAACGTAGTTTATGGCCCTATAAATGTTAAAGCATATTGTCTGGAAAGTAAAATTTAGCCATGAAATATATGAAAGTAATCTAAGTTAAACAAATCAACAAAGAAAAGCTGAAAATAAGACTTTTTGGTTACTTGTAAACACTTCAGAATTTTGCCCCAACTGACGTTCATGTTATCAATAAACCTATGTGATTTATGCAAAAATTCAGTCGTGGTTGGCAAATGGGATTTCAAAAAAAATTAAGCATCCTCGTCCAAAGCTTTTGTTTGGTTTCAACAAAATTATTTGTATGATATAAAAATTGAACTCTTATTTATAACAAGTTACTGTGGGTATTTTTATTTTCAAGAACTTAGTATGAATAGAATTTGAAAAAGAGGTTTGATGTCATAGAAAAATGTATTCTTTCTGCTTGAGCAGCGCTATGAAAATGGGCCCTGCTCATCTCTGCTCAGCAGAAAATTTTAGGCAATATTTTTCTGCTTGAGCAGCTGGGCTTACTGGCGATGTATTTTTGCTTACTGTTAGATGAAGCCGAGACAGTGGGACCATATCTCCGAACCAGCCAAGGATCTGATCCGACGAATGCTACGTGTGGATCCCAGAGAACGAATCACAGTCGAGGAAGCTCTGTCACATCCATGGCTTATAGTAAGTTACCAATCACAGGAACCCCACGTCTTGCCCTAACCCTGATGATAACTTCTACTCGGACCCTAGCCTTTAACCTTTGCCCAAGCCCAAACCATAGCGCCTACCCTGTATCTCACTCTTACTATGACCACGATGTTTAACCCTAACTCGAACCTTTACAACAACGTTAACCCTCACCCTAAGCAAACTCTTACCCTTACCCTATCCCTAACAACAATTTATTAACCCTTGGCCAAACCCAAACCATATCTCTCTCCCACCCAAACCTTAACCCAACCATATTCAGTGTCTGTCACCCCGGCCCTAACCCTAACCCAACCATATCTCTCGACCCCTCCCCCTTCTCACCCTCACCAAAACATGAACTCTTACCCCAGGCCTGGAATTACACGAAGGCCACAAAGGCTGTTGCCCCTGATCTTGGCCTTTGTGCGCAGGTTCAAAAGTTTCACTTCAAGATTTTCCTATGGAAGTGCCCTTTGCAAAATGAAACCGGCCTTGCCCTATCTACGATGAAATTCCAGGCCTGTTACCCACACCATCATACTAAAAAAAAAAGACTGTTACTCTCATCCTTAGCTCAACCTAACCAAAACCTTTACCCTCACCCTAACCAAAACCCTAACTCTACCCTCACCACAATCTCCACTCCCCATAAACGAAAGACCAGATACAGGCATGCTGATCAGCAGATCTCCTCGCTGTCTGAAATTTAAAAATCACTATAGAAAACCGAGAATTTTTGTTGTTCGTGACCTTGTCCTCTTTTATTGTGCATTCACTGAGCTGTCTGGTGATACATTGTATCCCATAGAAAGAATGAAATGTATTCTGGCCATTTTGACTCCTTTGGCTTATAAGGGTCAATAACTCTGGTTGGAGTTCAATAACTCTGGTTGGAGTTTCAGTCGAAGATTTAATTTGTAGCGATGCAATACCTCCGGTGAACTCAGTCACGATGTACGTATTTATTTATTCATAGATACCATGAATCATACAGCACAGAGCCGTTTATTTTTTTTTATTGGCCCAATGGAGAGATATTATTTATACTAACTCCACATTTCACATGCCCAAGTAAATGTTGCCTGAATGTTGCGACACTGTTTATATTGGCCCATAAAAAATGCATAAGTTGTTTACATTGGCCCAGTTTTATAAGGGTTATATGATTGTATACTGACCGAGTGACTAAGGGACTGTGCACCCATCGAAGCAGTCTATAGTTGTACTCTGTGAGTAGATGTTGCTGGTGTGAGGAGTGTCGATAGTGCATACGTGCACAGCCACAATCATGGGTACACATTTTTTTGCGTGTCCATGTTATGAACAACACTTTGAAAACCAGCGATGTAACAGTTATTTCAACGTTTTTTTTTGTAAATTGATTAACCAGCGGTGTGTGAATGAAGAGTAGAAAGTACTTGAGTTTGTCGAATACAAGATCTGCAAAGAGTTACTCAATATTCATGTGTCGTTCATTTGGTGTCTTTGTAACAAAAAAGTGTACCCATGATTGTGGCTGTGCACATAGGACCTCCGATGTGATTTTGAACGCATTTGCTGATGTTTTATTTAAAAAAAACCACGTTTTATCCACCAGGACAGAGATCGTGTCACTCCTAAGGTGCACCTCCAGGAATCCGTAGAGGAGCTGAAGAGATTCAACGCTCGACGTAAACTCAAGGTACAGTGCCCTAAAACACCCTCCTGCAGGGATGAGAAATTTCAGACTTTTATCAGAAATTCAGACTTTTCTGTCTGCCTGGTGGGAAAAAAAAGTAGCTATTTTTGTTTAAGCTGTAAAGAAACCATGCTCTTTGATCTACTTCTCTAGAGCTGAGGATACCGCTCCCAAAAGCTCCTTGTAATCTATAACTCTAGGGGTTTGCCAAAAGGTGGAAATGCCATCGTTTCAACGTACCTCCTAATATTTAGAGCCTAGTTTCAGACCTTTTGTCAGCAAAGACTCTCACCCCTGCTCCTACTTTCAAGTGTGATACGTCATTGTTGTAAGGGCAAGGCAGTCTTTCCTTAAAGGAACATTACAGAATTGGTAAGAAAAAAACTTGTAAAATGTACTTTTTGATCACAGATTTACATAAAACTTACACGGTCTAATGATGATGATAGTAGAAAACATCCCTTGAAATATTTCTGTATGAAATGCCTTATTTGAAGAGAAATGAATAAACTAATTTTCTGATCGGAGTTTATCGCTCAGTGAGCGTTTTATTCATTTGTTGAAGCTATATGATTTCATGCAAATGTGTAATCGGTTTTTCACTATTTTCCCGTGACCCAGATGGCCGATCGATCTCAAACTTCTACAGATTTGTCAGTTATGTATATGGTGGATTAAATAAAGTGCTTACACTGCCAGCAACTGTTTTGTTAGCAAAACCAATTCTGTAATGTTCCTTTAACAGAAAGGGCAACTGCTATGAAGGAAAAATTAATTTTTATTGAAACATTTCAAGGGGCACCAAGGCATTGACCAGGAGCATGGAGGCAATTGCCTCTGTTTTCTCTGTGAAGTATCAGGCTTGATTTTCCGAAGCATTTGTTGGGAAGTTAAAACCTTTCAGAACCGTTCAACTGCCCTGGTTGCCTGTAGTAGAACAACTGGACATGACGGTCTGTGTACTGTGTAGATGCACTAAGCACATGTTATCATATTGCGGGCCGGCATAGCTTACCTCTCGTTCAAAACCGCAGTGGATGATACTGAATGGTTGACAGTAGGAGGGTTGACTGTGTACAGTTTTGACGCATTCACCACATGATCTCATTAAACAGGCTGGCATAGCTTATCTATCATTTCAAACCACAGTGGATGAGATTGAATGGTCAGATAGTAGGAGGGTTGACTATGTACTGTGTAGATGCACTCACCACATGATCTCATATTGCAGACCAGTGTACATAAAAGTGTCCCATTGACTGGGATCCCAAATACTCATTTCTGGCAGTTTTTCATGATGCTTTTTTTATATTTTTTATCAATGACAGGGTGCTGTTCTAGCTGCTGTTGCAAGTTCAAAGTTCACAAGTTTCTACAGCGACCCGAACACCAAACACATCACAGATTTTGCTGATGAGGACCCCACATCATCAGGTAAGAAACCCATTCATGAACGTCATGAACGCTTCATAGAAAAACCTTCATTGTACTATACACTGCCAAAGTTACAGACTAAGTTATGGAGCTGGGCCCAATGTTGTGATGCTGCTCAGGGTCGTGTATAAATTGACGGCTTATGGCTACGGCTACGACTACATTTCCGTGTCATCGTGTGTTGAAGTATAGTACATCCTTAGCAACACCTCTAGCAACGGTCTTCTTCTGGAGTTTAACCCTACATGGCACTGTGGTCAAAGTGGTTAGACTGCCGGACCTGCAATCACAAGGTTGTGGGTTCAAATTCGGCCAAGCTAACTGGGCCCAATTTCATGGCTCTGGTTACCGTAAGCAAAGAATCGGCGCTTGCGGAAGCAGGGAATTCTGCGCTTACGTCAAGCGTATTTCACGGGTTAGCGGGGAATTTCGGCTTGTGCCCGTGCGTACTCCACGTTACTAGGCATTCTTACGCTTACACAGCTAGCGCAGAAATTCGGCGCTTGAACAGTAAGCGGAGAATGGTGATCGCAAGCGCAGAATTCGGCGGTTAGCAGAGCCATGAAGTTGGGCCCTGCTGTTTTCACAATGACTAGAGCAAGTATTGTCGTCTAGTTACTGAATCACAATTTATTGTCTAATGCAATACACAATCAAAGAAGTTAAGCCAATGTTTGTTTAAGAGAGATCGACTGTTTGCCAGCTTGGCGCTTATATCCCCTTGTGGGAGCTTGGAGGGGATCCAGTGTTTTTAGGTCTTGAGGGGCTGTGATTATAACGTGACAATCTTATTTTTGCTCCAGGTGCTGTTGCCCAGGTCTTGGACAGCTTGGAGGAAATCCAGTGTTTGACGGACTGTGACGAGAAAGATCTCGACTTTCTTCATGGTATCTTCGAAGACAATCAACTCCATTCTCTACTCAATGTAAGTCACTCCTCATGTTTTATCTCTTATTATTGTGTAATGAGTTTGCAATGAACCGCGCAAGTCTTGCGCATAATTTGGAGCGTATGGTTCCGCGTAAATTGCTTTAAAGGTAAGGTCATAGATTGTTTTTTTGTCAACGTAATGCTGATTTATTGGCAAAATTATCAAGAAAGATACAGTAAAAGTCACGTGTGAAAGCTTCAGCTGAATACAGTGTCTACTTGTGAGAAAAAAGAAGGAAAAAAAAACCCCGTATTTTCACAAGAATGTCACATCCATCCACGTTTTGACAGGTGACAGTGGGTACTAACGGTATCTCTGGCCCCAGCATTCGCAAATGTCACCAACCCTCAGAAATCTGAGAAATAATTTATGCATGAAACATCTCAGATTCAAATGTTTTCGGGTGAAACATTTTCCAACACCATAATACTTTGAGGGGAAATCTTTCTCAAAATAGTTGATACTTCGGTTTTGTACTTTTTTTTACGGTCATGAATTTTTGAGTATTTACCAATCTATGATCCTCTACTTTTGAGGTTCGAAGAAAACCAAACACTCAACCATCTCCTGGAGACAAGCAGAACACTCTGTTTAAAACGTCCAGACCGCTTCTCTCAACCCTGGTTCCTCTCAACCCTGGTTCCTCTCAACCCTGGTTCCTCTCAACCCTGGTTCCTCTCAACCCTGGTTCCTCTCAACCCTGGTTCCTCTCAACCCTGGTTCCTCTCAACCCTGGTTCCTCTCAACCCTGGTTCCTCTCAACCCTGGTTCCTCTCAACCCTGGTTCCTCTCAACCTGGTTCCTCTCAACCCTGGTTCCTCTCAACCCTGGTTCCTCTCAACCCTGGTTCCTCTCAACCCTGGTTCCTCTCAACCCTGGTTCCTCTCAAACCCTGGTTCCTCTCAACCCTGGTTCCTCTCAACCCTGGTTCCTCTCAACCCTGGTTCCTCTCAACCCTGGTTCCTCTCAACCCTGGTTCCTCTCAACCCTGGTTCCTCTCAACCCTGGTTCCTCTCAACCTGGTTCCTCTCAGCCCTGGTTCCTCTCAACCCTGGTTTCTCTCAACCCTGGTTCCTCTCAACCCTGGTTCCTCTCAACCCTGGTTCCTCTCAACCCTGGTTCCTCTCAACCCTGGTTCCTCTCAACCCTGGTTCCCCTCTCAACCCTGGTTCCTCTCAACCCTGGTTCCTCTCAACCCTGGTTCCTCTCAACCCTGGTTCCTCTCAACCCTGGTTCCTCTCAACCCTGGTTCCTCTCAACCCTGGTTCCTCTCAACCCTGGTTCCTCTCAACCCTGGTTCCTCTCAACCCTGGTTCCTCTCAACCCTGGTTCCTCTCAACCCTGGTTCCTCTCAACCCTGGTTCCTCTCAACCCTGGTTCCTCTCAACCCTGGTTCCTCTCAACCCTGGTTCCTCTCAACACTGGTTCCTCTCAACCCTGGTTCCTCTCAAGTTCCTCTCAACCCTGGTTCCTCTCAACCTGGTTCCTCTCAACCCTGGTTCCTCTCAACCCTGGTTCCTCTCAACCCTGGTTCCTCTCAACCCTGGTTCCTCTCAACACTGGTTCCTCTCAACCCTGGTTCCTCTCAAGTTCCTCTCAACCCTGGTTCCTCTCAACCCTGGTTCCTCTCAACCCTGGTTCCTCTCAACCCTGGTTCCTCTCAACCCTGGTTCCTCTCAACCCTGGTTCCTCTCAACCCTGGTTCCTCTCAACCCTGGTTCCTCTCAACCCTGGTTCCTCTCAACCCTGGTTCCTCTCAACCCTGGTTCCTCTCAACCCTGGTTCCTCTCAACCCTGGTTCCTCTCAACCCTGGTTCCTCTCAACCCTGGTTCCTCTCAACCCTGGTTCCTCTCAACACTGGTTCCTCTCAACCCTGGTTCCTCTCAAGTTCCTCTCAACCCTGGTTCCTCTCAACCCTGGTTCCTCTCAACCCTGGTTCCTCTCAACCCTGGTTCCTCTCAACCCTGGTTCCTCTCAACCCTGGTTCCTCTCAACACTGGTTCCTCTCAACCCTGGTTCCTCTCAAGTTCCTCTCAACCCTGGTTCCTCTCAACCCTGGTTCCTCTCAACCCTGGTTCCTCTCAACCCTGGTTCCTCTCAACCCTGGTTCCTCTCAACCCTGGTTCCTCTCAACCCTGGTTCCTCTCAACCCTGGTTCCTCTCGACCCTGGTTCCTCTCGACCCTGGTTCCTCTCAACCCTGGTTCCTCTCAACCCTGGTTCCTCTCAAGCCTGGTTCCTCTCAACCCTGGTTCTTCTCAACCCTGGTTCCTCTCAACCCTGGTTCCTCTCAACCCTGGTTCCTCTCAAAACTCACACCTCTGCCAAAAGAGATTTTACAGACTTTATGCATTGACGTCATCACGTCGCCATCTTAAGAGATGGAAACACACATCTGTGTTTGCGCGGCGCACAGGATCAGCCATGAGCTACCTTTTGTTTGAGCTCTAGTCGAGGGCGCCCTACTGAAATGGCGTCATATGCGTAAGGTCTGTACACCTGGTTGGTTACCCATTAAGCCTACTCTGTTCTTGAGCTCTTAAACGTTTGAGTAGCCGTGAGACTTGGGCAGTCTCTATCATTCAACCAGAGGAGACCCTGACAGAACAGGGAATGGTCAGCATAGTTTATGTCTATTAAACAGTTATGGTCTGGGCCCAATTTCATAGAGCTGCTTAAGCAGAAAATATTGCTTAACAATTGTCTGCTAAGCAGAAATGAACAGGATACCAGTCACAAATTGTACATGTGACATGGTATTTTGGTTGGTAACCTTATTCTGGTAAGCTCAGGCTGAGCTACTTTTCGTGCTTAAGCAGCTCTATGAAATTGGGCCCTGGCCGCGATAGTCACTGCCGAGCAACGGTGGCAAAGTGGATGCTTTTGAGTCCATGGAAGTTAAATGATTTTGCCACCTGTACTTTAGATTTAAAGTTAAGTTCTTCACTTGAGTCTCTGTTTTTTATTTAAACTTGAGAATAACTTGGCCTACTATATCCAAACTTGGTGTGTGGATTGGTCTTGGGATCCCCCAGAAGCCTGTTGTTTTTTTGACCACTTAGGTCAAATGTTGAGTGACTGACTGGCTTGTGGGCCATTTGTGTTCAGCAAACACAAGGTTTCTTGTATTATGATGTTACAATGTATGTGAAATGTGTGTACTTTAAAATGTATTATCTGTTAAAACCTCCTGTGAAAGATATGCCATGCTATTTTGAGTACGCTACTAGAGGGCGCTATACTCATTCAATGTAGTGATTGAGAATGATGCAAGTTGACCACTAGAGGGCGCTACATGCTCACCCTATGTTGACTTCACTGAAAAATGTGACTTGTCACCTTGCTCACAAAAAGAGTGACCATTCCTTGGTGTTTTCTGGCAGGCAAGATGCTGCATTGGTCGTATGAGAAATTTTTGATTTTTACATTGTGATTTACCTTTATAAAATGGAGAATTGTAACAATAGTGGCTGAACAAGTTTTGAGATGTGGCCCCTTTCTTCATGTCAAGTACTGAGACGGTGAATTTCCATAAAGTGATTTTTTTTCTTCTCTCTTTGTATCCTCCGTTGAGCTATGTACAAATTGTGCCCGCAGGAAGTCCAGGCTAGGTGGGCTTTTTTGTAAACATGTGATGTCACAGGTCCCATGGTCTATTGATCTGTTCGGGTGACTAGTTCATTCTTGGTGTATTCATTGATCGGGGCAGTACGTGTCGGCGCATGGATTGAGGAGGTCATTCTAGGACCATGAATTGATTAATGCCTTTCTTGTTACATGTACTGATTGGTTTGTGTAGTTGCCAATATTGATCGCTTCATTCTTTTCAACACATGATTGATTGCGTTCTGTTAATGATCATCTACTACTTTGGATAATGCAAATCGTGTGTTGCAAATCGCAGTATTTTTGGGCCATGTGAGGGCGAAACAACTAAAACTGTTTTTCCATTCTTGTTATCGTTATGATTATTGTAATTGGCAATAGCTACAAGAAAACAACATACACTACAGGCAGTCAATAAGAAAAAATTGTAATTGTCATGCGAGGAAATTCGCAGTTTAAAGCACCCTCATGCGGTCAGAAATACGAACAACCTGTCGACTGACCAAAACACCAGAATATTTGTTCTTAGATTATTCAGATTTCCTTCATTTGCAAGGATGAGAAAATTTCAGATTTTCATTTGAGGTCGGACTTTTTCATGTCTGCCTGGTGGAAAAAAAAGTACCTGTTTTAGACCTTATGCACATGATGTCAATTTGAGTAGGGCGCCCTCGCCTAGAGGACACAAGGAAGATGTTCATTGGCCAATCCTGAGCGCCGCACGTACAAATCTGTGCATTTCCATTGTTTCATCATCGGTTTACATCCAAGATGGCGGCTTGATGACGTCAATGCATAAGGTCTGCTTTCATCAGTAAATTGAAATCCTGCTCTTTGATCTACTTTCTCTAGTGCTGAGGATACTGTTCCTCGAATCCTCTTGAAATCCATAACTCCAGGGGTTACAAAAATGTCCAAAGGCCATCATAACATACAGGCTCTTCAAATTTGGATCCTAGTATCAGACTCTCCCCCCCCCCCCGGCAATTGTCAACCCTGCATTTAGAAATGTAAAACAGGCGAGATTTTGGTCAAATATTTTCCAGGGTTCTCCCCAGGATTTTATTCAAAACTGTAGGGGCATTCTGGACCCAAATTTGGGAAGTTTGGCCAAAACATGCTGAATTGAAACGAGGTCCTGGGAATGTTTTTTTTCACCTGGTGTCTATCTTTGGTTTTTTAAAAGCCCTACTGTGCAATCTGGAGCATTCTAATAGGTTTAATCTTGGTGTATTTTGGTATAGTTTTTTTTAATAGTTTTTTAATTTTTTATTTATAAATATGATCGGAAGTATCGGCTGCAATGCGCGGGTATCTGCAAGCGATTCACACGTATCGGCACGCGATGCGCGTGTATCGGCACGCAATTCGCACGTATCCGCCCGTGATTTGCGTGTATCAGCCCGCGAACATATCAGCACGCGATTGGCGCACATCGGCCTACGATTCGTGCGTATCAGCATGCGATTCGCGTGTATCGGCACAAGATTTTTGTGTATCGGTTAGGATTCGCACGTAACGGCACGTGATTCTCACGTATCGGCATGCGATTCATGCGTATCGGCATGCGATTCACGCGAATCAGCCCAATCTGCTATCTTGTGCATGGGGAGAACCCTGCATTCTGTAAGACTAAGATTCAAACTTTTCCGGAATAAAAGCACATTAATCACACTTCAGTTCATGTCAGTAAGCTGTCATTTCCAGGTTTTTTTGTCTGCCCGTGAATGTCTTGCCCCTGGGCTTACCCACAATGACCAGCAGGTGTAGCTTGTCGTCTCACTGGTCCCCCCAGCTTCTTCACCGTCCAAATCTGATGTTTTTCTTTCAACATTGTCATTTGTTTTGGGGGTCGAAATTTGAATGAAGGGGTGAATGATGTGTGCATGGAATGGTTAATCTCTAGCAATGAGCTAGCCAGCCGGACCACTTGAAGAGAATTTGTGCTGGTCCTCGGGTGTTTTAACTAGCAAATGGCCAGACGACCACTCGAGCTGTAGGATACATGAAGTTGCTGGAAATAGATATTTAGCTGAAATCAGTGTCATCAGCATAAAAGAAATCAATGAAAATCTGTCAATAATTCAAATGTTGTGATATTTAACATCTGGAATAAAGCGCAATGATTGATCCCTATGAATTATATCTTTGACCTTCCTAGTCTTAGTTTTTAAAAAAATCCATAGAGTTGATCAATTGTTTGAAACCATTCAACTGTGCAGATTTGGTATGGTGGCACAACGGTGCACAGAACTAACTGTGTACTGTATCATGCATTCTTCACCTAGTATCATAGTTCAGGCTGGCACAGTGGATGATATTTAATGGTCAGACAGTAGGAGGGTTGACTGTGTACTGTGTATGCATTCACCGCATGGTATCATATTGCAGGCTGGCATAGTTTATCTATCATTTCAAACCACAGTGGATGAGATTGAATGGTCAGACATTAGGAGGGTTGACTGTGTACTGTGTAGATGCAATCGCCACATGATATCATATTGCAGGCTGGCATAGTTTATCTATCATTTCAAACCACAGTGGATGGTATTGAATGGTCAGACAGTAGAAGGGTTGACTGTGTACTGTGTAGATGCATTCACCACATGGTATCATATTGCAGGCTGGCATAGTTTATCTATCATTTCAAACCACAGTGGATGAGATTGAATGGTCAGACAGTAGGAGGGTTGACTGTTTATTGTGTATGCATTCACCGCATGATATCATTGCAGGCTGGCTTAGTTGCGTTCAAAACCACAGTGGGTGGTATTGAATGGTCAGACAGTAGGAGGGTTGACCCTGTACTGTGTGTGCATTCACCGCATTGTCTTGCAGGCTGGCATAGTTTATCCATCCTTGAAGGGTTCGTACAGCCCTCCACTCACAAGGCAGGCTAGGTGGTATGTCTGATAAGAATAGATTGCAGTAAGGTCTCGGGTTCGAATCCTTCCCGTCCTACCCACGGAATTCTGTATCTGCAGGAGTCTCAAAGCAGCGAGCATACAGTGCCGGTAATACAGTGGTGCAGTGCTCCTAGTGTCTAAGTCAATATTTGTTCACTTTGGATTGCATTGGAATAAGTGTGCAATAAGTCTGTTTACAATGGAGGTGAAACACACAATAGCTGATCACTTACACAAGATAACTGATAATTTACAAGTGGCCTACAGGAGAGAGAAAAAAAAAGAACATTCCACACAAAGCTTTTGTGTACATATTATATCCTAGTATGATTGCTCATAATCTGTTGTCTCTTTCTGTAATACGAATCCATTGTTATGCAAATCAGTTTGCCATTGAGCAATGCACAGTGAGTAAGGCTTGCTCGTTTACATACAATAGGCTTGTGATGTGACCGTCAATCATCGATGGCCGACAATGGCATCGCCGTGTCATCACATAACCGATTTCCTCCTGTTTAGTTGATAGTGTTGTTTGTTGCAGTAGTACCCGACACTACAGTCACTAAGGCTGGCAATCCGACAAAGGTCAGTCTGAGTTTCTTCAAAGCACATGTACAACATTGGTAATTTTCAAAGATCAGTATCCGCACTTTATGTGACTCAACATATAAACATGAAATAACAAACCTGTGAAATGTTAAGCTCAATCGGTCTTCAGAGTCATGAGAAAACAGTGAAAAACCCCATTATTTTTATGTTTTCACTGTTTTCAAACACTAGGTTTTTGGACATGCGCGATGAAGACTATTTGTTTTACTCATTTCCTAAAAACTAGAGCATTTCAACCAAAACCATTTCAACTGAAGTTTTCCACCGTGAGCATCTTTATACCACGTAAATTATGTGCAATTCTGTGAACATTTATATTTTCAATCTTACCAATGTTGTGCACACCCTTTAAAAGATCAACTTGAACAAAATCTCTCAAACTAATTTGACTGGTTATTTATTTTGTGTTAAGTTATTATTTGGTCATAAGTGTGAAGTTTTCCTCCCTGTAATTTTTTGTCAAAATTTGATCGAAAAAACTAGTGCCCCCCCCCCTCCTTCTTTGATTTTTGAAACTAGTGTTTTTTTTCCCGCTGGTTCTCAGCAAAGACCCATAAAAGTGAAAAGTGAAATCAACACCGAAGTACCAGTGCCTCAGAAAACCAGCGTAAAAACCAGTCCGTGTTGTGACGTAAAATATGTCACAACACGTACTGAATGAAGGTTGTTTATCCTCATATCTTTGTAATGCATTTTCAATTGTGTTGTTTGGGATCGAATCCGTAGTGTGACGTCACAGCGCTGTTTTGATTCTTAGGTGCTTTGGGGCTTTTCGTGAAAATCTGAACTGACACTGATCAAAATGAGTTTAACAATTTTTTTTTTTATGAAACAATTTTTGGACGTCGGTGATTTCGGAATAGACTTTGAAAGTCTATATTGCTGGCTCCTGAATACTGCCACTGTTTAATTAATGGCTTGTACAATCTGAATGTTGTATGTATTCATTTACTCACGCCGTGTGTACATACATGTAGTGCATTACTGTGGCTGCTAATGTGGCCAATGAGACTGCCTGGACGAGTCCATTTTATCCGAGGGTGGTGACACTTTCAAATTCTGTAAATACATCGAATGTTTAGACGAGAGAGCATTTGTTAATGAGTTTCGTGTTGTTAACTTAGCATCACATTTAGTGTATATATGTTTAAGATGTCTCCCTTGCCTAGTAACCACGATTAAATAACACCTACAGTAAATGTTTGCTCAGACAGGGTACACTGTTGGGAATTGCATCCTCACTTGGTGTATCCCAACATATGCATAAAATAACAAATATTCTTTTGAGAAATTACCTCTTTCTCCAAAAAAACACCGACTTGACTTCAGAGGGAGTCGTTTCTCACAATGTATTATACTATCAGCAGCTCTCAGGTGCTCCTCACCTAGTAAGTTTTTATGGTAAGATTTGTATTTATTGAGTAATTATTTATAGTAAGTATTCACTGCCTTTAAAGGCCTGTACACTATTGTTGAGATCGAAAAACACAATGTTCACAGATTCACACATAACTTACATGATTTAAAGTAAGTAATGGTAGAAAGGGTTCCTTAAAATATTTCTGCCCTAAAATGCTATCGTTTCTGAGAAACGAGTAAAACAATAGTAATTATCGCGCGCGATAATTTGAAAAAACAGAAAACACATAAGATCTCTTTTCACTGTTTTCTCGTGACCTCGATGACCAATTGAGCTCAAACTTTCACAGGTTTGTTTGTTCATGCATATGTTTAATCACACAAAATGTGGACACTGATTTTGAGCTGTTACCAAAAGTGTACAATACCTTTAAATCTTGAATTAATAAATGAACAAAATCAATAATTACCATTAAGAGTCTAGACATACCCATCCACCTTTATGAAATGCTTCAACGTATATTATCCAATGCGCTTATTTTCTTAAATACCAACGATAGTTGAGGTCAATTTTGTACAACTCTAGAATGTCAGGTCTCAGAAGACGCTTAGGGAGGTACTCGTGCAGAATTGTTTAACAAAGGGAGCTACAGTGTATTGTCCACAGACTAACCGGCCGCGTTGTCTGTCGTTTCTACGGCCTCGTCCAAATTAAAGGCAGGGTATAAACGTTTGGTAATTACTCTACATGTTAGTGACCATGAAAACTTAAAATGGTAAAGAGCACTGACGAGCTGTTTGATAGTATAAAACGTTGTGAGAATCGACTCCCTTTAAAGTAGTGTAGTTTTAGAGAAAAGGGGTAATTCCCCCCCCCCCCCCAAAAAAAAAATTAGTAAAAAATAAATAAAAATTAAAAAATAAATAAAAAATAGTTAATCTGAGAAAGGCTTCAGGTCTCAGGCATTTTGATAGCAAACAATTCCATGCAGCAAGGGTGTTTTTTTCTTTCAATATTTTCTTGTTACTTTGATGACCAATTGAGCCCAAAATGTCCACAGGTTCGTTATTTTACGCGTATGCTGGGATACACTGAGTGAGGATTGCTGGTCTTGGACAATTACCAAAAAGTATACCCTGCCTCTTAGCATGAACCCTCGGTACCACCTTTGTGATTACTGCTAGTGTTACTTGATTGTCTTGTCAGTTTAGAACAGTGTTATCATTTCAATGCGCTCGCTCGGAGAACGACTTTGTTTTCTTTTAATCTTGTAAGATGATTTGCTGGAGCGAATGCATCGGCATAAAGCCTGCTGCACCAACCATCGGCCTATGATCAATAATGCACACTAATTGACAATCTGTCGACTACCCTTGATCATCATTCCCCCAACCCCCCCTCAATGCGGAATGGATCATTCCGACCTCGGCTCCCTCAGGGCATATCAAATGACAGGCTCTCTTGAGCAGGAACCATCCCCTCCCTCCCCCCCCCCCCGAATTGCCCAATAGCTAACGAGCTGCCAGACATCCCATCATGCCCGGTGTATCTAATGTACCGAGCACATGTTGATGTGTTTACGTAGGCTACGTGTACATATGCAGACGTAATAGTTTAGCGCTTCCAGAACTGTTTTTTTTTTTTTTTCTCTCTTCTACTTTTTTCTTCTTCTTCTTCTTCTTCTTCTTCTTCTCTTCTTCTTCTTCTTTCTTCTCACTGTATATGATGTATACAAAGTATCTTAGTTCTTAGTCTATTACTGCTGACCGTATGAATATAGATACCATATGATCGGAATGGATTATACCTCAAGCGTGCATGACGGTGCATACATCTCTGTAGTAAAGGTGTGTTCCGCGGTCGACATTTCTGGCATTTTGCGGGGGGGGGGGGGGGGTCATGGGTGCGCGCTAGAAAAGACACACACGTCAAACTTTTCCCCGTTGACATTTAACGAATCCGTGTATACATTTCAGTGGAGTTTTTGAAATTGTTCGGTGTGGCGCGTTGCTTTTTTATGTGGGATGATCGTTAGATCACGGATGGCCGCCGTTCGTTACTAGTTTGTTATGCGGAGACGGATCGCCTCCATTGGTTCCACATGTGCATGTAGCGTTGTGGTTTTTTTTTTTTTCTTCTTCATAATCATACCTCATGTTGCTTGCCGATGAAATTCGGCCCCCAACTTTAAGTGTCTACACTGGAGACAGTCGAGACGACATCTGGTTTCTGGTCCGATGCAAGGACTCCTTTGGCTAAGATGTGTAGCTGGATGGATTTACTAATGATTGGGTTTTGTGTATGCGTAGGGTTTGGTTTCCCGTCCTCCGACACACTGTGCTCGGTATTGACCGATGGTTGAGAGCCTACATATGTCACCAGCTAGCTATGATGATGCTGGGAAAAGAGCTCAATGGATCAACCCTTGAGCTTTTGTTAGTCTCCTCTCAAGGCAACATCTCTGTGGAATGTTTTAATGTACAAATGTCTGCCCCCGTTTTTTTTCCCCACTGATTGATCACATTGTACACCGTTAGTCTCCTCTCAAATCAACTTAAAATTTTCACTGAGTACTGCTCTCTTGAGGTTTCTATCGCATTGTACATCATTAGTCTCATCTCAAGGCAACATTTTTTGCGGCGGTTTATTGTGTGTACTCATCACACCACTTTGCTGATTGATTGCTCATGTAATAACGACTGCATTGTACACAATTAGTCTCCTCTCATGTCAACTAAAAATTGGTGCGCTT
The DNA here is from genome assembly GCA_032158295.1 of Pycnopodia helianthoides. NCBI lineage: Eukaryota > Metazoa > Echinodermata > Asteroidea > Forcipulatida > Asteriidae > Pycnopodia > Pycnopodia helianthoides. The sequence goes on from CM063259.1 coordinate 13,429,419, forward strand.
TGCCGAGCACTGCTGGTGGAGTTACCATCATATTTTTTTACATTATTAGTCTCCTCTCCAGGCAACATTTCTGTAGCAGTTTTTGTGTGTGGATGTGTCTTTTGCTGATGGATGCTCATGAAATAACTGTCTCATTGTACACACTCTCAAGTTAACTAACATTGGTGCATTTTGCTGAGGAGTACTGTTCATGAAGTAACCATCGCATTGTTTCACCAATCGTCTCCTCTTGGAAAACGACTAAAATTTGTTGCGGCAGGATTTTTTTTTACAGCCCTGTGTTCAAAGGGTTGCCCCGCAGTACACTGTCTTTGTCTGTGTATCATACAACAACAGCTATCAGCTTAGACTGCAAATGATTATTGTTTATAATTTTTTTCTGCTGATAATGTACGAAGATAAAGATTGATTCTGGATGTGGCTGTTCGTGCATGCATCCACACACACCACTCTGCATACCGTGTAGAACATGCAGTGGCAGGCAGCGGTGCCGATCCACTGTTGTTAATCACGTACACTCTGTGCTGCTTGGGGGGGAGAAGGAAGGGACGACTGATGATGCGTGTCTGACCATGGAGGAGAAGAGGGGAAGGTACCGGTGACCAACTGGTGACCAATACCACGTGTGATTACTGACCCACAGTCTCTGTGTGAATGTGTACTGACAGCACACCTCCTCCTGTGGACTGCATCATAATATTAATATGCAACAACATACGCTGGACGAAAAGAAAAAAACCTGTGCACGGTGAACCACTTGTCTCTCCGGACTTGAGAATGGATATGCGCTAATTGCCGATTACAGTGTGGATCATGTTGCTCGTTCGGTTTCGGAGGTGGTAGTTAGAGTGGGGGAACACTTAACGGTTACATCCTGGATTGTAAAGGAAGGCGAGTGTTAATTATGACTTGATGCAATTATATGCTGGAGCTAATCTACAAACAACAGTCGGGTGTGTGTGTGTGTGTACTGGACTGCTCTATTTGGTGTTGGTTCAGTCTTGCAGTGTCTTAAACATCAGGGAGTGTTTTCTAAGCGTGCTGGTTTTATTGTCTTATGACTGTCCTGGTTGGACGGTATACTGTGCTGGAATATTTTCTTATGACTGTCCTGGTTTGAGGGTACACTGTGCTGGAATATTGCTTAGGATTGTCCTGGTTGGAGGGTATACTGTGCTGGAATATTGCTTAGGACTGTCCTGGTTTGAGGGTACACTGTGCTGGAATATTGCTTAGGACTGTCCTGGTTGGAGGGTATATTGTGCTGGAATATTGCTTAGGACTGTCCTGGTTGGAGGGTATATTGTGCTGGAATATTGTCTCAGGAAGGTCTCCTAAGATCAGCAAGTGTTTTTTTTACGGACCCATACTCAAAAAGCGATATTTTTTCTTCTCACTGATAAAAGTGCTGTGTGATGGTCGCCATTTTTTCTTTTCTTCGGACATCGTTGACTATCTACTTTTAAGCAGGTGTCTCTAGTGGTAACCTTGATATTTTCTTATGATCGTCGAGTGTTAGTCTTGTATTGTCAGCCGATGTTTGTTTTTTGTTTACTGGTATTTGTGTGATCACCACGCTGTCAGACCAGCAAGTGTTATCATTGACCGATCTAGGTCTCAGGAAGTGACTGTTAGCGGTTGCTGGTATTTTGTACACCCTGACCGCAGAGAGGTCTTTGTGTTTCCTAGCAATCGGCCAGTGTCTTCAGTCGACGGTACTACGCCGCCGTACTGGTATTTTTGATATAAAAGACCGGGAGGTCAGTGCGCCGTTCACACAGCATAGAACATTTGCATCTGGAGGTGCTGGTATCGTTAAACTTAGACTAAACCAAGGCACGGTGTCCTGCTTGGAGAGCATCTTCATAATTCAAGAAGCTGATAAACTTGTGGTTGTAAGCCAGGGATCCCCTAAGAGAGAGAGAGAGAGAGAGAGTTCCGGAGTATTAGTTCTTGATGGTGGTGGGAAGCGGAGGGGGGGGTTATTACTCGGGCGAGATGGCCTTCGATCGGATGTTGAGACAGCACCGGCGGGAGATTCCCAACGGGTTCGATCTGGAGAGCGCATTCGAGAAGTGGGTAAGTCACCTCGTGTCTTTTTTTTTGTTGTGTCGCGGAACAAACATGTCAAAAGTCGTGTAGGGTTTCGTCAAGCTTTGACCCTCCCCCAGTCGCAATAAACTCCTCAATCTCGTGACATGGTCAAATCTCTAGTGGGATCGGATTTTTAAATGTCAAGTCATAACCCATTGATCTGATTTCAGCGATCACTTGCTGGAGGTATGATGGTTTTGTTTTCACAACTTGGTTTAGACCTTTAAGATACCACCATCGTCTTTGGCGTGGTACCTACTTTTCAGTAGCAATAACGAATACCCTAAATGGGTACTCTTGATTTTCGAAAAAGGGCGCCAGACTATCTTTTGCACTGCTAGCCTCGGTTTGGATACAGTGGCTTTGAATGGAATGAGACAAACAACATGGCTTAACCATGCAGGCCTGATGCTTCGGTTTTTTTTGAAAGGGCGAGGGCACCAAGGCGATTTCTCCTCGGTATAAAGGGCACCTCTAGGAGGAAATTGTAAATGTCTATGGGAGCATTTCAAGGGGGCAACAAGGTAATGACCAGGGCCCAATTTCATGGAGCTGCTTAAGCACAAAATTTTGCTTAAGCAAAAAAATCATTGCTTAGAAAAATCAGACTACCGGCCAAGACTATACACTCAATTGTTATGCTAAGTAAACAACAGCTAAATACCAGTCACAAGCAATGTATAAGGCATGAAATTTTGGCCAGTAACATGTGTAAAATAAGCAAGCTATTTTCGTGCTTAAGCAAATTGTTTACTTAAGCAGCTCCATGAAATTGGGCCCAGGGGCAAGACATACATACTGTATGATGGGCTAGGAACTAAAACGAGCCGTATACACAACCAGTCACTCACATATCGTATGAGTGTACGTTTATACCACATGACTAATGTATGTCCATTGAGCATTTGCATATAATAATTTTTGTGCAGGTACATGTACATGTACACATGTACATGTACATGAACATTTTATGCCTTGTGGTATGCTTTAATAATAATAATAACTAGTTCTTATATTTCACAATAACGTATCAATGTGCTTTACATTAGTGCCCTGGTCATTGGGCCAATACCAATCCCTGGGGAGTATACAGCCCCGTGCTGCCGTGGCGCTCCGAAGGCTTTTTCATACACAATATCAACCTCTACCCTCGCAGGTACCCATTTATACCCCCTGGGTGAAGAGAAGCAATTATGGTGAAGCATCTTGCTCAAGGGCACAAGTGTCATGACCGGGGTTTCGAAACCCACACCCCGATGACTCGACCACCAGAACTTGAATCCGATGCTCTTAACCACTCGGTCATGACACCCTACAATGCTTTTTTCATATTTCTGTACCAGCCTGACCAGCAGTAGTGTGTACATAAGATCCTGTTTGTAGTATTTATGTCAACTTGACCTTAGGTTGATAACCCAGGGTTTGCCCTAAAACTTTTTCAGTGACCAGTTAGCTTGCTGCTTTCCCTTGTCCACCAGCTTTTTTCCACTAGTCGGTACTTTTTTTTTTTATGAAATAGGGATGCTTTTCAACACTGAACGCTGGACCACTTGGAGTGAATTTCAACTGGTCCTCATGTGTTTTAACTGGCATTTGGCCGGCGGACCATTTGTTAAAGGAACATTACAGAATTGGTTTTTGCTAACAAAACAGTTGCTGGCAGTGTAAGCACTTTATGTAATCCACCATATACATAAACTGACAAACCTGTAGAAGTTTGAGATCGATCGGCCATCTGGGTCACGAGAAAATAGTGAAAAACCGATTACACATTGGCATGAAATCATATAGATTCAACAAATGAATAAAACGCTCACTGAGCGATAAGCTCCAATCTGAACATTAGTTTATTCATTTCTCATCAAATATGGCATTTCAGTCTGAAATATTTCAAGGGATGTTTTCTACTATCATCATCATTAGACCGTGTAAGTTTGATGTAAATCTGTGATCAAAAAGTATTTTTTACAAGTTTGTTTCTTACCAACTCTGTAATGCTCCTTTAAGGGAGAACGCTGTGTAAAAACCTCATGACAATAGTCTGAAGAAAAAAAATGGTTTATTATAAATTCTAGTTTGAACACTAACATTCGTTTCTTTAAATGTTATTTAATAAATATATAATCTTCCCCGCCATTCAACACATCACGGCCTTTCCACTAACTCTAATAACTCGCTACATGCACACAATGCTCGGCAGAAAATTCATGTAATTAAATGTATTCTCGGAGCGCACACCCCCGGGATTCTGCAATTGTTGGTGACCTTGAGACATGGAAGCGTCTCGAGCTTCTGATCTTAAAATAACCGTAAATAACCGTTTTTTATTGTGAAGCTGTATTGGGAGGGAGCACGTTGGCTCGGAGCCTTGACACCAAAAATACATTTTGAACACTGATACTGTATTGATATGAGCACAAACCTTGAAGGTTATCCGTGATAAAAAAAAACTGTACAGACTGACGTTGCTAGTCTATTAACTGCGATCGTACCTGTGAAGTTTTGCGTTTAAATTGTCAGAAACTGGACAGATGTGTAAATTCTCGACTGATTTCTTCGTTTGTCTTTCTTCGTTAGTGCCATGGAAAAATTGAAACCCCCGTATAAAGGATAGCGGTACTTATGTCAAGTTCAGGCATGTGGTTTCTCTCAGATTTTTTCCCTCCTGATTTCAGGATTTTCTCAAAATTTCCTTGAGCCGTCAAATTTCCTTGCAAGAAGTAAAAAAAACAATCACCAAAGGGAGAAAGAATAAGTCCACACTGTGTCCAAAACCTTGAGTGTTGTATTTCTGGCGGTGCACAGAGTCTGTAAAATCTCCTGAATGGTAAACACCTGGGCCCAATTTCATAGAGCTGCTTAAGCAGAAAATTTTGCTTAACAATTTTCTGCTAAGCAGAAATGAGCAGGGCACCAGTCACAAACTGTACATGTGACATGGTAGTTTGGCTGGTAACCTTAATTTGGTAAGCATAATATTGTTGTGCTTAGTTACTTTTTGTGCTTAAGTAGCTCTATGAAAGTGGGCCCTGGAAGGTTCTGGATCTAGAATAAGGTGGGAACCCAGACCTGCAAGCCATTTTTTCCCCCCAGGAACGTTAAGACTGTAGCAAAACTCATCCCTCAAAGTTGTACGCAAGCAAATAATTGTGTTGCAGTTGTCTGATATGTTCATCACACACACATTCTCTTGAAACCATTTGCATTTTACAGCTGGACTTGATTTGTCAAAGCGCTCGGATTCAACCTAAGATGAGTTGTCAATATCGCCATAGCGATTTGTATTGTGACATCACACGTTGCTTGGCGATTTCAGATTGATACACAGCTTAAGGTCAATCTTTGCTCTTTGTGAAATGGTACCCCAGATAACCTGTACCCACTCGGACACCGAATTGGCAATTGTCTGAAATATGCACACACACATTCACTGGAAACCATTTCCATTTTACAGCTGGACTTGATTTGACAAAGCGCCCGCATTCATCTTAAGATGAGTCGTCAATGTCGCCATTGTGATTTATATTGTGACATCGCGCTTTGCTGAGCACTTCAAGTTGGTACAAGGCGTAAGGTCAATCTTAGCAATTTGTGGAGGCAATTGTCGCCGTGCCCCTGGTCATTGCCTCGCTGCCCTTTTGAAATGTTCCAGTCGAAACGATTATCTCTGTAGGTGCCCTTTACTGAGGTTGAACCGCCTCGCCCTCACAAGAACAAAGTTTCAAGCCTGTATTTACAGGCAGAACGGCGTTGTGCAGATTTTTCCCCCCCCTCAAATTTCAAAAACTGTCCCCACAGATCTTCCTTTGTGTGCAAACGTTGTTGAACGACGTGACAGTTCAATTTTGCAAATAAAGACTCAAATCCCTATTGGCGTGTCTAAGCATTTGTGGTGATGTAGAGAGACTGTAAATCCCAGGCCTGATACTTCATGGAGGCAGCGAAGGCAATTGCCCCCGTTGCCCCTGTTCAATGCCTTGGTGCCCCCTTGAAATGTGCCAGAGGTGCCCTTTACTAAGGACAAAACGCCTTGCTGCCCTCGCCCCTTTCAAAAATTAATCATCAGGCCTGAAATCCTCTGAAACTCTCCACACTGGAGGTTCAAGGATTTCATCTTCAGATTTCTCCATTTTTGTTTTGATAATCGCAGTCACCCTTTTTCAAACCTTCACCCACATTCTAGAGAGTTGCTATCATCATCGCTCTTAAACATGAACACAAGGGCTTAGCTCAGAAAAAAAAAATCATGCTTGGAAGAAACAGGTTACCAGCCAAAAAGCTGTGAAGTTTATATAATTGCAACTGGTACCCCGTTTACTTTTTGCTTAGTGAAAACAAATTTGCTACGTAGGCAGTATTTACCGCTAAACAGCTTTATGAAATCGGCCCTGATGCAGGCTTACATGTACATGTACATGTATGTGCCCATATAATACGCAATAATCAATGATACACATGAGACATAAAAAATGAAGAAAAAAAAAACCAAACACCATTGACCATGGCTACACTCGGCGCACCTGCTTCTTAACAAAACAGAACAACACTCATTACCTGGCCTCCAAATTTACAATGTCAAGATTATTACCATTAGGGAGAAAGTTTCCGGGCAATAATTATTCCGTTACAATCAAATCGTACACCATGATTTGTGTGGGTTTATCCTTGCTCTAGAAACTGAGTGTGTAACATTCTTTTGATCTTTTTTTTTTGGATATTATTTTGTTTCTGATTGAGATAGCGGAAGTTTCTTTGAAATTGCATAATGGCATACGCACATCGTGGGCGGTTGTACTGCGTGTTACCGTGAATACGATGTTCTGTGCCCGAAAACGTGCACTTCCTGCCAAAACTCAGAACTGGGTTAATTCGTTCACTAATTACAGATCAGGCTATAGAGCTTTCAAATAACACATAAAATGCATGTAGGGCACTATATTGTATAGTATAACTTATGCAGTACCCGATGCTTCACAGACGCAACGAAGGCAGTGGGTGACTTTTGAACGCTAGATGGCAGCAGACATACCAGGTAAAATTCCGTTGTTTACGTAGTTCTAAGCATGCGCACATTGCCGAGAAACAATGGATTTACCCGGCAAGTCTGCTGCCACCTAGCGTCTCTCACAAGTCGCCCCGCTGCCTCCATGCGCCCCCCCCCCCCCGGTTAGGAGTGCCTTGGTGCCCCTTGAAATGTTCCAATAGAAATTGTACAATTTCCTCCTTTAGAGGGTGCCCCCCCCCCCTTACAACAGAGAAAAAGGACCCTAGGGCCGATTTCACAAAGAGATAAGACTAGTCTTATCTGAAGTTAGGACCAGTAACTGGTCTTAACTTAAGACTAGTCCTATCTCTTAGCATTGCCTGGGACTAGTCCTAAGTTAGGAAGAGTTTTGTGAAATCGACCCCTGGTGCCCTTGCCCTTTCAAGAACTAACCCTGCGTATAGAATGTTTTGAGACGTCACATCTCATTGATATCATTTGGCTGGTGTCTTTGGTCGGCTTCACTTCTGATGCCATATCGCTATATTTCCGAGAAGCTCCTGATTTTTGCCGTTGGGGATGCCACATCAATCACTTCTCTACATGTTAAATGCATTCGATGGTAGGATTTTGCAGTAGATTTGTTTTGTGTCATGCAGGGCTCGAATTTTTACACTGGACCGCTGGCCCGAGGCCAGTGATTTTTAGCATCGGGCCAGTAAACTCAATGTCCGGACAAGTCCGGCGGTCTTGTGTTTGTATTCAAATGTTGACTTCAAGTCTGATAAATACAATTCTGTTGATTATCGAAGACTACATGTACTTACCCATAATATACAAATGAGATCAATCTTCTCATAGTGCTTTTTCATATTCAAACAGTTTATTTATTCATTTGTGTGGGCATTTTTTCTTCACACTAATTCTGGTCTTCCTCAAAAATCTCATTGAGCCTTTAAATTTTCTTGAAAAAAAGTGGAGCAGTCACCTATTAAAGGGAGAATGAAATAGTCCACATTGTGTGCGAACCTGTAGTTTTTGTTTGTCTGGTGATGCACAGAGTCTGTAAACCTCCTGAATTGTAACATGGGGGGGGGGGGGTTTCGGGTCTAGAGTAAAGGGCGGAAATCCGGACCCCCCCCCCAAAAAAAAAAATCCATTTTCATGAATATTCACTGTCGATAAATTTCGTCCCTGCTGTGGATAGCTACTTGAATTGTGTAACCTGAATTTAGAGTGTGTGACTGTACATTGTACATTGTAGTGTGAACATCAACATGTGCTGCGGGGTGTTGTGTTTCCCTAAAGATAAAGCGTGATACAAAGCCAAGCACGATACATAAAGGCTGCAAGATGACACCGGGATACTATTTCATGTGTCGTGATACTTTTTGCATGTTTTCTTTTGCGTGTTTTCGCACGCATCTTTTGTCCAAAATGAGCAAACCGTGGAATGCATCCCGATACAAACAGTGTGGTATTGTTTTGACATGTGTGGTACCGTCATATGAATCTTGTATCTTGATACCTATGTACTGTTGGTATTTTTTTGTATGCATAGTAATTTATATTTCATGTATTATATATAATGTGACATGGACTACTGTTCACATGTGGACTTAAAGGCAGGGTATACTTTTGGTAATTGTCAAAGACTAGTATCCTCACTTGGTGTATCCCAGCATATATACATTATGTACATCAAATAACAGACCTGTTGGAAAATGAGTTCATCTCGAAACTCAATTTGACCTTGGAGCCCCTCTTTAAAACAAAAACAGTTTGACACCATAAGTTGACCATTTAAAGTCCAATGGAACAGCACATGGCATCTGTTTGAGAACAAACCATTAAAGTCACTCTAAATTTCAACTTTGTCAAGTGATTAGCCGCAGGAGCACTCACTGGTTGGACTCCAGGGCCCAATTTCATGGAGCTGCTTAAGTAAAAAAATTGCTTAAGCACGAAAATAGCTTGCTTATTTTACACATGTTACTGGCCAAAATTTCATGCCTTATACATTGCTTGTGACTGGTATTTAGCTGTTGTTTACTTAGCATAACAATTAAGTGTATAGTCTTGGCCGGTAGTTTGATTTTACTAAGCAATGATTTTTTTGCTTAAGCAAAATTTTGTGCTTAAGCAGCTCCATGAAATTGGGCCCTGTAGTGTAGCATCGCGCAGGTAACCCCCAAACCAAACACTACTGTACTTTTAAGAAATTCACTACATGTGTACACTTAGAGGAACATTACAGAATTGGTTTTTGCTAACAAAACAGTTGCTGGCAGTGCAAGCACTTTATGTAATTCACCATATACATAAACTGACAAACCTGTAGAAGTTTGAGATCGATCGGCCATCTGGGTCACGACAAAATAGTGAAAAACCGATTACACATTTGCATGAAATCATATAGATTCAAAAAATTAATAAAACTCTCACTGAGCGATAAACTCCAATCGGAAAATTATTAGTTTATTCATTTCTCATCAAAAATGGCATTTCAGACAGAAATATTTCAAGGGTTGTTTTCTACTATCATCATCATTAGACCGTGTAAGTTTTATGTAAATCTGTGATCAAAAAGTATATTTTACAAGTTTGTTTCTTACCAATTCTGTCATGTTCCTTTAAGCTTTAAAAATGCCAAGCCTCCTCTGATAAGTCAAGCAAGTATTTGTAGAAAGGAAAACGGAAGGAAATGTAAAATTATTTATTAGTTATTAGACATGTGATCTTGTTGAGATTTACTTGAACTTCTAGCCCAAATTCTGAGAGCTGCTAAGCAAAAATCAGGGAACCAGTCACATTTAATGCACACTTCATGGTAATTTGGCTGGTAACCACTTTTGTTTTTGCTTAACAATTTTATCACCTCTGTGCACTGATGTGGCAGTGACTGATACCACTGCACATTTGATTTCTTTTCAAGATGGGAATCATTTTTTGATCCGAACGATATAAGTTTCGCCCGTGCTTATTGTTCGTTTCCTGCGGGGGATGTTTACGGTCGGCAGCCCGTCGTCGTACTCCCCGCCGGGGCGAGTTAAAACATCTCCCGGTGTAACGCAGTCGGAAACATTTCCTGCCTGTCCGATACATCCGTGTCTGTTCCTCTAAACGGCTGCCTCGATTACCTCGCATCTGTCATGACTTTGAACTCTTGAATGCATCCCCCCCCTCCCCCCTACCGTTGCACATTCCAAACCCCCAGCAAGATGCAAATGTAACATAGCTATTAATCCTGGTGTCGGTTACACCGTCGTAGTCGGCTCAGAAGAAGCCGGCGTTTAATCGTACCCATATCATGGAGACTCATCCTCCGACCAAAGTCACCGGGACTGTGGAATAGATCAGATCAGTTTCCTCGTCGGTGACTATACAGAGAGCTTGAGCTACTTTATTTCGATGTTTCACATCGTATCATCGTCAAAACGGCGAGTTCAATAAAGGTCCGTCTGATCTCAGTTGATTTATTTCATTTTTTTGGTTTTTTTTTGTTGGGTAAGTAATCCTTGATGATCTTAATGTATCAGTGAGTGTCTCAAATGTGGAAATCAATTTTGAAATAGCAATAATGATAATGGACATTTATGTAGCGCCCGATTATGTGTACTGCCAGTTTAGAGCATTATTGTCCTGATCGTTGGTCTGACTTTAGTTTCATTCCTTAAATCAACTCATCTCCCTAGGGGGAGAGGGGGGGGGGTTGGGTGGGTGAGGAACCTGTGCTGCCAGTAAGCAGCGCATCAAGCTAAATTAATCACAAAAACATGGGTACCTGGGTACCCAACGACCGGTGGGTACCCGGGTACCCGATGACCGCTATTCACCTCGGGTACCCGACTCTTATATTACCTGTGGATGCACAGCGCTACCTTGCCTCCCCCCCCTCTCCCAGTAAGCTTCAGTTATGATTAATAATATTTGAAAAGCCAATGGCTTAATAACCTGGGGTCTGCAGTGGAAACATAAACAGAACGATGTAAGATAGCCGTATCGCCGTGGTTATCAGAGGATGACACTTACGGAAGGAAAAAAAGAAGAAATAAAAAGAAGAAAATTAGAAAGAAAAAAAAAAACACACACAACACAAACTCCTATATCGTGTAATGTATATCTGTGATGTGTTGATACATGATTTTTTTTTGTTGGTCAAGTTGAGAGCCTCTCGTGTGTGTTCCATTTACATTAAATCAGCGACAAAGAAGAACTTGACATTACGACCCGAGGCATTACTCACATCTTCTTTCGCCCGCACTGTTTGACTTGACTAGCTGAATCATGATCGGCTACACAACATGAGCTCCCCACCCGATTCCTCATCTTCGTCTTCGTCTCCGTCTTCGTCTTCTTCTTCTTCTGAGGGTTCTTGAGATGCGTGGTTTCGGACAACCAAAGAAAAGCAAACATGTCTGTAGGGATAGCCGGGGAACTCTCGGACATTTTTTTTTTTCCATGTTAGCTTCGTGTCCTGGTCCTGCTCTATCATTGATTGCTACACGGATTCTTTTACACCAAGGAGTTTGTGGTGTGTGTGTGTGTCGAGATCGTGTACGCGAATCAATAATGGAGCAATCCACTCGGCTGTGGATCGGGAAGGCACCGACTCCTCTGTTATCAAACTTTCTCGCAACGTTCTCCCTCGGAGGTTGCAATGAGAGAGAGAGAGAGAGAGAGAGAGAGAGAGAGAGAGAGAGAGAGAGAGAGAGAGAGAGGGTAGAGGGAGAGGGAGAGACGAACATTTCGGGACAATATTTTGAAACGGAAAAGATTTTCATGAACTATAGGAAGTCGATTTCCCAATAGTGCTGTTTGTTTTTTCGGAGCTGATGCAACACACCAATCGATTCGACTAGCCACTGTCGCACACGACAAGGACGAGAAATTTCAGACTTTTATCTGAAGTAATGAACCACAAGGGAAACTGACTGGGTGAATTTCAAATAGTATGGGGTTGAACAAAGACAAATTGACTAGAGCGGGATTTGAACCAACGACCTCCGGAAACGTACCTTTTTATCTGAATTCAGACTTTAAAGGGAGGGCGTCCCGTTGGTAATTACTCCAAAAATTAACGACCGTAACGACTTACTTGGTTAAAGGGGAACCGCAGATGTTGATAGTGTGTAACATTTTCTGAGAAACGATTCCCTTGTAAGGAATGTGGTTTTAGAGAAAGGGATCCGAAGCATTTTCAAATCTGAGAATTGTTTCTTAGATTGTGTATTCCAAAAAACAGATTAATTCTTCAAGTTCCTGTGTGGACATCCGCTCCAGATTTTTCAAAAACGCCACCACCTTTTGAAATAAAATTTTAACAGGTTAGTTCGATTGTATATGGGTCATTTCCACCAAGTTGAGACACAGTGTGATTTTTGTGCAATATTTGTCCATATTATGAAAAAAAATACACATTTATTTGACCCAATTATTTCATGTAACATTCTCCTTTGAGTGTGAAAATGTTTGATGAAGTACAAATTGTTTTAATGCATTTTAATGGAAATTATTATGAAAAATGTGTGATAGAAAGTACTTGAGTTTGTCGAATCCCAGATCTTAAAAAGAGTTACTCAATATTCATGTGTCGTTCATTCGGTGTCTTTGTAACAAAAAAGTGTACCCATGATTGTGGCTGTGCACTTAGGCAACGCTCATGGTGATACTATCACGCCGTCATGATAGGGGCTTCCACTCTCATAAGCGAGGGGGGGGGGATTTAGAACGGGGTATTTAGAGAGGTGTCATGAACGCTTTTTTTTAAGCGATGCGGTGATGCTTGACAGCCTAATACTTTACAAGAGACGTGGCATGTCGAATCGGGTAAACACATGCAAACGTTCACCTTGAACAAAATGTGCAGATCGCTAGCCGTGTACGCTACAATGTACATGACATTTGGGGTACATCAAAAAAAAACAGAACAGTTGCTGTTGTTTGTTGGTGTGGTGAAAGCACATTTCACCTACATGTACGTGGTCATTATGAGGTTTTACTGTTTAAAGGGAACATGTACCTTTGGTTTTTGGAACGTTTGATTGTTTTAATTCTATATAAAAGAAACTAACCTGTGAAACTAACATTTGAAAAGGTGGTAGCATTTTTGAAATATCGCAGAAAATCTGGACAGAATAATTTGCAATTGGAATACACAATCTGAGAAGCGTCTCTGACAGAAATGCTTCTCAGATTCAAATTTGTTCTGATTAAAATTTCATGAATTTTTCCATAACCACATTACCCAAAGTGAAATGATTCTCAAAATGCTTTATACTATCGAAAGCTGCTGTACTTCTAACCAAGCAAGTTTTTACTGCCATTAATTTTAAGAGTGATTACCAAACGTATACCTTCCCTTTGAAACACTCCTACTTGCTGTAACATTTGGTAGTCAGTTGACCAACCTTTTGGGACCATTCAACAGCACAGTTGTTCCACCACACACAGAAGTGATATTAATTTTGAAGGCTGGCATAGTTTATCTATTATTGAAACTGACAGTTGATAATGTTGAATGGTTTGACAGTAGGAGGGTTGACTGTGCCATGTGGAGTCTCTGTCACATTTATTGACAGGCTGGCATAGTTTATGTTTTATTGAAAACCACAGTGGATGATGAATGGTCAAACAGTAGGAGGGTTGACTGTGTACTGTGAACTGTGTATGCAATCACCACATGATATCATATTGCAGGCTGTCATAGTTTTACTCAAACCCCAGTGGATGGTATTGAATGGTCAACAGTAGGAGGGTTGACTGTGTACTGTGTATGCATTCACCACATGCCATCATATTGCAGGCTGGCATAGTTTTACTCAAACCCCAGTGGATGGTATTGAATAGGTCAAACAGTAGGAGGGTTGACTGTGTACTGTGTATTCATTCACCACATGATATCACATTGCAGGCTGGCATAGTTTGTCTATCATTCAAACCATAGTGGATGAGATTGAATGGTCAAACATAGGAGGAATAGACTGTACTGTGTATTTATTCACCACATGATATCATATTGCAGGCTGGTGAAGTTTCATTTCAAAACCACAGCGGATGATATTGAATAGTCAAGACAGCCATGTGGCAGGCTGGCATGGTTTGTCCATCATCGAAAACCACAGTGGATTATCATTGGGAAGAGCAATAATTAATTACCTGGAGTGGTGGTACGTGTGCAGTACCTGGACCCCCGTTTCATAGAGCTGCTTAATTAAGCACACGAGGTAGCTAAGCACTGCACAGTTAATGCTTACCAGCATATAAGGTTACCAGCTCAAATGCCACGTCGCATGTACTTTCTGTGACTGGCATCCTGCTTATTTTTGCTTAGCAGAAAATTATCATGCATTTATGTGTGCTTGAAGGCAAAGTATACCTTTGGTATTTTGGAGCCGTTCGATTCTTATAATCCTGTAGAAATGTAGATATATACAGTAAAACTAACCTGTGAAAATTTCATTGCAAAATGTTGTAGCATTTTTGAAATATTGCCGAATATCTGGAGCGGTTACATGTATGTCCACGCAGGAAGAATAACCCGTAATTGGAAAACACAATTTGAGAAACGTCTCAATTGTCTCATGCACAAACGTTTTCTCAGATTTAAATGTTTTTGAATCCCTCTCTCTTAATCCACACTCCTTCAGAAGGGAATCATTTCTTGACATGTTATCCGTTATCAACAACTGCAGGTGCTTCTCACCAAATAAGTTTTTTACTGCCATGAATTTTTTTGAGTGATTACGAAAAGGTTCACCCTCCCTTTAAAGGCACTGGACACTATTGGTAGTTACTCAAAATAATTGTTAGCATAAAAACTTACTTGGTAACGAGCAATGGAGAGCTGTTGATAGTATAATATATTGTGAGAAACGGCTCCCTCTGACGTAACGTAGTTTTTGAGAAAGAAGTCATTTCTCAGTAAAATATTTGAATTGATTTTGAGACCTCACGCGTGAGGTCTCAAAATCAATCTGAAAGCACAAAACTCTGTGTGACAAGGGTGTTTTTCTTCCATTATTATCTCGCAACTTCGACGACCAATTGAGTTCAAATTTTCACAGGTTTGTTACTTTGTGCATATGTTGAGATACACCAAGTGAGAAGACTGGTCTTTGACAATTACCAATAGTGTCCAGTGTCTTTAAGGAGCTCTATGAAAATTTGGCCCTTTAGGTTTTGTAGTCATCACTTCACCTTTGGTTGGGGTTTTTTGTGACTGTCTCCCTGGCGGATCATTACATTTTGTTTGTCTGGTGTTGAACAACGGCAGTGAATAAAAGACACAAGTCTATTAATATAGCCACGCCACTTAAACTGTCAGAGAGCCGTCTTAAGATCAATCGGAAGCAGGGGGGAGCAAGAGAACGGAATTGATTCAAGCTTGATGAGGGGGAATGTAAAAAAAAGAGAAGAATGGCGTAAGACACCACAGCTGAGCATGTGATCACCAGGCATCAAATTAAACAACCCCACGTCGTCATTTGTGTATGATTGATGGCGCATAATCTGCATTGGTATTTACCTCGAATACGTGGACTAATTTTTTTTCTGTATGTGTTTTTTTGTTCGCTGTGTTTGCCCGAGCCATCGTGAATGTTTGAGTTACTCCCGAAACTCGTGACAGGTTTAAATAGTTATTATTGACGGATTGTCGAGCGGCTTTTGCAACTTGTCAAAATCTCTGGTCGTTATGTGACGCTGCTGGAAAAGCTTTTGTGTTTGAACTCCCGGGCGGAAGGAAGCAATTAGGGCGACGGACAGGACTTGTATTGTCAAATCTTGATTTATTTTGGTTGAAACTCGGGGTTCTGCCCAGGATTTCTTTAGTGGTGGAAAAATGTTTCCCTGGAAACCATTGCGAGATGGATCAGTTACACGGTAGATCATATAAATAGACTCAAATCAAAGATACTAAAAATGCATGGCTTTGGATACCATATTTACTGGTAAATACCCAATTTTACATTTCGTCGAAAACCTTTGAAATTAAATTGTAAGTTTCTTTTTTAAAATTTTGAAAATGTGTGGTGGTCAGAAACCGAGAAATCTGCCAGTGGTGGTTGGGGAATCCTGAGTGCCGGGCGGGTTTTCCTGCACCGACCACTGTGGGCAGAACCCTGGAAACTTTTGTCAGACATTTTGTGTGGGAACTCCTAGGTGGATTGAAGCAATTAGCATGATGGACAGTGCTTGTATTGTCAAGCTTCTTTTAAACTTTGGCCGAATTCTGGTGTGTGGTCTTTTGTGTACTCCTACATTGAGAGGAGTAATTATGGTATTACAGTTATTGTATTTGAACTCTATGGCTATCGGTATACTCTCCTGCCCAACACGCACGTAGAGCTGCTTAAACACTAAAAGTAGCTAAGCACAACAAAAATATGCTTACCAGAATCCGGTTACCAGCCAAATTACCATTTCACATGTACATGTACTATCTTTGACTGGTATCCTTCTCATCTTTGCTGAGCAGAAAGTTATTAAGCAATATTCGGTGCTTAAGCAGCTCTATGAAAATGGGTCCAGGTCAATGGTAAATTGGTATTTAGCGCTGTTTGGCGGTTACCGTAGAATTGGAATGATCACACACACTGCATTTATGGTAAACACAATGGAGCACAGGGTAAGATGGCCGTTAAGTTGTGTACGAATTCCAGCAGGCTGCATCATTGATCCCGCATTTCGGTCCGTTAGTTCGTGGGGTACTCCGTTAGTCATTTCTACAGGTGGACTAGCCACGGCATAAACAAATAATAAAAAAAACAAGAAAAGAAAGGGAAGGTCGGAGTTGATGAGTTGAGATTTGTGCGGGATGGTAACCGTGCATGATTAGCGCTGTGTGCGTGCTAGTATTGAGTTAGGGACCAGTAAACACAAGCTGGTGTCTAATCACCCATAAAGTATTTAATCACATCAGGAACCCAAGACAACTACTACTTATCCTAAATTCATCCTAATCACGCATATATATGTTTGGACATTTTTTATTAGAAAAAAAATCTGAATAAAGAAGATGACCCTTGACTTAATTCACGTCTTGGAACAAAAAAAAATTAATTGAGAATTTTTAAATTTCTTTTAAATGCTATTTCCTCGATTTTGATGGTATGGCGGACGGGAAATTTTTCTCTGGAGGATTCGTACTGGTGTGAACCAGCGAGCTTTCATGTCGAGATTTGCATTAGACGAAAATAGTTCAGTGCTGCTTATTTTGATTAAAGGGAATTATGAAACAATGTACACACATTTCTTTACAAAACTGTTTAAAAAACGTGCATTTTTTCGCTCAACCTGATCGCCTAACTTGATAACCTTTTCACAGTGTTATTTATTGTCTTTTGGCTGGGAAGAAGGAAAATTTGACTAGAGCGGGACTTGAACCTGTGACCTCTTGATTAATGTGCCGGGGCTCTACCAACTGAGCCATCTAGCCCTATGTTGGCAGTCTCTCTACTTTGTCAATATCTTTGTTTGGGGCTGCCAGTCAGAAGCTATTCAACCTGTAACTATTGGTACCGTACAGCCACAGGGATCACACCCAAGTTTATGATACAACCTAGGATCTCTATTTTTTGTCAATATCTTTGTTTTGGGCTGCCAGTCTGAAGCCATTCAACCTGTAACTGCCGTATAGCCGGGGATCACACCCAAGTTTACGATGCAACCTGGGAAGCGGCAGCAGAGGGATCACCTTAAGGGCTTGCAACTTTTTATTTCAACTATATTGTTTTATTTATTGAATGGTTTGTTTATTGAAAACAGAGGGTAGGAATGAATGTAACATTCATAAAAACCAGTATGATCGGCGTTATGATCTCTTTAAAACCACAATTTCAATACACTCGTTGTAAGTGTAATGCAACGGTGGTTTAACATTACAGTGGAAGCTCACTATCTGATATAAAAAATGGCGCTTGGCAGTAGTTGGTGTTGTACATTTTTACAATGCAACTGCTCTTAAAACCTTTTTGCTATTTTAATTAACTTTGAAATACACAAAGACATCTTGAGTCCTGTGTTAAGACTGGACATCTTCTATACATCCGTAGTTTGACTGATAGTTTTGTATGGCATGTACTGTGTGTTCACATAACAAACACCAATAAGTAACTAATCATCTCTTACCTTATTGCCTGTGGTTTATTACTTATTCAATTTTTTATTGTGATAACATCTTGTGAGGTTGTGTCCAAATTTCTGGCTCAGGCAGTGTGTAATTGCCAGATCACTGAAAAGGCCTGTACTTCATTGGTGTTGGTGCAAGCCAATGGCTGTAGCCATAGCCGATGGCTATAGCCGATGGCCATAGCTGATGGCCAAAGCCGATGGCCAAAGCCAATGGCCATAGCTGATGGCCATAGCCGATGGCCATAGCTGATGGCCATAGCCAATGGCCAAAGCCGATGGACATAGCTGATGGCCATAGCCGATGGCCATAGCCGATAGCCGATGTAAGTTGATTCGAACACGGCCTAAGTCACTGGAAAGTGAAGGAAGACCTGGGCTCGAAAGTAACACTGGACTGCAGGCCCTAGGCCAGTGATTGTAGTGCTGGGCCAGTAAACACACGACGGGACAAGCCCGGTGGTCTTTTTCGGTGGAATAAAACACCTCAGTGTGTGATGTCTTAAACGTAAAAATGTTGACTAGGAATCTGTTTTAGTTCTGTTGAATATGGAGTAAATACACACAATCATAAGAGTAAGACAAATGAGAGAGATCTTCACTTAGCGCTTGATCAACTCATTTTGATGCTGCTGGTCTTGTAAAACAAATGCTGGTCTTGTCAAGATTTTGAGCTACAAGCCCTGCAGTCTTGTGGATTTCCCCCCCAAAAATTCAAGCTCTACATCTTCTGCCCGATACTTCTTTCTTGTAAGCTTGTTTCTCAGTAAGATGTACCTCCATGAGGCGAAATATACATTTTTTTCCCCCTGGAACATTTCAAAGGATACCAAGACATTGATTATAAGGTGCATGGAGGCAATCGGCTCCCTCGGCTCCACGAAGGTTTCAGTCTTGGGCCTGCAGAGAAACATCTCCGGCACTAATGTTTGATGTCTTGTACGTGTAATGAATCGGCAATCTATTTATAGTGAGAGTGGGGGAAAGAAAGTGTCAACATTAGCGAGAGGTTTAAAAGTTGGGTGGTGGGGATTTTTTTTATATACAATTTTAAGAAATGCTTCTACAAAAGCTATGAAGATAAAAACTATGTCAGGCAAAAAGTTACTAAGTTTGAATACTTGACAAGAAAAGTGATATTTATCAAAAATAGAAATAAAATATGACGGAGATATGTCTAGAGGTATTTTGAAACTACTCTTTGAGTTGATCAGTGAATGCAAAGAGTGGGAACAGTTGACAATACAGCCGAACAAGGAAAGGGTAACTGGGAAAACAGAATTATTGGAACAGGCATGGAAACGGACAAGTTACAAATAGCAAAGACTGACAGACAGACAGGTATTCAAATTCCCCTTTTTTATTTTAGGCTTTAATTCGTGAGTTGTAATTCCCCCAAAATTATATGAAAAATGAATTTTTTTGAAAAAAAGACTCTTCTAGGGTCGAAATGTGAGGCCAGTAAAAAAAAAATGGAAAATGAAAGTACACGTAGACTATTTTTAATAAGGACACTTACACATGTCTTTCATGTGAAAGTACAAACCAGCTACTTTGATGTCCTGGTTTTTCAATTTACAGCAAATCTTTTGAAGCCCTGTTTTCCAGATCTAGGTTGATACCCCAAGTCCCTCCTTGCATTTCTACAAGTAGTCGAAGCTTAAAGGGGGCACTTTCATCGTGATCACAGTCTGCTTGTGGCTGGACATGGAAACATGAACTCTCACCCAGTTACTACACGCGCGCGCGTGTTGACCGTCACATCACAAACAAAAGCTTTAAACATTTTTTAAAGGGGCACCGTCATTATATTATCAGGCGCGCGTGTGTGTGCAGTAAATGGGTGAGAGTTCAGAATTTTAAATGTCTGGCCACAGCCTCGCTGTGATCACGATGACAGTGTGCCCCCTTTAACGCCCGTTTGATAATGTCTTCTTTCTGCGGTTCGTACGTATCGCTTCTAAACAAACTCGGCTGTGGTCTTCAGATCAACGCCGAGCTAGCAATGAGCCACAGTTGACCCAGTAGCAATCTCCACTCTCATTATGCTATCGCTAGATCCGTATTCAAGGGCCGTACAAATTACCAGACGCAGTGATGTGAAGTAACACATGGTTTGATTAGAGGGAAGGGGTGTGATTGAGAAAGAGGGGGGGGGGGAGCCGAGAAAAAAAACAAAAACGAAATATAGGAAAAGGAATCCTCTTTGTCTGAAGCAGGCCTGATGTACTTTATTCTCGTCATAAAGAACACGACCGTATTTTTGACCGTGCGAGGGCGCTGTTAACAGCAAATTTTCTTTTATTGTATAATTATAAATAATTAGAAATATTAACAATGAGAAAACCAATAGTTTCACCTGTTTCTCATCACGTAAGTTTGGTCCACACACCCCTTTATTCGGTCAAAAATACCGCAAATTTATCACAAATGAAGAAAAAAAAAAATACCCCCCCAAAACAACCTTTGTGGAGAGGTTTGAACACCATAGGGCTGTCTGTCATTCATGTATTACAAGTCGAAACCTCTCAAGACAGTGAGAAAAAAGAAGAGCTTCCGAATAACACTTAATTGACTTCGCTCGTCCCCAGCGCCTTGCCTTAAAACCAAAGGCGCTGGGATGGGCAAACGTACAGTATTAAGCACGCTCATTGGTTAATATTCAGTCCCATCATGCATCACACTCTCACTACAAGCACTGCACGCATGACGTACTTCCTGAACAAGAATCTGTGCAAGCTGATTAGCCCATCCCAGCGGTCCTGGATAGGCCGCTGGGGCCGAGCGAATTAATTGACCGGACATTTTGACCGCATGTTTGACTGCATGAGGGCGCTTCCAACGACGGCAAATTTCCTTGCACCACAACTGCAGTTTTATCTTATTTTGACTGCCTGTATGTTGTTTTCTTGTATCAATCGCCGAATAAATAATAATAATAATAATAATAATGATAATAACAATAAAGAAACGGTTTGTTTAACTTGTTTTGAATCACGTAGATTTTGTCCAGATGCGCCCTCACGCGGTAGTTTCGGGCCTATAAGATTTACAAAGTGTTTCTCATCATCACTTATCATCGATATCACGGATGATGTTTGAATTGTCTTCACTTAAAAAAAAAAATGCCATTTCGTAGTTTCCAGGAAAGTGTCTGCTTTTAGCTCGGGGGTGTCACAGATCGTGAAATCTTGAACGAAATTTGGACGCGTCATGGGCTTGAGTGCATTTAATCTCAGCATACCCGGTTCAAAGATACAACTTGCGCTAATGTGTTGTGTACTTAAAGGTAGGGTCTTGGATTGGTAAAATACTTAAAAAGAAAAAAAAAAAAAATTACCATCAAAACTTACTTTGGGAGTAGCTTTGCAGCTGTTGATAGTATATAACTCTTTTGAGAAAGGATTTCTTTCGAAGTAATATGGTTTGGATAATTTTCTTTCTTAAAAAAAAAAAAAAAAAAAAATGAATCTGAGAAACGATTCATGCATAAATAAGTCAGATTTTTGTTGGTTGGTATCTGCAGCCAGAGATGCGGCTGGTACCTGCTGTCACCTCGCTAAACGTGGAAAAGATTCCACATTCTTGCAAGAAATACCGTAACAGTCTTTTGCCGTTTTTCTCAGCAAGTAGACACTGTATTCAACTGAAACTTTCAGCTGAGAATTTTGTTGTGATCTCTCTTTCTAATGTTGCCTATACATCAGCATTACCAATCTGTGACTGAACCTTTAGAAGGAAAAACACCTGCAGGTGCTTTTTTTTTTAATTTGGAAGATTGATGGCACTGGACACTATTGGTAATTACTCAAAATAATTGTTAGCATAAAAACTTACTTGGTAACGAGCAATGGAGAGCTGTTGATAGTATAAAACATTGTGAGAAACGGCTCCCTCTGAAGTAACGTAGTTTTTGAGAAAGAAGTAAATATTTGAATTGATTTTGAGACCTCACGCGTGAGGTCTCGAAATCAAGCATCTGAAAGCACACAACTTCGTGTGGCAAGAGTGTTTTTTCTTCCATTATTATCTCGCAACTTCGACGACCAATTGAGTTCAAGTTTTCACAGGTTTGTTATTTTGTGCATATGTTGAGATACACCAAGTGAGAAGACTGGTCTTTGACAATTACAAAATGTACCAAAGGTGTCCAGTGTCTTTAACGGCCAACCCTTAGTTTCAAAACAAACCCCCACCATACACAGAGCTGCCAACTCTCCCTTATTTTTTCAGAAAGTTCCCCTGAAAATAAACCACTCTTTCCATGTTCTGATGAGCAAATTTGAAAATCTCTCCGATTGTGAAATCTTTTTTTCTTCCCCCTATTATGTTGAATGTGCTTCTAAATATCTCCGCGGTTGTTGGACAAAATTGCAAGATGCAAATGTTGGCTCACTGTCTGTCACGGCTCAGTGAACGATGCTGCAATGTTTGATTTGATGTCGGGGGGAGGGGGGGGGGGGTGGGGTTCGTCCCATTCAGATACACGCTTCGTTTGATTGCGGCGATCAAAAAAAAAACAACAGGGTTGGGGTAGTCTTCAAAATTCAATTCAATACATTTCAGCCCAATGTAACATTTTATTCATGCTTCATGCAAATAGTGCAATATCTTAAAGGGAACAATATTACTGTGGAGGCAAACTCAACAGTACAACAAACAGAATGAACACTAAGCGCTATGCTACTCAATAAATAAAACACAGACAAGAGCTGCAATTGAATATTTGTATGCTGAAGTGAAATCTAATGCTGTATTTTATCAACTTTTAACCCTAACCATGCTAAATGCAACAATATGCACCAAATGGTAATAGTTGTTGTAATCTGTTGCATTTGGCAGTCAACTAAGATGTCATTCTTTGACTGAATTTGTTGCATTTAACAGTCAAGTGACTTCATATTGGCGTGGCTTTTTGTTGTGTTTGGCAGTCAACTCAAATTCGTACCTCGATGGGATTTGTTGCATTTAGCCAAGTCAGCACTACACTTATGTGCATACTGTTGCATTTAGCAGGGCAAACACACTTGCTCAGTCCTCAGTCCTAACACAAGTTAACGTGCCTGCACAATGCAACAAAATCCCTTGTTGCATTTGGGTTGCATTCGGCATGGTTCTCATTTCAACTGTGTTGCATTCTGTTGTATTTGGCAGGGTATGTAGAGAGACCCTAATGGGGGTCCAAAGGAAACCCTCCTACTGTCAGTGAATCTTGGCAACATTTTCCAGTGAGTTGACCAACCATTTGAAACCATGCGACTGCCAAGGTTGTGTACGGTGGCACAACTGTGCACAGAACTAACTGTGTACTGTGTACATGCATTCCCTCATGGTATCATAGTTTGTCTATCATTCAAAACCACAGTGAATGGTATTGAATGGTCAGACAGCAAGTGGGTTCTAAAGGAGTTAAGGCGGAATTTTTTCTCTAGTGGATTGTTACGGGTGCAAACTTAAAAAATCTGTGACCTTTCATATCTACTCCTGAAGACCATCAGAGCATACTGATTGAAACGTTGAGTCGTTAACCACCGGTTCTTTTCAGAACCAACACTACTCAAAAGAGATTTTAACATGGTGTCACTGCAAACCTCTCTCAGTTATACTTCCACCATGCAAAGCTTTAAATCCTACATATTGAAACTTGTCAATTTTGATTTTGTTGTTGTTGTTGTTTTTCGTTGGGGGGGGGGGGGCTCGTGACCAACCCTGTATTTTGTCTTTAAGCGTAATATTATGAGTTTGTGGACCCTGGGTAATGTATTCAGTGGTTGGTCGGTGTGATTGCCTCGTAGTGCGCGATAAATCAATGCTCTGGAATAAAGTACTAGCAATTGTGGGGATCTAGAAGGCTCGGGGCCATTCCTGCATGAATCACTTAGCAGTAAAATGAGCATGACGATATCCCTCCAGATACAAAGCGTGTTATCCAAACACCTCGCACCGTTTGCCGTCGACAAATTAAACATGTTTTAAATGGTTGTGGGTACATTTACGCGGGCGTGTGATTTCTCCAGATTTTTATCCCCTGATTTCGGGATTTTCTCGGAATCTCCTGGAGTCTTAAAAAATAAATAGATAAATAAAGCAGAAGAATAGTCACCAGAGGGAGATGGAGATAGTCCACATTATGTCCGAACCTGTAGTTTTGTATTTGTGGTTGTGTACATAGTCTGTTAACATCCTGAACCTTCTCATCTGGGAGGTTCCAGGTCTAGAATAAGGCCTAAAAAAGGCCTTTTTTTTTGATTGCCCTTTCACCCAATTTTTTTCTTGGGTCGGTCGGTCGATTTTAAAATTGTTTTTTTCTCTTCCTTTTTTGAGAAGAATGCCCAAAACGAAGTAGATATGTTTGCACTTTGAAATATAAACGATGCATGGCTAAAAATATGTGTCTGTCATCTATATTTCAAACAAAGGGCAACCGTATTTACCATTTTGTAAGCATAAATATTCATGAAATCAAAATTCTGAAGTAAAAAAGGGGGGGGGGGAAAAAAAAAAAAAAAAAAAAACGCAATCGAGATTTTGCTACTTTTACGGCTGGTTGGGAAAGGGCAATCCAACAACAACAATCCAGGAACCAAGGCCAGCAAGCTATTTTTTTTCAGGAATTTTCAAAAAATCATCAAATTTCATTCTTGTTCACGTCAATATATACTTAGCGTTAAAAAGTTCATACTGCTGATCCAGCAGTATGATATTTGTCATCTTACTGTTTTATAAAATACAAAATGTCTGTCGAGTTGATGAAAGTGAGCTCTGATTCTGACCTCACTTGTTCACCAATTGGTAAGATTCATCTTTGCAGATGTGTTGTCAATATTGCCACGGCGCTTTTGTGTTGTGACATCACACTTTGCTAAGGCAAAATATGAAGAAAAAAAAACAAGTTTAGCGTCCTGCCATTTTGAAAAAAGGGAGGAGAAGGTTTTGTTTTTGTTTTTTGAAATGGCCGCCCGATACATTTTTCAAGAAAACCGGCCCGGCTATTTTTCAAGATGGTTGCCAGCTTTTTTCGGTGTGCTAAAGACAAAAAATACAGTCTAGTTTATTTAAAAATTTATCCTTAAAAAAAAAAAGGAGGTGGTCTCTGAAACGGAAGCAGGCGGGGACCCTAAACATGCTTTTTATTTATTTATTTGGCCTAAGTGGTTCTATTAGTTATGCAAGGGGTCAACATTTGATGAAAAAATGAGGAGTCTGAAAGATGCACCCTTGAAAAAATTTCTAAAATCCCGACCCACCTCCTCATTTCCATCGTGGCCAAAAAAATAAATAAATGTAATTTCATTTTAACCGAAACGTGAAAGTTATGCCGCACATGTCATTGCACTTCTTCCCCTGGCGTTGTCAATGGTTATCACCGACAATAACTTCCAACACCATCCACAGCGACGAGCTGGTTTATTTTTTTTATTGCTGTGTCATTTTATCAGCTTAATTGACTTTGGTCAGATTAATTTTCAATCTTTTGAGTTTGCTCAGTGGAGCGTGGATCGATGTTATTACACTTTTTTTTTGAAACTGAAATTTGCGTCTGAGTTCTGGTGACATCTGATATTAACCATAATCATAATCGTAACAATTGGCAGACATTTTTTATTTTTTTTTTTTAAAAGGCAGTACACCATGTCGCCTTGTTTGCAAAAGCAGTGGCCTTGCACACTTCAGGGCTTTTTCTGGCAGGCAATATATATTAACTGGGCCCAATTTCATACAGCTGCTTGAGCAGACAATTTTGCTGACCAATTTTGTGCTTGGCCAAAATTAGCAGGATACCAGTCACATATTGCACACGTGACATGGTATTTTGGCTGGTTTGAGCAAGATTTATAACTTGTCTCATACAGGTAACTAAAACTTTGATGCTCAATAGAATTTGAACGTCAATTTATTTGTTAGGGATTATTTTTCAATGAAAAAAAACACCCCCAAAACCACTAGACAGCCAGGGCTTGTCGGTCCTGTGTTTACTTGCCTGATGCTAAGAATCACTGGCCTCGGGGGCCGTGGACCGGTGTCAATTCCGGGCCCTGTGTACAAGTAACAGTAGGTCAGCCCTGGCTGTCAATAATATATCCCTACTTTTTTTCCCCAAGGGCCAGAATATCATGCCTGTGAAATGTTGCCACCGCGGGTTTGGCTTCCAGTTCCACACATGACAGCTTGCTGGATACAAAGAACGATGTCAACAGAACCAGATTATCTGTACCATTGATCATTTTTTTTAATTTTAAAGATAGATTTAGACAGCAACAAAGACGAGAAGGACTATACAGTCTTACTAATTGACCCCACCTTACTGATTGAGTCCAATGTAGTCATCACTCATGTTTAATTCCAATTGATTGGGGGCCTTTCAATCCTTTTAGTGGTATTGTCGAGGGCCGAGGTATGTTTTCGGAGGGAGACTTATTGTTTTGGCGTAGACAGAGTGTAATTGGATTGTGCTTTTAAGCTGTCATGTTGAATGGACTGGTATTGATTTATATGTTGCGTTGACTGTGTTTCATTTATTTAGGACAAAGGGAGGGAGAATGTTGTTAACACGAGGAATTGATTGGACACTCGGGATAGTCATAGAAGGTTTTTAAAACTTCTGACTCGATCGTCTAAAATCAAACGATTATGTGTTTATATAGGATCCCTACTGCTCAATCCTTCAAAATCAACCATATGAATTTATGTCGGATCCCTACTGCATCAATCCTCCAAAATCAACCATAGAGTTTATGTAGGATCCCTACTGCATCAATCCTCCAAAATCAACCAATATGATTTATGTAGGATCCCTACTGCTCAATCCTCCAAAATCAACCAATATGAGTTTATGTAGGATCCCTACTGCCTCAATCCTTCAAAATCAACCCATAGGAGTTTAAGTCGGATCCCTACTGCCTCAATCCTCCAAAATCAACCATATGATTTATGTAGGATCCCTACTGCCTCAATCCTTCCAAAATCAACCAATATGAGTTTATGTAGGATCCCTACTGCATCAATCCTCCAAAATCAACCAATATGAGTTTATGTAGGATCCCTACTGCCTCAATCCTCCAAAATCAACCAATATGAGTTTATGTGGATCCCTACTGCCTCAATCCTTCAAAATCAACCAATATGAGTTTATGTAGGATCCCTACTGCCTCAATCCTTCAAAATCAACCAATATGAGTTTATGTAGGATCCCTACTGCATCAATCCTTCAAAATCAACCAATATGAGTTTATGTAGGTCCCTACTGCCTCAATCCTCCAAAATCAACCAATATGAGTTTATGTAGGATCCCTACTGCCTCAATCCTCCAAAATCAACCAATATGAGTTTATGTAGGATCCCTACTGCCTCAATCCTTCAAAATCAACCAATATGAGTTTATGTCGGATCCCTACTGCCTCAATCCTCCAAAATCAACCAATATGAGTTTATGTAAGGCATCCCTACTGCCATCAATGAGCCTCTTCAAAATCAACCAATATGAGTTTATGTAGGATCCCTACTGCCTCAATCCTTCAAAATCAACCATATGAATTTATGTCGGATCCCTACTGCTCAATCCTTCAAAATCAACCAATATGAGTTTATGTAGGATCCCTACTGCCTCAATCCTTCAAAATCAACCAATATGAGTTTAGTCGGATCCCTACTGCCTCAATCCTCAAAATCAACCCATATGAGTTTAAGTCGGATCCCTACTGCCTCAATCCTTTAAAATGAACCCATATGAGTTTATGTAGGATCCCTACTGCAGACTTACATGTACCAGGTATACAAGTCCTTACAATGTGCCCTCGCCCGTTGTAAACAATTGAAATCGTACCCCTTAAATGTCTGCTGCCGTCTCGTGTCCGATGGACTCCGGTTGCAATGAATGCACTTTTTTTGGTCCTATCGGGATTCGAGGATGTATTACTGCCTTGGGCCCTGATTGGTCTGATAATGGGTCAAGTGTTATGACTTTACACGTCTTGACCCATTTTAGTAAGATGTGGTTGGGAACAAGTCACTTAATGAGAATGTTTACGTACATGTACTTTATCATTACCTGTTGTGTTTCGTTTAACCCTCCTACTGGATGATCATTCAATATCATCCACCGTGGTTTTGATTGAAAGATAAAACCGTGCCAGCCGGCAATATGATATCATAATAATTAATAATATTAATTTACATTGGGCCCATTACATAAAATGTACACAAGGGCATAACAAAATAATTAGACAATTGATTTAAAAAAAGCTAACAACTGGTAAAAGCAAGGAAATACCACAATCCATAAAAATGGTAACACAAGACCCTCATCATGTGATGAATGCATCCCTACACAGTACACAGTCAACCCTCCTACTATCTGACCATTTAATATCATCCACTGTGGTTTTGGATGATAGATAAACTATGTCAACCAGCAATGTGATATCATGTGGTGAATGTGTCTACACAGTACACAGTCAACCCTCCTACTGTTTAACCATTCAATATCATCCACTGTGGTTTTGAATGGTTGATAGACAATTAAAGTCAGCCTACAATATGATACCATGTGGTGATTGCGTCTACCCAGTACACACATGTACACAGTATTTTCTGTGCTCAGTTTTTGCAGCCACACACAACCCAAGTAGTTGAAAAATATAAAATCATCGGTCAACTCGTTGGAAAATGTCGCCAAGAGTAAGGGGAACCTATCATCACCGATGGCTGTGCCCTTTTATTTTTGCAGTCGTAAGGCCGAGTAAAAAAATAAACATGTTTAGCGTCCGGGTTTCTAAAAAAAAGGAAGGAGGAGGGGCTTTTTATTTTTTATTTTTTATTTCAAGATGGCCGCCATTCTTTTTTAAATTTCAAATATCCATTGTTTTTTCTACTGTTCAAACACACAATACATAAAAGAAACATGTTGGACAAGACATTGAACATGTACGGACTTTTTCAAAAAGAGGAGGAGACAGGGCGCTACTATTTTACTATTTTCCATTTTTTTGCTATTTTTTCCAAGACGGCCACCATGCTAAATATGGCTGGCCAAGGTATATTTATTCACAGATTTTGTGCTATTTTAGTGTACTGATACAATGTATGACAAAACAAATGATTTGTATAATTTTAGTCAAATTCCCCCCCCCTTTTTTTCCCCTTTAAATTTTTATTTTTTTTTTTAAATAAATATAATAGTAAAAAGTAAAAAAAAGGAGGCGGCGGCCAAAAAGGAGGCGGGCGGGGACGCTAAACATGTTTTGTTTTTTACTCGGCCTAAGCTCTCTCTTTACTCTTGGCTCTTGATCATGTTGATAGTACATGTACCTATATTTGCTACAAATACACTTTGCTGTTAACAGCTTCCATTACGCCCCCCCCCCCTCTCCCTCCCTCCCCAATCCCTTGTCAAGCACCCAAGGGGAATGATTAAAGATCACCATGCTCTGAGTCAGCACAGCCTAGGCATCAGTCTACCAGGTCCTCGTAAAAAAAATATATATATATACACAAAAAAATAGAATCAAACATTCCGTTTGCAATCGGCTATGAAACACAGCAATTGCTGCATGTCTAATAAAGACCTTGGTTTGATTGATTCGTTGTGTTTTTCTACCAGGTCCTTGTGAAAAAAACAAAATTAGAATCAAACATTCCATTTTTGCGACCGGCTATGAAATACAGCATCTGCTTGCATGTCTACAATAAAGACCTTCTTGATTTTGATTTCATTGTATGCAGCTTTATGACAAGATCAATACCAAGTCAAGTGAGCAGATGCCAAACAAGAAGGACATCCCCTCCGACAGTGTGCAGAGGTCCAAAGACGTAAGTAGCAACCTTGTGTTCTGATTTATCCAAACAAACAAAAATTGCCGAGCTAAATATGGGGCATTTTAAGAAAAACACACCGGCAGTTGGGCTTAAGGTACTAGGAAGATTGTCTGATGTAAAAAGTGTCGGGCGCACGTCCGCAGTCTTCGCGTTTGAAAACATGGAAAATGAAGAATATTAACTGCGCTTCGAGGGAAAGTACATCATGGGATTTGGAAGAATTTGTTATATTGCCGTTCTCGCTTTCTTTTGGTGGCAAACACATCACCATACAACAAGCCTGTGAACATTTTCAGCAACTTAGGTGTACTGGCCTTTTTTTGTATATTATTATTAAAAAACAGAACTTAATAGATCTATGTATGTTATATTCAAAGGCAAAGTATACCTTTGGTTTTTGAAACTGCTTGAACATTTTAATCCTAGATAAATGTATATATAGATATATAAATATATTTCTGGTAATGAAACCAAGGATGCCTCATAAGTGAACTTAATCACTGTAGCTAGCAGGCCTGAGGAAACCTGTAAACAAGGGTGCTTGCTATGTGAACCAGAAACACCGGGGTTAACCCCCTACTCTTCCATTATCATGTAAGTGTTCTGGGTTCTTTTACAGCCTGAGCAATACCAATCCTATGGCTTAATGTCCCATCCAAAGGACAAAGCAATTGTGGTCAAGTATCTTGCTCAAAGACATAAGTGTCACGACCGGGACTTGAACCCACACACCACTGATCAGGTACACCAGAGCTTGAGTTCGGTTGGAGAGAACAAACGGGATTTGAACCTGGGACCTCAGTGACGGTGCTCTACCACCTGAGCTATCGAAGCACTTAGACTGGTCCCTTGACTCTAAGGCACTGGTCTTACAAACCCATTGGTTTCATTGGATAGACACATGCAATGACCCACTGTGTAGTGCACACACAACATTGTAGTCACATGCACCAGACTGATACTACTGCTACACTCAGCATTGTGGCATGCGAAAATTTAGTGGGTCAAAGGTTCACCTGGCAGGCAACTTAAACAGGTTCTGAAGTTCGGTACCTGGCCTTATTCACGAGCCTCAAAATGTGCCGCCTGATGTTCGGGCTGTCAAGCACTATGTTCGCGGTCTCCCTCTTTTGTCAATATTGCCGTATCCAAAATGGCGGCTGCAGCTAAAGCTATGACTGTAGCTGAGGGTGTTACTAACGGCGTCCTCTACCTTAAAGGCCCTGTACACTATTGGTAATAAAGATCGAAAAACACAATGTTCACAGATTCACACATAACTTACATGATTTAAAGTAAGTATTGGTAGAAAGGGTTGCCTTAAAATATTTCTGCCTAAAATGCTATCGTTTCTGAGAAATGAGTAAAACAATAGTAATTATCGCCCGCGATAATAAAAAAAAACCAGAAAACACATAAGATCTCTTTTCCTTATTTTCTTGTGACCTCGATGACCAATTGAGCTCAAACTTTCACAGGTTTGTTTGTTCATGCATATGTTTAATCACACGAAATGTGGACACTGATTTTGAGCTGGTCAAAGACATAAGTTGCTGGCAGTGTAAGCACTTTATGTAATTCACCATATACATAAACTGACAAACCTGTAGAAGTTTGAGATCGATCGGCCATCTGGTTCACGAGAAAATAGTGAAAAACCGATTACACATTTGCATGAAATCATATAGATTCAACAACTGAATAAAACGCTCACTGAGTGATAAACTCCAATCGAAAAATTAGTTTATTCATTTTCTCATCAAATATGGCGATTCAGACAGAAATATTTCAAGGGATGTTTTCTACTATCATCATCATTAGACCGTGTAAGTTTGATGTAAATCTGTGATCAAAAAGTATATTTTACAAGTTCTTTTCTTACCAATTCTGTAATGTTCCTTAAATATAACATTTCCAAGGTTGGTTGTACATGTATTGGTTGTTTATCAAAACCAGAGATCTGGAATGTAGACCTTTCTAGTGCAATGCCACAGCCTGAGTTTTTGCCAACCAAGGTTGGAAAACTATGGGAAGCCATGAATGCAAAGAAAAAAACAGATGGCCACAGGTTGTAGCAATGTTACACAAATATTATCTGTTAATATGTTTGAATGTTTTGCTAACATTCGGCCAGCGATGCCAACCAGCATGGTTTGTTTATCAACAGAAAGGTGTATACAGGCATGCAACTTTTCCTCAGATCAGCTGATTTCCTCTTTTTTTTATTCTCAGTTTTACCATTTAAAACTGAAAAATCATTGAAATTTTGTAATTTCCTCTTTTTTTGGTGAAGTTACAGTTGCATGCCTGTGTATAGTCCTCCAGATACTGATTATATAAATGCATAATCCTTACAAGTACACTTGCTTTGTAAGGAATACTGCCCTCTTGTGATTTGTTTCCCTTCCTTATTCTGTCCTGAAACAAACAATTTGTATCCACATTTTCTCAACTAACAATTGACATACCGCCCTCGCTTGTCCGTGGGCAGTAAACTGGTCTTTCTGTCGTGGCGACAAGTAACTGTTCCAGATTGGGGCTGGAACTAGGTTAACGCGGTGATAATTGAATGGCGGAAAACTCTCTCCCGTGGATGGGTTGCTACTGGAAACACTCTGAAGGGTGTGATCAGAGTGCCGAATTATGGATTGAGAGTCTTGAGACAAACTGAGTCCCTCAACCCCCCCCCCTCCTCTAACTCCCGCCCCCGCCCACCCACCCACAGATGCAAACCAGCTGCCACTGCATGTGCATTTTTTTCATTGTGTGCCCATAGTGGCTTTATGATGAGTCCGGTTTCCGATGCTTCTGAAAGCTCTGCTCACAAAATTTCTGTGGAGTTTTAACCTCAGTGCCACTCCATGTTTGTTTCACACTCGCAATTTCCTTTGGCTTCCCCCCCCCCCAAAAAAAAATTAATAAATAAAAATAAAATTTGTCTTAAGACTCTCAATCCATAATGGAAGAAAACATCAAATCTTACATTTGACGGAGATTGCGCTGAGCAATCGTTATCAACTTTTTATATGAAGGATGGGGGGGGGGGGTACATCTCTAAACATGTTCAGCTGTTATTTTTCATAACTCTTGAGTTTATGTGAAAGTTATGATACAATATGTGAAAAATTCCCGTGTGACCAGTGGAGTATCTTGCCTGCCGGGAAATGCCCTGGAATTTACAAGGGGACTCTTTTTCTAAACAAAGGTTTACATGGTCTATACAGTAAAACACCACCTGGGAAAATTGAATCTCAAAATGGCGCAACCGAGATTTATTGTGGTGATGACGACAGGACCCAATTTCATAAAGCCTGTAAGCAAAAAGGAATGCTAGGCACAGAAAAATATTGCTTACCAGAAACTGGCTACTAGCCAACATTCCGTAAAGTTTACAACTGGTTGCAACTGGTACCCCACTCATTTTTTGCTTAGCAATGAAATGTGTTAAGCGCTATTTTCTGCTAAACAGCTTTATGAAATTGGGCCTCCCAGGTGAATTGGGTTGATACTAGGGCTTGACCCCTGACCTGTCCTGTATGCATTGTCTCATAAAAGCTACTATTGGCTAGCTAGTAAAAAAAAACACATCTAACTTGCGCGGCGGGCTGCCACAAAAAATGTGCAATCGACCTCTTGATAATTTTCAATTTGTTTTTCTCTTTTTTGGCTGTGGAGTGTAACAGAAAAATATTTGAATGCTACTGTTGTGGTTGTGAACTTTGTTTGACCGACAACCCAGTTGCAATAGATGGATTGCAACACGCGTCATTGACCACCATCTTTGATGAATTGTGCACGCGGGAAGAGCTATCATTGGCTGAGAGTCGTGCGTAGCGCGTACACGCCTGCACTTTTCCATCGTTTTACATCAAAGATGGCGGTCAATGACATGTATTGCAATACATTACATCATTTGTCTGCCGGTGCTGCATACTCCTATGGAGTTGAAATGGTTTCATGAATGATTACGTCCCGATAAACTGGGGGGTAATAATAATGATAGGTGCTTTAAAGGCCCTGTACACTATTGGTAAGATCGAAAAACACAATGTTCACAGATTCACACATAACTTACACGATTTAAAGTAAGTAATGGTAGAAAGGGTTCCTTAAAATATTTCTGCCTAAAATGCTATCGTTTCTGAGAAACGAGTAAAACAATAGTAATTATCGCGCGCGATAATTTGAAAAAACAGAAAACACATAAGATCTCTTTACACTATTTTCTCGTGACCTTGATGACCAATTGAGCTCAAACTTTCACAGGTTTGTTTGTTCATGCATCTGTTTAATCACACAAATGTGGACACTGATTTTGAGCTGTTACCAAAAGTGTACAATACCTTTAAGGGGCCTACTTGACAAATACACATTATTACAACATCTGAAAGTTCATGTTATGACAGGGCATGTTCCAAATCTGGGCTACTAAATTAGCCTGAGGGGGAAATGTAAAAATGCGCAGTTTTACTCGCCCCCTGGGGATTGAAGAGCAAGGCCTGATGTCTGCAGATTGATGATGCCGAGAAATCTTGGCTCAATCTCACAGAGACGATAAAACAGAAAATATACTGCCAAACAAATTTCTGCGAAGACTTGTTATTAAAGGGAGCCCAGACACAAGTTACACAAACTGTGTGTTTTGGATTGTAAATAGTCTTCAGCTTAGCAAAAGTGTTTCGTGCTTAGTATTTTTTTTTTGGTGCAGTTTAAGAGCTCTTTTGAGGATTTTGTGTCTTTTATTCTATGAATGCTGAAATTTTCTTTCTTTCTGATTCGGCAGTGATTTTGAGGTATTTTTCCCGCCACTTGATTTAGTATTTCAGATTAAATTATTTCTCCCAGGCACCAATAAAAATAAAACTTAGCAAAATTGTTTTGTGCTTAGTATTTTTTGGGTGCATTTTATAAGCAGCTCTTTTGTAAAGGATTTTGTGTCCTTTTATTCTAACCCTGAATGCTGAATTTTTTTTTAAAAATTTTTGTCTTGACGCAGCAGTGATTTTGAGGTTATTTTTTCCCCGCCACTTCCATTTAGTAGTTTAGATTAAATTATTTCTCCCGAGGGCAGGCACCAATAAAATAGAAAAACATAATCCCACACGCCTCCAGATTGAATCTAATCCATTTTCATTTGGGCTGATGACCAGTCTCATATTTTACCTTTAATTTTCATTTATTGTCCACATCACTTTTTTTTTATATATATTTTTTTTATGACAATTTCCCCCTCTGGCAAAGAAAGAGCCAAAATGTAAATTGAAAAAATTTGGTGGCAGGTGTACTGGGAATCCGCGGACAGTCTTTCGTTGACAGGTGATGTAATGTATACAAGTGCATCCACCACGTAGCGGCAAGTAACACGGGCGACCCCCCCCCCTTCGTTCTTAAAGGGAAAAATTACAGAATTGGTTTTTGCTAACAAAATAGTTGCTGGCAGTATAAGCACTTTATGTAATCCACCATATACATAAACTGACAAACCTGTAGAAGTTTGAGATCGATCGGCCATTGGGTCACGAGAAAATAGTGAAAAACCAATTACACATTTGCATGAAATCATATAGATTCAACAAATGAATAAAACGCCCATGAGCGATAAACTCCAATCGGAAAATTAGTTTATTCATTTCTCATCAAATATGGCATTTCAGACAGAAATATTTCAAGGGATGTTTTCTACTATCATCGTCATTAGACCGTGTAAGTTTGATGTAAATCTGTGATCAAAAAGTATATGTTACAAGTTCTTTTCTTACCAATTCTGTAATGTTCCTTTAAAACGAAGAAAAGTTACTGTATAGTTTTAAAAATGATGGTGATCAATGATGCTTCTCAAATAGAAGTGGACGGATGATACCTCCATTAGCGAGAGAAAGGCTACGAGTGAATCAAGTGCAAGTCGGCCGGTTTTGATTTGCTGCAGTGCAATCGGGGTAGATAATGTAAGACCCCCATTGTACAATCTACAGGTATTGCTGTTCCACCTAATGAAACAAAGGTCTTGTGTTTACCTGTAACAGGATTGCGTTCATCACATTGGGGAAGGCCTTGAAACGCTGTACTTTTGTTCACAGCACTAATTGTTTTCACAAGACCAGAGCAGTAAAAAAAAAAAAAAAAAGTAATATATTATTTCACGGAGCTTGTGAAAACACTTCAGGTTTGATGCTGTAAGGGTGTAGAACACATACCTTGAGGTCTGACCCCTATGTGATTCTCTTGTAGACTGGTCACACCAACCAAGTGTGTCAAAGTGTTAAATTTATGTGCGGCGGGGGAAGTGTGGTCTTGCGGATCGGGGATTAAACACAGTGTTGATATTTGACTGAGGAATATTTTTTTTGGATTCTGTTTATGTCAGCAGATATTGGAGTTGCTGCAAAGGAGTCCCCAAGATAGTCAAGAAAGCTATGAGCTCCAGGCTATCCTCGCAGAGCCACACTTCAGGGTAAGGAGTCCAGGCTAGCTTATTTTTTATTACTGTTCGTTTTTATGTTAGTGTTTGTGTTTTGTGTGTGCTGTACTCGAATGTCAACTTGCAAATTTATTTCAAATATATCAACTTACAATTTACATGTCTGTGATTTGTCCGTTTTTTCCCCCCCCGATTCCAGTATTTTTTCCCACAGGTTTCGCGTCTTTAACTGATACGGTCACGCTTAACAAAATTACCCCCACAGGGGAAAAAAAAAGTGGGGTTTTTTCCCCCTCGAAAGCTTACTTATCATAAAAATGGTAATTGTGGTAAGCATCCAATGTCTGACTTGTTCATCATGAGCTGTGACGACACCATTAAACCCCGTCAGATAGAACATTCCAGAAAAAGGATAATCTAACATTTACAAAAAAAACAAAAAACAAAAGTACTACAAAGGTGAAAATAAGTGTCTCTTTAAATTCTTCCTAAAATGATAGAATAGTGTCTAACAATCTGACTTCAGATGGCAGTTCATTCCTTTAAAAGTACGTTTAAAACAAAATTTGAATCTTGACCAAGGAAAGAACCCCCCGCCCCCCAACCTATCCACTGGACCACTGGACTGAGCCCAGCGGTTTTCAGCATTGGGCTCCAAAACTAACTTCCTGCAATCTAAGGATTCTAAATATCACTTATAAGAAATTTACTAATGTACATTTATAAGATATTCAATTCCGAACCTTCTAAAAGAGAAACGAATGTCAAACAAAGTAAGAGCATACAATTATTGGGGGGGGGGGGGTTCTTGTTAAAATATTTCCGTCCAGTAAAAAAAGATTCCGTGCTGTAAGACTGCTAGAAATTTTCTTGAAAGTTGTTGCGTTTTTTTTGCTTGAACTTCTAGTTGTCCATTCGTGATGGTGTAGAGAGTCTCTAAATCCTCTGAAATACAACACCTTAAGAGTCCAGTTCAGGTCATCTCAGGGCCCAATTTCATAGAGCTGCTTAAGCAGTAAATATTGCTTAACAATTGTCTGCTAAGCAGAAATGAGCAGGATACCAGTCACAAATTCTACATGTGACATGGTAGTTTGGCCCTGGTAACCTTATTCTGATAAGCATAATTTGTTGTGCTTAGCTACTTTTTTGTGCTTCAAGCAGCTGTATGAATTGCCCGTGTTTATCTCCAGGGACCAATTAAAGAGACTGCGATGAAAAATATTAGCTCCTTACACAATGATCTGTAATCCGAAATGAATGATACCAGTCACAAATTCTAACATTTTTGGACACATGGATAGTTTGGCTGGTCCTTTATTCTCGATAAGCATATTTTCATACTTTTTTTTGAGCCCAGATCAAGAGTGGAAAAAATCAATACTTTTTTTTCAATTGCAACCGTGATTTGTTTACATGGACCATAAAAGCAGACATGCGATGAAAAAGACTTAAGCCTCCTTTCTCACACTAGATGAATTTTCCTTGTAAATTCCCTGAAATGTTTAATTGACCTTTTCACACTTGAAGTGACAAAATCCCTAATTTTTCTTTTGGGACTAGCGAGCTGAACCAGATAGCTTGTCAGTTTCTCTTGTCTGTTCGCTATTTCGCTGGTCCATATTTCATAATAACTCTTTAGGGACCATAGCGGCGCAAGCAGCTTGTGCCAAAATGTCCAAACAATTTTTGGGGGTAAATGTTAGATCATCCTTTTTCTGAAATATTCTATCTATCTGATGAGGTTTGATGCTTGCCACAGCACTGTGATCAATATGAAATGGCGATTTATAAGAACTGATTATGATTTCTAATCAACGAGGGCATTCTCAAAATGCCCATTTGACCTACCTCAAACAAGAAGTTCAAAGGAAAAAGGTATCGGACCGAATTGACATTTTCCAATATTCCCCATGTTAACATAGAATCTACAATTCTAAAGTGAGACCATGTATTTCTGCTTCTTTAAAATCTTCCTGACATTTTTCCTGTAAATAACGGAGTCAAAAATATAAAACCAACGAGATTAGCAATGTCCGGGCATATGGTGATGACGCTACAGAAATAAATGGTCCCTAGAGGGTTAAATAGGGATGATTTTCAGCGTTGAACTAGTCAGCCCTGACTGCTTATTAAGAGAGAATTGTCACTGGTCCTCGGGTGTTTCAACTGGTATTTGGCCAGCGGACCGCTGTTAAGGGAGAATGCTGCCCCAAGGGAAATAGCCACTGCCCAGGGATATAGCTACCCCTGCTTGGCAGTAAGGGCTAAGCGAGATGACCCTGCTTTATTTCCGCCTCATTCATTCTCCCTCTGTCACTCGTCCTGGTCCACGATCATCTAGAGCCCCTAAACCTTTTGAGCCTCGTTCCGAAAGAATTTCTGGAAAAGGGGCATTTGCTACAGCTGCTCCTCGTTCGTGGAATTTGTTACCAAGCTGCACTTACAAAAAACATCTAGTTTCTTAAGTACTTTTAAATCTCAACTCAAAATGCATTTGATGTCCTCCAGCCTTTTCTTCGCTCATTGTAATTTGCATTTTCATTGTCATTCTCCATGTATGTTTGTGTAAGTTTTTGTGAAGGTATTTTGTATTCTATTCTTAGAGGTACCGTGAGCATTCTAAGAGTGGATATATACTCGTTATTGTTAAAATATATAAACTTGGGTGTGATTCCTGGCTGCACGGCAGTTAAAGGTTGTATGGCTTCTGACTGCCCCCCCCCTCTCTCGAACAAAGATATTGACAAAATATGGAGACTGCCAACATAGGGCTAGATAGCTCAGTTGGCTGAGTGCCGCCATGTTAATACGGAGGTCGTTGGTTCAAATCCCACTCTAGTCAAATTTTTCTTTGTTCAACCCCAAGTTATTATTAGAACGCTGGGTGTTGATATTCCCCAGGAATGAAACGAACATGGAGTGGCATTTCAATTCTCAATGGAGGTTACAATTCCCAAAACCCAGGTTTTGTTACCTGGGAATTACCCTGCAGTGTGAACGGGGCTTGTGTGGGTTGTCACTGTATTATACGCTAGCCTGTCACTCTCAGTCCGAGGACGCCATTGAAATTCAGCCAGTGCCCCTCATGCTCGGTCGTCCTTCCCCCTTCATATTCAGCTTACATATCAGATGGTCATGTGATCAGTTCTCAACCTGTCACATGACCCGGCTGTCCCTCTTCTGATCTGTCTTGTATTTCGGGGTGGATGTGCGTACGTGAGGTCCGATACACTGCCACTGGGACAGAGTGTGTCTTGACTGTTGTATGTGAAATGTGGATTTCGACTGGGTTGCGTTGCGTAGGACAACGGGAGACTGTTGCGACACTAGGGGGCGGCAGACTCACAGAGTGAAGTACATTGTCCTCGAAAAATGAAATACCAAACAATCAATTTGACTGATATCTGCTGCCACCTATGATCTCTAAATTTTCCACGCGTTGATGACTGCTGCGGGGCAATTTATGCATGACGTGGGACTCTTCCACGATGCCCATTTACGATTCTCAATTGGTCATCAATGAAACTCACTGTTAATGATAAATGCATGAATGTTGTTATGGACATGGCATTCAACTAGTGGAATGTCAAAGTATTTTGTAAGAGAGAGAGAAATCTTGTTTTTCCCTGGCTGTCTTGATTGTAATATTTATATGTGCAGTTGTACTTGCTTAATCAATAATGTTCTCATCTGGGCGCAGTGCATAATAATGTTCTCATCTGGGCGCAGTGCATAATAATGTGCTCATCTGGGCGCAGTGAATAATAATGTTCTCATCTGTCCAAAGTTGTGACGTCTTGCTTGGAGAATCCGAATGATTGCTCAAGCCATTGCTGTCAGTGCTCCCCAAAAAATATATATATAATATATTTTTTAAAGAATGTCTACGTTAGTTCCATCATGTTCAGCAGTATGAATTTAATTACGGAGCAATATATGCATAAAATTGGGTGGCATTTTTATCGGTGAGGTGCGTGCAGAGTTATCTGATAATCTAGGGGGGGGGGTGGTCTCGGTCTCTATCTTTTCTTCTCCCTCCTCACTCTCTCTCTCTCTCTCTCGCTGGAATGACCAACGGTGATGAAACGACCAGCGAGTTATTCAATAAGATTTGTCTTGGAGATGCTCCCTGATCCTGCAATATACCAAAGCTAACACAATTACATCAGTCAAGCCTAAAGGGAGGAAGGGAAAATCTGTAGACATAATGATGAGGGGGGCCGGCTGCTCGGTGGTTGCACACACCATCATCGCCGCCGCTGCCGCCGCCGTGGTTTAGCGCCGGGTTGATGTCGTACAGAGCATCGTAGTAGTAGTAGTAGTAGTATACCGGCCGCTGCTTCGAGCTAATCAATTGAAAGAGACTATAGTCCTTATCGCTATCGGTCGGAGATCCCACGTTGTCTTTTATTAGGATATCGGAATGAGTACACAGTACATACATAATTATTTGATATAATTTATATATGCTACTGATTCACAGATATAAGTGTTTTATGAAATAAATACATAATGCATGATGTGATATAGAACAAAACATAACAAATTGGTTTTGTGAAAAGATGAGATTTTAAAGATTTAAAAAAAAAAAAAGATAATGTGCTTTCTTAGCGGCGGCTAACTCTTTTCTCGGATCCTGCAGAAACTTCCCTGAAAATCATCAATCTTTCCTTGTTCCAGTGAACAGATTTGAAGATTATCTTTGATTGTGGACGATTTGTCCCTACAATGTTGAACGTAATTCTAAATATTTCTCCCTGAGTGTTGTGCAAAATCTCCCTGATGGCAAGATGCAAATGTTGGCAGCTCTGCGGTTTTGGGAAGAGTGTTCCACAAATGTGGCCATTGCAATGGGGACGGAATTGTCGACTATAAACACAAAATGACTAGGAAACTCATCCCTCTTACACTCTGAAAATCTATTGCAAAACCTTCAAAACGTTGCGGACAACTCCATGTACACACTAACCTTTTACGCCGCAACACGACCTTGCCATGTTTGAGCAAAGTTTTGAAAATTATTCTTTTGTGACTGACGCTGTAAAGTGTCCGAAGCATTCTATAATTATTCATATAGGACTCCTATATTAAATTTTGGAGTGTGGCAGCACTATACATGGCAAAAATAAAGGGTGACATGTGACGCGTGTTCCACCACTCAAGTGATAAGTATCTGTGTGTTCAGAATGCATATTATTTAATAAATTCGACCGGTGAAACTTCGTTAGAAGGTGCCTGGTCTGATATTTCATGGAAGCAGTAATTGGTTATTGGTGTTTTGCCTTCCCTGCCCCCTTGAAATATTCCAGCACAATTTGTTTAATTCCCCCCCCCTCCAAAAGTGCCGTACCTTTACAAACGAGCAAAGCATAAGGCCCCAGCTAAAAATTGTTTATTCATGAAGGCAACGTGTCAAATTGAAAAATCTCCTGAGGATTTTTCAAAGAGCGTTTCCTTGCCTCTACCCAAATTAAATTGGGATCTCCCCCCCCCCTTCCTAAAAAAAAAAAAGGGAAAACAAGAAGCAGAACAAATAAACAATGAAGGCAAAACAAAATATGACAGTATTTTGTTTTGTATTGCGTTGTACCTACACGAGGTGTCACCATTTGAATATATAAAGATATACT
Source organism: Pycnopodia helianthoides (assembly GCA_032158295.1). Lineage (NCBI taxonomy): Eukaryota > Metazoa > Echinodermata > Asteroidea > Forcipulatida > Asteriidae > Pycnopodia > Pycnopodia helianthoides. Next base: position 13,471,492 of record CM063259.1, read on the forward strand.
GTGTACAGTTTCTCTGCCCTACTTCAGCCAACATGATATTCTTTCAGACTTTAACCTGTTTCCGATTTGTAGTCGTAAAAAAAACCATCCCGAAAAAACAAAACTGCCCAAATTGTCAATATATAGCCAGAAAAGTCTTTAAAAGCCTATACCTTTAATGTACATGTGGGTCAGCCGTTGCATTCAATCAAGTTGTCTGCTTTTTTCCCCCAAGGGCCAAATATCATGCCCCCTTAGAGCCAGAATTTAAATTATTAAAAGCATGGCCACAATATAGATTTATATTATATATATATATCTATATATTTTTGTATACAAGTACTGACATTATTGCATTTTTACTTCATGTAAATCAATATCCCCACGAATTTATAATTGTATTTATATATTATAAAACACAACTAAGGGCATTCGGCACACAGCTCGCCAATCCAGCAGCAGAGCAAGAGCCCCTCTAAAAAAATAAAAAAATAATAATAAAACAGCAAATGCATATTCATTGATCTACCGTGTGAAGTCACCACAGGCGCTCCCCGCCATTGGCCGACTACAGTGCTACTACATATTCATGACCTTGACCCCAGTCTGATGTGTATTAATTTAAGCTCTAGTAGTGGTGAGAGGACTGGCTGGTGATGATGAGGCATTGGTTGTTAGTCAGGCGGGCTGGCAGGAAGCTCTGCTAATTTGCCTATTGGATACATACATATCTGCATTCTAGCTATCCCCCCCATCTAACCATAAGGTTTTATACATACGCTGACCTGTCTCGGGGTAAGTTATGCTACATTTTGTTTCTGATTTTCACTTTTTTTTCATTTTTGGGTTTAAGATGTTCCGCTCTTGTCCATGGAGATATAGTTGCATGAAGAGTTTACAGTTTGAAGGTGTACAGGGAAGATACAGGCTTTTAAAACAAAAAATTCAATTTTTGTTTTTTTTGTGTGTGTGGAGAAGTTGTGTTGAATTTGGGATCAAACTTGGTGAGGTGTCGGGTCTCTGATTTGTGAGGATTTGCCTTTGATTTCATGTTGTTTTGTGGTGTTTTTTTTTTTGGGGGGGGGAGATTTTAATTTGCCTTCAAAATTTTGGGATGACTTGAACTGTCCTTCAAGGGAAGAACTCGTTTTTATTTGTCCAAACCCCAACTTTAACATTTGTAGTAATATTTTGAGAGTCTGTAAAGTCTTCTAGAATGTAACATCCAGGAAGTTGGGGTTTCATTCTAGATGCACAATTTTTTTCAAGATTTGTCAGGACTCATTGTTCCTTTTTTTTTTTTAAGGCTTTCGATCACCCCCCCCCCCCCAAGATTGCTTTGAACAGGCATGATATCCTTCCTGCTTTAGTCCTGATTTCCGATCGTTTTGCCCTTGGAACAAATCAGAACAATTGTGATTAAATAGCCTGCAATGTCCGTTAAAGCCTACACCATGTGGACATGTGGGTCAGCCCTCGTACTCAATAAAAAATGTCTCTACTTCATTCCAAGGATTGAGTATCGTGCCTGTTTGAAGCGCTGCACTGCAGAGATTGTGTGCATTATGTACAGTTATTTGGTTGATTATCTCTTGACTTTTGGGGTTCATTGCGGGGGCTCTCTCCCCATGAGCAAGCTAGTGTATCGGGGCTAATACACGCGAATTGCTGTCGATACCCGGAAGAGGACAAAAATTAAATAAATTATGTTTGGGGGGGTAGGGGGTTTAAGATCAAATTCACCAAAATCATTAAGGATACAACCATTTAGAATGGCCCAGATTGCAGAGCAGGGCTTTTTTCAAAACCGAAGATAAACACCCAGCGAAAAAAACAGTCTGAGGACCTCATTTCAATTCAGCGTGCTTAGGCCAAACTTGCCAAATTTTTGGTCCAGAATGCCCCCCCAGTTTCGGCAAGTATTTGGGAGTTGTACTGAATGACCGTCAAACGGACCTGTGTGTTTCTAGGAGTACTGTTTTGCAAACAGAGGATCATGTCATGTAGTGATATTCTCACCCGAGGTGGCTAAGTCAATTTTGTTGACTGACCTACAGATGTATACATATGAACATATACATCGAGGCTAAATTTCTTTTTGGCGGAAACTTGCATAACAATTGAACTTGGGAGCTATATTTGTTTACTCTATTTCTGTGTATAGTCCGATTCTTTTCAATCACATCTGGTGACACACATCTGCGTCATCGTCCAGCCCCCCCCCCCCCGCCATAAAGTCACTGTCGTTTATTTTGATTCCACGGTCCAATTGTGCTCGATGAGATTGGGAGCAAAATCTCTGACAAATCAAACCAGTTTTTGTTGTTTTCGTTAAAAACGCGATTTTCACGGGTTGATTATATAGTGTGGTGTGAGTGTCATGTGGCGTAGTGCCTAAATGCTCGTCTCTCACCAATGTGGCCCTGGTTTGATTCCCCGCTAGGGCCGTATGTGAGTAGAGTTGTGTGCTGGTTCTCTTCTATGCCACAAGGTTTTTTTTCACCAGGCCCTCCGGTTTTCCTCCCTCTGGGATAAAAAAATCAAACACTCTGATCTCTGGCTGTGCTCTGTGTTCATATACGGGTTGATGTGGCTGGCCTGCCTAAGGCGCCCTCGCATGCCTGCTGCCGAAACACATTGTAGCTGCGTCCTTCGCAATTTTAGCCTCTCAGCTGCAAGTAAGAATTATTAGCCTACCCAAATTATGATATGATTATTAGTTTATTGAAAGCTAGAAGATGCAAATAAATTTACTCCTCCCAGAAGAAGAAAGCTGTTGTACTTTTCTGGTTTAGAAATGAGTTCCAAATGAATCATCGATAAAGATTGCTGTGGGGTTTAAGTTAAATCGGGATGTGAGTTTTTAGCAACCCATTACTATGTTCACGGAGAGGGGTGGGGTCGCTTTTTCTGGGGTTTTTTCTGTTCTGGTTTTTATATTTCCTATTTTTCTTCTTTTGTGTAATTGTTTTGCTTCTGCTACTGGCTGGTCCAGGTTTTTTTAAGGATGATTTTTAAGTGAATTTTACAATGTTAGAATTCTTAGATTACTTTGGTTCACTGCGATAAAACAACTACATTTTAATGTGCCTATAATTGTTTTGGTCACTCCTTTTGCTGTACATTGGTATTTTTATTAATTGCGTTTGGTCTTAGTTAAAAAAAAATTAGAAACCCTGTGAAGCATCTTGAGCATCTTTTTTAGGCGGACTTTGGCGCTATATAAGTTTAGGTTATTGTTAATATTATTATTAACATTTCAGAATTCCAAAAGATCAACCATTACCGACTTTAGTAGCAAGTAAACAAAATCCTCATTCCCCCCCCCCCCCCCCCCGAAGATCACACACTCTTGACCAAGGCTTCATCGTTCATGGATGCATCCCCTTGACGTTTAAAAAAAAGCATCTTGGAAGACGTCCCCCACCCATCACAGAATCCAAGATCTCCTTCCCGGCGTTCTCCACCCAACCACTATAATACTAAAAAAAAAAAACGCGTCTCGGCAATTACGATTTGATGTAGCCAGACAAATAGTGCATTAAATGAAATTAAGATGGATACAGTTGTGTAGTGCCGTAAATCATTAGGGGACCATCAAGATAATTGGGAATTGCTCCGATCTCTGTAACTACCTCACATGAGCGGTCCTGCCGCACTCACTTAACTCCACCACATTATTATTGATTACTACATGTCTGAAGAATAACGAATTTTCAAGAGATGGTCGTCTTCTCGAACAGAAGGGGGTTTCTCCTTTTGTCTTGGATGTGATCTACATCTATGTAACTGTCTTTACATGTGCGGTCCGTCACACACACACACTTAGCTCTATATTTCTATTGATTTCTACATGTCTGAAAGAATAATAAAAAAAAATTCAAGATGGTCTTCTTCTAGAACAGAAGGGGGTTTCTCCTTTTGTCTTGGATGTGTTCTATGTAACCGTCTTTACATGCGCGGTCTGTCACACGCACTTAGCTCTATATTTCTATTGATTTCGACATGTCTGAGGAGTAGCGAATTTCTTTAAAGATATTCATCGTCTCGAACAGAAGGGTTCTATTTTGTCTTGGATATGTTCTGTTTTGTCTTGGATATGTTCTGTTTAACCGTCTTGTATATCAGCGATCCACCACACTTAATTCACCACATTATTATTGATATCCACATTCATATTTTCACTCCGACGTGATCTATTTTTGTGGATGGAACAAACCGGCAATATTTCAACAATCGTACATGAGCGATCCGTCACACAGTCTTGTCAAATTTACAGACACTTGTCCACAGATAATTTTTGTTACATCCCTGTGGAGACATCTTTTGTTGTTTCCTTTGTCCCTGTAGTTAACATCCTCCTGTAGACTTTGTACACAACATTCCTCGTTGAGCACCCCAGTCTTTAGAATTCCCCAACGGAGACCTCTTGTTTTCCAATTTTTTTGTTTTTTTTTGTTCTCGGTCTCCGTAAGGTAATGAATATTAAAGCACTTGGTGTACTCGTTCGTTTTGTTCTTCTTCTTGGATTTGAAAAAAAAAAACGTGTGGGCCTTTTGGCTGTCAGCAGCTGAATTCTCTAGTTGAGCAATACGACGGCTACTCTGGTTACACCGCCCAGTGCTGCTTGAAATCTGCTCTAAAATTTATTTTTTAAATGGGGTATGAGAGTTTACATCACCGAGAAAGGTGCACGATTCTTTATAGTGACACCATTTCAAAACAGAAGCACTGACCTGGGCCCTATTTCATAGAGCTGCTTAAGCAGAAAACACTGCTTAAACAGTTTCTGCTCAGCCAAAAATAAGCAGGGTACCAGCCACAGATAGTGCATGAGAGATGGTTATGGCGATATCTATATATTTGATTTTTGGCGATATCTCAAAAACGCTACCACCTTTTGAAGTAAAATTTTCACAGGTTGGTTTGACTGTAAATATCTACATTGATATAGATAGGATTGGAATGATTGAACGGTTCCTTAAACCAAAGGTATACTTGCCTTTAACTAGTTAAAACAAAAAATTGATGCAGGCTAATAGAGCTTTTAATATTAGTGGGAAAATATTGTCAAATTTTCTTATGGCTGTAAAAAAGTATTGTTGATTGAACTGGTTGGAACTGGAACTATCAAATTCAGATCGCCGTTGCTTGTGTTGTGCTGGTGATAATGAGAAACTTTGATCAAATTGTCACGAAGATAATCGGCAGTGGCATCACAAGTTATTCTGTACAAATAAGCTGTAATCCAAATAAGCAATGTTTGAATTGTTGGGGATCTTCGACTGTACAATGTATATGTTCTCTGGAGGTTTCTAAACCTATCAATCACCGAGCTTCTGCTTGAAAGCAATCAACTTTTTTTTTTTTTTTAATTTAATGATCACCAATCCATTATTTCAACTGTAATGTACAAACCAGATGACTTGATTAAAAGAGCCAAACTTGTGTTTGTATTTTTAACGTTAGATCCCGCCATGCAGGGCTCACATTAAAGGGGGAGGGGGGAATCCACAAGGTCGCAGGGCTTGCAGCTCAACATTTTTTAGTGGACCAGAGTTGTTTTCATAAGGCCAGATTCAAAATGAGAGAAACAAACTTCCTGTTTACAATTTAACAAATAAAAACAGTCAAAACTTTGTTTTATTTGAACAAGCACTGATACATGTAAGAGAAGATTGATCTCATTTGTCTTTGTGGGTATTAAGTCTACTTCATTCCTCAACAGAATTGACAGGTATTTTTTATCAAAATCAACATTTAAAGATAATTTATTTTAGATATTACACAGTGAAGTATTATTATTCATAAATATTCAATTAGAGAACACAAGACCGCCGGGCTTGCCTGGTCATAAGTTACTGGCTCAACACTTAAACTACTGGCCTCGGGCCTGCGGTCCCAGTGTAAAACTTCAGCCCTAGATATGATAAAGCAAAACCAAAATGTTGCGGCTTATTGTTCGGCTACAAATGTAGGTCCAATCAATGGATATTGTTTTGCAAAGCTTTGTCCGCAGGCCAAATCAAGTTTAGTTCACATTGCATAACAATTTTCTGCTGAGCAAATAATAGGCAGGATACCAGTTACGGACTGTACGTGTGACACGGTATTTCTGGCTGGTAACCGCAGTCTGGTAAGCATAGCGTTATTTGTGCTTAGCTGCTTGTTTGTGCTTTAATGTGGAATTGGGCCCGTCTGGAACGGATGACAGGATATTGGTTTTGGTCGTAGGATGTAGGTGAATTATGGGGCAACGTTTCCAATCACATCCGCAGTTGTTTCCTGGGTTGTGTTCTCTTACTGGCCGAGGGACCTCGGATGGTTGTCTCTGAGTCCAGTTCAGATTTACTCATTAGAAAAATAAAAATGATTTAATACCCAACTACTTTTTAGAGACACCTGATTTATGCGAATGCCTTAATACTTGTTTTATTGGAAACAGCAGAGAAATCTGAAACCAGATATATGGAAAATTATTTGTACTGTGGTGTATCGCAGGACAGTTCTTTTCAGAACTGAGAAGTCTCCCGAATTCCGAAAATCTATTCCGCGGTAGTAGAATAAATAGCAAGACAAGTTCTCTAAAGAACAAAATCTACACAGCAAAGTAGATATTTATACACATGGTGTTACCGCAAACCGAATATATATTGATACCTCACCATGCAATGCCTCAAAACCCATATCTTTAAAGGTATTATACAGGATTGGTAGAGCACACGAAATAGTCGTAGACAGTACTCATGCTTTGTCTGATCAAATTATAATATACATGATTTAACAAACCTGTGAAAAATTTGGGCTTAATCAGTTGTGTCAGGAGACAATAGTGAAAAACCGTGCACAATTTTTTAGCATGTTAACACATTGTCCTTTGGTTGTAGCAACTAATAATTTGTTCACCAACAAATTTTGGCAGACAAACAGGGGGGTAACATCATTTTTTAATATTTCATTTGTGAGTTAGATTTGAGCGACATCTGGTACAATGCCTTCTTCAGTCACTAGTGAATGGACATTTTGAGGTCCCCAGACTGAATCCAGTGTTGTTATGCCACATGGTTCAGGGGAAGCTCCTTGCATAGCAACCTCCAGATCAGCACTGGATTGGTATCCTTGTACGACACAGTTCACCGTTAATTGTGAATAAGTGGGGGGGGGGGGTGGGTCACCGTCTCGTACAATGAATGTAACGATGCAGAAGATCGTGGGATGGCAGCGCTGTATTAAACACGTAGCCGAAGGAATTCAAATCAAGAGCAGTCAATGGTAACCGAGCGAGGCATTGTACCGGTCGTCGTTCAAATCAGACTCGCAATTTCGGCTCGTTAATGATACATAGTATACAATCTCAATGAGACGCATGTCGTGCTCTGCGGTGCTGAGTGCTCAATTTAGCCGCATTGACTTTTGTTTGCACAAAAAAAGAAGAAAGAAGGAGCTTGTGGTTTATTTATTAAAACTTTGAAATAAAAAATTGCATGCCCTTACGGTGATCCCTCTGCTGCCGCTTCCCAGGTTGTATTTGGATGTAATCCCAAACTATAATATGGCAGTTACTGTTCAATGGCTTCTGACTGGCACCCCCTCCCCCCCCCCCCCCCGAACAAAGATATTGACCAAATAGGGAGACCGCCAACATTAGGGCTAGATAGCTTAGTTGGTGGAGCACCGCCACGTTAATCTGGAGGTCACAGGTTCGAGTCCTGCTCTAGTAACAAAAATTCTTTCTTCAACCCCAATTATTACCAAAACTAAAACTTAATCTTGACAACTGTCAATGTTGTGAAGTCATAATCGATGTGTATTGAAAAAATTCCAAAGGTTTTAACCCCCCTGGCATCTGATTGTTAGAATCAGTTAAAGAAATGGACTGCTCAGAAACATTTTTATTTTAGGAATTAATTTGGCGCTGGTAACCTCTTTCACCGCAAGGATTTTGTTACCTTTTTTATATTTATACGATAGCCACAAGATATATGTTGAAATAGGAGCCCCGGTCCTTATGCAGCTCGGGGGGCTTGTTGGATTTTGACTGAACGTCTGTAACTGAAGTAGAACACTGTCACTTTCGGTTTTTGTTGACTTGAAATGTTACTATGTGTTACAAGCTCGGGGAACATTCCATTCCGCTCTGCATGTAGAGTTTGGGTCTTAATGACGGACGTTTCGAAGTCATCGACCCATACTCCCCTCCCATGCTGGTCCTTGAAATAATCCCGAGCCATTGTGTTACGCTTCGTGTATGTCTACATTTTTAAATGTAGGTCATATAGCCATTGTTCATGTGCCTACAGTATCATTGATTTATTTTTTATTTTTCAAACGACAATACCAAATGAAGGTTAGCTGGATTAAATTTTGTCCCCCGTTATTTTATTATTTTATTTCACTCCAAAAGTTCCATGAATTGCACACAAAAGAGAAACATTCAAATAATTTATTTATTTTTTAAAATATGGAGAAGGCTAGACTGAGGAGGGAAATGTAAATTTTACTATAACCAATAATTTCAGTCTGCAAATAAAATTACTTCTACAAGGTTGAGACAGGCAGTATACATAAGAAGAAATTTCATAAAACGTACACATGTTTTTGGTTTTGAAGGTGTGGCTTGTGCTTGGATGGCCATGTGGGGTTGGAATGGGGGGCGATTCATGTGGCGACGCCCCCATTGTCATGGTCTAGTCAGAACGGCCGCACAGTGCCAAAATGTCTGACGAAAGTCCCAACATGAGTAAAAAAAAAAAACTGCCGCCGTTTGTATCGGTGCTGTGAGTTTATTGTACGGCCGCTGTGCTTTGATTTGTAGAGGAGATGAAAGTGTCATGTGCATTATCCGTGATGTGGGTGCCATTGATGGAAGTTCCGGGGGGGGAGGGAGGGGGGGGGGGGGGGAGGGGATTTCAATGAATGATTCTTTTGCTGGATTTAAAATTTGTCCGTTGCTGGATTCCATGGGAAAGGACATCGTTGGTTTTCTGGAAGAGTTAACTTAAAGGAACATTACAGAATTGGTCTTTGCTAACAAAACAGTTGCTGGCAGCGTGAGCACTTTATGTATCCACCATGTACACAAACTGACAAACCTGTTCGAAGTTTGAGATCAATCGGCCATCTGGGTCACGAGAAAATAGTGAAAAACCGATTACACGTTTGCATGAAATCATATAGCTTCCACAAATGAATAAAACGCTCACCGGGCGATAAACTCCAATCGGAAAATTAGTTTATTCATTTCTCATCAAATGTGGCATTTCAGACAGAAATATTTCAAGGGATGTTTTCTACTATCATCATCATTAGTAAGTTTTATGTAAATCTGTGATCAAAAAGTATACTTTACAAGTTTTGTTTCTTACCAAATTCTGTAATGTTCCTTTAATTCTGTTAAAGAAAAAACTGTGAGTCTTGTACGCACCAAAACATTTAGAGGAATAAATGTTTATTCGGTTTGCGGTAACACCATGTGTACATCTACATTGTACTTTGCTGTGTAGATTTTGTTCTTTAGAGAACTTGTCTTGCTATTTGTTCTACTACCGCTGAGTAGATTTTTAGAATTCGGGAGACTTCTCAGTTCTGAAAAAAAAACTGTCCTGCTTATTAACTATTACCTGGGGCGGAAGGTAGGAAATCGGCCTGGACTACTACTTTCGCTTAGTGGATCGGGGGGGACTTCTCGTAATTTTTAGGAGAATCTTGTACATTTCCTGAACGAGTCAAGGAAAAACAAAAATCGCTCACTGAATTGTTCACCTACTTGCGCAGTCGAGCATCTGCACCTCGAGTCCATTCTTGGTGCTCTCTTGATCAGAGGCAGTGATCCTATGAACGTTGGTCAGTAATTACTTCAGGGAGAGTTGTAGCAGTCACAGGCGAAAATTTTGCTCGAGCAATAATTTCCTCATCTCCACAAGAATGGAATGGGTGCACCGGTATTGAGTGATGGTGTGTGTGTGTGTTCCATTTACTGATGGCCGAGACAGGATGTCGTCCATACTGTGCTCTGTGATTGATTTACTTTTGACACGAAGTTTCATTTCCCACATGTGAGCAACGAAATGCTGCCTCTTGGATTTTAAAGGGTGTCGTGGCCAGTTGGTTAAGAGCGTCGGATTCAAGTTCTGTTGGTTGAGTCATCGGGGTGTGGGGTTCGAATCCCGGTCATGACACTTGTGCCCTTGAGCAAGATGCTTTACTATAACTGCTCCCCTTCCACCCAGGGGGTATAAAGGGGTACCTGCGAGGGTAGAGGTTGATATTGTGTTTGAAAAAGCCTTCTGAGCGCCACGGCAGTCTGGGCTGTATACTCCCCAGGGAGCTGAGAAAGATTACAGGAATGCTATTGGCCAATGACCAGGGCACTAATGTAAAGCCCATTGATATGCTATTGTAAAAATGCGCTATATAAGAACTAGTTATTTAAAAAAAACAAATTTTGTTGTTGGGTTGTATGGAAGAGGTGATTCATTGCCACTCCTAGTTTTCAACAACTTTCATCCAATGAGATGGTCTTGTTTGCGAACGACCTTTGAAGGTTGTTGTACGGGATCGGTGTGAGCTGACAAAATAGTCGCAGACAGTGTGCGTGTTTTGTGTGATCAACCGTATACATGAGATAACAAACTTGTTTAAAATTTGGGCTTAATCTGTTGTGTGAGTCGGGAGAAAATAGTTTTTAAAAAAACAAGCACAATTTTCAGCGGGTAAACTCATTGTCTTTAAAGGAACATTACAGAATTGGTAAGAAAAAAACTTCGTAAAATATACTTTTTGATCACAGATTTACATAAACTTACACGGTCTAATGATGATGATAGTAGAAAACATTCCTTGAAATATTTCTGTCTGAAATGCCATATTTGATGAGAAATGAATAAACAAATTTTCCGATTGGAGTTTATCGCTCAGTGAGCGTTTTATTCATTTGTTGAATCTATATGATTTCATGCAAAATGTGTAATCGGTTTTTCACTATTTTCTCGTGACCCAGATGGCCGATCGAATCTCAACTTCTACAGGTTTGCCAGTTTATGTATATGGTGGATTACATAAAGTGCTTACACTGCCAGCAACTGTTTTGTTAGCAAAAACCAATTCTGTAATGTTCCTTTAATTTTGGCCAAAAAATTTTGACAAAAGTATTTGGACAAAAAATGCACTTGTAGGCTATCATACAAAGCTTTTTTAGTGCACCATTTTAATTAGAGGTGAGAGCCTTTTGTTAATTATTTGTTACCCCCATTTTCATAAGCACTCTATCTAATCATGTCTATTGGAGAAGAAGAAAAAATGACCTTGGAGCCCCCCCCCCCTCTTTAAAGTTATGCGGCTTGTAATATTCCTGTTGTGTTTCAAATTGTTAGCGTGCGAGTCTGTCATGACACAGTCTGGATACACTGAAGATTGATTACTAGGGACCGACATCAAGGGGACTGCGACGGTAAAAACATAAAAAAAAACAAAAAAACTACGCACACACACGTATCTAGACAAGCAGCGACGGGGACCGGCCCAAACTTTGTATCACTATGCACTGATGAGAATGCTGATGCATTATTGAAAGGACCCTTAAGGAATTCTCTGGCTTCCACTGGGGGGTTGTTTGTGGAGTGTCGTTTATTCTCTCGGCCCGGACTCTGTAAACCTGTACTAGAGAGAGAGAGAGAGAGAGAGAGAGACGTAGAATCATGGAGTGATGCTTTCCTACCCTCTCTCTCTCCCTCTCCCCCCCCCCCCCCCCCCGACTGCATTATCTGTGATCCATGCATAAAATGCAAACTGCACAATTTGCAAGTTGAGGGTATCACATAAGGGGATGCCTGGATGGGTGTCAATTGCCAGTTAATGAACTCTGCATGGACGGGCCATTTCATGTCAATACACTCGCTACTTCACCCGGTGCACATCAAGAAGATGTGGTGCTTTTTTCGTGGCAAAACCCAAATCAAGGTTTAGGCACTCATCGAATTAGTATACAACTAGTGAATATTTTGAGTGTAATGGAGGACTTTTTTAATTTTTATGTAATGGGCCCAATTTCATAGTGCTTCTTAAGCATGAAAAGCAGCTAAGCACAACGAAAATTATGCTTACCTGAATAAGGTCACCAGCCAAAATACCATGTCACACGTACAATCTGTGACTGGTATCCTGCTTATTTTTGCTTAGCAGAATATTTTAAAGCCATATTTTCTGCTTTAGCAGCTCTATGAAATCGGGCCATGGTCTGGAGTTGAGTTGTGAACACAATTCCATCTTTCGGTGAATACACATATTTGTACCAGTGCAGGAATGCAAAACATTTATTATTTGTTTTTGTATTTAACACCCAAGTAAGATCTTTGTCGTTTGATTCGAGGATGAAACTAACGTGAGAATAGGCAAGAATGAACAAGACTGTATTCTGGCATCCACTTTGAGGTTTGATTTGAGGATAAAACTAACCTAAGAGTGAGCAAGAATGAACAAGACTGTACTGGTGTGCATAACGCCATGGTAAAAAGAGGACGGATAGAAAATGCACAGCTTATGGCGTCGGCCATGAACTGGTCTGATCAATGAATGCCATGTGACCTACATTCCTCCAATCAAACGACAGGGATCTGCCTGGGTGTTGTATACATGAGAGTAAGAGCTTTTAAATAACGCCTAATTACGGCCTAATTAAAGCCGTTCTTTCTCAGCATATGTTTAAGGACACCACGTCGCATTGATGTTGAGCATTGTGCGATTTGAGGCACGGCATGCACAGTTTCAATTCGCGGTGACTTCCTCCACGTCAAGTGCCGATGATGTCACGAAAGAAGTGTCCCTGGATCTCCCTGTCCTTCAGGCATGTAAATGTTTCATCTGTCCGTCAAAAAAAAGCCAGTGTCCCTGCGGAGAAATGTCCACATAGGTCAAATGATCACGACCTCCGTGGGGCTCAACACCACGGTGTTCTATTTACTATCATCGCTCACCCCGCTAAACCAAGTATCGTAAACAAAAATAACGGTTGAATTTGTCTGAAAATATTTTCTTCAAACGTACACCGCCATCGTCACCTAGATTTCTACGGCTTCCCTTCTTTGAGCTGTGTACACTTTGTGCCTGCAGGAAGTCCAGACTGTGTGGCTCTTTCATGAGCATGTGACATCATGAGTAACATTGTCTTGGTTCGTGGAGTGTGGTCGAAGGGACATTTTGATTAAGTTCTGAATGAGTTACTTCCCGTTTTAGGGGGCGCTTTCCCGTGGCAGTTATAACAAGTTGACAATCAGACCTCATGGCACCTGCATCCCCCGCAACAATGGAAGCGGGATTACGGCGTATGGCAGCAACGGAAATTCGGGACAATGTTTTATTATTATTTCGGAGAAATCTTCATGTGGATGTACTATGTGTGTGTGGGCTGATAGAGTAAACCATGAGTTGATACTGCCTGGTGATCTTGAGTGTTTTGTCGGCCTGAAGCCAGTGACTTCAGACTTGAGTCAGATTTTTTGAGAGTGACTTGCAGTTGAACTGACTTGATTTGATAGCGACTTGATTTGAGACAAAAATGAGTTGAGACTTGATTTGATTCAGGACGAGAAAGAATTTGAGACTTGACTTGAATTGGGAAAATAATTATTTGAGAATTCACTTGATCTGGGACAGCAATTATTGGAGAATTTACTTGATTTGCGACAAAAGTGATTTGAGACTTAACTTGGGACAAAAGTGGTTTGAGACTGACTTGACTTGAGACAAAATATATTTTAGACTTAGCTTGATTTAGGACACAAAACGATTTGAGCCTTGTCTTGAGTAGGGACCAACAAAGGTTTTAAACTTGACTTGGAGACAAAAATGATTTGGAAGTAACTTGATTTGAGACTTGATTTGAGTTGGGAAATTTTTTTTTTTTGAGACTTGATTGGGGACAAAAATTGTGTGAGACTTAACTTGGCGCAAAAATTATTAAGTGCTGGGAACAAAAATGACTGGCAACAAAATTGATTTGAGAATTGACTGGGAACAAAAGTTATTTGAGACTTGACTTTGGATAAAAAATGAATTTAGATTTTTTACTTTGATGAAAATTGTTCAGCGTGCTCTTTAATCCTCCATGCTCCAGTATCCCATCATTAACCAAATCCGATCATGTTATCCTGACAGAAGAAAATTACTCCCATGTCAATTTATTAAGAGTAAGGTTAAAAAAATGTTTAACTTATTGATAAAAAAAAAAGGTTTAACAGACACGTAAATAATCTGAGATATTAGTCACGGAGTGATTAATCGTGCCGTCAATATACATGGACGGTGGTGAATTATGAGGGACATTTATGCTAATACATCCAACCAACCAACCCCCCCCCCCCATTAAAGTTTTCATTTCATCTAATGAGACATCGTTTCATGATTGATGCTTTTATGATCGGAGAGATTACAAATTAGCGAGGGAGAAGTGCCCGGGTAAACTCGGGGAAACTAACGTCGTGGTTTATCCACGGTGTATCTTTCTCTCTCTCTCTCTTAGTGACTGAGTGGTTTGACTGTGTGTATATAATGCCCTGCAGTTGTTATTACAGATTGGCAAGAAACACTAAACTGCCGTTATGGCCTTGCGGGGTCCCAGAGCCAGTGTGGGCCTGACTTTGAATTTTGTTTTAAAAACAAAAATGTGTACACATAAGCCGTGCTGTGAAAACAGAGCCCCCCCCTTTGCGTGTGGCATCGCAGTACCCGAACAGTGCCCTCACTGGGGGGGTCAAAGGAAGACCTATCGTGGGCTGAGAGTTGCGCGTAGCGCTTAGTGTCCGTTGTTTGACCGGGGTGATGGTGGCCTACGCAAGTGGTCTGTTGACTAGCTTCAGTTTAAAGTTATAGATTATAAAATGTATAGGTGCCAGAGAAAAGGTTTATCTGTCGATGGAAATAGTACTTTGGGGACCGCCTAAATCACTATTGCTTTATATTGATTGCCGCACGAGAACCTTGACAAGATTAAAAAAAAATTTTCGCTGAAAAATCATGAAAATAGGAGCATCTAATGTAATGAATTTTTTTACCGGTTGGCTGGATGATGGAATGCTAATTGGGTGTTGTGCTGTGGCCGAGAAGTCAAGTGCACCGGACTCGAGCTCTGGTGTTTCTGATCAGCAGAGTGTTGGGTTGGAGTCCCGGTCTCGACACTTGGGTCCTCGAGCAAGAAACTTCACCATTATTGCTTCGTCCTTCGGATGGGGCATAAAGCCGTAGGTCTAGTGTGTTGTGCAATGCTCGTAAAAGAACCCAGTTACACCTTTCGCTTAGAGAAGGGGGTTTGTGGCATGGCTGGCTGCAGATTGCCCCCGCATCACCTTGTAAACCTTTATAAGGTGCTACATAAATGGGTCTCATAATTCAAAAACTAAAAAAAAAATAACCTGTCTTAAAACAATTTTAATAATAAGAACTAGTTCTTATTATTGACTGAGAGGGCGAACTCGACAGATATGTTCACGGTTCACGCCCGCAAAACCCAATAATGTTTCAAACCTTTGGCATAGATACACAAATAGTTTTGTCATGCAAAATGTATTTAGGTTAACCTTAAGGGCAGAACAGACGAGATGATGTGGCAGTGCCCGATTTAGACACTAGCTCAAGGTTCAAACACTAGTCAAGAGTGCTGCGGGGCTAGTCCAACTTGCTTCTAAAGCAGCTTTGGAGAGGGGGGGGGGGGGAAGCTAATCAGTAATATAATCATCGTGCAACGTTTATTTCACATAAAACAATCACACTGCGCAGGGCTCGATACTAGGGGTGGGGGGGGGAATCCACAAGACCACAGGGCTTGTAGCTCATCATGTTTACTGGGACTGCATTTTTTTTTAATAAGACCAGAATCAAAATGAGAAACACATTTCGTGACACAATTTAACATGCATTGGACTGTTTTTTTTTTTTATTTGATTAAGCACTGAGACACGTAAGAGAAGATTGATCTCATTTGTCTCTCTGGGTATTAAGTCTACTTCATTCCTCAACAGAATTGAAAGTGAATTTGATCAGACTCAAAAGTCAACATTTGAACATAGTTTGTTCAAGATGTTACACAGTGAGGTGTTATTCTTCATTAATATTCAATTAAAAGACACAAGGCCGCCGGACTTGTCCGGTCATAAATTGACTGCCCCCCCCCCCACGACACTAAAACGTCTGGCCTCGGGGCCAGCCGTCCAGTGTAAAACTCGAGCCCTGCTGCGGGCAACATTTATGTGGGCTGGGCTGGCCATCTTTATGTCTTAGGGAGCTCATCAATGGGGGGAAAAAAAAAACATCAACAGTGGATTTCCCTCCCGACTTCCAACAAATATTTAGCTACCACAATATTTGGAATGTACGCTTGGAAAATCATCACGTTCTGGATGTGGGAATTTTTACACACAATGTTTTCCGCCGGACAAATCAGTGCTTGACAGTTCTGCGCCGTGAGCAGGGGGTACACATCGCCGGGGAAGAAGAAGACGGTGTGTCAACAATCGAGGAGGCCTCGGCACTAATTGAAAAACGGTCGCGTTTTTTAATTCATGCGTACATGGAGGAGGATAATTCATCTTCCCTTAATCCTTTTGGATTCCCCAATGGGGCAGCGTAAGAAATTAGGAAAAAAAAAGGACATGAGTCTGAAAGCCGAGGGAAACCGCTTCTCTTCTATTGCTGTTTGGTTTCCTTCTCATTTTCTCTAGCTCTCTCATTTGTTTATCTTAGTATTATGTATTGATTTTCAAGTTAACCCTCTTAGTCTTACAATTCTTGCCGAGATGTAAAGTTCTTTTCGAGCTGATGTTTTGTTTTTTGTTTGTTCTATCTTAAAGGAATGTTATGTCCGAATTGGCAGGTATGGTTATGGCTAGGGCTAGGGCTGGATCGCCGCGGCATCGTGCATTGGAGTATATAGGACGGCCTTGGCAACACCCTTAGCAACAGCCGTAGCCATAGGCAGCCAATTCGGAGGCGGCCATACTTTCCAAAATTGTTTAGTGGCCTCATGTTTGAAACTCAGCAGAGTCTTTGTCAGACAATGCCAAGAGGCTAAAAATAACGTAAATGGGATATTTCTTCTTCTGTGTTTGGAAAAGTTTTCTCCATCCTAAAAAACCTCAACCCATCCAACCGACCAGTGACAATTTACAACAGATTCATTTTAATACTTCGACAAACTGTTTGTGTTTTGACAGCTTGGATTTTGTGCTTGTTTATACTATAGTTTACTTACAGCACCTTGCAGACTGTCACATGGTGCTGTGTAAATAAATGGGTCTTATATTTTGGACAAACCTTCCCATACATACCCTGAAGGAAAAAAAAAATTAACGAGCGCTTTGAGACGCCCTCGGGTGTGATAAAGCGCTGAATAAGATCTGTGTATAGTTATCATCATTAGTCAAAATAAGCAGGCTGAAAGTAGCGGCCATGTTTTTTAGAATCTTCAAATGCTATTTTCTTGCCTTTGACAGTACTTTGACAGTATGTCACATTGATTATTTTTTCCTTTTTTTGTTTTCATTGTATGTACAATAACACCCCTGAGTTTAAAAAAAATGCGCATTATTGATGACCAATTTTCACTGACATACGCGTGCGTTCATGTCCAAGTTTTTTATGTTTACTCGCGTGTACCGCGTGACTGTACTGTTCATGCAGTTTGGCGCGTCGATGATGCGGTGATCGCGTCAGTAGTGGAATGTCTGTCTGACAGTCTGGTTTCTTTTTTGTGCAAAAAAGTGGCGTCATTAGTGCGGTGTGGTGTTTGGGCGTGCAGTAGCATAACCCTACAAAGGCGGACAACTTCCTGGGTATGATTGTGCAGGATTTGGGACCGTTAGGGATAAAGTGTATTTGTGCGGTATTATTTGATTCCAGTTTGTTTTTATCCTCCCCCACATGGCATAATGCCTCAATCTGAACTCCTAAATCGGCCAGTTTATCTTGTAAATCAATTTGAGGACACACGTCAGAGGCTTAACCTTTCACTTATTTTCTACGCTGCCCGTGGCAGTTTTTTTTTGTTTTTGTCGTGCCCACCTTTTCATGTCAAATCATAGCGTTTGTGAACATTTTTTTTCCCCTACTAATGGAAATAGCATTAGTCTAATTAAACTGAATAGTCGTAAGTGATTGTACAAGATGTGCATATGTCAGCTTTTTTTTTCTCGGCTGTGTGTAGCCATTTCACGGTGCCTACTGTGCGTTCACGTAATGAAAATGGATGTGCATATCTTGTCAACTCTGCTTGAGGCACCAGCTTTTTCTCCATGCAGAGGTTGGTACACTCTGTCAGCCGCGAGGCTGCTGTTGTGTTTAATTAAAGATGTATTACATGTAACGGCATCGGTTTTGGAAGAATAAAAATAACTTCCATCGGCTAGATTTTCAATTTACAATAAGCCATATTGCAAGTGAAGATTTAAACAGTCCGGTACAATGACAGTGCCCAGTCACAAGTTACCACTGGAAATATGAACTCCTCAGACTATAGAGACAGTTGCTATGCCGCATGGTTCGGGGCAAGATTTTGTATAGTAACCTCTAGATGAGCAAACCCTAGTATCATTGTGCCGCGAAGTGCACCCACAGTAGAAACCAAATTCTTAACGAACCTGCAACATACGCTTACGTTAAGCTCAGATTCACCTGCTGTCGGAGCGCCAATTTTTTTTACTTCAAGTAATCAGAGCCAAATGGCAGGTGGAAGCAGACATACTGGGTACATTTCCCATGTTTACATAGTTGGGAACGTGTGCACATTCAAAAAACAATAGTGCAGTTTGCTGCCACCTAGGGTCCCAAAACGTGGGCCCCTGTCATATCAAGTGGATCGACATAGCTGGCCCAGAGCTGTGTATTAAGAGAGGAGGGACCAGTTTTCTTCAGTCACGTGGTTGCTGGACACCATTTTTCGGTCCAAATGCAGCACAACCCATTGTGCAGTCTAGTCTGACAGTCTAGTCTGGTACCCTGTGTGCGCACATGTGTTTTTTTTTTGGGGGGGACGAAATGCCTTTTACCGCTAAGTCGTGGCAACTCTCTCAATGCACAGCTCTGAGCTGGCCCCCCATCTCACTGTCATCTAAAGTAAAAATTTAATGCATAATGATGCAGTTTTGATGACGGAGACCGTCTTCCCATTGATGTCAAAGTACACGGATAGAGTCCCCCAGGGGAATGGCAGCAGACATGATTAGCCTTCTTTAACCTTATGGTGTTATTGTGTGGAGGTTATATGTGGTACCACGGTGCAGACGTGGCACGTTAGTCATCACTGTATCGGTTTCCAAAGGCTGGTGCTGTGAGATATTGTTTCTCTTGTACCGCTCTCGTACGTACTCCCTACGAGCATGTTTTTCCCACCATCTTGCAGTCAGTCCCTTCACTGTATTTATTTCCAAAGGCCAGTGTTGGGAGGTAATCTTCTAGTTTTTTTACCGTCGTGCCGCTGCACTGTGGACCTCCCTACCCTGTATCTTGCTTTCATTGTAGGGAAGTCGAACTATCCACGGGAATGGAAAGAACCTTGTTTCAGAAGAATAATTGTAGCAACAGACATGTAACGAGTTGTGTTTGAAGCTTTGCAAGGTGTGGACAAATAAGAAGTAACCATAATTAGTAAACTTGCGGGTACAACCATTTGTCAAATCTTTTTGGGGTGTTACCTCTGAAGTCTGTTAAGCGATATTTTTTCGCTTTGAAGCTCTGTAAATCTACTGGACCCTGGGCCAAATTTCACAGAGCTGCTTAAGCACAAAAAGTAGCCAAGCACAACAAAATTATGCTTACCAGATTAAGGTTATCAGCCGAAATTGCATGTCACATGAGCAATATATGATTGGTATCCTGCTTTTTTTTTGCTAAGCAGAAATTTTTCAAGCGCTATTTTCTGCTTAAGCGGTTCTATGAAATTGGGCAATGGAACTAAAAGTTGAGGCCTCTGTTGCTCTGGTGCCCCTTCAAAATATTCATGGTGACTTGAACAGTTTAAAACAAATGGATGGAAGTCCCCCATTTCAAAATGGTCTCACCCCTTCCAAGATGAAATTACAGGCCTGCTTCAATGATGTCAAACGCATTGAGTGGACGATCATTGTATCAGTGATTGCGATTGGTCAATTGGATACTTATATCAGTGATTATGATTGGTGAATTGGATAGTTGTATCAGTGATTGTGATTGGCCAATTGGATACTTATATCAGTGATTATGATTGGTCAATTGGATAGTTGTATCAATGATTGTGATTGGTCATTATGTGACCAATAGGAGTGGAGCGAGCCTACTGTAAGTAGGTTCGATGTCTGGGGAGACCATGTCAATATGAGTGGTTGGTTAAGGATGTGTGCTGGTTGGACGGCAGGGGAGGTAAGTGTGCAAGCAAGTGTAACGACAGGGGACTGCTGAAACAAAGTGACCGTAGTGTGTAGTGACCAAATTACATAAAGCAGGGGCACCAGGTGCGGCCATGTGATATTAGTATGTGGCAGTCTGGCTGGTCACCCATTCCTGCTGAGCAAGGTTATGGTTTACAAAGCAGGTAGTTGTGTGTACCCGCTGTACTCAACTACAGGCCAGGGTGCATGTTGCAAGCTAGCCTCATACTTTATGATAGGTTGCTGTGAAGATCCGTCTAATGAAGCAGACGCAACTGTACACTGGTACCAGTACTAGTTGTGTACTCCACTAGGCCAAGGTGCATGTTGCAAGCTAGCCTCATACTCTGTGGTAGGTTGCTGTGAAGATCCGTTTAATGAAGCAGATGCAAGTGGACAGTCTGGTACCAGCGAGACCTCCCTAAGAGTCACTCAGATGACACTGACGTATCGTGAGGCTTTTCAGATCCTGTTTATTCTCGTACTGCTTTAAATCCTTCCGATGTAATGAGAGCTTAAAGAGAGATTACTAATTGTTTAATCCCATTCTGGTTTTTTTTTCTTCTACCTTTTCTCGTCAACCCTAGGCGTTACTGCAAGCTCATGACGTAGTTGCTCATGAAGTGTACAGTGATGCAGCAATCCGAGTAACTCCACCGCCCACGTCGCCTTTCCTTAACGGACGAGAAGAAATGCAGTCCCCGAACGGTGACATCGAACCGATGGACTCGGTCACTAGAGTCCGACTGGTGCAGTTCCAGAAGAACTCCGACGAGCCTCTTGTAAGTTCCTTGGTTTCCTTGGTTTCTTGGTTGACGTCTGTCATTGTTTGTTTAATGATATTAATAATGGTGGCTTCTTATATAAAGCTCATATCCATCTCTCAGTGACGCTCAAGGCGCTTCAACATTCAGTATTTTTTCCTGCAAGGTGTTGTGGAGCTACGTTTTGAAGTATTAGACCTATTCCTTTACATAGCACCATGTAATGGTTTACAAGGTGCTGTGGCGCAATATGCAGCCAATCAAACCAGGAACACCGGGGCGAACCCCTTCTCTTTTGTAGAAAGAAACTGTGCCGATTGTGGTATGCCTGGCAGGAGGACATTCAGTAAGCCTGTGAGCAATTGATGTGTAGAAATGTGTGTGAAAGTTTGAGCTCTTCTCAGCCATTCAATTTATATTATATTTTTATACATTATTGAGAGAAATACAAATTCTAGCCCGCCGGCCAAATTGAATACGTTCTTACAAACATTTTGAAAAGTACAAAAAGCGGTTACAAGAAAAACAAAATAATTATCCTGAGTATACAGTGCTTTACACACATCGATTTAAAAGGGAAAAACCAAATGATATTCTTCATCCCTGGTGCAAAGTTAACATCTATTTGAATTATGATTAGTATGATTATTATGATTGTCGTTGTTTTAGCAAAGTTAAATTCTGCATGGGAGTAGAAAGAGAGTAATTCGGAGTAATTCTGGCAACATTTTTAACAGTTATGCACGACTTTTTTAAACGAGCCGGCTTATTGCTCACTAACTTCGGCAGAAGGTCATAGAGCCCCTTAAGTCCTTACGTCAGACTCCCGAGGAAACATTGCGTCGGCACGGGACTGTAAGGTCGTTAGTGCGGCTTGTACGGATTTTCATAAATTGGTTTTGCATATTTTGGAGCCCGCGGTAAATGAAATTTATTGATCAAGAGTAGTCTCCGAATGATTTGTTGGCAAAAGGACACACTCAGTTTCTAAGAAAAACATTTACCAGTGGATTTTGATTTAGTTTTTCAAAATTCGACTCCTTTTTC
Source organism: Pycnopodia helianthoides (assembly GCA_032158295.1). NCBI lineage: Eukaryota > Metazoa > Echinodermata > Asteroidea > Forcipulatida > Asteriidae > Pycnopodia > Pycnopodia helianthoides. The sequence goes on from CM063259.1 coordinate 13,493,669, forward strand.
ACTGAACGACCTTTTCGGTCGTTACGGATCTGAAATTGCAATTAACGAGCTTATAGCAGTGAGCCGACAACTGTGTCTCTGTGCTGACACTATCCGAGTTGGACCACGTTAATCCTAGAGAACAACATTTTTGCCCGGAGCCTCTCTGATATGACGTCACACCATGAACCCCATTCACACTAGCCAACTTTCTCGGTAAAGACCAAAAAGTTGGTTGACCCTTTTCGCACTTGATTCGGCAACCCTGGCAAATGCCCGAGAAATGCGTACCCCCCTTTTGGAAGTATGGTTTAGCGGGATAACCACGGGGGGTTAGCTTTCACGGGAGCTTTCATTTTCCCAGGAGCAAATTGAATCGATTGTGAAACGAAATATGGGATGGCGGTGAGGTTGAAAACACCCCCTGGAGTTTCCTGGGAATTGGTTCAGTGGTGTGTAAAAGGAGGTACAATGTTTTTTGGCACTGGAGCAAGGCTTTCTACAAGGCACAAATTATTTGAAGCGGTTGTCTCTGGTAAAAATGAACGGTTGTTAAAATATCACCAACTTTGTTTTGTCTTTGAACGGTTGAGAAAGAATCCTGCCGGTGTGGAAGCGCACAGCCATTATCACCTTATGCGTTTAAACCACAGGTCATAAGGTCATTCGTTTGAAATGGCTATATCCTCCCCTTCCCCTCCACCCCCCCCCCCCCTGAATATCAACGTCATATAACTCAATGTTGTGTATCGCCTCTGAGTAGAAAAATACGCTACGCAAATAATTAAGACAAGATTATTTTGTGTGATAAGTTTTTTTTCCAACTCTCCCCCCCTGCAGTGTTTGACTTTCACTCGTTTTTCGCCGTTGTCCGCGCCCATTTATATTGTAATGATTTAATTAAAGGGCCGGCGTGATTGACCGAGATCGTGAGCCCACTCGAGCGTGTCTGAATCGTGCCGTGTAAAGAAGAGAAAACGCTGAGGAGTGTGTGTTCTTGATACATGATCAAAGTGTCAAGACGGGACGGAATTAATTTGATTAAGAAGCATAGATCAAATGTCAGCAACTCGAGGGGGGGGGGGTACGTCGTTCTTTAAGATGAGGGTTGTCTTGACACCGACAGTCGGAGTCCTGTTTTTAATTTTTTCTTTTTTTTCTTTTCCCTGGAGTGGAATAGATAGTGTGTGTGTGAATTAGCCGGTAACCGAGTGCTTTACATCCTCTTATCCCTGTAGATATTATTATATATCAAAAGTACTGGGAGAGGTTTAATTGTACTGTTTACCGCAGAACAGTGGCGTAAACTGACATTGCATTCTTATTTTTTCATTTTTTTTTTTCGGGGAGGGGGAAGATATGATTTTTTTTTAATTAAAAAAAAAACACAAAAAAAACCAACATTTTTTAAAATTATTTTATTTATGTATTTATTTGTTTTTTAATTTTATTATTTTTTATTTTATTTATTACAATATATTTTTAATGTATAGAACTGTCCATTTGTGTATTTTTTCGATCTCATCGGAAATGGGGGGGGGGGGATGGGGATTGGCAAGGGGGGGCTCTCCTGTACCCTCCCCCCCCCCCAAATCTGCGTTTGCAATCCCCATTTCCTGCTTACAGAGTTGACGTAGAATTTCTGAATCCTCAATTCTTTGCTTGTCGCGGTAGTATTTGCCCTGGGTCCTGCTACTGCGCTTACAGGAAATGTTTCAAAACGGGTCGAGATTGGATATCTGCATCGGGGCCCTATTGCATGTATCTGCTTACCGCCGAAATTCCGCGCTTACGGGGCCCTTTCCGGTCACAGCTAAAAAACAAATTAATGGGTATTTATACAGCGCCTGCTTCTGCCAATTTGACACTCTTGGCGCATGAAAGCAAATATTATTTCCCCGGTCGGTGGGCCATTTTATCTTGTTTCTTAAAACCATCTCAGCTCCACGGGGAGTACACAGCCTGTGATGCCAATTAAGTAGCACAACAAAACTGAAAATCAACCACAAGAACCATCTCTGCCCTCACAGGCATCCATTTACTCCTGGGTGAAGAGAAGCAATTAAAGTTAAGTGTCTTGCTCAAAAAAAATGTAAAGTATGAAATTACCTTTTTCAACTGACAAGCTACTCTTGGGGATAGTGTGAAGGCATGTGATTTGTCAGGATTTTTTCAAGATTTTTAGGATTTTCTAAAAAAAAAACCTCCTTGAGCCTTAAGCTTTTCTTGAAAGAAGTAAAGCAGTTGCCAAAGGGAGAAGGAAATAGTCCACATTGTGTCAAAAACCTGTAGTATTTTTTGTATTTCTGGCGATGTAAAGTCTGTAAACCTCCTGAGTTGTAATTACTAAGATGTCCCCGGGTCTAGAACTCAAGACCCGCGAGCCATTTCTTCAGGAATTTTCCACATCCGCCCAATCCCATCCCGAGTGTGTGATGTGATATGGAAGTCAGAGTGAATTCCTGGATCCTCGAGACCGAGGAGAGTTGAATGAACTTGGGGAGTTGCGGCGATTTGAGAAGGAATGCCCGTGAGGTGTGGAATGTGAAGTACCGAGAGGGGCTGTTGATTAAATCACTTAGTTAATTGAAGGTCAGTAGATTGTTAATGAGTGGAGAAGGCTGCTCATGGTAAACTCAAGGTAGGATTACATCGAGATGATAGGAGCCGTGGAGAAGCGCTGGGGTTGGTTTTCTTCTTGTTTCCTATTCATCCTGTCGTTGGCGCTAATTGTATCACTGGATGTGTAATGAGCTGAACAAAGTTACAAAAGATCAATCTTGGCTTTTTTTTTGTGAAATCGGCCCCTGGACTTCCTGCAGGCGCAAAATGTAAAAGAAGATCAATGGAAGAAAACAAAAGCCTAGGGCAGGGCATGATTTATCATCAACGTCAGATGTGAAGAAACGGGAGCAGATTTGAAAAGTTTATTCAGCTGTATTTTTTTCCGAGAGTTCCTGTGTTTGCAGTCCCAGTTAAAATGGATATGGCATCGATAGTCTCTGGAAGAGTAACTCCGTTTCTGTCCGCTAGCTTTCGATAAACACACCCTCCGACCAGCCTGTGAAAAAAATATTACCAACTTAGGTGGTCCTGTTTCAGTGTAAAAGATGACATCGTTGTGTGCCGGGAGGAAGGTCGTAAGGAGAAGTTACTTAGGAGGGCATAAGAAGTTACTGTGCAAAAGTGTGTTCAAGAAAACTGAGTGTGTAAGCTTGATCGGTTTTCTGCCAATCTTGTGTCATTATAGGAAAGGTTAAATTCTGCATGGGGATGGGAAACGTGTATCTGGGGTAATTCTAGCTACAAAAAGTGTAACATTAATGCCACTTTTAGGAGCCACTTTTTTGCTTATGGCCTTTTGTAACTGAAAAAAAAAAAACCTTGTTTGACCGGAAGAAGGGCAGAGAGAGAGCCTTATGCCCTCCTTCCAGGCTCACGACGATACATGATTTATCAGGGATTTTGTGCATGTTCTTTTTAGGCTTATTTCGATTGCTGCGATGTAATTTATCGGCTATTGGTGATTAGGCGGGGCGGGGTTTCGGGAAGGCGGGAGGGGTCCTTCTGATGAAATTTGTTGTCCGTTCCGACGGTATCCCTGCTGCCGTTAAATTGTCCCAGTTCAAGCGTGATGGGTTTTTTTAAAAGTTAATCCTCTACACTTTCTTTTTCCAGCTCTTTTGTGTAGCCCATATCTTGAGTGGCGCTTTGTGCCTTGTGATGGGTGACTTCCATAAAAAAAATGTAAAAAATTAATAAAAAAAAAAACTTTTTAAAATGATTGAAATAATTATCTGCAGAATCTGTACTGGTATGAAATTTATAATCAACTCAATTCAATCCAATGTGACATTTATTTCCACTACACACAAATGGTATAATATCGTGCTGAAAAAAATACAAAAAAATTTGGGGTTGAACGAAGAAAAATTGGCTAGAGCAGGATTTGAATCAACATCCTCCGGATTAACGTACCGGCGCTCTACCAACTGAGCTATCTAACCCTGTGTTGGCGGTCTCCCTATTTTGTCAATATCTTTGTTCGGTGATGGTTTATTACTTGATGTTTGAAAAAAAATAAGAGCGTTGGCAGAATCGAAAAACCGGAGCTCGTAGTGGATGTGTCTTGAAAACAAAATTACAACAGTCGAACAGAAAGAGAAACAGAATATTACACAACAACATAAATCAGTACGCCTCCAGATTGGACTTAATCTGGTTTAATTTTATTCAATTTTGTTTTCAATAAAAAGCGAGCAATCCTTTAGGCTGCCTATTTATTATAAAGTACTTTTTAAGGGTAAACTGATGGGCCAGTCTTTAGAGTACTCGTTCGCTTAATGAGATCTCCCGAGTTGACGCTAGCCAGGAAAGGGGATTTCATCTCATTATTAGTTTATTCAGTAAGAAAAGTCAGGAGGGTAATGAAGGAATACGATGGAGCCAAAGTGTCTGCCGGTGGTATGCCGAGATTTATGTGATTAGGGACAGGTCAATTTCACACACACTCACTTTAGTGCGGGGCGCAGTTTTCTCCGGCGTGATCATATCTAATTTATCACAACGGGCGCTGGGTCAATAAAGATATCCGCCAATTTATCAACGAGATGTTTAGTGCTGATCTCAATTTTTGGGAGTCGCGCTAACTCGGGTTTAAGTCGTGCGTTGGTGTGCCGGGGGAACGACTTCTAATGGAATCGTTTTGAAACACTTTCTTGTTGGTGAAAAAAAAATTCCCTGCTGCTTTGGAAGACAAAATGCAGGCCTGATAATTTTTTTTGAGAACAAAAGTGATAAATAATCAAATCGGGAGTAGAAGAGGATTAGCTATTCTAAACAGCTTACCAACCAAAATGACCTCTCGTATAAACGGAAACAAATTGCTGATGGCCTCTTGCCTGGACACTAGCAGAGTCTTTCTCACAGAGGCAAAGAAGTAAACGTGTAATGACACAGTACTGGCTGACAAAAGTGGGACAGAGGGGGTAAACAAATAAGTATTGATGGAAGATTTTAATTTACTCAGAATTCATGAGAATGGACTACCTTCTATTGGAAAATAGCATTGGAAAATAGCATTGGAAAGATATTGTGGCAAGTAGAATTTCCATCATGCAGTGTTTTTTCATGATCGATGTGTAAATTTTACGCCGTGTCCACTTTTCAGTCAGGTACCCAAAAATAAAAGTTAAAAAAAAAGATAGGAAGTTAATTTGTTGCAGCTAATGTTTTGCTCCCATCTTCAAGTCTAAACTATAAAAAAAAAAGTGCTCACCCCTTTTTAACAATGATATTAATTAAGTGGACCACCGTAACTTACGTTAACTAGTATATGATTTTGTACACAACTGTGTTAAATGCTTGGCAGCACGAAAACTGGGGGAAACCTGCTGGTTTTGAATTTGGTGAGTAACTCAAAGAGAGTGTTGTTGTTGACAACTAGTGATTCAATACTCTTAATTGTAAAGATCTAATATTGGAAGTTAGTGTTAGTTACAAAAATGACAAAGACACCAAATATTTCAGATCGACGCTAACATTTTATTTTCACTTGCTGTACCTTTGTTTCTTAAACAGCTGCTACATTGTTTAGTCTCGTGTCCAAATTTGCTGTAAGAATTATCAAGATATTTAGCTTATAATTAATTCATTTGGGGTTTTTAGGATCCATAAAACAAGCTTGAAGGCCCGGTCCCACTGCGTGTGAATGAGCGTGTGCGTATTCTGCGTGGAGCAATTCAACCAATAGGACGCGTTCTCTTTGGGTCGCGATCGTTATCGTTCTCGTTATCGCTGCAGTGGGACCGGGCCTTGATGCTTAACAGAATTATCAAGATATTTAGCTTATAATTAATTCATTTGGGGTTTTTAGGATCCATAAAACAAGCTTGATGCTAAAAAAAAAAATCAAAAATATTTCTTTGAATACGAGTTGTACAGTGCCTCAATTTTTGTGATCTCTTTTGTGTGAACAGAAAAAAAAACGCAGGGATGAATCAGGGATGATCACACTGGGATTGATTTTACAAAGAATAAACTTGTGATTTACAACCACATGTTTTTCCCAAATGAAATTACGTTTGAATTGGTTGGGTCTGTCCACGCAAAATAGAATGGCTCTATCCGGATTAACCATTTCTTTAACTTCAGCCGGGTACCAATTATCTTCAAAGGCAATGATGACGATGTCCCCCGTCTTGTATTGGACTGCATATTCCTTTTGGCTCCTGAAATTAAATCAAAAACAAAAACAACAAAAACCTCAACAGTTGTTGGATTTAAGACACAAGTGATTTCAGTACAACCAAAGCTTCTTCCACTACTCCACTAGTACATTTCACACAATAACATTTACCTGTTGTCATTGTTGGGAAGGTCATCATTGTGTCCTCGTTCACATTCTGACTCCTGTAATGAGGTAGAAGACAAAAAGAAAATGAACAAACATTGAAATTAATTCAACACCGAGATGTTCACATGCGAAAGGCTTCACCGTAAATGACATTTGCAAAGACGGGTACCTGTTGTCATTGTTGGGAAGGTCCTCATCACCTGGTTCGGTCATCATTGTGTCCTCGTTCACATTCTGACTCCTGTAATAAGGTAGAAGACAAAAAGAAAATGAACAAACATTGAAATTAATTCAACACCGAGATGTTTACATGCGAAAGGCTTTACCGTAAATGACATTTGCAAAGACAAGTACCTGTTGTCATTGTTGGGAAGGTCCTCATCACCTGGTTCGGTCATCATTGTGTCCTCGTTCACATTCTGACTTCTGTAATGAGGTAGAAGACAAAAAGAAAATGAACAAACATTGAAATTAATTCAACACCGAGATGTTTACATGCGAAAGGCTTTACCGTAAAGGACATTTGCAAAGACAAGTACCTGTTGTCATTGTTGGGAAGGTCCTCATCACCTGGTTTGGTCATCATTGTGTCCTCGTTCACATTCTGACTTCTGTAATGAGGTAGAAGACAAAAAGAAAATGAACAAACATTGAAATTAATTCAACACCGAGATGTTCACATGCGAAAGGCTTTACCGTAAATGACATTTGCAAAGACGGGTACCTGTTGTCATTGTTGGGAAGGTCCTCGTCACCTGGTTCGGTCATCATTGTGTCCTCGTTCACATTCTGACTCCTGTAATGAGGTAGAAGACAAAAAGAAAATGAACAAACATTGAAATTAATTCAACACCGAGATGTTCACATGCGAAAGGCTTTACCGTAAATGACATTTGCAAAGACAAGTACCTGTTGTCATTGTTGGAAGGTCCTCATCACATGGTTCGGTCATCATTGTGTCCTCGTTCACATTCTGACTCCTGTAATGAGGTAGAAGACAAAAAGAAAATGAACAAACATTGAAATTAATTCAACACCGAGATGTTCACATGCGAAAGGCTTTACCGTAAATGACATTTGCAAAGACGGGTACCTGTTGTCATTGTTGGGAAGGTCCTCGTCACCTGGTTCGGTCATCATTGTGTCCTCGTTCACATTCTGACTTCTGTAATGAGGTAGAAGACAAAAAGAAAATGAACAAACAGAGAAATTAATTCAACACCGAGATGTTCACATGCGAAAGGCTTTACCGTAAATGACATTTGCAAAGACGGGTACCTGTTGTCATTGTTTGGAAGGTCCTCATCACCTGGTTCGGTCATCATTGTGTCCTCGTTCACATTCTGACTTCTGTAATTAGGTAGAAGACAAAAAGAAAATGAACAAACAGAGAAATTAATTCAACACCGAGATGTTCACATGCGAAAGGCTTTACCGTAAATGACATTTGCAAAGACGGGTACCTGTTGTCATTGTTGGGAAGGTCCTCATCACCTGGTTCGGTCATCATTGTGTCCTCGTTCACATTCTGACTTCTGTAATGAGGTAAGTGAAAAAAATTACAAATGAGCAACCAATGTCAGGGGCTTAGGCATAATAACCATGAGTTACATTTTGCTAATACAGTACTGTCAAAGCTTCAACTAGGAAATGACAAACATTTACCTGCTACTCTTGCCAGGAAGGTCTGCTGATCGAGACTTCATTCCCTTCAAGCTTGATGTCTTCCATCTGCCAGTTACTTCCTCATTGCTACATTCCCCAACTCCTGTCTTGCAGGTGTGGCAAAAACAGCTTCGTTCTCTGTACTGGACAAGATAGGGCTCATCTGCTCCACATACGCAATGTAACCGCTGTGTTCCCTGAAGCGTTTTTACACCTGCGCGGTTTGGACGGATGCGATTAATTTCACCCTGCTGTACAAACACGAACTGTCTCTTTTCATGAACATGGTCATCAGGGCATTTTGGTCGTGTTAACTTTTCCTTTCCAAAGTTGTACAGGTCAAGTGCACTGGATATTTCAACCTGTCGGGCAGTCACGTTTAAAGTAGCCTGTTTTTTCCATACTCCAATTTCACGGTCGCATGGACCTTTACCATGCCTGCTTCCGAAGAAATGCTTTTCGGTGGGGAAACCAAAATTAGTTGCTGAAAATGATGCATCAGCACTTACACTGAGATGCTGCACCATCTGTGAAGTGGATCAGTTTGTTGATTTTGACTCCTTTCTCCTCAACCTGTTGGATTGCTGTTTCATTGAAATGCTGGACACCGTGATTATCGTGCTTGGTGTCATTGCTGATGCACATAATTGAATCTGTGACTATACTGTTACAACCTTCTTCTGTACATCTGTATGATGCAACAGCTGGGTGTATGGTAGCCTGGACATTGGACCAATGGGCCCCTTGTGCCTCATCCTGAGCTTTACAAGCGTAGTTTTCACCATAGTCCATGCAAAACACAACCCAGTTGGATGGCAAATCCTCGGATATGATGTCATACTGTCGCCACTGCCAACTTGCATTGAAAAGATGTGTAGAGAATGGTGCCATTTCATCCTCAAGTTCATTCAGCATGGTTTGGATTGTTGCAGTTTTCACTTCTTTGACCATTCGCTTTATAATTTTATCCTTATAAGAAAACTCTTTAGTTTCCCATCGAGACCATCTGATTTCATCATCTACACTCTGCGTAATCTCAAGATTAGCTTTGACCAGGTCGACTCCGCATTGTCGGCACTCTCGATCTAGGCACTTTTTCTTGTAGTCTTGACCTTCTGTCTTCGGGCACAGTGTTACTCGCGATATGTCATACTTGTCTTTGAAAGGACATAGCCCGAGTTTGTGCATTGCCATGTATCTTGTAATGGCCTGGATTTTGAACTCGATGTTTGTACAGCGTTCACAAAGACACTGTGCAAGTTTGTTGTTCCCCATTGTCAGAATGTGCTTTGGTCGTAGTCTCTTAAACTTGGTCAATCCAATAGACAAGTCTGGGTTTTCTTTGTTGAGCTTATCGTACGCTCTTCGCAAAGTTATATCCATCACCTTTCTACTTATAGCACTGTCACCATCCTTCTTTGCACTCCGTGCATCCGGTAGGTCCCTTGATATGTCTCCCCGTCTAGAAAATGCAATGACTCTATCAACAACACTTGTTGGGAGCACATCACTTCTCCTTTTCCTTGTATTCAAATGATGGACATCAACAGAAGCAGCACGTTTGGATGGGGAGTACCCAAGTCCAAGATGATTCTTCGGATGCCTCCTGTACCCAGGGTTGTATTTCTGCTTTAAGGACAGGGCCACTGCTGACAGCCTTTTTCTCTGCAGTGCTGATGTGTTTCGTTCCTGGTTGATACTTGAAAATGTGTCTTTGATGTTCTTTTGAGACTGTTTAGCAAACTCTAGGAACTTCCTTGCTCTTGGACTTGCAATTATTCCAACCCGTTTCAATTGCCGTTTTCTCTTTGGGGTTACTTTGTGAACCGTTCTTGTCAGCACTTCCGCATATCGCCTCCCATTTTTGGGCATTGCCTTCTGAGCCCGGTACACCGCCTTGCGAATACCGCTGGAAGAAGATGATTGTGTCTCTGATGATTGAGTCACAGGTGGAGTCGTTTTGTTGGAGGACATCGCTTCTTTAGTTTCAGCATAATTTTTCCTACGTTTTTCTTTCTCCCTGCGTTTTGCCTGTGCTGATTGCTTGGCTCTTTGTTTCTCTTTCTGTAGTCTCCATTTTTTTCTTTGTGCTTCTTTTGCAACCCGGGTTTTAGGTGCTGCTGCCTTCTTGGTTTTACGTGTAGCTGGTTCTGCTGCATGTCTTTGGCGAAACTTCTGGACACGAAGTCTGACCTTCTCCCGGTATTCAACTTTCTTCTCATCTGTTAAATTTGTAATGCACTCTTTGACTCTCTCAGTTTCGCATGCTCGATACAATTTATATAGTTCTGGGTTGTCTTTGATTCGCTGTATGTATGCTCTTTGATACTCTGCGGGAGATTTTCTCCTTTTTTGGGCAGGTTTCCCCTCCTCTGCTTCCTCAGCTAATTTTCTCTTTGGTCTTAGACTGTAGTGTTGAGCTTCATCCATGTTTATTTCTACCTGCCATATGATGATAAAAATTAAGTTGTGAAAAGCTATAATAAAAAAATAAAAAAATAAAAAAAATTAAAAAAATTTAAAAAAATGAAAAAAATTGGGGGGGGGGGACACCCCAAAATAACACATAAATTATGATATGGGCGGCATTAAAAAAATATCTAGCATTATATCCATTCACTAATCATCAAAGGCACCGATACAAATAAATTCCCCAACCCTCCCGACGAGACCAGGTCATCATTTTACAATTTCATACAGTGCAACTTCGCCCCACTTCATTTTACACTGTTGCAAACTCGCCCCAATATAATAACATCGCAAATGGGGCGATTTTAACACACAAAATAAAAATGGGGCGAAATATAAGCTGAAACCAACGTTAAACCCCCCGAAAGTTTTGCCTCGAAAGGCTAATCGCAGCTACATGTAGTATCCAACACTAAAACATGGTCGGATGTTGAACTGATTCTAACATCTTAAAAACGAAAAATAACAGTGACATGCGCGGCCTACTTTCAAATGTTTTACGTTGTTTTCTCTAGATTTTTAACGTTGGTTATGGCAGACACCGCACGTATTTTAAACATTTCACAGCAATTGTCCGCGGTAACTAACGTTGAACCGTAGAAATTATGCAACCACGACGAAGACTTTTTGGGGAAAGAATTTCGATTATCTATTACCGGTCAACTGAAAAGTAAAAATTATTGGTCATGTAGTCATGCAACGAGGGAAAAGAGAACTTTATTAGCTTTTCTTCCGTTAGATACAATTGGACACATATTATAATCCGCGGAAAGCTAGTTGAACACAAACATGACAAACTACCCCATTCAATATCCATTTAAATCTCCCTTTTTAAATTGCCATCGGAAAATAAATCACAAAAAATACAATGAAGAAGCATTGTGACAAGTAAAACTTACCTTTTGTATTGCATTTTCCAAGTAAATCTGGTCAATTTTAAGGAAAAACCCTCCGACGTCTTTGCTCGTTTAACGTTGTTACATTTTGGCGCGAAACAGGTGATGCGGTGGACACGCACTTTAAATTGTGTTGCATTTGCAAATAAGTGGACAAGCCTAAAACTTGTGACCTTTAGGTCATCCATACAGGGTACCTGTTCATGTATAAAGCTATCGTGGTGTCTCATGTTGTTTACCAGTTAAGCTACGAAGCTATTTTACGTTAGTTACAAAGTGGACGCCGAAAATAGTTGGCGATGTTTGTGTGTGGTTTTTCATCCTCATATTAATCGGGGATATACGGACTTTTGCAAGATGATTATGCAGTTTATTTTGAATGAAAATAGCTAAGTTTGGCGAGGATGGGGTTTGAAAAAGTATTTATCTGGCCTGGAGAACATCGTAAATTTTTGCGGACACGATGTGTAACGAACGTAAACAAAGATTTATCGATCGTTTTAGGTGCGTAAAAACCTTTTTTTTTTTTCCACGGGCCACATTATTTTATTAATTAGTTCACTCAAGCAATATATGCACACGTGGAAGAAAACGGTAAAGGAATTCTTACGTCTTTGATTTGATGAAATTTTGGTTCAATCAGTGTCCCATTTTCAGACGCCATTTTGGAAATAAAATCTTTTTATAAGCCTAATTTATAAATGAAACAACCGATTATTTTTTTATTTATTTATTTTTTGGGTCTCTTATACACATGTACAAACATTATCTAAAAAAAGAAATTACTGAAAACTGTAAAAAATATTTAAGAAACTGCATATTGATTTGCGCATCATGAATGGTCATCAGTATTGTGCCCTTACACAAATATGTCAAATTGATCTGAAAGCTCACAGAGTGTGACAAGTTTTATATATGACGACAGCTTAGCAATAGTTTTGTGCACCTATTGATAAATGCACCAACTTGGACACACACACAAAAAATAATTTCAAGAATAATTTTTGATATTGGAGCATCTTTGATTTGGGTCAAATTTGGATGAAATTATCAGTTGGATGCTGTGTGTATTTGTAGAAAACTAGAGATGGTAGTGAATTAGCCCAAGTTGGACTCCAGGGCTCAAATATTTGGCGAAAATCCCGAGACTGCAGGCTTTGTAGCTAAAAATGTCTATTACTAGAACAAAATTCTTTTTTAAAACAAAATCAGAATCTTTTTACAAGACCAGAATTTAAATGAAAAAAAAAACAAAAAAAAGTGCCTGCACATTTGAACTGTTTGAATTAGATTAAACACTGAAAGAGAACATTGGTTTCGTTTGTATAATGGGAAATATTCTTCAACACTCAACAGAATCGCAAGATATTTAATCAGGCGGTAAGTCTACATTTTGTAAGAAGAACAAAAAACAAAGAAGACCGCCAGATCTTGTCCAGTTGTGAGTTTTCGGGGGGCCCGATGCTAAAAATCACCAGCCTCAGGCAGTGTAAATGTTTGAGCCCAGGACGATCCCTCCATTAAAGTGAAATGAAGACGGCTAATAATGAATTCACCTTTTCCCCCCAAACCACCGGCGTGGGTCTATATACCTTTTTTATGTTCAGTACACAAACCAGAAGTAATGCCACATTTGGTCGCCGGTCATGCGTAAGTCCCCCCTTTGCTTTGACACGCATTACGTCGTTGGGTAGTAAATGGAGATGTCGTGGGCCAGATTCGCAGGGAGGACTGGCACCATGTTGTACCGAAAACAGATGTACCACAAAGTCACACGGAAAGCATCCGTCTATGTTTGTCAGTGGAAATGTGCAATAAGTGACTACATCAATCAGTATGTGCTCTACATCCTGTAGGACGCAGGAGGGGAAGAAAATGTAGTGTTTATTGCGCTACGCGGTACTCATGCGTATAGACATTTGTGATTAGACACGTCGTAGGAGCTGGTCTCTTTCCTATAATCCATAAGCTCTTAATTCACTCCAGATTCTTCTGTCCTTTTTTTTTCAATTTTATTTTTTTTCATCTTGCCAGTTTCGGTATGCTTCATTCCATCTCGTGGCTATTGATATTTGGGCAATAACAGTGTGAGGGGCCTGTCTTCACTGCGTGGTAGTGCCCGGGTAGGTTGCCGGCCGCTGTTAATGGACTGAGCCGAAGGTGAGGTCCATTAACAGCGTCCTGCGATCAACCAACTATTAATAAGTACCTTAAATGAATAGAAAGCGGTAGAAATCATCAGAATTTGTGATTTTTCTTTCGCTGATATTTTTTTTGGTTTTCATTCATGTCCATTCTTTAGGCTGTTCAAATGTTTGCATGGGACCTGATCTATATACACATATTTGAAAATCAAACCATTTAAAATGCTCCAAACTGCAAAGTACATCTTTTAAAACCAAACATCAAGTAAAACACTCTCAGAGGATCTCGTTTTCAATGCAGGATGCTTCAGCCATAACTTGCAAAATTTGTCCACAAGATGTTTGTTGTGGCCAAGCGGTTAAGAGCACCGGACGCAAGCTCTGGTGTTTCTGATCAGCGGAGTGGGTTCGAGTACCGGTCTTGGCACTTGTGTCCTTGAGCGAGATACTTTACCGTAATTGCTTTTTCCTCCGGACCTACGACATTGAGCCGTAGGTCCCATGTACAGTGTACTAGGATCGGAAGTGCACGTAGAAGAACCCAAAACACTTATCGTGGAAGAGTAGGGGTTCACCGCTGTGTTTCTGGTTCACATAGTAAGCTCCATTGTTTACAGGTTTCCTCAGGCTTGCGAGCTACAGTGATTAAGCTCTCTTATGAGGCATCCTTGATTTCATGACCAGTGATAACAATACTAATAATTTTTTTAATCTTTTCTATTACACAGGGAATCACACTAAAGATGAATGACGACCGTCGCTGCATAGTAGCGCGTATTATGCACGGAGGCATGATCCATAGACAAGCTACATTACACGTTGGTGATGAGATACGAGAGATCAATAATGTGTCCGTGGCCAACCAGACAGTGGAGAACCTGCAGAGGATGCTGAGGGAACTACGGGGAAGCATCACGTTTAAGATTGTCCCGAGCTACAGGAACGCACCCCAGCCTTGCGAGGTGGGTTCTAGAACCTTGGAGACCTTCCGTTTCTGTTTTTTTTAAAACCCTTGCATTACGGAATTGTTTGGACATAAAACAACCCCCCGGTGACAGCATTGTTTGAACACTCAAGCGAGAAGCACACATTCTTACACAACAGAAAGCTTTCGTTCAAAGGCCATTGAAGTCAGTGTCTTACAGCAATATAAGTAATACAAAAGTTCTTGCCTTTTTGGGGGGTGTAAGCTTGGTCGACCAAAGTCGACCAATGGTAAGGAGAGGGTTAAAGGCACTGGACACTATTGGTAATTACTCAAAATAATTGTTAGCATAAAAACTTACTTGGTAACGAGCAATGGAGAGCTGTTGATAGTATAAAACATTGTGAGAAACGGCTCCCTCTGAAGTAACGTAGTTTTTGAGAAAGAAGTAAAATATTTGAATTGATTTTGAGACCTCACGCGTGAGGTCTCGAAATCAAGCATCTGAAAGCACACAACTTCGTGTGACAAGGGTGTTTTTTCTTCCATTATTATCTCGCAACTTCGATGACCAATTGAGTTCAAATTTTCACAGGTTTGTTATTTTGAGATACACGAAGTGAGAAGACTGGTCTTTGACAATTACCAAAGGTGTCCAGTGTCTTTAAACATCACCATATGAAGCCCACACATGGCATATGTTGTTGGTTTTGGACACAGTTCTAAGGGTCAACCATAGTTCCAAAGTTTAAAAAAATGTATAAAGGTCGTTTGCACAGAGTCTTACTTTTAACTCTATAGGCCTATCACGCACCGACCAATCGCTAGCGACCGATGTAAACCCCTGTAGAAGAATAGTTGTAAAATGAAAAATAAAGATCCCACGGCAACACAGTTTTCAGAATGGGAAAGAGGACTCTTGAGGGGGCTATTTGAGACCATTTTCTTCATGGGCGGTCCCTAGACATTTTTTTAATACAAAACAGAAATTTGGTTTCGTTTTAGAAATGAAAAAAGTGTCAGTTGGGAGGGTGGGGAGCGGAGAGCATGTGCAGCCTGTTGAATGGTATCACGTGGTGGAAGTATCTACTCAGATAGATTTTCTTATGTGCACAGCCACAATCATGGGTACACTTTTTTTTCGTGTCCTTGTTATGAACAACAGTTTGAAAACCAGTGATGTAACAGTCATTTCAATGTTGTTTGTAAATGAATTAACCAGCACTGTGTGAATGAAGAGTAGAAAGTACTTGAGTTTGTCGAAAACCAGATCTGCACAGAGTTACTCAATATTTATGTGTTGTTCGTTTGGTGTCTTTGTAACAAAAAGTATACCCATGATTGTGGCTGTGCACTTATGTGAACAGTTGTTCCACCATACTCAACCCGTGCAGTTGAATGGCTGATCAATTTATTGGTTACTGTTATGGAAAGCAGAAAAAGTTTTTAAATACTCAATAAGACATGGATCTAAGAACTGAATAACTGTTATTTACCGATTGTTCCCGGTTTACGCAGATTTACGTTCGAGCGCAGTTCGAGTACGACCCGGGACAAGATGACCTGATTCCATGCCAACAAGCCGGGATGAGCTTCAGGTGCGGAGACATTCTACAGATTATTAGCAAAGACGACCACAACTGGTGGCAGGCACGCAAAGAAGGAGAGCCTCTGAATGGTACAGCTGGACTGATCCCGTCACCAGAGCTTCAAGAATGGTGAGGTTTTAATACCCTCATGCCCTGATTTAACCCTCACCCTAACCCTCACCCTTAGCCTAACCGTAACCCTTACCCTCTGAATGGTACAGCTGGACCGATCCCGTCACCAGAGCTTCAAGATTGATGAGAATTTTAATACCCTCATGTACTGATTTAACCTGTACCCTCACCCGTACCCTCACCCTATTCCTCACCCTTGCCCTTACTGTAACCCTTCCCCTCTGAATGGAACAGCTACACCAGTACTTCAGGATCGGTGAGGTTTACCCTCATGTACTGATTTAACCCCAACCCTCACCCTTAGCCTAACCGTAACCCTTACCCTCTGAATGGTACAGCTGGACCAATCCCGTGACCAGAGCTTCAAGAATGGTGAGATTTGTCATCCAATTTATACAGTGCCATGGAAGCTTAAAGAGGTACTGAGGTGCATTTCACCGTGGGACAGTCGCAGCCTGTGACATGTGTTGGAAGGGGTAAAAGTGACTTGTAAAATATGGCAGAAAAAACAATCGAACTTGTACAGTCAGTTTTCTGGAATTACAGTTTTCAGGGCACACTTTCCGTTCGTCCTTCAGCCAGGCACACAAAACAAAATACCATAAAGCAATGAAGTTGTTTTATTCCATTGACGATCTTTCAGGAGAGTTGCGTGTCTAGCCATAGAGAGAGCTAAGAAGGAGCAGCAGGCGTCTTGCACGTGGTTTGGTCGACGGAAGAAACAGTATCGAGACAAGTATCTTGCCAAACACAATGCAGGTATGCGTTCATCTCATCAACCTTTTTGATAATCCATTCTCTTTTGGTCGAAACTCCGATCAGCCGGACTTAACTATTAAATCTCTTGTATTCTATCGACTAAGGAGATGATATTTTTTAAAGTTGATTCAATTAAGCAAAGACCAAATTTCATTTCCCTTTTTAATTTAGTGAAATATAATTAGAAGAAAGGATTGCGATTAACTCAAGTACAATGCATAAGTTTATCACAATGTGGAGGTTTACAGTTTTTTTTGTAGGTTGTTGTTGTCCTGTTTCCATATTTTTGTTTGTTTGCTTGTTTGTGAGTGCATATTATTTTGTATGAAATTTAAAAAAGTGCTGTAAAAAAAACAATAAAAAAAAAAACACTTTTTGATAGATGTTAAATTGCTTATACACCGATGTGTGTAAAGCACTGTATACTCACTACTTTCCCGAGTCCTGTGTACAAAAATCCTACAGGCATGTTTACTCGGGTTGGATTTGAACCCACAACCTTTGCCATTCTAGAGCAGATTCACACAACTATGTACTGGACATTTAATTTAAGATAGTCATTAGTCTCAGTGAGTTTTATTCTAATGTACAGCATCTGAGAGGAGAATATCCACAAGAATTTCTAGGTTATTTGGATGATTAATTCATTTTAGAAAACATGATGAGTTACGTACGAGATCACAAGAGGGGGCCCTTCTTGGACATGCCCAAATGTAACAAGGGACGGTGAATTGTAGAGATTGTCCTGTACTTTACATTCAGTGTATGCAATTGTCATGCTTACAAAAAAATAATAATAATAATAATAATTTAGAAATTGATTTGATTTCTGCAGTATTTGATCAACTTGATCTGGTCACATATGAAGAAGTGGTTCGCTTGCCTGCATTCATGCGGAAAACACTGGTACTTCTGGGTAAGTCAATTTGTACAAGTCGTCACCTGAATTTCCAAAGTGTTGTAAATCCTAAACTGTGACTGTTAGCGGCAGCAACAACACTGAAGAAGGCGTCTTTTTTAGCAATCTGGCCAGCACCACTGCCCATAGCCACAGCCCATAGCCACTGCCCATAGACACTGCCCCTAGCCAGAGCCCCTAGACACTGCCCATAGCCACTGCCCATAGCCACTGCCATAGCCACAGCCCATAGCCACAGCCCATAGCCACAGCCCATAGCCACAGCCCATAGCCACTGCCCATAGCCACTGCCCGTAGCCACTGCCCGTAGCCACTGCCCGTAGCCACTGCCCGTAGCCACTGCCCGTAGCCACTGCCCGTAGCCACTGCCCGTAGCCACTGCCCGTAGCCACTGCCCGTAGCCACTGCCCGTAGCCACTGCCCGTACCCACTGCCCATAGCCACAGCCCATAGCCACAGCCAATAGCCACAGCCAATAGCCACAGCCAATAGCCACTTCCCATAGCCACTGCCCAAGACTGTCCACACAGACGCAGCATTATATTCAAATGGTTAATTTTGTCCCTCTCTTTATTGCACCAACAGGAGCACACGGTGTTGGAAGGAGGCACATCAAGAATACATTAATAACCAGTCATCCAGACAAATACGCCTACCCTATTCCACGTGAGTAGACTTTCAACACAATATCATATACTCCACTCAAGCTCACCTGTGGGTGTAACTGTAATCTGTAGATTGTAATTGGGTTTGCCTGCAATATGTCATGTGGTGAATGCAACCGCACAGTCGACCCTCCTACACCCTGACTGTTCAATATCATCCACTGTGGTTTTGAATGATAGATAAACTATGCCAGCGTGTAATATGATATCATGTGGTGGTTGCATCTACAGTGTACACAGTCAACCCTCCTACTGTCTGACTGTTCAATATCACCCACTGCGATTATGAATGGTTGATAAACTATGCCAGCCTGCATTAATGATATCATTTGGTAAATGCATCTACACAGTACACACATGTACACAGTTAGTCTACAGTTGAGCCACTGTACATAATGACTTTGTGTTGTTATGTATGTTTAAGCTTTTTAGTTGTGATTTATTCGTCCCGAGTCGTGGCGTTTTGACAGTTACTAGCTTCTGTTTTAACTTGTTTTAAAGCTATCCTGACTCTTCTTTGTTTGCTTATTTTGCTTTCAACTGCAGTGTTGTATGGTGTGATCCTTTTTGCATGTACATGTATAGTTTTATTTGTTTAGAATTGGCGTGTCCGAATCGGCATCTACGGCTACAGCTACGGCTATGGCTACGGCTGGATCAGTTGGTCATCATGCGCAGAAGTACAGGACGTCCTTGGCAACACCCTTAGCAACGCTCGTAGCTGTAGCTGCCAATTCGGATTCGACCTTAATGTTTATATTTGTACCTTGCTTAGTGATGTGTTTTTAATTTTTGTTTGTAACTTTTCTCCTTCACCATCTTAGATTTTGGTTTTTTGTTTACACTCTCAGTTTCCTGCTTTTCTAAAATGTTCTGTATTTTACTATTTTATTTTAAGTAACTGTTTGTTTACAGGGCCCTCAGGGATATCAGTTGTTGTACTGATAATGGTACTCTGTCTAAACCAAACTGCAAATAAATAAACAAACCTACGCAGTTGATTAGTGTCAAATGGTTTCTCCTGGTCCCCCCCTCCCCCTTCAACTGTGGTAGGATGGCTCTGTAGAGGTGCTGTTCACCTGTTCCATCTTGCCACTTACTGGCAATTTGTTGTAAATTTTATTTATTTATTCATTTTTTATATTGTATGTTATTTTTTATATGATATTTGTTATTTATTTATATATTTTAATTACCTTGTTTGTTTATTGGTGTAGTTTTGTGCCAGTGAAGAAGTGTAACAAAATAAAATAAATAAAGTTTAATAAAATTAGTCGCTGGAAAATGTTATCAAGAGTAGGGGTTCAGATAACTTATCAATCTTCAACCCAAGCCTGAATCATCGAATTCTAACTAATAATAATAATAAACAGTTTTTATATAGCGCAAAATCACAAAAAATAAATTTAAGTCTCTATGCGCTTTAAGGAATGAAAACATTAGGAGAAGGAAGACAGGGAGCGAAGAAAAGAGAAAGTGAACTGGAATGTGACATAACTTTGACATAGAGTAATACTTTATTATTTACAAATTAAACAGATATGTTTTCAGAAGACTCTTAAAATCGTTCACTGTGTCTACATGTTTGAGATTGTTTGGTAATTTGTTCCATAACTCTGCAGCTAACTAGACCACAACCGTTGTGTCATCGGCATACTTTAAATTAGAATTAGAATTAGGATTAGAAATCTCATTGTTCGCATCATAAGAATGCGGACATTTTTTGGTTTCCATTGGCGCATAAGAATAGAAAATGAACTATCGCATTCTTAAATGTCTGCAGACACGACAAGACCATGCAAGAAAGATGAAGAAAACGGGAAGAACTACTACTTTGTGACCCACGAGGAAATGATGACGGATATTGCAACTAACAAATATCTGGAGTATGGAACCCATGAAGATGCAATGTACGGCACCAAGCTGGACACCATTAGGAAGATTCATTCACAAGGGCTGATAGCCATCTTAGATGTTGAACCACAGGTTAGTCTGACCTCTGACCTTTGACTAGGTGGATCTATGACCTCTGACCCGAACAGTTCATTCACACGGACCAACAGCTGTGCTAGATACTAGATTCTCTCAGAGATGAATATGAACTCGGCCCTGATGCTTCATGGAGGCAAGGGAGGCAATTGCCTCAATGCCCCTGGTCATTGCCTTGGTGCCCCTTGAAACACTCCAATAGGAATTTAGAATTGCCTCATAGAGGTGCCCTTTACAATGGAGACAAGCCTTGGTGCCCTTGCCCTTCCAAGAACGAAGCATCAGGCCTGTGAACTATTTCAATATCTGCATAATTTGGGATGGGAAAGACATCGATGCTGTGAAAAGTTAGTGCTGCCAAAGTGTTGCTTCTGCGTGCATTGCATGCTACCTGTAAAATGGTTCATGTGGCAAGGCCCTTAGGTGTTGAGAAAACGGGCTAATCGCTGTTATGAATGAACTATGACCTTTGACCCCAACCAGAGTTGAGATCTTACTGTTCTAATTTGCTTCTTATGTAGGCATTGAAGGTCCTACGATGTGCGGAGTTTGCTCCTTTTGTCGTCTTCATCGCTGCTCCTACAATTACAGGAATGAATGACATGCACGTAAGTACAGTCTGCCATTTAACCCTCCTTCTGTCTGACCATTCAATATCATCCACTGTAGTTTGGAGTGATACACAAATCGTGCCAGCCTGTAGTGATGTCATGTGGTGGATGCATCTACACTGTACACAGTCAACCCTCCTACTGTCCAACTGTTCAATATCATTTACTGTATGTGCCAGCCTGCAATAATATCATGTGGTGAATGCATCTACACTATACACAGTCAACCCTCCTACTGCCTGACAATTCAATATTATCCACTGCTGTTTTGAATGATAGATTAAATGGTAGATGAACTGACGCATCTACATCCTTGGCAATGTTCATTCAAATAATGTGTATCAAGTCCGACAAAAAACATCTGTTGAAGTTGCTGGAGTGAGATCATCTCTGGTATGTGAAGCAAGGCTCAGAATTGCTTGTCTCACCCCAAAACTGTAATTATTTTCAAGCATAGTGAATTGTGAATACTAAACTTTGACCGCCTTCTTTGAAAACTACCCTTTTGGGGGGAAAACTCTTGGTGGCGCTGTATATCATGACTGCATTGCTGTGTTCAGTTCCGTGTTTAAGTGTGAATTTGCTAAGTTTGAATGAATTTATTTGTGTTTTGTTGCAGGACAATGGTCTGGAGAGATTAGGAAAGGAATCCGAGTTACTCCGCCAGGCATACGGGCACTTCTTTGATTTGACCATCGTTAATAACGACATCGAGGAGACCATTCGCACACTGGAGCAAGCCATGGAAGAAATCTGCACAACTCCACAGTGGGTACCGGTCAGTTGGGTTTACTGACAATGAAAGAACAACATTGGGTTGACCAACTAAAGCGGGTACCAGGCTTACTGACCTAATCAATCAGTGGAGTGTATTGACGATGCAAGAATAACATACAGTTGTAACCAGTTAAAATGGGTACCGATTAGTTGAGTTGATTGACAATGTGAGACAAAAACACCAAGGAAACATGCTATAATGGTAACTGCCAAATCATGTTAGTTAAACTTGTTATACAACCAACCAGGCTAGTTAGCCGACCAGGTTAGTTAACCTGTTTGGTTTCAAAACCTCAATGGGCCCAAACCAATCAGGCTAGTTAACATGTTTTATAATTCATTCTAATCATGTTAGTTAAAATACTTGCTTATACAAACCAGGTTTAGTTAACCAGCTCAGATAGTTAACTTGTTGGACTATAAAAACACAATAGGCACAAACTAATCAGACCAGTTAAACATGTTTGGTTATACATCCAAATCATCTTAGGTTATACACACATACTTACTATACAACTAACCTGGCTAACTAACCAACCAGGTTAACTAACTCATTGGATATAAAACCACTAACTAATCAAGCTAGTTAACATGAATAATATTTAGCTTATTTAGCTATACAGCTACGAGGTGCCAATCGACATGTTGGTCACCTTTTTGAAGATATTTAGCCAAAATGAGTACCAGCTAATCTGATAGTGGAATATTCAGGTTTTCAGTTCCCTTGGACACTGGTGAACGGATAAAATATGAGGCTTCATAACGACCAATCGTAATGCTTGAACTGAAGATAACCTTTCACTGTTTTTTTTTTTATTTATTTAATTGTCGTTGGTCAGACCCGGTTTAGCTTCTAGTTGTGTTATCTCCCACTCACTGTCAGTTTTTTAAAACTTTAAGCAAGGCGTAAGATTCTTTTGCTTGTTTTTTATTATTATTACGGTAGGAATTACGGCATGGATGTTGATTACAATGCCTTTATGTAACGAGAGGGTTAAATGTGGTTTGTTTAAAAAAAAAAACATTTTTGCTAACGTCACGAGGTTGGTATGAGTAATTATTATCGCTGAACCGCTATTAAGGTAGACTATCAATTGATTAACTTTGTAAATATTTGGAAACGGTTGTTGATGAATTGAACAAAATTGTAATCGGTAATGACGTTTTTGTATGGATACATTGCGGCGTCGGCATTCATTGTGATCTGGCAAGCCTGTTTTTTTCTTCTTCATGTATTCTCATTCAAAATGCAAACTGCTTTCTCAGTGTCAAATTGTTTGCCAACCTCCAATGAGTTTGTGTCTGTCGTACTTCACCAGACTAAATCATAGATGTAAATTTTGGCAGCAACTGGACTGTTTGAAACTCTAGGTGGCAGCAGACACTGGAAAGTATTTTCCATATGCGGCTTTCAAAACCACGGTTTGGGCTCCTCCGTCAGAAAAATGTGAGCTGTCCTTATGGGGCTTCAAACAGGCAGACGGAGCCCAAGCCCAAGCCCAGAGCCTTGGTTTTGAAAATGCCCATAGACCTCTTCGCAAATTCTCAGTACATTACCGCTGGAATGAGGTGCATGCCGGTCTATTTAGTTTTCCAAGGCTAATGCAGGCGCACCGAGTATTTGCAAACAAGTCTATTGTTTGTGTGGCACTGAGCCAAACAATGGGATGTACCTTGGAAGTCTGCTGCCACCTGGTGATGGGTGTAGCCTTCCGCTGCGGAATATTTACTTTGACTGTGTCTGTTGCGTTCTTTCAAATTACCTGAAACATGTAACTAGCGTCTCGATGCATTCAGTGCGCAGTTCGGTTTCCTTCTTAGCTAATATTGACCCATTTCACGACGCGCAGCGCACTGTCACGTGCCTATCCGGTCCGCCATTTTTGGGAGTGAAAATGTACACATAGGAATTGACTCCCAAAATGGCGGAAATGATAGACGAGCATTGTACGCAAGGTCAACGCAAGGTTGGTAATAAGTTGAAAAAAAAATTACGTCCTAACATTTTCAATCTGAAAGGTTCCTTTCTAGAATTTTGATATTGGCGTCAATTTTCCTGAATACTATTTCCATCTGCATTACTATGATCCCCTCCCCCCAAACTCATCCATTCTTATTCTGATATACCAATTAAAAAGAAGCATATTATAAAAAGTCACTCAGAACTCGACAAACTGGTAACCACTTTTGGGGTGTCTTCTTTCAAATTATGACCCTCCAATTTCGGTGAAATATTTACAGGTTGGTTGCGTGGTGTGTTTTTTGAGAACCAAAAGATAGCATTGGAAGTATTTCTTTCCCCGAAAACAGTGTTTACGAAGCTTAGGCTGTGATGGAAGAAGCGGCTTCGGCAGTGGCTATGGCTGGATTGCTGAACTATAGGGTTATTGTTACATGTTGTGGCTGCATCCATCAGTTGTAGCCGCAGCGTAAGTCGCCTGGTTCAGACTTGGCCTTACTCTTTTTAAATATATCATTTTATATTTACGCATCTTTTGATACTCGACGACATCTCTGAGGATTTTTATTAATTTTTTTCTTTAGTCTTTGAGAGAGACTCTGCTAGGGTCGAAATGTGAGGGCCATTATTGTTTGGAAGAAAAAATTATAATTCCCTGCAAACTATTTAAAATAATTGTTTGATCCGATTTTCCAACCAGATCGTAGTATCTGAGGTGTGAAGAATGCAATTTAGAGCGCAATGTTTTTTTTTTTTATTTGAATGTTTTTAATCTCAAAATCATTCCATTTTCGTTTCTCTTGTATGCGTTGCATTTTTTTTTTCTTTTCTCGTCTTCATTTTTGTTTTCTTGAAACTTGTTTTTATGTTTAAATTTGATTTTTTTTTTAAACGAATACACTTTAAGTTTTTGTTTAATTAATAGGTAATGTAGCAATACAGGTACGGTTAAATGTTTTTTTTTGAGGGGAAAAAATACACCAGAGCAGCGTACGCGTTTATAATGACTTGAACATTTTGTTAGAGTAATTCTGTTGCCGATGGTAATTTTTTGTTTGCAAGTTTTAAAATCGAGTGTAGATAAAACGGTTTGAAGTGGTCAGTCTTCTACCTTTGGTATAGTGTTTAAAATCAGGCGTTTCAGTCTTCATTTTATGCAAATTGAATTTCTATCAACGGGAACTAAAGGTGTGGAACCAAGGAATTGAAGAATTGTGTAAATAACAGAGGCACAATTTTGGAACATTTTGACGTGTAATTTATGTACATAGGAAATGAGAAGACGAGTCAACGTGGTGATGTAGATTTGTATATTATTATACGACGTAGGCTGATTTCTCAGCAGGATAATTTTGTTGCATTACAAGAAAATGTTATTCCACATCCAAGATTGCTCATCAAGTCTGTATCACAATTAGGTTTTTTCCCCCCCTCAATGATTCAGAAACTTATATTTTGGTCGTCCCCCATGATAGAAATGATGTATGTGTAGTAAGTTATCTGTGCCAATCCAGCCTCGTCCCCAGGGTGTGTCGAGCAGTACCAGGTTGACCGTGTAAACATGGTTGGAAATAAAGTAAACCATGGGGACGAGGTTGGTGCCAATTTTTGAAGCAATTCATACGCGCTGCCATTTTTTAGCTGTGTTGCAACTTTCCGAGCACTTCGCATTGGTTGGATACTTTTTGCCATGCAGCGTGTGTGGGACATCTGACGTCACACTTCAAGGCGCGTGAATAACGCCAGATACCGGCCTTTAGAATCTGGCGGTTACCTGCCAGATGTACCTTTGACCTCGCGCTCAGTATACAGTGGTTTATCACACATCAGTGACTTGGTCATCAAAATAATGTTAATTTATTCCAGATGCAATTAATTTGCCATATTTTTGACCGCATGAGGGCGCTTTCAACAGGGGAATTTCTTGCATCACAATGACATTGCCCATGATTTTAACCGCCTGTAGGTTGTTTTCTTGCATACTGGCGAATACATAAACAAACAATAACAAGAATATAAAAAAGTTCGTTAATTGGTTAAACATACGCCCTCAAGCGGTCAAAAATACGGCGAAATATTATATGAACCAATAATCAAGTTGTTTTGATGGCAGAGTTCAGCTGTTTTATTTAATATGCATATTGTAAAGTCTGCATCCCCCAGTTTGTTTCTCTTTTTCATATGCTGCCAAAATGAGACACAATTTGTAGTCATTATGCTTTCATGGAATGTAGCGAGTATAATTTGTAGGGTCGAAGGAATTTGTGATGAACTGAATGCTTTTTGACACGGTTGAGTTTAAAACCCAACTGGCTGATTTCACAGCAGTGGCGCTTCTGCACGTAGGATATGCCTAGCCCAGCGTTTTACATTCGTGGAGTTTGACTGCATTATTCATGTAGTTTTTAGTGGTACTCTTCGTTGTTCATTGTTTAAACAAAACTACTCAATTTGGATGTCCCTTTTTAATTTGACCACGCCTAAATTTATTCTGACTAAGCCGAATCATACTAAACGTGAATCTGATGTCATTGGAATGGGGACTTTTGGGACGCTAGGTGGCAGCAGACTTCCAGGTAAATCTTTTTTCTGGCAATGTGCGCATGCTTAGAACTACGAAAACATTGGAATCTTACCTTGTATGTCTGCTGCCATCAGCGTTCAAAAGTCTCCTATTCCGACCATAGGGACTAACAAACGCTGTTTATTTTTTAGTTAATCTATTTTCCAACCATGGAGGTGTATTTTCCTTCCTCCATGATCCAACTGAGTGTATTTTACATGAACTCTTAGTTTTTAAGTTTCATCACTTCCTCACATTATTTGCATAATGTTGACCCTTTTGACGATCTTTCTTTGTTTTTGGATTCCCTCCTAGTGTATCATAACAACAAAAATCAATATATAAAAAGTGTAGGCAGCAATATTACGTCTGTAGCAAACAAGTATTTCGCGAAGTATGAGTTAATTTTGATAATATTGTGTATTGGGAACACGCCCACATTCATTATAGATTAGATAACAGTCCGATTTCAGTATAAGCTGGTGTAAGCACCGAACAAACGCATGAACAGGTCACCAGTCTGAAAGCCATTATATTTAACCTTTGTTGAGACTGGTGCCCTGTTTAAATTATGCTAAGCACCATATTACGGCTTTGTGAAATTGGACTCCAGCTGATTGTAGGACGTCTATAGCTCGATGGAACCTTAGTGCATGGGCTCTGTAGAATTTCTTGTGCGAGGGCCATTTTGTGTAAGGGACTACTTTTTGAAAGTCTATGCTACTCTTTCAATATGTGACGTTATTTAAATACAAAACAAATGTATAAATAAACTATTTCAGAAGTTAACTTTTATTTTTTGGCTTTCAATGTATTTTTTGCCGTCTGTTTATTATGATTTTGATGCGTGATTTGGGAGGCTAATCATCCTTACTCGCTGCTGAATAATTGAGTTGCGGAAGGCCCGCGGCTTCAACGTGTTCGAGCCGGAGCAAATTTATGTTCTGCAGCACACGCTGGCTACGGAGTCAACAGTTCAGGGATAGGGAAGAACAGCCTATCCCTTAACTGTTGACTCGATCGACGTGTGCTGCAGAAAAGAAAAAACAAATCGCGAGCCGCATGCATGCAAGGGCGCCTTTGACAGCCATGTGCGTGAAATACGCATGGGCGCCAATTTATCAAGCAAATTTTGGTTATAATCATTGACAGCAATGGTCGCTGTCTGTACCGAGTTGCTCTCGCATCAAAAAGAATGAGGCCTACTTGCTGAAATGGTGTCAGAACACATTTCACATTTTCAGCCCGAATTCTCCATCTTGCGCCTTCAGCGCTCTATTTTATTATTTGGTCTAAATATTAAAACCTGCTCGCCCCTAACCTGCTCGCCCTCCTGATCACCTTTGTCAACAGTCACTGTAAATCAACAATAGATTTATTGATTGGCTTTATCCATACATTGTTGTTCACTCACAACCGCATATCGAAGACTACTTTGGAGGCGTTAAGTGTTAAACCAGGTACATGACAACTCGTTTCTTGAAGTTGTAGCTGCTAGAAGTTGATTTTGTTTTAAATGGCTACATAGAGCTTTATCCCACCCACATCCATCTTTCTTTAGTGGGGCGACATTGTTGGCTTCCCCCGTTTGTTTTATTTTATCTATTTTATTTAATCTCTCTCGTTTAAAAACTTTGTGGGGTTAACCTCGCAATGTAATATAAAACTAAAACAAGTACAGTTCCTATCATAAAAAAAATTCCTCAATGTCTGTCTTGTAAGTGCTTCATACCAAACCAATGTCTGGTTGTCTATTTTGTGTCTGTCAGCTGGTACCAGCAGGGTGCAGAAAATTCCGAACAAATACCTTGCACACTTTGCATGCCAGCATGCTTGTGTTGCCTGCGAGCGATTTCTTTTCTGCAGCACACGTCGGCAATGGAGTCAACAGTTAAGGTATAGGCTGTTCTTCCCCACCCCTTTACTGTTGACTCCATAGCCAGCGTGTGCTACAGAACAAAAATGTGCTGCCTGCGAGCAGGAAAATCTGTGTGGAACCCAGACATGTACTGTTACTACGGTAGCACTCGGTGTAGAAGAAGTTGTATCTTAGTACGCTATTGAGGTTATTGTATAGGTCAACAGGGAACCCGTCAGTTTCCAATTTTAGCTTCGTTTACAGCGCATGTTCTACTACCCGACGATGTCTAAGTAGTGAATATTTAAAATTACGCTGCGGGAACTGTGTGTGGTCTCTCTTGCCTATCCGTCAGGACGTTCTATAGCTTTGAGTATCATCAGTTGAGATGACCCGTAAATGAAAACTAAGTCGTAAAGGGGTTGGAAAAAGAAAAAGAAAAAAAACAACGTCACGAATTAAGACTAACTGGCCGTAAAGAACAACACAACCTGGTGAACGGTAGTCTTATATAATGAGCTTGTTCGTGAGTACAGAGTAAATTGACGTAGTGTTACATACTTCGATTATGGACTGTGAAGTGATAAACACCGGCAGCTGTCAGCAACGTATTTGAGCAACGTACTTGAAGAAAATGTGTACGTGATCTCCGAACTCATCGTGTGCCATGGTATGCAGAAAAATTGACATAAGTATGACTGCATGATGCTGTGTGGTATCGTACCATAATGCAACTACGGGTAAGTACAATCTTTCCTACCTCCATGGTACAATGTAACACCATCCACAGAGCATGGAGGAGTTCCTTCCTCCATGCATAGAGCAAGGATGGTTAACGCCACGGAGGTGGGGTGTACCTCCACGGTGAAACTAATCCTTGCTCTATGAACTAACGTAGGCCTACTGACACTGTTCATAGTTATTAACGAATTCGTATTGTATTCAACCCATGGGTCTAATGCATCTATCGTCCTCCTGATTTGTCTTCAACTGTTCGTCAGGATTTGTTACTTGTATATGATTGTTTTGGACAGTCTCAATGATTTAGCACGCAGATCTATACCTCTTGACTCAAAGACTATAGGTTGTCCCGTGAAGGAATGTTGACCACCCCCCCCCCCTCTCCAGAGTCTGTAAAACCGCTAGAATGTGACACATGCTGTGAGGAGTTCAGGGTTTCATCTCAATTTAGGTCAAGACGAGATCGCCACCTTTTTACAAGACTGCTTATTTCTGTACAACTTCACAACCCTGGTCATTTGACCGGGGTGCAAGGACATCGCTCCATGATGTATTATTTTTATATTATTATTTATTTCTGGTAATGAAACCAAGGATGCCCCACAAGTAAATATTAATCACTGTTGCTCGCAAGCCTGAGGAAACTTGTAAACAAGGGTGCTTGCTATGCGAACCAGAAACACCGGGGTTGAAGGCAGGGCGTACTTTTGGTAATTACTCCACACGATAAAAACTTACTTACAGTAAAGAGCAGTGTAGAGCTGTTGGTATTATAAAACACTGCTACTTTGCTAGGAAAGACGCACTTTTAAAGGAACATTACAGAATTGGTAAGAAAAAACTTGTAAAATATACTTTTTGATCACAGATTTACATAAAACTTACACGGTCTAATGATGATGATAGTAGAAAACATCCCTCGAAATATTTCTGTCTGAAATGCCGTATTTGATGAGAAATGAATAAACTAATTTTCCGATTGGAGTTTATCGCTCAGTGAGCGTTTTATTCATTTGTTGAATCTATATGATTTCATGCAAATGTGTAATCGGTTTTGCACTATTTTCTCGTGACCCAGATGGCCGATCGACCTCAAACTTCTACAGGTTTGTCAGTTTATGTATATGGTGGATTACATAAAGTGTTTACACTGCAAGCAACTGTTTTTGTTAGCAAAAACCAATTCTGTAATGTTCCTTTAAGTAATGTAGTTGTAGAGAAAGAGGTAATTTTTTACACACAAAATATGAATCTAGGCATCTGAAAGCACACAAGTCTATGCAGCAAGGGTGGTTTTTCTTTCATTATTTTCTTCAACTTTAATGACCAATCGAGCCCAAATTTTCACAGGTTTGTTATTTTATGCATATAGGTTGGGACTCACCAAGTGAGGATACTGGTCTTTGACAATTACCAAAAGTTTCCCATTTCTTTCCCCTATACCCTTCCTCTTCTAAGTGTTTTTGGGTTCTTTTACGTGCACGTCCCAATCCCAGTACACTCGGGAAATATGCCTATATAATGTCACATCCGATGGACAAGGCAGTTATAGTATCTTGCGCAAGGATTCAAGTGCCTCGACCGGGACTAAAACCCACACTCTGCTGATCAGAAATGCCAGAGCTTAAACTCGACACTTAAAATTGTCATTATACCTTTTTTTGAGTTCGGATGTGTGGAATCAGCAAAATTATTTCAATTCCTTACTGAATAAAGATTTCCGAATTATGTTTCGCTCAATAGTTTGTATACTGTTAGTTGTTGAATTTATGTTTTGAAATTATAACTATTTTTACAATTAATTTTGAGAGTGTAGGCCTACTGTTAGTTGTTGAATTTATGTTTTGAAATGATAACTATGTCGTCACATTTGCAGTTTTGTATTTGTATTCTTTCCAGCCAAATCATATGATCTTCGCATTTCTGCTGGGCTTCGTCCTGGTGTCTTTATTCCTCGAGAAATTTGGACTGTATCTGAGGATGTCGCGGGCATCAAAACTCAGCGCGGGACAAGAGAGGGGGACGCCCCGCCGTGGGTATCAAGCTTCGTCCAGGCGACAGCCTTCCAACTCAAGGTACTGTGTGACCCTGATTTTACTGCTCAATGCTGTACACCACAAAGAAAAGATTACACAACTTGTGTAAAATATTACCCTGTTTTAGATGTAGTGGGCGAACACCATTAGGTAAAACTTGACCCAACAGGCGTTGGGTAATATCTTGCTTAATAGTTGTGTAAAAGTTTACATACATATTGGGTAGTTTTATTTACTGAATCGTTGGGTGAACCCACTCGTGTAAAATATTACTTAATTTTTAATAAAGACTTTACCGCTTTACAATTTAAATAGTTGTGTAAAACTTTACATCAATATGGGGTATTTTTTTTTAGTTTTACTGAATTGCTGGGTATAAACCATAGAAATAGAACTCAGAGAATGCTGTGTGTAGTTATCGGTGCATATCTGCTTTGAGGCAAGTCATGCGCGCTGCCATTTTAGCTGTATGGCAAATTCCAGCTTTCCCATTGGTTGACCTGGTTAATTTTGCCATACAGACATGTCACATGGTATTGGTACTCTAGATCCACAGCTGACATAGAGGGCGTGCACAGCAGACACAGACAACAATCGAGCTCGGCATTCTCTGTGTTCTATTTCTATGGTATAAACCCACTCGTGTAAAATCATTACTTAATTTTGAAGTGAAGACTTTACCGATTAACAATGTAAACTGTGTACCTTTAAAACTGGTAATAATATACACAATGCTTGGGTTGAATACTATAGGTCTCGAGAACTGCCTCACTCGCTAAAGGAATTAGCGGAATTATACGGCGTGTAATAATAAGTTTCCCCGACCAATTTCAGCCATAAATTCATTCGGTTTTTATGTCACCATGCAAAGCGTCAAACGTTTCTTTATTCTCGTGATCGTTTTTTTGTTTTCTCTCCGAACTGGCAGGGCCAAACTCCTCAAAGGGCTGCAGAAGATGACGCCGTATCCCTCAGTCGCACCGTGTGAGGGCGGTACACCAGAGCTCAACGTGGTCTACATCAAAACACACAAGACGGGAAGCACTACGTTGTCACACCTCCTTAACCGCTTCGGTTATACACGCGGGCTCTCATTCGCCATCAACAAAAGGCACCGAAACAACGGACATCTCGGATATATCACTTTATCCAAGACCACCCCAAAAGAAATATTCCTCCCTCCCATTGGAGTTTCCAAGTGGGCAAGGACTTTCAAGTATAATATGATGACCGGGCACGCCCGCTACGACCGGGCCGCGATGGATTCCTTCATGACGTCACCAACTCATTACGTCACAATTCTTCGTGACCCTGGTCACCAGTTCGAGTCTGCCTTCTCACACTTCCAGTTCGACGATGCGTTCCTAGTCCAGGAACGAAAGCACTACAAGACCCTACCGTCCAAGTTGGAGCACTTCATGAGTACGCCAGAGTTTTACCGAAACAGGTTGAAGCATTTATCGTGGGAGGGAGAAAGGGGACTTCGCTGGTACTACGCCAAGAATAATCAAATGTTTGACTTGGGTTTGGATCACGAGTACCACGGCGACGACGACATTGTCTCAGCGTACATCAGCAAGTTGCAAGCAGAGTTGGATTTAGTTTTAATAACCGAGTACTACGAAGAATCATTGCTACTGTTGAAGAGTCATCTCTGCTGGGACACGGCTGACATTTTGTACGTGTCCAAAAACATGAGACCGCCCTCAGCGCCTGTCTCCGAATCACTGAGGAAGAAGTTGCGCCAATGGAATTCAGTGGATATGAAACTTTATCAACATTTCAATCAGTCCTTATGGAACAAGATTCGAGAGTACGGGCCAAACTTCCAGTCCGATTTGGCCAAGTTTCGTGAGCAACTGAGGGAAGTTTTTGACGAATGTGTCGGAGATTTAAAGATCTTTTCACAGGGTCGGTTCAAGTTCTCAAATTATAAGGTCAAGTCGGGGTCAGGGGTCAACTGCACTCTTATAGCTGAATCCAAATCCGCTTTGTTCCATTCAATTTGGCAGCTCCAGTCCCAACAAACAAACACTGAAGTGAACAAGCAACTCTCACTTCATAATTATGTTCAAAAAGTTAAATTATAAAGTTCTTTCTGTGTCCATCTTCACACGCAGCTCTGTGGAATGTCATCGGCCTTTCGACATCTCATGAACACGACATCGTACAGGCAAACAATCTCGAATGTAAAATTTGAGTCGTGCAATGTTGTAATGCAAGCCAACACAGTGCGCCAGTCACATAGCCTTATATTGGGAGAGTTGCGACATAGAGGGACCAGTTTTCTTTAGTTACGTGGTTGCTGGACGCTATTTTCGGTCCAAAATGTAGCACAACCAAAAGTGCAGTCTAGTCTGGCACCATGATTGTGTGCGCTCATACTTTTTTTTATTACCGAAAATGGCTTCTAATCGCAAGTTGTCGCAACTCTCCCAAAATACGGCTCTGGTCAGTCAGAATACAGCGCGCAACCAAGAGTTTGCCGTGATGAAGAAGCTAGTCGATAAATACAGGTTTCACCGTTCACAGTGCATGTTGAAATATTGAGCTGTGAAAAGCAAGTCGAAGCCTCGTTGATTCTCATCTCTATCCACACGTATTTTTGAGAAAAGGGGAAAGCACTTTCTTATAAGTTTAGTCTCCTTCCTCAAAGGTGATCCCCAGACTTCTTGTTGATGGAAACATGCCATCCAAAGCGTAACTTGGTGCTACATTGCGGTACTAGTGGTTGAAAGGCAGCCTGACCTGGTGTATACATAATGCTTTGCAAAACATTATAAACAAGAATCCTGGTCTAAGTGTTCGAAATTAGTATTCAATCAATATTCAGAAGATTTGCTAAGACGTTCTCCAAACGATTGTGTTTCTCGCATGGTTGAGCATCCCATCACACCATGGGCGTGGCGTTACTGAGGGCCTCACACCATCTTCAACATGCTCTTTCAATTCATACTTACCTGGCTCAGGAAGACACCGTGATCACTCAGGCGGTTCTCCCAAGGCGAGGCCCGGCCATTGCACACTTCGGCTGGGCTGACCTTTGCGATTCCCCCAAATGTGGAGAACTCGGGAGTACAATTTCTGATAGTGGGGACTGCGTACGCGCTATCCCTCGCAATAAAACCAAAAACAGATTTATGAAAAGTAGTTGACAACCTTGTTTTTTTTTTCTTCTATAATTATAGGGTTAATTTTTCTAAATGTTTTATAGTCCATGCAATAAAAGGCGATCGCACAGGGTCCATATTCTTGGCTCTGCTTACTGCGGAATTCTGCGCTTATACAGCGCCCTTGTAGCACATATTCTATGATACGTAAGCGCAGAAATCCGCGGTAAGCAGAGCCATGAAATTGGGCCCTGATCCTTCGAGTACAATTAATTCAAAACCTTTAGCAAGCTGCTACCTTTTAGTAACTGGAAAGGGTGGTCCAAAATAAAGCAAACTCACCATTTAGCAGTTTTTATTCAGCATTATTCAAAAATAAATTACTATTTAAACACAAGTGACAAACATCAAAGGAACTGCATACTTTGTATCTTAGGATAGGCTGGTATTTTTGAAGATTCATTGGCAAGTTGTCTACGGACTGATTTTACAGGTAGAGGTTTCACCTTTGGCGAGCAATATCAATCTTTAATAGAATTCTGTCTTTAGTTTTTGTGTGAGGGAGAGCGCGTACGCAGTCCCCACTATCAGAAATTGTACTCCCGAGTTCCCCACATTTGGGGGAATCGCAAAGGTCAGCCCAGCCGAATGTGCAATGGCCGGGCCTCGCCTTGGGAGAACCGCCTGAGTGATCACGGTGTCTCCTGAGCCAGGTAAGTATGAATTGTAAAGAGCATTCTGAAGACTGTGTGAGGCCCTCAGTAACGCCACACCCATGGTGCGATAGGGTGCTCCATCATGCGGAAAATAAAATCGTTTCAGGACGTTTTAGGCTTTTGATTTGACTAATTTTTAATTTCGTGACTATAGGGACCAGTCTTCTCTACCGGGTTTATTCATTGTAAACGTTTTCAATTTCCGCTTTTCCTTTCATTTAATGTTTACTGTTTGGGAAGTGCCGTAAGGGTCTTGTGTTATCGTTATTATGGATTGTGGTATTTCCTATATTCTACCAGTTGTTAGCTTTATAATCATTGTCTAGTTATTTTTTAAGCGCTTGAGCACATTTTATGAAATGGGCGCAGTATAAATCAATAATTATTATTATGATTATCATTATTATTTTAATGTTTTGTACAGCTTACAGTGACTGCCTTTCTCCCGCTAAAATCTCCCCAAACCTGGGGCCCCGGAGTCTCGAGGGGCCCGGCCCATTTCTGGGTGAGTTTAACTGGATCCATGTCAATGACCCACAAATAAATCAAACTGACGCAGAATCTGACTTCAATCTCTTTTTAAAATCAGGTTCTTGGGTCAGCGTGACCCGGAATCCGCGTCAATTCTGACCGGGAGTTTTTAGAGTGAAGGGTAGCATCAATAAGTACTAAAAGTAATAAGTATAACCTGAGTTACGTTGTGGATGGCAACATTTCATCAAGAAGTTAAGTCCAGTTTATGCATGCTTACATTTCCGGTTCGAATTCACTTCCAATAAAATAAAAAAGGCATCAGTTTTGTAGTTTATAGTAAGAATGTTTCTTTTCTAGCTATTGTTCCGTTAAAAGTGTCATGTTTGAGTTTTGGTTTCATGAAATAAAATTAATATTTAAAACTTGTTGACGCATTATGCCACATGTGTTAATCCTTTCTCGGAATAAATCAAACCCCTTTTTCACAGCGTTTTATTAGCTGTACTTCGCCTGTCACTATTTTTTAGCGATATTTTGATCCTAGGTGGCAGCAGACATACCAGGTAAATTTCAATTGGTTACG
This sequence comes from Pycnopodia helianthoides, assembly GCA_032158295.1. Taxonomy (NCBI): domain Eukaryota; kingdom Metazoa; phylum Echinodermata; class Asteroidea; order Forcipulatida; family Asteriidae; genus Pycnopodia; species Pycnopodia helianthoides. The sequence continues at coordinate 13,529,584 of CM063259.1, forward strand.
TAGTTCTAAGCATGCGCTAGTTTGCCGAGAACAATGGATTTACCTGGTAAGTCTGCTGCCACCTAGCGTTCCAAAAGTACCCCTCGAGTGATGTGGGCACTGAAATCATGAGAGATGAGCTTTTATTCTTCTTTTGGTTGACATAACCTCATCCTGACTCATCTTTGGTTTCTTTTTATTGTCTGTGCCAGCAGGCTGTTGTTCTTGCATTAAATCGAGCGGGATTTTCAAGTTCTGTTTTTATCCAATTCTTTGAGTGAGTTGGATCGTTTGTAGGCCAAGCATCGGGACGGGAACACGAAGCGACTTGCCAGTTTATTGGAAAGTACATAAACGCACGTGTGTTTTATAGTTTGGTTTACACGCCACCTCGTCTCCCCTCCGAAATATCAGCTACGTTTACCCATGCTAGAAATGGAAGAGTCCTATCGACTTTTTCCTACTGCGCATGAACTATGATCGACTGCATTACTGGAGTAATTTCGAGCACAACTTTCGCACAACAAGAAGATGAAACCAAAATGCCGTTTTATCATGTCAGATTTGTATACACCTTTTCAAGCCTTGAGAATCTTTCGAAGTACCTATTCCTGGCTTCATACATTCTGTCAACCTTTCTGGACACAGGTAAGGATATAAATTGACCTTAATTACGTTGATAAAGGAGCAGTCGGATACATCATTTTAGCCAAACGTTCCCCTCGTTTGATCATAGAGTAGGTTTGATACATCGTCTATCTGATCGCCTGACACACAGCTTCACATGACACTGTGTTAATACGATAGACTCCTAGCTGACGACGTCACAGTTTGTTTACTGCATTGCATAAGTGCTGTTACTGCATATATACTGCGGTATATACTGCATTTCCGACAGCTGAGCAGAGAGCGACACAATGGCTCAATCTTCTGCAAAGTGGTAAACAAACTTGGCCCATCAGCACTGAGATATCCATATCAGGTTTGTAAATGTTTTGTGGTCTTGCCTAATGAAAAAAAACCTACATTCAATTAAAAGTACTAAAGGTATATTCAACATGTACGCAAAGCAGTTGGTGCTGTTCTAAAGGTGCGAAGATTGTGGTTGCATGCACCAATAATACAATTGGACGTACTCGTGCGACTAGAAATGATTAACATGACAATAGCAAGGTTTGCCCTCCTGCTGGGCCTGGAAATTGTGAATAAGTTAGATCAGAAGTAATAGACATTATTCACATGCCAAGAAAACTATAGAACTAAGAGTTTGTGGACGTGTTACCAAAGTCTTTGTCATGCAAAACATTGTAAATTTAAATTGTATATTCATTAGTAAATTTATTAACCGTGTTGGCCATTTTGATGAAACACATACACATGTTTTGAGACGAAATGCCTAAAACGTCCAACAAACGATTGTGTTTCTCGCATGGTTGAGCATCCCATCACACCATGGGCGTGCCGTTACTGAGGCCTCACACCATCTTCAACATGCTCTTCTGATTCATACTTACCTGGCTCAGGAGACACCGTGATCACTCAGGCGGTTCTCCCAAGGCGAGGCCCGGCCATTGCACACTTCGGCTGGGCTGACCTTTGCGATTCCCCCAAATGTGGGGAACTCGGGAGTACAATTTCTGATAGTGGGGACTGCGTACGCGCTATCCCTCGCAATAAAACCAAAGACAGATATATTAAAAATACTTGATAACGTTGTGAAAGTATAGAGGTTTTATTTGTTTAATTAAACGGACATACCGGATTACTGTTTACCTAATGTGGAAGTACAGACAATAATTATAAGATGGTTATTGTAAAAAAAATCATCAAAATATCACGTAATTTACAAAAAATGTGAACAAAACAAAAGACGGTCAAAGGTCAGCGTATACGCTTTTCCAGCCGTTGCAACTGTCAAGTTTACATGATATTGTTGTAAGTAGACTGGTGCTCGGTTTATGTATTAAATATAACGATGGCGATGCATAAGGATCTAGCCTTCATATCCATCAAGCACAAATTCACGTGTAAATAAAAAAAACCCGACATAAACACACGTCAGTCTAGTCCGATCCACACCAACTTGTATTCTGTGGACATCGTGCGGCTATTACATAAAAGTAGACCAGCTGTATGGGATAAACAGTCCGTCGTCGTGCCGCAGCGTGTGTGGCGCAGGCACTACATAACGTGACAATAGTAAGGGAATACAAGCTATATAGGAGTACAGACTAAAACCCTCGTAAAACAAAACGTAATGAATGGTAAACATTGTAATTTTTAATTGTATATTCGTGAGTAAATGTACGAACCGTGTTCGCCATTTTTGATAAAACACATTATACTACATATTTTGAGACGAAATGCCTAAAACGTCCAACAAACGATTGTGTTTCTCGCATGGTTGAGCATCCCATCACACCACGGGCGTGGCGTTACTGAGGGCCTCACACCATCTTCAATATGCTCTTTTCAATTCATACTTACCTGGCTCAGGAGACACCGTGATCACTCAGGCGGTTCTCCCAAGGCGAGGCCCGGCCATTGCACTATTCGGCTGGGCTGACCTTTGCGATTCCCCCAAATGTGGAGACTCGGGAGTACAATTTCTGATAGTGGGGACTGCGTACGCGCTATCCCTCGCAATAAAACCAAAGACAGAGTAATTTATTGACTATAGTTTTGTGTAATCGGTGAGCGTCTGAGGTTCAAGCTCTTTGAGCTAAGTAATAACTTAATTGAGAAAATGGGCCGAATTATAAAAACTAGCAATTGCTTATAAGCACAGGCACCGAGCAAAAGTTCATCAGGCAGAAGCTGAAGCAATTGCTTACAAATATATAAATAACCTTTTGTTTTGACTAATTGCTTTTTCTCAAGCTAGCCCAGCAATTGCTTGTAGGTTCTTAATAAAGCGCTGTTCGTGTGCGATGAGGCATGCGTCAAATGTGGAGCTTTTTAATAGAAGCAGGTTTGCTTTTCCCACACAATTTCCAAAATGGCTGTACAGAGTGATGATCAAACTGTTGTCAAAATGTGATCAACAAGTGAGTGCAGTTTTGGTCAAAATCGTCCAAAAACATCCTGTGCTATTAGACAAATCTCAACTACCGAGTAGCAAGGAAATGGAAGGCACTTCAGGATGCCAAGGCAACAATTGCTACAAACACCGGGGAAAACACGGATGACAAACAAATATTGAAGAAGGTTGCCAATATGAAAGTAGTAGTACAATTATTTTGCATTTGTTAGAAATGATTTGATCAAGTATTTTTGGTTTTGTCATTCTATCTTACTGAATATTAAAGTCCCATCCAACATTTGCAGTGAAATCTGTATTCCACAGAAATAAAAAGCAGTTGCATCACTTTATAACTTGAGCAACTAAACACCATCATGGATTACAAATAACATAAGAGTGTTGACATTTTTCTTTACATGCCATTCTTTAAACAAAAACGCCGATGCAGGAGATCTGCACATTTCATAAAAGTGTATTAAGTTGTTTTGGTATTTATATCCCGTTTCCACTGTCTTTTTGAAAAGTGTCCAAACATAACCTTAATATATTTTCCGGGGGGGGGGGGGTAGTTGACCCAAAAAGATGAAACAAATGCAAAGAAATTAACCAAACTAGTTGTCAGAAGAAAAACACTGAAAGTATTTAGTTTATATATTATATATTTATTGTTATCACTACAAATGACAAAAAAAAACAAGTCTCAAACATGTGATGATTATTTTATCATTATGTTTTTGCAAAATTATTTCCGTCACAGCTCTAGAGCAAAAAATAACAAAACTTTATGGCTGCATAGTATGAATGTGGCAACAGGCACTGAAACGAAAAAGAGATCGAACATTTTGTTTGTCAAAACGAAACAATTTACGATAGGTTGCATTGGAGAATACTTCTCAATTAATTCTTGGTTTGTACACCTTAGGCCGAGCCCGGTCATCTCTAACGGGCATAAACATGATAAAATATTCTCTGTAAATTGTTTGTAAAATCACGAACAAGTGAGAGGTTAAGCTACCATGTAGGGATCTTGTAACTCTGCAAGCAATTGCTGAATAACACAAGCAAAAGGTTGTTGTTATGTATATGTATTTAGGCAATTGCTAATCAAGGTGGCATTTGCTTGCAGGGAACAAGCTTTTGCTTTTGCTTAAAATTAAAAACTTTTGCTTGCTAGCAACTGCTTATTTTTATGTATGAAGATGTAGGCAAAAGCCTATAAAAAGCAAATGCTACTTTTTTATGAATTCGGCCCAATGTGAAGTTTTCTATTGTCAAAGACCACAAAAATATGTCCGGTAGAACTTTTGGTAAACGAACTTACAAATTTATGATTTATGATTTGTACAGGAAGATAGTGGGGACTGCGTTCGCGCTGTCCCTTGCAAACAACCCAAATATAGAGTTATCTATTATATTTGAAAATTAAATAAAATTATAATTAAGTTAAATATTTTCTTAATTATACCGAAGCGTATTGCTGCCACATGAATACAAAACTTCTCTCTCTCATATCGTGTACATACGTACACGATATTCAAACAACGGTACGTACCGATATTCCAAACTAACCGTGTACGTACACGATAATTCCAGACTAACCGTGTACGTACACGATAATTCCAAACTAAACCGTGTACGTACACGATAATTCCAAACTAACCGTGTACGTACACGATAATTCCAAACTAACCGTGTACGTACACGATACATTCCAAACTAACCGTGTACGTACACGATCATTCCAAACTAACCGTGTACGTACACGATAATTACAAACTTGCGTTTTCCTGACGACTGTCAAATGTAGCCAAAAACTTGCAATTAATCTTTTTGTACAACTCTGGGTAAATTACAATAAACTTGCAGGTCAAACTGTGTAACCACAATCGTTAAAATCACGCAACATTTGTTGTATAACTCTGGGAAAATTACAATAAACGTGCAGGTCAAATTGTTTAAGCACAATCGTTAAAATCACGCAATATTTGTTGTATAACTCTGGGTAAATTACAATAAACTTGCAGGTCAAACTGTGTAACCACAATCGTTAAAATCACGCAATATTTGTTGTATAACTCTGGGTAAATTACAATAAACGTGCAGGTCAAATTGTTTAAGTAACCACAATCGTTAAAATCACGCAATTCTTGTTGTATAGCTCCGGGTAAATTTCAATAAACGTGCAGGTCAAACTGTTTAAGTAACCACAATCGTTAAAATCACGCAATATTTGTTGTATAGCTCTGGGTAAATTACAATAAACGTGCAGGTCAAATTGTTTTAGTAACCACAATCGTTAAAATCACGCAATATTTGTTTTATAGCTCTGGGTAAATTGCAATAAACGTGCAGGTCAAATTGTTTTAGTAACCACAATCGTTAAAATCACGCAATATTTGTTGTATATCTCTGGTAAAGGTAACAATAATCGTGTAAGTCAAACTGTTTAAGTAACCACAATCGTTAAAAGCATGCAATCTACACTAATGAGTAATGATTTCTGAATATAGAATATACAAGTCCTTATAGTTAAAATAATAATCAGCTCACGAATAATCATTTCACTTCAAATGTAAATAGTTTGGTATTATAGAAGACCAAAGTTCTAAATAAACTTTTCATTCATTCTCATGTTACAACAAAATGATAACATAATTTTACCAACAATTTTCTATTGTCGATAAAAGAAAAAACAGGGACATAATTTTCAAATGGACAATCGTTATTTCATCAAATCATAGTCATTAAGGAAATGACACATGAAAAAATAAAAAAATCAGGAAATAAAGTTATCACAGAATCGCAGATAAACTTTGTCTGTTTAGAGGATAAAACAAAATGGGACGCTCGGTGCTTTTACAATTATGTCGTGCTTGATTGTTATTACACTTTTAACAATGGAGTATTAAATAAACAGACTATCTAAACTAGTTCCTTCAGTGCAAATATTACAAAGGTGTTCCTTCAGTGCAAATATTATAAAGTTGAGATTACCATTTTAGGGTTTAGGTTTTAAAACGGTTAGAAACTTATGTTATTAAACAATCCAGATATATATTTTTGTTGAAAAATACTGTCAAATGGAAATGAAGAAAGAAAATGCAAAGGGAGCTATGCTCTGATGTAAAATTGTGAAACAGGTAGTGGTTCAATTTCGCGCCAAATTGAAAGATCCTCAAATCAGACATAATATTTCACTTGTCTCTGATAAAAAGATGATTTAAAGACAAACAATGCTCACAGAGAGCTCTAGTGTAATTATCCCTCCCAAGTAAACAGTATTCAGAGCATGGCCAGAGCCACGCTCCCTACCAAAAACAAAATACCTACATAAACTACATGTGCTTTCACTTGCTCAAAGCTATCAAGAAAAAGAGAGCAAGTCCAAAGGTCGCGGACCCTAACTTAACTTATTGTTATGCTAATTACAAAGTTAAATCAGACACTTGAACACTGAGAGCGCACTTGGGTTTCTTACATCTATTATTAAATGCATGGTTTCCATGATGAAGTTAAGCTGCGTCAGTTTCGTCCCAAGGTGATATTATTGTGAAGCTAACAGTTCTTTTATTTAGTTCGGCTGAAGTGTTTAAACGGACGAAAGCCTACCAGTCATTATGGACTCTACTGTCTGCAGATCATCAGCGTGGGGCAGATACTGCTTCATACACTTCATCACAATCTCTTTCCACCATGTTGTTTTCATACACTGTATCACCATCTCCTTCCTCCATGTTGTTTACATTGGGCTCCTCGTAGGTCTGAGCAGAGAGTTGACGAACCTCGTAGGTCTGAGCAGAGAGTTGACGAAGTTCGACTGCTCCGTGACTAATCATGTAACGGTTACGCTGATCATGCATGTCATTCGGAATCTCGTACTCTTCGTCTTGGGTGACATCCACTTCATCCGAGTCGACGGTGCAGCCTTTACGGAAACCAACTTTGCGATTTGCAGATTGGAGTGGTGGTGTGTTGCTCACTGCTTCGCGTTTCGTGTGGCTTCGACGGAGAAAGGCAACCACGGCAACAAAAGCAAATGTTATAGCAACCGTCACAAACATTGTGAGGACTATAGCAGTAGCCAGTGAAAGGCTAGGATCGGTTACTGTGACATGTACTACCGCTTTGTCCATTTCACCAAGGACATTCACGGCCAGGCACGTGAATATCCCTTGATCGTGTTTCTCCACCGGTGTGATATGCAGAATCCTCTCTTGTAGAGTAGCAAATCTGCCTTGCCATTCGTGAGATATCTCGGTGTCGTTTGGGGAAAGCCATGTTATTTGAGGAGCAGGAACGCCAGTAGCTGTACACGTGAGAGTTGCAGTTTGTCCAACCACGGCTGACAGATCCTTCTTGTCCGTCATCGCCTTCGGAAGTTCACAACTGAAGTCGAGAGTGTCCAAGTCTGTTATCACTGACCCATGGTGTCCTGTTGGTCCTTCACATCGTGTCTTAACGTACGGATGGTTATTAATCAGCCAGTCTCGCAGACCTGTGAGCCGACAGTCACACTGCAGTGGGTTGCCTTCCAACTCGAGTTCGTCTAAGATTTCGTTTCGTCCAGAAAGAGATTCCTCGGGCACGACTTGGATCAAGTTAAAACTCAGATCAAGTGTTCCCAGTTTATCACAATGGCCTAAGAATGTCACTGTGTCGTAGATCAGATTGTGAGCCAAGGAGAGATTTTGCAGCTGGTCAAGATTGGAGACACAATCCTGAAAATCGACGTTCTGGAGTTCATTGTGGGATAAGTTTATAGTCACAATTTGAGGCATCATTTTGAACATCTGTGAGTTGAGGCTGGTGAGTTGATTTCCTGCGAGGTACAGATTCTTTAACGATACCAGACCCATAAAGTAACTTGGATGTAACTTGGTGAGTAGGTTGTTGGTGATGGAGAGCTCAACTAATGCAGACTGGTAGATAAATACTCCACCGAACAAAGACGTGAGGGCGTTGTCATCGAGATACAGTGACTGTAGCTTGGAGAGGTTGCGCAATGCAGTGGGTGAGATGAACAAGAGACGATTGTTGGCTACATGAAGCTCCGTCAGATTGACAAACCCTGATAGGGTTGTAGATGATAGATTGGCCAGCAAATTGTTATTGGCGTTCAGGAACTCGATGCCCTCTGCCCTCAGTGGTAGAATCATGGAACCGAATGAGTTCCTGCTCACATCAAGTCTCTTCAGTTCGTTTCTGTCTTGATGGTAGCGAAATGTGTTCCAGTGTTGCAATCCATTGCTTGCCAGGTTTAGTTCAATAGGAAAAAAATCAACATCCCAGTCTTTCAATCGGTTATAACTGAGAGAAATCAGATCAAACGCATACTCGTTCCTGACGATACGAATAAAACGAATATCATTGTGATCCAGAATCAGTTTTCTTCCTTTACAGGGACGTATTAAGAAAAAGTGTGGCAGACTGCGCAAGCGCAAGTGGACTTTTTCTAATCGGTTGTGCCGCAGACTAACCAAGCCACAAAAGCTTTCTAGGACCCTAAGATTGGTATAATTAATCAAGTTGGCGTCTGCTGTAAAACGCTGCAAAGAAGCGCATCTAGGAATTTGGGACAGTTGCGTGATCAAGTTATGGTCTACCGCGAGGTCTTTCAGACTGTTGAGATGGCAGTCTGACGGCAAATCAGAAATGCTGTTGTGTCGAACTGACAGTTGACGAAGGCTCCCCATCGTATTGGATCCCAGCAGTGACGTCACATCAGATATATTATTGTAGTCGAGGTACAATTCAGCGAGCTTCAAGAAAGTGCCCTTGAAATCGTCTGCGGCTAGCTCTGCTATGTAATTGTGTCTCAAATCCATAATGACGGCGTCCGGGTAGTTGACGGGGATGCAGTCAAGATTCAGTGAAGTGCAGTCAGCCTTCCCAGTGACGTTGTCGTAATCACACTGCGCATGACTGCATGTTGATGCGCGAGAGAAGCGGATGCTAGTGCCAAAGCAGTACAGTAACAGTGTCCATCCGAGTGGTCCCATTGTCATCTGCAGCAGAAAAGTGTAGGAACCGAAAATGGATCACTGAAAGAGCTATGCTAGTAGTTAATAATTTGTTTTTATATAGCGCACATATCCTAGTAGCTAGATCAAGGCACTTTACAACATTATTATCCCTGTTCATCAGGCATACTTAGACGATTCCTATAATATTTTCAACTCCCTTGGTTCCCATATATACACCTGGGTTAAGAGAAGCTATTATGGTCAAGTGCCTTGCTCAATGACACAAGTGTCATGCCCGGGATTCGAACCCAAACTCTGATGAAACAACCATCAGAACTTTAGTCCGATGCAGTAGACCTCTCGGCCACAACACACACTCAAAACACAGTTGATAGACAATATAAGTGTGTAAAAATAGAATTAGCTGTTGCAAACTGCTTACCAACCAAAGGGACCTATCGTATAAATGCAAAAAAATAAGTTAATGGCTTGACGTTTCGACCCTAGCAGAGTCTTTCTCGAAGGCTAACTGACATGACAACACATATAAACAGATATACAAGTGAAACTGAAGCAGTCAACTGGAAATACATAAATAGAGAGATGCAGAAAGCACACCCTGAAAAAAAATGTGTATTAATAGTTATGTTACTTACGGAATGAAATTCTTTGTAGTTCGGAGAGACGAAGAGCTCCAAGTTGTTACTTCCCTAATAAACCGCTTTACAATAAATACCATGTACATGCAGTTCGGAGAACTTCCTTAATTAGCCGTTTACAATGGTAGTCTTCAAAAAGAGAAAGGGCAGGAAGCACGTCGATTAATTGCAATACTTCCTTGTTCTCTTTGAAAACAATATTCGCAGTAATACATTTATTATTTTATTATTTATTATTTTACTGATGAGTCTTTTATTATAATTAGTTGTTAAAGGTTTATATACAAAATATACTCTCTTAAAGTTTTAGACTGAAATTTGCTCTAGTCGATTGAAACTAGGGACAAACTCATATGTGGTTGGCACTAGTTTCAATCGATTAGAGTGAATTTCAATCAAAAACTTTAAGAGAGTATGAGTTATACAATATGACATTTTAAAAATAATTCAGGGGAATTTCTGAGCAATTTCGGCTCAGTATTTGTATTTTTATTGTTTTTAAGTTCTAGCTATTATTGTGTTATTAAATAAATGAAAACAACCAATTGGATATGCAAAACAACGAATTGGAGCTCAAATAAACCGAACTTGAACAAGAAAGAGCCACAAAACAGTGGGAAGATGAACTGAGTACATGTAGGGCATTGCTTGGCAACAGACAGCTCAAGATAGAGTGAAATGGAGAATTGGTGAGGAGGTTTTCCTCCTGTAGTGGAGTGAAATAGGCTAGAATGAAGAAAACTAAAACTCGAGTGCTATATCAGCAATTTAAATGATGAGTAAATAGTAATAGAACAATTAGCCTTGACCAAGGCGTTGGAGATTAATTTGGTCTTCATTTATTTATTTGTTTTCTTTGCGCCGCACAACGGCCGCCAGAGCTAGCGTGCCTCGTTTGCGTGTCATCACTGCACTGCATGCAGTACAGTATTGTCAGTACAGTATTAGACTTGATTCAAGTCACTTTCTCGTGCGAGGTCCCCAACACACATGTAACGCGCCAGCATGCAGCCACATTACAAACATATACTACCAGTGCGCCCTCACCGACAAAATGTAGCTATTGTGGTGGAGATCAACAGGCGCGCGGAACAGGTTGGGGAATGCAGAGCGCAAAACAATAGTTTTCTGACGATGAGGCAAGGAAGGGCCTTGCACGGTATTGGGACTTGAGTCAAGTCTAGTACAGTATTGGCACTGCACTGCATGGAGTACAGTATTGTCATGCTATGCGCCCGCTCTGTGTGTGCGTACGTGTATGCTGCGTGTACTAACCGAATCAACGCCTTGATGTGTCTGTGTTGAAGCCATGAGGTCATTACTATAACGCGCGCGAAAGACAAGACCCCATTGGCCAGTGGCGGAAGTCTTGTTTACTAATTCTTATGCATATGCATGCAAGATCCAGCTGCAGCTGGCTACTGAATACTACGGAAGCTTAAATTGCCATCACGTTACTGAGTTACCGAGATAATTTATCTCAGAAACACGGAATATTTTGTTGGAAACATGGAATTCAATGATACCGTATCCCCGAAACTCGGAATTCAATGATATTATCTTGGAAACTCGGAATTCAATGATAAGGTATCTTGGAAACACGGAATTCAAAGATATTTTGGAAACTCGGAATTCAATGATAAGGTATCTTGGAAACACTGAATTCAATGATAAGGTATCTTGGAAACACGAATTCCAAGATAAGGTATCTTGAGCTAATTAGTGGACTAATTAACTGGGGGCGCCTATGAATTATGGTAAGTATCTCACTGATTGCAAGATGCAAGTGTTGGCTGCTCTGATGTTGATCTAACACAGAATGACCCGTAAGGATAGATGGATAAACGTTCACGCAACTTTCATATAATTGAGTCTTTGAAGACGAATATTTCCTTGTAACATTAAAGGGCAGAAGTTGGCGATATCGCCGTTTTTCATAGATTTGTAATAACAGTTTTAAGATGTATCTTGCAAACTAGATATTGAAAAACAGACTCTCCCAAATAAAGACCTTCTCTTTAAAGTCCACAATTTTGTCAGTCGTTGCAAACACTCTCATAGGGCTGATGTAAATGTTTATTAATGAACACATCGGGTAGAGAACACTGGTCTCTTAATCGCAAAATGAATCAATATTCAAACGAAATGCCTAAAACGTCCTGCAAACGATTTTGTTTCTCGCATGGTTGAGCATCCCATCACACCATGGGTGTGGCGTTACTGAGGGCCTCACACGACCTTCAACATGCTCCTTTCAATTCATACTTACCTGGCTCAGGAGACACCGTGATCACTCAGGCGGTTCTCCCAAGGCGAGGCCCGGCCATTGCACACTTTGGCTGGGCTGACCTTTGCGATTCCCCCAAATGTGGGGAACTCGAGAGTACAATTTCTGATAGTGGGGACTGCGTACGCGCTCTCCCTCGCATTACAATCCAAAGGTAGAGTAATCTAAGGGATATACCATAAAGCATAACCTAACTGAAGCAATCCCACAGTCTTCCAGGTGGTCTAGAGATTGTACTTTAACATTGAATCCTTTGAATCCTTTGAATCCGTGAATATTTGCACCGTGTGGGGTCATGTTTTTCTTTGTGCTAATAATGGCCCCCTTTTACGTAAAGTCAAACAGCTGTTTTCAAACAAGTTACAAAGCTCCACCCTAATCTCCTCCACACAAACGCACAGACCGGAATAATCTACAACTCACTCATAAAGACTATACAACTCTTTCATAAAGACTCTAAGACCTGTCAACCAATTAAGTCTGTAATGTCTGCCGAAAAAGAAAAAAAATTGGGAGTTCAATTACCCCAAGACTAAGGCTTGTTTTTGTAGGAGTCAATGGGGGAACTCCCTTGCGTCCAGCCGACCAGTGGAAGTTCTAAACAATGTAGCGGGTAAACGATCTTGCCCTGGCCACTCAAACTTAAAATTATGTTTTTCAAGCGTATTCTCTTAAAAGTCAAGGAATATGGGAGTACAACTAAATTCATAAGCAGAGTAATTAAAAAAAACCCGCTTAATCAGACAGTTGCTGACTGGTAGGCTTGCGCACTAGAAGGATAATCACAAGAAAATCTCCGGATTTGCTTCAATATAATGTTTTGCAGATATTCTGTGTTTTTACTCATTTTTCTAAAATTTCTTATGATCACATTTATTTAGTATTGGAAAAAGCTATTGAAAGATGGAGTTTACAAAAAAGGTAAAAAATGCGTTTTTCTGCGTTAACTTCACTAAAAAAGTAGCTAAAACCTTTAAAACAATCTTTATTGCATAACACTAGTTAAAAATCTTTGTTGTATAACTCTGGTTAAGTTACAATAATCGTGTTAATTGGTCAAACTGTGTAACCACAATCGTTAAAAGCAAGCAATTTACACCAATGGGTAATGATTTCTTAATATACGAGTCCCTTTTAGTTAAATTAATAATCAGTTCTGGAATCATTATTTCACTTAAAATGTAAATATTTTGGCCTTAGAAGACCAACGTTCAGAATAAAATTTGCATGTCATTTTTATGGTGCAACAAAATGATATTTACTAACCAAAATTGTTTTTACCGATCACTGGAAAAACAAGGAAATCATTTCAAATGTACAATCATTATTTCACCAATTCATAGTCAATAAGGAAATGGCAAAACAAAATAAAATAAATCGGGAAATAAAGTTATCACAGAATCACAGATAAACTTTGTCTGTCTTTAGGATTTGTTTTAAATGGGACTCTCGGTACTTTTACAAAAATGTCGTGCTTAAAATTGTTATTTCAATCTTAAAGGAACATTACAGAATTGGTAATTGTAAAATATACTTTTGATCACAGATTTGCATAAAACTTACACGGTCTAATGATGATGATAGTAGAAAACATCCCTTGAAATATTTCTGTCTGAAATGCTATATTTGATGAGAAATGAATAAACTAATTTTCCGATTGGAGTTTATCGCTCAGTGAGCGTTTTATTCGTTTGTTGAACCTATATGATTTCATGCAAATGTGTAATCGGTTTTTCACTATTTTCTCGTGACCCAGATGACCGATCGACCTGGGTGCTTACACTGCCAGCAACTGTTTGGTTAGCAAAAATCAATTCTGTAATGTTCCTTTAACAATGGAGTATTAAATAAACAGACTAACTAAACTATAGTTCCTTTAGTGCAAATTCTCTTAAAAGCTGAGATTTGCCATCTTAAGGTTTAGACTCCATAACTTGAAAACTGTTAGAAATGTATGAAACTCAAAAATTATTAAACCATAGATATTTCCGTCTAAAATACTGTCATATTGACATGGTAAACAAATATCAATATTACATCTACAGGATAAACAAACACATTATAAACAAGTTGAAATCGCATTTCCGTTCACATTTCTTCGCTCAAGAAGCTGTGTGAAAATTAACCGTAAGCCATAAGTCAATCGGTGCAGTTTGCTCCGGGCGTTGGCTTCAGCACACCTCATACAATGTATGCATAATTTGTTAATTTTGGGTTGAAGAAAAAAAAGTTGAGGGAAAAACCGTTTATTATGCAAAGGCCAGAGTGGATGGTATCCATAATGAAGTTATAACTGCGTAAATTTTGTCCCAAGTGTTAAAATGGAAGAAAGCCTACCAGTCTTTGTGGACTCGACTATCTGCAAATCATCAACGTGGGGCAGACATGTTTTGATACACCATATCACCATCTCCTTCGTCCATGTTGTTTACTTTGGGCTCCTCGTAGGTCTGAGCAGAGACTTGACCAGGGTCGACGGCTCCATGACTAACCATGTATCGGTTACGCTGAGCATGCATGTCATTCGGAATCTCGTACTCTTCGTCTTGGGTGACACGCACTTCATCCGAGTCGACGGTGCAGCCTTTACGGAAGCCAACTTTGAGATTTGTGGACTGAATTTGTGGTGTGGTGCTCACTACTTCACATTTCTTGCAGCTTCGACGGAGACAGACAACCAAGGCAACTGATGCAAGTGTTATAGCAAACGTCACAAACACTTTGGGGATTATAGCGGTAGCCAGTGAGACTGTCGAAGTAGGATCGGTTAGTACTGTGACATGTACTACCGCTGTGTCCATGTCACCCAGGACATTCACGGCCAGACACGTGAATATCCCTTGATCGGATTTCTCCACCGGTGTGATATGCAGAATCCTCTCTTGTAGAATAGCAAATCTGCCTTGCCATTCGTGAGATATCTCGGTGTCGTTTGGGGACAGCCATGTTATTTGAGGAGCAGGAACGCCAGTAGCTGTACAAGTGAGAGTTGCAGTCTGTCCAACCACGACTGACAGATCCTTCTTGTCCGTCATCGCCTTCGGAGGTTCACAACTGAAGTCAAGAGTATCCAAGTCTGTTATCACTGACTCATGGTGTCCTGTTGGTCCTTCACATCGTGGCTCAACGTACGGTGGGTTATTAATCAGCCAGTCTCGCAGACCTGTGAGCCGACAGTCACACTGCAGTGGATTGCCCTCTAACTCGAGTTTGGATAAGCTTCCCTTTCTTCCAGAAAGAGATTCCCCGGGCACGACTTGAATCGAGTTAAAACTCAGATCCAGTGTTCCCAGTTTATCACATTGACCTAAGAATGTCACTGTGTCGTAGATCAGATTGTGAGCCAAGGAGAGATTTTGCAGCTGGTTAAGATTGGAGACACAATCCTGAAAATCGACGTTCTGGAGTTCATTGTGGGATAAGTTTATAGTCAGAATTTGAGGCATCATTTTGAACATCTGTGAGTTGAGGCTGGTGAGTTGATTTCCTGCGAGGTACAGATTCTTCAACGATACCAGACCCATGAAGTAACTTGGATGTAACTTGGTGAGTAGGTTGTTGTTTATGGAGAGCTCGACTAATGCAGACTGGTTGATAAATACCCCACCGAACAAATGCGTGAGTGCGTTGTCATCGAGATACAGTGACTGTAGCTTGGAGAGGTTGCGCAATGCAGTGGGTGAGATGAACGAGAGACGATTGTTGGCTACATGAAGCTCCGTCAGATTGACAAACCCTGATAGGGTTGCAGAGGATAGACTGGCCAGCAAGTTGGTGTCGGCGTTCAGGAACTCGATGCCCTCTGCCCTCATTGGTAGAATCATGGAATCGAATGAGTTGTTGCTCACATCAAGTCTCTTCAGTTCATTTTTGTATTGATGGTAACGAAAGTTGCCCCAGTGTCGCAATGTATTGCTTGCCAGGTTTAGTTCAATAGCAGACTCAATATCCACAAGTCTGAATCGGTTATCACTGAGAGAAATCAGATCAAACACATCATTGTACCTACTCCTTGGGATACGAATATTTTGAATTTTGTTGTGATCCAGAAGCAGTTTTCTTCCTTGACACGGATGTGAGGGAAAGTACCGCATATGGCGGAAGCGAACATTTTCTATTCGGTTGTACCGCAGACTAACCAAGCCACACACGCTTTTGAGGACCTTCATTTTAATATAAGTAATCAAGTTGGCGTCTGCTGTAAAACTCTGCAAAGATGAGCATGTGGGAATATGGGGTAGATGCGTGATCAAGTTATAGTCTACCGCGAGGTCTTTTAAACTGCTGAGATTGCAGTTGTAAGGCAAAGCAGAAATGCTGTTGTGTTGAACTGACAGATTCTGAAGGCTTCTCATCCAAATGGATCCCAGGAGTGACGTCACATCATATATATTATTGTAGTCGAGGTACAATTCAGCGAGCTTTAAGAAAGTGCCTTTGAAATCGTCTGGGGCTAGCTTCGATATGTTATTGTGGCTCAAATCCATAATGACGGCGTCCGGGTAGTTGACGGGGATGCAGTCAAGATTCAGTGAAGTGCAGTCAGCCTTCCCAGTGACGTTGTCGTAATCACACTGCGCATGACTGCATGTTGATGCGCGAGAGAGGCTGAAGCTAGTGCCAAAGCAGTACAGTAACAGTGTCCATCCGAGTGGTCCCATTGTCATCTGCAGCAGAAAAGTGTAGGAACCGAAAATGGATCACTCAAAGAGCTATGCTAGTAGTAGGCCTAGTTAATAATGGGTTTTTATGTAGCGCACATATCCTAGTAGCTATAGATCAAGGCACTTTACAACATTATTATCCCTGTTCATCAGGCATACTTTGACCATTCCTCGAATATTATCAACTCCCTTGGTTCCCATTTATACACCTGGCTTAAGAGAAGCTATTATGGTCAAGTGCCTTGCTCAATGACACAAGTGTCATGCCCGGGATTCGAACCCAAACTCTGATGAAACAACCATCAGAACTTTAGTCCGATGCAGTTGACCTCTCGGCCACAACACACACACACAAAAAAGCGGCTGATAAAATAGACCTTATAAGTGTGTGAAAATATAATTGACGTTTTGACCCTAGCAGAGTCTTTCTCGAAGGCTAAATGACATGACAACACACATAAGCAGGTATACAAGTGAAACAGAAGCAGTCAAGTAGAAATACATGAATAGAGAGAACCAGAAAGCACACCCTGAAAAAATGTGTATTAATAGTTATGTTACTTACGGAATGAAATTCTTTGTAGTTCGGAGAGACGAAGAGCTCCAAGTTGTTACTTCCCTAATAAAAAGTTTTACAATGAAATACCGTCTAGTTGTTACTTCCTTAATTAGCCGATTACACTGGTAGTCCCCGAAAAGAGAAAAGGCAACGTCGACTAATTTCAATACTTCCTTGTTCTCTTTGAAAACAATATTCGCAGGAAACACATTTTTTATTTACTGATGAGTTTCCGTCTTTTGTCATAATTAGTTGTTAATGGTTTGTATAACAAATATATGAGTTATACAATATGACATTTTAAAAATAATTCAGAGGTTCGGCTCTTATTTGTATTTTTATAAGTTCTAGCTATTATTGTATTATTAGAAAAATGAAAACAAAACTTGGATACGCAAAACAACGAATTGGCACTCCAATAAACCGAACTTGAAAAAGAGGGAGAAACAAAACAGAAGATAGAGAGATGAACTAAGAACATTATAGGTGCATTGCTTGGCAACAGACAGCTCAGGGTAGAGTGAAATGGAGAATTGGTGAAGAGGTTTTCCTCCTGCAGTGGAGTGAAATAGTCTATAAAAGAAGAATAAAACTTGTGTGCTATATCAGCAATTCAAAAGATAAGTAAATAATAAAAGGACGAGTAGCTTGCTCTTCTTCATCCACCTCTTATTCATTTTTGGAGAACACTCGAAAAGGCTTTCCAACAGCTTGTCAAGATAATCAAAATATTGAGAGAGCTATAATTGTTCTGATCTTGTGTTTTTAACTCCCTGACAGCTTCGTGTACAACATCGCCATTTGACTTGTTTTTCTCGGAGAAGCTCCGCTTCCTCATCGAATTCGGAAAGATACAACCTGAGAATAACAACAAAAAGTTGTTTTCGGATGCAGGACTACTCAAGCTGCATGCAGGTAAAAATTATGCCTCATTGGAAACTTTTGTGTGTATATTGTATAATAATAGTGGCTTTTAAACTAGCGCTAAAATCCGTCACTCAGTGACGCTCATGGCGCTCCAGCATTATTACCCCTGGTCACTGGGCCATTTATTTTTATTCCTTAAACCATCTCAGCTAACTGGGGAGTAGACAACCCATGCAGCCAAATGTAGCGCACCATGCTAAATAAATCACAAGAACCATCTCTGTCATCAAAGGTACCCATTTACTCCTGGGTGTAGAGAAGCAATTATAATTGAGTGTCTTGCTCAAGGACACAAGTGTCGCGACAGGGATTCAAACCCCACCCACTGCACTAGAACATGTGGTTTGATCCTTTCCCAGTAGGTAAATCTTGGCCTTTATTCACGTAGGATAGTTTCACCTATTATCGCGGCACCTTCCACGTTTCGCGATCAGAGTAAAAACAAACTGTTCATAACTGTTCATAAGTGTTGTTGAAGTAGATGTATTTCCACGTTGACATCAAACATTCTATCGGTGGTTTGATAGAATTCATCCACACTGTAGGCCTAACCAGAATTTTTCAGGCGTAGAGTGTAAAATTGGAGGCGGGCTCCGCAGTTTGTTATCAGTGCAGGTTTTAAATATCCTCAGAGTGGGATAATCTGTTTATCTGATCTCATCTTTATTCGCGGTAATCAGAAAAGAAATTGTCCAAATACCTATAAACCACGTTTCTCTACGCCTTCTCGTCAATTCTCCGTAACGTATGTTAACTTCGCACGCGAGCTAACATTATGTAGTTGCTTAATTAGATATGATGAGCTAATTAGTGGACTAATTAACTGGGGGCGCCTATGAATTATGGTAAGTATCTCACTGATTGCAAGATGCAAGTGTTGGCTGCTCTGATGTTGATCTAACACAGAATGACCCGTAAGGATAGATGGATAAACGTTCACGCAACTTTCATATAATTGAGTCTTTGAAGACGAATATTTCCTTGTAACATTAAAGGGCAGAAGTTGGCGATATCGCCGTTTTTCATAGATTTGTAATAACAGTTTTAAGATGTATCTTGCAAACTAGATATTGAAAAACAGACTCTCCCAAATAAAGACCTTCTCTTTAAAGTCCACAATTTTGTCAGTCGTTGCAAACACTCTTATAGGGCTGATGTAAATGTTTAATAATGAACACATCGGGTAGAGAACACTGGTCTCTTAATCGCAAAATGAATCAATATTCAAACGAAATGCCTAAAACGTCCTGCAAACGATTTTGTTTCTCGCATGGTTGAGCATCCCATCACACCATGGGTGTGGCGTTACTGAGGGCCTCACACGACCTTCAACATGCTCCTTTCAATTCATACTTACCTGGCTCAGGAGACACCGTGATCACTCAGGCGGTTCTCCCAAGGCGAGGCCCGGCCATTGCACACTTCGGCTGGGCTGACCTTTGCGATTCCCCCAAATGTGGGGAACTCGAGAGTACAATTTCTGATAGTGGGGACTGCGTACGCGCTCTCCCTCGCATTACAATCCAAAGGTAGAGTAATCTAAGGGATATACCATAAAGCATAACCTAACTGAAGCAATCCCACAGTCTTCTAGGTGGTCTAGAGATTGTACTTTAACATTGAATCCTTTGAATCCTTTGAATCCGTGAATATTTGCACCGTGTGGGGTCATGTTTTCTTTGTGCTAATAATGGCCCCCTTTTACGTAAAGTCAAACAGCTGTTTTCAAACAAGTTACAAAACTCCACCCTAATCTCCTCCACACAAACGCACAGACCGGAATAATCTACAACTCACTCATAAAGACTATACAACTCTTTCATAAAGACTCTAAGACCTGTCAACCAATTAAGTCTGTAATGTCTGCCGAAAAAGAAAAAAAATTGGGAGTTCAATTACCCCAAGACTAAGGCTTGTTTTTGTAGGAGTCAATGGGGGAACTCCCTTGCGTCCAGCCGACCAGTGGAAGTTCTAAACAATGTAGCGGGTAAACGATCTTGGCCTGGCCACTCAAACTTAAAATTATGTTTTTCAAGCGTATTCTCTTAAAAGTCAAGGAATATGGGAGTACAACTAAATTCATAAGCAGAGTAATTAAAAAAAAACCGCTTAATCAGACAGTTGCTGACTGGTAGGCTTGCTCACTAGAAGGATAATCACAAGAAAATCTCCGGATTTGCTTCAATATAATGTTTTGCAGATATTCTGTGTTTTTACTCATTTTTCTAAAATGTCTTATGATCACATTTATTTAGTATTGGAAAAAGCTATTGAAAGATGGAGTTTACAAAAAAGGTAAAAAATGCGTTTTTCTGCGTTAACTTCACTAAAAAAGTAGCTAAAACCTTTAAAACAATCTTTATTGCATAACACTAGTTAAAAATCTTTGTTGTATAACTCTGGTTAAGTTACAATAATCGTGTTAATTGGTCAAACTGTGTAACCACAATCGTTAAAAGCAAGCAATTTACACCAATGGGTAATGATTTCTTAATATACGAGTCCCTTTTAGTTAAATTAATAATCAGTTCTGGAATCATTATTTCACTTAAAATGTAAATATTTTGGCCTTAGAAGACCAACGTTCAGAATAAAATTTGCATGTCATTTTTATGGTGCAACAAAATGATATTTACTAACCAAAATTGTTTTTACCGATCACTGGAAAAACAAGGAAATCATTTCAAATGTACAATCATTATTTCACCAATTCATAGTCAATAAGGAAATGGCAAAACAAAATAAAATAAATCGGGAAATAAAGTTATCACAGAAAAACTTTGTCTGTCTTTAGGATTTGTTTTAAATGGGACTCTCGGTACTTTTACAAAAATGTCGTGCTTAAAATTGTTATTTCAATCTTAAAGGAACATTACAGAATTGGTAATTGTAAAATATACTTTTGATCACAGATTTGCATAAAACTTACACGGTCTAATGATGATGATAGTAGAAAACATCCCTTGAAATATTTCTGTCTGAAATGCCATATTTGATGAGAAATGAATAAACTAATTTTCCGATTGGAGTTTATCGCTCAGTGAGCGTTTTATTCGTTTGTTGAACCTATATGATTTCATGCAAATGTGTAATCGGTTTTTCACTATTTTCTCGTGACCCAGATGACCGATCGACCTGGGTGCTTACACTGCCAGCAACTGTTTGGTTAGCAAAAATCAATTCTGTAATGTTCCTTTAACAATGGAGTATTAAATAAACAGACTAACTAAACTATAGTTCCTTTAGTGCAAATTCTCTTAAAAGCTGAGATTTGCCATCTTAAGGTTTAGACTCCATAACTTGAAAACTGTTAGAAATGTATGAAACTCAAAAATTATTAAACCATAGATATTTCCGTCTAAAATACTGTCATATTGACATGGTAAACAAATATCAATATTACATCTACAGGATAAACAAACACATTATAAACAAGTTGAAATCGCATTTCCGTTCACATTTCTTCGCTCAAGAAGCTGTGTGAAAATTAACCGTAAGCCATAAGTCAATCGGTGCAGTTTGCTCCGGGCGTTGGCTTCAGCACACCTCATACAATGTATGCATAATTTGTTAATTTTGGGTTGAAGAAAAAAAAGTTGAGGGAAAAAACCGTTTATTATGCAAAGGCCTGAGTGGATGGTATCCATAATGAAGTTATAACTGCGTAAATTTTGTCCCAAGTGTTAAAATGGAAGAAAGCCTACCAGTCTTTGTGGACTCGACTATCTGCAAATCATCAACGTGGGGCAGACATGTTTTGATACACCATATCACCATCTCCTTCGTC
This sequence comes from Pycnopodia helianthoides, assembly GCA_032158295.1. Taxonomy (NCBI): domain Eukaryota; kingdom Metazoa; phylum Echinodermata; class Asteroidea; order Forcipulatida; family Asteriidae; genus Pycnopodia; species Pycnopodia helianthoides. Next base: position 13,551,431 of record CM063259.1, read on the forward strand.
CATGTTGTTTACTTTGGGCTCCTCGTAGGTCTGAGCAGAGACTTGACCAGGGTCGACGGCTCCATGACTAACCATGTATCGGTTACGCTGAGCATGCATGTCATTCGGAATCTCGTACTCTTCGTCTTGGGTGACACGCACCTCATCCGAGTCGACGGTGCAGCCTTTACGGAAGCCAACTTTGAGATTTGTGGACTGAATTTGTGGTGTGGTGCTCACTACTTCACATTTCTTGCAGCTTCGACGGAGACAGACAACCAAGGCAACTGATGCAAGTGTTATAGCAAACGTCACAAACACTTTGGGGATTATAGCGGTAGCCAGTGAGACTATCGAAGTAGGATCGGTTAGTACTGTGACATGTACTACAGCTGTGTCCATGTCACCCAGGACATTCACGGCCAGACACGTGAATATCCCTTGATCGGATTTCTCCACCGGTGTGATATGCAGAATCCTCTCTTGTAGAATAGCAAATCTGCCTTGCCATTCGTGAGATATCTCGGTGTCGTTTGGGGACAGCCATGTTATTTGAGGAGCAGGAACGCCAGTAGCTGTACAAGTGAGAGTTGCAGTCTGTCCAACCACGACTGACAGATCCTTCTTGTCCGTCATCGCCTTCGGAGGTTCACAACTGAAGTCAAGAGTATCCAAGTCTGTTATCACTGACTCATGGTGTCCTGTTGGTCCTTCACATCGTGGCTCAACGTACGGTGGGTTATTAATCAGCCAGTCTCGCAGACCTGTGAGCCGACAGTCACACTGCAGTGGATTGCCTTCTAACTCGAGTTTGGATAAGCTTCCGTTTCTTCCAGAAAGAGATTCCCCGTGCACGACTTCGATCAAGTTAAAACTCAGATCCAGTGTTCCCAGTTGATCACATTGACCTAAGAATGTCACTGTGTCGTAGATCAGATTGTGAGCCAAGGAGAGATTTTGCAGCTGGTCAAGATTGGAGACACAATCCTGAAAATTGACGTTCTGGAGTTCATTGTGGGATAAGTTTATAGTCAGAATTTGAGGCATCATTTTGAACATCTGTGAGTTGAGGCTGGTGAGTTGATTTCCTGCGAGGTACAGATTCTTCAACGATACCAGACCCATGAAGTAACTTGGATGTAACTTGGTGAGTAGGTTGTTGTTTATGGAGAGCTCGACTAATGCAGACTGGTTGATAAATACCCCACCGAACAAATGCGTGAGGGCGTTGTCATCGAGATACAGTGACTGTAGCTTGGAGAGGTTGCGCAATGCAGTGGGCGAGATGAACGAGAGACGATTGTTGGCTACATGAAGCTCCGTCAGATTGACAAACCCTGATAGGGTTGTAGAGGATAGATTGGCCAGCAAGTTGGTGTCGGCGTTCAGGAACTCGATGCCCTCTGCCGTCATTGGTAGAATCATGGAATCGAATGAGTTGTTGCTCACATCAAGTCTCTTCAGTTCATTTTTGTATTGATAGTAACGAACGTTGCCCCAGTGTCGCAATGTATTGCTTGCCAGGTTTAGTTCAATAGCAGACTCAATATCCACAAGTCTGAATCGGTTATCACTGAGAGAAATCAGATCAAACACATCATTGTACCTACTCCTTGGGATACGAATATTTTGAATTTTGTTGTGATCCAGAAGCAGTTTTCTTCCTTGACACGGATGTGAGGGAAAGTACCGCATATGGCGGAAGCGAACATTTTCTATTCGGTTGTACCGCAGACTAACCAAGCCACACACGCGTCCGAGGACCTTCATTTTAATATAAGTAATCAAGTTGGCGTCTGCTGTAAAACTCTGCAAAGATGAGCATGTGGGAATATGGGGTAGATGCGTGATCAAGTTATAGTCTACCGCGAGGTCTTTTAAACTGCTGAGATTGCAGTTGTAAGGCAAAGCAGAAATGCTGTTGTGTTGAACTGACAGATTCTGAAGGCTTCTCATCCAAATGGATCCCAGGAGTGACGTCACATCAGATATATTATTGTAGTCGAGGTACAATTCAGCGAGCTTTAAGAAAGTGCCTTTGAAATCGTCTGGGGCTAGCTTCGATATGTTATTGTGGCTCAAATCCATAATGACGGCGTCCGGGTAGTTGACGGGGATGCAGTCAAGATTCAGTGAAGTGCAGTCAGCCTTCCCAGTGACGTTGTCGTAATCACACTGCGCATGACTGCATGTTGATGCGCGAGAGAGGCTGAAGCTAGTGCCAAAGCAGTACAGTAACAGTGTCCATCCGAGTGGTCCCATTGTCATCTGCAGCAGAAAAGTGTAGGAACCGAAAATGGATCACTCAAAGAGCTATGCTAGTAGTAGGCCTAGTTAATAATGGGTTTTTATGTAGCGCACATATCCTAGTAGCTATAGATCAAGGCACTTTACAACATTATTATCCCTGTTCATCAGGCATACTTTGACCATTCCTCGAATATTATCAACTCCCTTGGTTCCCATTTATACACCTGGCTTAAGAGAAGCTATTATGGTCAAGTGCCTTGCTCAATGACACAAGTGTCATGCCCGGGATTCGAACCCAAACTCTGATGAAACAACCATCAGAACTTTAGTCCGATGCAGTTGACCTCTCGGCCACAACACACACACACAAAAAAAGCGGCTGATAAAATAGACCTTATAAGTGTGTGAAAATATAATTGACGTTTCGACCCTAGCAGAGTCTTTCTCGAAGGCTAAATGACATGACAACACACATAAGCAGGTATACAAGTGAAACAGAAGCAGTCAAGTAGAAATACATGAATAGAGAGAACCAGAAAGCACACCCTGAAAAAATGTGTATTAATAGTTATGTTACTTACGGAATGAAATTCTTTGTAGTTCGGAGAGACGAAGAGCTCCAAGTTGTTACTTCCCTAATAAAAAGTTTTACAATGAAATACCGTCTAGTTGTTACTTCCTTAATAAGCCGATTACACTGGTAGTCCCCGAAAAGAGAAAAGGCAACGTCGACTAATTTCAATACTTCCTTGTTCTCTTTGAAAACAATATTCGCAGGAAACACATTTTTTATTTACTGATGAGTTTCCGTCTTTTGTCATAATTAGTTGTTAATGGTTTGTATAACAAATATATGAGTTATACAATATGACATTTTAAAAATAATTCAGAGGTTCGGCTCTTATTTGTATTTTTATAAGTTCTAGCTATTATTGTATTATTAGAAAAATGAAAACAAAACTTGGATACGCAAAACAACGAATTGGCACTCCAATAAACCGAACTTGAAAAAGAGGGAGAAACAAAACAGAAGATAGAGAGATGAACTAAGAACATTATAGGTGCATTGCTTGGCAACAGACAGCTCAGGGTAGAGTGAAATGGAGAATTGGTGAAGAGGTTTTCCTCCTGCAGTGGAGTGAAATAGTCTATAAAAGAAGAATAAAACTTGTGTGCTATATCAGCAATTCAAAAGATAAGTAAATAATAAAAGGACGAGTAGCTTGCTCTTCTTCATCCACCTCTTATTCATTTTTGGAGAACACTCGAAAAGGCTTTCCAACAGCTTGTCAAGATAATCAAAATATTGAGAGAGCTATAATTGTTCTGATCTTGTGTTTTTAACTCCCTGACAGCTTCGTGTACAACATCGCCATTTGACTTGTTTTTCTCGGAGAAGCTCCGCTTCCTCATCGAATTCGGAAAGATACAACCTGGGAATAACAACAAAAAGTTGTTTTCGGATGCAGGACTACTCAAGCTGCATGCAGGTAAAAATTATGCCTCATTGGAAACTTTTGTGTGTATATTGTATAATAATAGTGGCTTTTAAACTAGCGCTAAAATCCGTCACTCAGTGACGCTCATGGCGCTCCAGCATTATTACCCCTGGTCACTGGGCCATTTATTTTATTCCTTAAACCATCTCAGCTAACTGGGGAGTAGACAACCCATGCAGCCAAATGTAGCGCACCATGCTAAATAAATCACAAGAACCATCTCTGTCATCAAAGGTACCCATTTACTCCTGGGTGTAAAGAAGCAATTATAATTGAGTGTCTTGCTCAAGGACACAAGTGTCGCGACAGGGATTCAAACCCCACCCACTGCACTAGAACATGTGGTTTGATCCTTTCCCAGTAGGTAAATCTTGGCCTTTATTCACGTAGGATAGTTTCACCTATTATCGCGGCACCTTCCACGTTTCGCGATCAGAGTAAAAACAAACTGTTCATAACTGTTCATAAGTGTTGTTGAAGTAGATGTATTCCCACGTTGACATCAAACATTCTATCGGTGGTTTGATAGAATTCATCCACACTGTAGACCTAACCAGAATTTTTCAGGCGTAGAGTGTAAAATTGGAGGCGGGCTCCGCAGTTTGTTATCAGTGCAGGTTTTAAATATCCTCAGAGTGGGATAATCTGTTTATCTGATCTCATCTTTATTCGCGGTAATCAGAAAAGAAATTGTCCAAATACCTATAAACCACGTTTCTCTATACGCCTTCTCGTCAATTCTCCGTAACGTATGTTAACTTCGCACGCGAGCTAACATTATGTAGTTGCTTAATTAGATATGATGAGCTAATTAGTGGACTAATTAACTGGGGGCGCCTATGAATTATGGTAAGTATCTCACTGATTGCAAGATGCAAGTGTTGGCTGCTCTGATGTTGATCTAACACAGAATGACCCGTAAGGATAGATGGATAAACGTTCACGCAACTTTCATATAATTGAGTCTTTGAAGACGAATATTTCCTTGTAACATTAAAGGGCAGAAGTTGGCGATATCGCCGTTTTTCATAGATTTGTAATAACAGTTTTAAGATGTATTTGCAAACTAGATATTGAAAAACAGACTCTCCCAAATGAAAGACCTTCTCTTTAAAGTCCACAATTTTGTCAGTCGTTGCAAACACTCTTATACTTATAGGGCTGATGTAAATGTTTATAGTGAACACATCGGGTGGAGAAGACTGGTCCCTTAATCGCAAAATGAATCAATATTCAAACGAAATGCCTAAAACGTCCTGCAAACGATTTTGTTTCTCGCATGGTTGAGCATCCCTATCACACCATGGGTGTGGCGTTACTGAGGGATTCACAGAATCTTCAGAATGCTCTTTCCAATTCATACTTACCTGGCTCAGGAGACACCGTGATCACTCAGGCGGTTCTCCCAAGGCGAGGCCCGGCCATTGCACACTTCGGCTGGGCTGACCTTTGCGATTCCCCCAAATGTGGGGAATCTGAGAGTACAATTTCTGATAGTGGGGACTGCGTACGCGCTATCCCTCGCAATAAAACCAAAGACAGATATATCAAAAATACTTGATAACGTTGTGAAAGTATAGAGGTTTTATTTGTTTAATTAAACGGACATACCGGGGTGAAATAGGCTAGAATGAAGAAAACTAAAACTCGAGTGCTATATCAGCAATTTAAATGATGAGTAAATAGTAATAGAACAAGTGGCCTTGACCAAGGCGTTGGAGATTAATTTGGTCTTCATTTATTTTTGTGTTTTCTTTGCGCCGCACAACGGCCGCCAAGCTAGCGTGCCTTGTTTGCGTGTCATCACTGCACTGCATGCAGTACAGTATTGTCAGTACAGTATTAGACTTGATTCAAGTCCCTTTCTCGTGCGAGGTCCCCAACACACATGTAACGCGCCAGCATGCAGCCACATTACAAACATATACTACCAGTGCGCCCTCACCGACAAAATGTAGCTATTGTGGTGGAGATCAACAGGCGCGCGGAACAGGTTGGGGAATGCAGAGCGCAAAACAATAGTTTTCTGACGATGAGGCAAGGAAGGGCCTTGCACGGTATTGGGACTTGAGTCAAGTCTAGTACAGTATTGGCACTGCACTGCATGGAGTACAGTATTGTCATGCTATGCGCCCGCTCTGTGTGTGCGTACGTGTATGCTGCGTGTACTAACCGAATCAACGCCTTGATGTGTCTGTGTTGAAGCCATGAGGTCATTACTATAACGCGCGCGAAAGACAAGACCCCATTGGCCAGTGGCGGAAGTCTTGTTTACTAATTCTTATGCATATGCATGCAAGCTCCAGCTGCAGCTGGCTACTGCATACTACGGAAGCTTAAATTGCCATCACGTTACTGAGTTACCGAGATAATTTATCTCAGAAACACGGAATATTTTGTTGGAAACATGGAATTCAATGATACCGTATCCCGAAACTCGGAATTCAATGATATTATCTTGGAAACTCGGAATTCAATGATAAGGTATCTTGGAAACACGGAATTCAAAGATATTTTGGAAACTCGGAATTCAATGATAAGGTATCTTGGAAACACTGAATTCAATGATAAGGTATCTTGGAAACACGGAATTCCAAGATAAGGTATCTTGAGCTAATTAGTGGACTAATTAACTGGGGGCGCCTATGAATTATGGTAAGTATCTCACTGATTGCAAGATGCAAGTGTTGGCTGCTCTGATGTTGATCTAACACAGAATGACCCGTAAGGATAGATGGATAAACGTTCACGCAACTTTCATATAATTGAGTCTTTGAAGACGAATATTTCCTTGTAACATTAAAGGGCAGAAGTTGGCGATATCGCCGTTTTTCATAGATTTGTAATAACAGTTTTAAGATGTATCTTGCAAACTAGATATTGAAAAACAGACTCTCCCAAATAAAGACCTTCTCTTTAAAGTCCACAATTTTGTCAGTCGTTGCAAACACTCTTATAGGGCTGATGTAAATGTTTAATTAATGAACACATCGGGTAGAGAACACTGGTCTCTTAATCGCAAAATGAATCAATATTCAAACGAAATGCCTAAAACGTCCTGCAAACGATTTTGTTTCTCGCATGGTTGAGCATCCCATCACACCATGGGTGTGGCGTTACTGAGGGCCTCACACGACCTTCAACATGCTCCTTTCAATTCATACTTACCTGGCTCAGGAGACACCGTGATCACTCAGGCGGTTCTCCCAAGGCGAGGCCCGGCCATTGCACACTTCGGCTGGGCTGACCTTTGCGATTCCCCCAAATGTGGGGAACTCGAGAGTACAATTTCTGATAGTGGGGACTGCGTACGCGCTCTCCCTCGCATTACAATCCAAAGGTAGAGTAATCTAAGGGATATACCATAAAGCATAACCTAACTGAAGCAATCCCACAGTCTTCCAGGTGGTCTAGAGATTGTACTTTATAACTTTGAATCCTTTGAATCCGTGAATATTTGCACCGTGTGGGGTCATGTTTCTCTGTGCTAATAATGGCCCCCTTTTACGTAAAGTCAAACAGCTGTTTTCAAACAAGTTACAAAGCTCCACCCTAATCTCCTCCACACAAACGCACAGACCGGAATAATCTACAACTCACTCATAAAGACTATACAACTCTTTCATAAAGACTCTAAGACCTGTCAACCAATTAAGTCTGTAATGTCTGCCGAAAAAGAAAAAAAATTGGGAGTTCAATTACCCCAAGACTAAGGCTTGTTTTTGTAGGAGTCAATGGGGGAACTCCCTTGCGTCCAGCCGACCAGTGGAAGTTCTAAACAATGTAGCGGGTAAACGATCTTGCCCTGGCCACTCAAACTTAAAATTATGTTTTTCAAGCGTATTCTCTTAAAAGTCAAGGAATATGGGAGTACAACTAAATTCATAAGCAGAGTAATTAAAAAAAACCCGCTTAATCAGACAGTTGCTGACTGGTAGGCTTGCGCACTAGAAGGATAATCACAAGAAAATCTCCGGATTTGCTTCAATATAATGTTTTGCAGATATTCTGTGTTTTTACTCATTTTTCTAAAATTTCTTATGATCACATTTATTTAGTATTGGAAAAAGCTATTGAAAGATGGAGTTTACAAAAAAGGTAAAAAATGCGTTTTTCTGCGTTAACTTCACTAAAAAAGTAGCTAAAACCTTTAAAACAATCTTTATTGCATAACACTAGTTAAAAATCTTTGTTGTATAACTCTGGTTAAGTTACAATAATCGTGTTAATTGGTCAAACTGTGTAACCACAATCGTTAAAAGCAAGCAATTTACACCAATGGGTAATGATTTCTTAATATACGAGTCCCTTTTAGTTAAATTAATAATCAGTTCTGGAATCATTATTTCACTTAAAATGTAAATATTTTGGCCTTAGAAGACCAACGTTCAGAATAAAATTTGCATGTCATTTTTATGGTGCAACAAAATGATATTTACTAACCAAAATTGTTTTTACCGATCACTGGAAAAACAAGGAAATCATTTCAAATGTACAATCATTATTTCACCAATTCATAGTCAATAAGGAAATGGCAAAACAAAATAAAATAAATCGGGAAATAAAGTTATCACAGAATCACAGATAAACTTTGTCTGTCTTTAGGATTTGTTTTAAATGGGACTCTCGGTACTTTTACAAAAATGTCGTGCTTAAAATTGTTATTTCAATCTTAAAGGAACATTACAGAATTGGTAATTGTAAAATATACTTTTGATCACAGATTTGCATAAAACTTACACGGTCTAATGATAATGATAGTAGAAAACATCCCTTGAAATATTTCTGTCTGAAATGCCATATTTGATGAGAAATGAATAAACTAATTTTCCGATTGGAGTTTATCGCTCAGTGAGCGTTTTATTCGTTTGTTGAACCTATATGATTTCATGCAAATGTGTAATCGGTTTTTCACTATTTTCTCGTGACCCAGATGACCGATCGATCTGGGTGCTTACACTGCCAGCAACTGTTTGTTAGCAAAAACCAATTCTGTAATGTTCCTTTAACAATGGAGTATTAAATAAAGAGACTAACTAAACTATAGTTCCTTTAGTGCAAATTCTCTTAAAAGCTGAGATTTGCCATCTTAAGGTTTAGACTCCATAACTTGAAAACTGTTAGAAATGTATGAAACTCAAAAATTATTAAACCATAGATATTTCCGTCTAAAATACTGTCATATTGACATGGTAAACAAATATCAATATTACATCTACAGGATAAACAAACACATTATAAACAAGTTGAAATCGCATTTCCGTTCACATTTCTTCGCTCAAGAAGCTGTGTGAAAATTAACCGTAAGCCATAAGTCAATCGGTGCAGTTTGCTCCGGGCGTTGGCTTCAGCACACCTCATACAATGTTTGCATAATTTGTTAATTTTGGGTTGAAGAAAAAAAAGTTGAGGGAAAAACCGTTTATTATGCAAAGGCCAGAGTGGATGGTATCCATAATGAAGTTATAACTGCGTAAATTTTGTCCCAAGTGTTAAAATGGAAGAAAGCCTACCAGTCTTTGTGGACTCGACTATCTGCAAATCATCAACGTGGGGCAGACATGTTTTGATACACCATATCACCATCTCCTTCGTCCATGTTGTTTACTTTGGGCTCCTCGTAGGTCTGAGCAGAGACTTGACCAGGGTCGACGGCTCCATGACTAACCATGTATCGGTTACGCTGAGCATGCATGTCATTCGGAATCTCGTACTCTTCGTCTTGGGTGACACGCACCTCATCCGAGTCGACGGTGCAGCCTTTACGGAAGCCAACTTTGAGATTTGTGGACTGAATTTGTGGTGTGGTGCTCACTACTTCACATTTCTTGCAGCTTCGACGGAGACAGACAACCAAGGCAACTGATGCAAGTGTTATAGCAAACGTCACAAACACTTTGGGGATTATAGCGGTAGCCAGTGAGACTATCGAAGTAGGATCGGTTAGTACTGTGACATGTACTACCGCTGTGTCCATGTCACCCAGGACATTCACGGCCAGACACGTGAATATCCCTTGATCGGATTTCTCCACCGGTGTGATATGCAGAATCCTCTCTTGTAGAATAGCAAATCTGCCTTGCCATTCGTGAGATATCTCGGTGTCGTTTGGGGACAGCCATGTTATTTGAGGAGCAGGAACGCCAGTAGCTGTACAAGTGAGAGTTGCAGTCTGTCCAACCACGACTGACAGATCCTTCTTGTCCGTCATCGCCTTCGGAGGTTCACAACTGAAGTCAAGAGTATCCAAGTCTGTTATCACTGACTCATGGTGTCCTGTTGGTCCTTCACATCGTGGCTCAACGTACGGTGGGTTATTAATCAGCCAGTCTCGCAGACCTGTGAGCCGACAGTCACACTGCAGTGGATTGCCTTCTAACTCGAGTTTGGATAAGCTTCCGTTTCTTCCAGAAAGAGATTCCCCGTGCACGACTTGGATCAAGTTAAAACTCAGATCCAGTGTTCCCAGTTTATCACATTGACCTAAGAATGTCACTGTGTCGTAGATCAGATTGTGAGCCAAGGAGAGATTTTGCAGCTGGTCAAGATTGGAGACACAATCCTGAAAATCGACGTTCTGGAGTTCATTGTGGGATAAGTTTATAGTCAGAATTTGAGGCATCATTTTGAACATCTGTGAGTTGAGGCTGGTGAGTTGATTTCCTGCGAGGTACAGATTCTTCAACGATACCAGACCCATGAAGTAACTTGGATGTAACTTGGTGAGTAGGTTGTTGTTTATGGAGAGCTCGACTAATGCAGACTGGTTGATAAATACCCCACCGAACAAATGCGTGAGGGCGTTGTCATCGAGATACAGTGACTGTAGCTTGGAGAGGTTGCGCAATGCAGTGGGCGAGATGAACGAGAGACGATTGTTGGCTACATGAAGCTCCGTCAGATTGACAAACCCTGATAGGGTTGTAGAGGATAGATTGGCCAGCAAGTTGGTGTCGGCGTTCAGGAACTCGATGCCCTCTGCCGTCATTGGTAGAATCATGGAATCGAATGAGTTGTTGCTCACATCAAGTCTCTTCAGTTCATTTTTGTATTGATAGTAACGAACGTTGCCCCAGTGTCGCAATGTATTGCTTGCCAGGTTTAGTTCAATAGCAGACTCAATATCCACAAGTCTGAATCGGTTATCACTGAGAGAAATCAGATCAAACACATCATTGTACCTACTCCTTGGGATACGAATATTTTGAATTTTGTTGTGATCCAGAAGCAGTTTTCTTCCTTGACACGGATGTGAGGGAAAGTACCGCATATGGCGGAAGCGAACATTTTCTATTCGGTTGTACCGCAGACTAACCAAGCCACACACGCGTCCGAGGACCTTCATTTTAATATAAGTAATCAAGTTGGCGTCTGCTGTAAAACTCTGCAAAGATGAGCATCTGGGAATGTGGGGTAGATGCGTGATCAAGTTATAGTCTACCGCGAGGTCTTTTAAACTGCTGAGATTGCAGTTGTAAGGCAAAGCAGAAATGCTGTTGTGTTGAACTGACAGATTCTGAAGGCTTCTCATCCAAATGGATCCCAGGAGTGACGTCACATCAGATATATTATTGTAGTCGAGGTACAATTCAGCGAGCTTTAAGAAAGTGCCTCTGAAATCGTCTGGGGCTAGCTTCGATATGTTATTGTGGCTCAAATCCATAATGACGGCGTCCGGGTAGTTGACGGGGATGCAGTCAAGATTCAGTGAAGTGCAGTCAGCCTTCCCAGTGACGTTGTCGTAATCACACTGCGCATGACTGCATGTTGATGCGCGAGAGAGGCTGAAGCTAGTGCCAAAGCAGTACAGTAACAGTGTCCATCCGAGTGGTCCCATTGTCATCTGCAGCAGAAAAGTGTAGGAACCGAAAATGGATCACTCAAAGAGCTATGCTAGTAGTAGGCCTAGTTAATAATGGGTTTTTATGTAGCGCACATATCCTAGTAGCTATAGATCAAGGCACTTTACAACATTATTATCCCTGTTCATCAGGCATACTTTGACCATTCCTCGAATATTATCAACTCCCTTGGTTCCCATTTATACACCTGGCTTAAGAGAAGCTATTATGGTCAAGTGCCTTGCTCAATGACACAAGTGTCATGCCCGGGATTCGAACCCAAACTCTGATGAAAAACCATCAGAACTTTAGTCCGATGCAGTTGACCTCTCGGCCACAACACACACACACACAAAAAAGCGGCTGATAAAATAGACCTTATAAGTGTGTGAAAATATAATTGACGTTTTGACCCTAGCAGAGTCTTTCTCGAAGGCTAAATGACATGACAACACACATAAGCAGGTATACAAGTGAAACAGAAGCAGTCAAGTAGAAATACATGAATAGAGAGAACCAGAAAGCACACCCTGAAAAAATGTGTATTAATAGTTATGTTACTTACGGAATGAAATTCTTTGTAGTTCGGAGAGACGAAGAGCTCCAAGTTGTTACTTCCCTAATAAAAAGTTTTACAATGAAATACCGTCTAGTTGTTACTTCCTTAATTAGCCGATTACACTGGTAGTCCCCGAAAAGAGAAAAGGCAACGTCGACTAATTTCAATACTTCCTTGTTCTCTTTGAAAACAATATTCGCAGGAAACACATTTTTTATTTACTGATGAGTTTCCGTCTTTTGTCATAATTAGTTGTTAATGGTTTGTATAACAAATATATGAGTTATACAATATGACATTTTAAAAATAATTCAGAGGTTCGGCTCTTATTTGTATTTTTATAAGTTCTAGCTATTATTGTATTATTAGAAAAATGAAAACAAAACTTGGATACGCAAAACAACGAATTGGCACTCCAATAAACCGAACTTGAAAAAGAGGGAGAAACAAAACAGAAGATAGAGAGATGAACTAAGAACATTATAGGTGCATTGCTTGGCAACAGACAGCTCAGGGTAGAGTGAAATGGAGAATTGGTGAAGAGGTTTTCCTCCTGCAGTGGAGTGAAATAGTCTATAAAAGAAGAATAAAACTTGTGTGCTATATCAGCAATTCAAAAGATAAGTAAATAATAAAAGGACGAGTAGCTTGCTCTTCTTCATCCACCTCTTATTCATTTTTGGAGAACACTCGAAAAGGCTTTCCAACAGCTTGTCAAGATAATCAAAATATTGAGAGAGCTATAATTGTTCTGATCTTGTGTTTTTAACTCCCTGACAGCTTCGTGTACAACATCGCCATTTGACTTGTTTTTCTCGGAGAAGCTCCGCTTCCTCATCGAATTCGGAAAGATACAACCTGAGAATAACAACAAAAAGTTGTTTTCGGATGCAGGACTACTCAAGCTGCATGCAGGTAAAAATTATGCCTCATTGGAAACTTTTGTGTGTATATTGTATAATAATAGTGGCTTTTAAACTAGCGCTAAAATCCGTCACTCAGTGACGCTCATGGCGCTCCAGCATTATTACCCCTGGTCACTGGGCCATTTATTTTATTCCTTTAACCATCTCAGCTAACTGGGGAGTAGACAACCCATGCAGCCAAATGTAGCGCACCATGCTAAATAAATCACAAGAACCATCTCTGTCATCAAAGGTACCCATTTACTCCTGGGTGTAAAGAAGCAATTATAATTGAGTGTCTTGCTCAAGGACACAAGTGTCGCGACAGGGATTCAAACCCCACCCACTGCACTAGAACATGTGGTTTGATCCTTTCCCAGTAGGTAAATCTTGGCCTTTATTCACGTAGGATAGTTTCACCTATTATCGCGGCACCTTCCACGTTTTGCGATCAGAGTAAAAACAAACTGTTCATAACTGTTCATAAGTGTTGTTGAAGTAGATGTATTCCCACGTTGACATCAAACATTCTATCGGTGGTTTGATAGAATTCATCCACACTGTAGGACCTAACCAGAATTGTTCAGGCGTAGAGTGTAAAATTGGAGGCGGGCTCCGCAGTTTGTTATCAGTGCAGGTTTTAAATATCCTCAGAGTGGGATAATCTGTTTATCTGATCTCATCTTTATTCGCGGTAATCAGAAAAGAAATTGTCCAAATACCTATAAACCACGTTTCTCTATACGCCTTCTCGTCAATTCTCCGTAACGTATGTTAACTTCGCACGCGAGCTAACATTATGTAGTTGCTTAATTAGATATGATGAGCTAATTAGTGGACTAATTAACTGGGGGCGCCTATGAATTATGGTAAGTATCTCACTGATTGCAAGATGCAAGTGTTGGCTGCTCTGATGTTGATCTAACACAGAATGACCCGTAAGGATAGATGGATAAACGTTCACGCAACTTTCATATAATTGAGTCTTTGAAGACGAATATTTCCTTGTAACATTAAAGGGCAGAAGTTGGCGATATCGCCGTTTTTCATAGATTTGTAATAACAGTTTTAAGATGTATCTTGCAAACTAGATATTGAAAAACAGACTCTCCCAAATGAAAGACCTTCTCTTTAAAGTCCACAATTTTGTCAGTCGTTGCAAACACTCTTATACTTATAGGGCTGATGTAAATGTTTATAGTGAACACATCGGGTGGAGAAGACTGGTCCCTTAATCGCAAAATGAATCAATATTCAAATGAAATGCCTAAAACGTCCTGCAAACGATTTTGTTTCTAGCATGGTTGAGCATCCCTATCACACCATGGGTGTGGCGTTACTGAGGGATTCACACAATCTTCAGAATGCTCTTTCCAATTCCCCAGGAGACACCGTGATCACTCAGGCGGTTTCTCCCAAGGCGAGGCCCGGCCATTGCACACTTCGGCTGGGCTGACCTTTGCGATTCCCCCAAATGTGGGGAACTCGGGAGTAAAATTTCTGATAGTGGGGACTGCGTACGCGCTCTCCCTCGCATTACAATCCAAAGATAGAGTATTATAGTTTACGATGTTATTTTGGATTTGGTGAACTCTTGTTGTTTACAGTGTCAATATTGTGAAGACGTCTGTTTCAAAGACCCAGAAACATGTCCGGTAGAACTTTCGATAGCGGACATAAAAATACACTTGCCATCATATGTACACTAACCCGCAAAGTGCGCAGGAGTCCATTTGGGTCAATTTAACCGAACCCAACCAGTTGACAGCTGGCAAGGCTTATCTCAATATACCGAGGGATAAGCCATAAAGGACAAACTAACTGGTAGCAATCCCACAGTCTCACAGATGGTCTAGAGATTGTACTTCAATTCCAGGGGCGAATCCATGAATATTTGCACGTGTGGGGGTCATGTTTTTCTTTGTGCTGATAATGGCCCCTTTTACGTGAAGTCAAAGAGCTGTTTTCAAACAAGTTACAAAGCTCCACCCTAATCTCCTTCACACAGACCATAGAGTAAGCAGACGCACAGACTGGAGTAGTGTACAACTCACACATAAAGACTACAACTCTTTCATAAAGACTCTAAGACCTGTCAACCAATTAAGTCTGTAATGTCTGCCAAAAAGAGAAAAAATGTGGAGTTCAATTACCCCAAGACTAAGGCTTGTTTGTGTAGGAGTCAATGGGGGAACTCCCTTGAGTCCAGCCGACCAGTGGAAGTTCTAAACAATGTAGCTGGTAAACGATCTTGGCCTGGCCACTCAACTTAAAATTGTGTTTCTCAAGCGTATTGTCTTAAAAGTCAAGGAATATGGGACTACAACTAAATTCATAAGCAGAGTAATTAAAAACAAACCCCGCTTAATCAACCAGTTGCTGACTGGTAGGCTTGCTCACTAGAAGGTTAAGAGTGGGGACTGCGTGTGCGCTGTCCCTTGCAAAAACCCCAAAATATAGATCGTCTGAAGTGACTGCAAATCTCCGCATGAAATGAATGCAAGGTCAAATGTACATCTGGCAACATCCGGTCAGGCTGGTATCTGGCGTTATTCACAAGCCTCGAAGTGTGACGTCAGATGTTCAGGCTAACCTTTTATTGGCTGAGAGTTATGTATCGCATATATATTTTGCCGGTTTAAATTAGTAAAACTTCATATCTTATATTCAATTATTGTTTGTTGTTTTTATGTTGTTGAATCTATATTTTTATAACAGATGTAAGCAAAATCTTACGTCGTTAATATGTTACGGTGAGGTCTTTTCTTTTAAAACAGACACTAAATACACAAAATGATTCCGAAATTTTGCCGAATCTCTGTGTTTTACTTACTTTTTCAAAAATGCCTTATGATTTACATTTATCATTGGAAAAAGCTGTTAAATGATGGATTTTACGAAAGGAAAAAATGTGCTTTCCTGTTGACTGGACTAAAAAATGTAGCTAGAGACTTCAAGACAATCTTTATTGCATAACACTAGTTAAAATATTTGTTGTATAACTTTTTAAAGATACAATAATCGTGTCAGTCAAACTGTGTAACCGCAATCGTTAAAAGCAAGCAATCTACACTAATAAGTAATGATTTCTGAATATACCAGTCCCTATATTTAAAAAACTTAATCAGCTCTGGAATCATCATTTTACTTCAAATGTAAATATTTAGGTCTTAGAAGACCAAAGTTCATAATAAACTTGTCATGTCATTTTTATGTTGCAACAAAATGATAATTATTACGAAAACAATTCTGTTTTAACAATCACAGGATAAACAAGGAAATCATTTCGTCATTCGTCATTGCATCAAATCATAGTCAATAAGGAAAAGGCACATACAAAAAAATCAGAAAATAAAGTTATTACTGAATTGCAGATACACATTGTCTGTTTTGGGATTTTTTTTAAATTGGACTCTCGTTGCTTTTACAACAATTTCGTGCTTGATTGTTATATACAAGTCCCTATATTTAAAAAACCTAATCAGCTGTGGAATCATCATTTTACTTCAAATGTAGCGGGAAAACGACCTTGCCCTGGCAACTCAAACTTTAAATTATGTTTCTCAAGCGTATTGTCTTAAAAGTCAAGGAATATGGGATTACAACTAAATTCATAAGAAGAGTAATTAAAAAAAACGCTTAATCAGCCAGTTGCTGACTAGCAGGCTTGCTCACTAGAAGGTAAAGAGTGGGGACTGCGTTCGCTCTGTCCCTTACAAAAACCCAAAATATAGAGTTATACATTATCGTTTGTTGGTTTTTAATCGTGGAATTTACAATTTTATAACAGAAGGAAGTAAAATCTTACGTCGTTAGTATGTTATAGTGAGGTCTTTTCTTTCCTTTTTTAACAGACACTAAATACACAAACAGAATCCGACACCTGCTACGAAGATGCAATAATCACAATAAAAAACGGATTTACGTTTTGCCGAATCTCTGTGTTTTACTTATTTTTTCTAAAACTTCTTATGATTTACATTTATCATAAGAATTAGCTGTTAGATGATGGACTTTACGAAAGGAAAAAAATGTGTTTTCCTGTTGACTGCACTAAAAAATGTAGCTAGAGACTTCAAAACAATCTTTATTGCATATCTTTATTGCATACACTAGTTAAAATCTTTGTTGTATAACTCTGATTAAGTTACAATAACCGTGTCAGTCAAACTGTGTAACCACACTCTACACCAACTACAGTAATTATTTCAGAATATACAAGTCCCTATAGTTAAAAGAATAAACAGTTCAGAAATCAATATTTCACTTCAAATGTAAATATTTTGGTCTTAGAAGACCAAAGTTCATAATAAACTTTTCATGTCATTTTTATGTTGCAACAAAATGATAATTATTACGAAAACAATTTTGTTTTACCAATCACAGGAAAAACAAGGAAATCATTTAAAATGGACAATCGTCATTTCATCAAATCATAGTCAATAAGGAAATGGCACATACACAAAAATTCAGAAAATAAAGTTATTACTGAATCGCAGAGAAAAATTGTCTGTTTTAGGATTTTTTAAAATTAGACTCTCGTTGCTTTTACAACAAGGTCGTGCTTGATTGTTATTACACTTTTAACAACAGATTAATAAATAAACAGACTATATAAAACAGTTCCTTCAGTGTAAATTTTCTTAAAAGGTGAGATTTGCCATTTATAGCTTTAAAACAGTTAGAAATGTATCTAACTTAAAATGATTCAATCAACAAATTTTGTTTCCGTCTAAAATACTATCAAATTAACATGATGGACAAATGTCAATATTACATATACAGGATAAACAAACACGTTATAAACAAGTTGAAATCGCATTCCGTTCACATTTGTTTCGCTCGAGTAGCTGCTTAAAATTAACCGTAAGCCATTCAACCGGTGCAGTTGGGGCGTTGGCTTCAAAACACCTCATATAATGTTTGTATAATTTGTTAATTTTGGGTTGAACTAAGAGTTTGGAGGTAAAAAAAACTATTATTATGCAAGGGCCAGAGTATTTATGGTATCCATATTGAAGTTTATATAACTGCGTCAGTTTTGTCCCAATTGTTATCACGGAAGAAAGCCTACCAGTCTGTATGGACTCGACTACCTGCAAATCATCAACGTGGGGCAGACATGTTTTGATACACCATATCACCATCTCCATCCTCCATGTTGTTTACTTTGGGCTCCTCGTAGGTCTGATCAGAGATTTGACCAGGGCCGACGGCTCCATGACTAACCATGTATCGGTTACGCTGAGCATGCATGTCATTCGGAATCTCATACTTTTCGTCTTGGGTGACACGCACTTCACCTAAGTCGACGGTGTAGCCTTTACGGAAGCCAACTTTGAGATTTGCAGATTGGAGTGGTGGTGTGTTGCTCACTGCTTCGCGTTTCGTGTAGCTTCGACGGAGAAAGGCAAGCACGGCAACTAAAGCAAGTGTCATAGCAACCGCCACAAACATTGTGAGGACTATAGCAGTAGCCAGTGAGACTGTCGGAGTAGGATCGGTTACTGTGACATGTACTACCGCTTTGTCCATTTCACCCAGGACATTCACGGCCAGACACTTGAAGATCCCTTGATCGGATTTCTCCACCGGTGTGATATGCAGAATCCTCTCTTGTAGAATAGAAAATCTGCCTTGCCATTCGTGAGATATCTGGGTGTTGTTTGGGGACAGCCATGTTATTTGAGGAGCAGGGACGCCAGTAGCTGTACACGTGAGAGTTGCAGTCTGTCCAACCACGACTGACAGATCCTTCTTGTCCGTCATCGCCTTCGGAGGTTCACAAGTGAAGTCGAGAGTGTCCAAGTCTGTTATCACTGACCCATGGTGTCCTGTTGGTCCTTCACATCGTGTCTCAACGTACGGATGGTTATTAATCAGCCAGTCTCGCAGACCTGTGAGCCGACAGTCACACTGCAGTGGGTTGCCTTCTAACTCGAGTTCGTATAAGATTTCGTTTCGTCCAGAAAGAGATTCCCCGTGCACGACTTCGATCAAGTTAAAACTCAGATCCAGTGTTCCCAGATTTATCACAATGACCTAAGAATGTCACTGTGTCGTAGATCAGATTGTGAGCCAAGGAGAGATTTTGCAGCTGGTCAAGATTGGAGACACAATCCTGAAAATCGACGTTCTGGAGTTCATTGTGGGATAAGTTATAGGTCACAATTTGAGGCATCATTTTGAACATCTGTGAGTTGAGGCTGGTGAGTTGATTTCCTGCGAGGTACAGATTCTTCAACGACACCAGACCCATGAAGTAACTTGGATGTAACTTGGTGAGTAGGTTGTTGGTGATGGAGAGCTCGAACTAATGCAGACTGGTTGATAAATACCCACCGAACAAGCGTGAGGGCGTTGTCATCGAGATACAGTGACTGTAGCTTGGAGAGGTTGCGCAATGCAGTGGGTGAGATAAACAAGAGACGATTGTTGGCTACATGAAGCTCCGTCAGATTGACAAACCCTGATAGGGTTGTAGAGGATAATTGGCCAGCAAGTTGGTGTCGGCGTTCAGGAACTCGATGTCCTCTGCCGTCATTGGTAGAATCATGGAATCGAATGAGTTGTGCTCACATCAAGTCTCTTCAGTTCATTTCTGTCTTGATAGTTACTAAAGTCGTTCCAGTGTTGCAACCCATTGCTTGCCAGGTTTAGTTCAATAGGAAGTGATTCAACACGCACACTTCTCAATCGGTTGTCACTGAGAGAAATTAGATAAATGGCACCCATATAACGTGATAGATCAACAGTTTGAATTTTATTGTGATCCAAAAGCAGGGTCATTGTTGGACAAAAGTATTGATTCAACTTGCTCCAAAATTTACGCACTCGGTTGTACCGTAGACTTACCAAGCCACAAACCCGTTTGATTGCCCCACCATAAATAACACCAATCAAGTTGGCGTCTGCTGTGAAACGTTGCAAAGATGTGCATTTGGGAATTGGAGCCAGTTCCGTGATCAAGTTATAGTCTACCGCGAGGTCGTTTAGACTGCTGAGGTGGCAGTCTGAAGGCAAACCAGAAATGATGTTGTTCTGAACTGACAGTTTCTTCAGGCTCCCCATCGCATTGGATTCCAGCAGTGACGTCACGTCAGATATATTATTGTAGTCGAGGTACAATTCAGCGAGCTTCAAGAAAGTACCTTTGAAATCGTCTGGGGCTAGCCCTGATATGTTATTGTGGCTCAAATCCATAATGACGGCGTCCGGGTAGTTGACGGGGATGCAGTCAAGATTCAGTGAAGTGCAGTCAGCCTTCCCAGTGACGTTGTCGTAATCACACTGCGCATGACTGCAGGTCGATGCGCGAGAGAGGCTGATGCTAGCTCCGAAGCAGTACAGTAACAATGCCCATCCGAGTGGCTCCATTGCAATCTGTACAGAAAAAAGCCATGCTTAGCCCTAGTTGATAATGTCGAACTTATTTTGTTTGGATTGAACAAAGAACAATTGACAAGAGCGGGACTTGAGTCTGCGATCTCTGGATTAATGTGCTGGCGCGCTATCAACTGAGCTATGTAGCCATAATGTGTGTGGTCTCCCTATTCTTTCAAATCTTTGTTTGGGTTGCCAGTAAAAAATCACATGGCAGATACAGGCTGTGATGACTGGCACCCAAGCAAAGATATTGACAAAGAAGTGAGACCCCAACATGAGGACTAGAAAGCTCCGGTTGGTAAAGCACCGGCGCGTTATTTCAGAGGTTGCAAGTTCAATTCACAATCTATAGTAAATTGTTCTTCGTTCAACCCAAAATTATTTCCAATTTACCCAGTTAGTTATGTTTCCCTTGTGGTTTATTTATTTAATATTTTATATTAATGTTTAAAGTTTTAGCAATGTTACTTACGAAGTGGAATTCTTTGTAGTTCGGAGAGACGAAGAGCCACCAAGTTGTTACTTCCTTAATTAACTTTTTTAGAATGAAATTGTGTGTAGTTCGGAGAGACGAAAATCACGAAATTGTTACTTCCTTATCGGCCGTTTACAGTCAACATAAAGAGAAAGCGAAAGAATCCCGTTGAATCTGAATGCTAAACTTCCTTGTTCTCTTTGAAAACAACATTCGCAGGAAATATATTTATCATTTCTTGTTGATTTTCCGTCTTTTAGTTGTACTGGTTTATTTAAAAACAATTATAATTATAAGTTTTAGCTAAAAGTGTTGTCTTACAAGAAAAGAAAAGGAAAACACCAATTGGATATGCAAAACAACCAATTGAACTCCAAGCAACCGAATCAGAAAAAGAGACATAAACACTTAAGATGGGGAGATGAACTAATAACATTATAGGTGCATTGCTTGGCAACAAACAGCTCAGGGTAGAGTGAAATGGAGAATTGGTGAGGAGGTTTTCCTCCTGCAGTGGAGTGAAATAGGCTAGAAAGAAGAAAACTCAAACCGAAGTTCTAAATCAACAATTTAATAGATGGACAAATAGCTTGCCCCCGCATTCCTCTTTCATTCTATGCTGGAGTACCTTTGAGCAGGTCCACCCAACAGCTCGTCAATATCACCGAACTATTGAGGGCGCTATAATTGTTCCTATCTCGTGTTTTTACTTGCTGACAGCTCAGTGTACAACATCACCATTGGACGTGCTTTACTCTGCTTCCTCGTCGTTTCGAAAAGATGCACCCTGGGATTGATACCAACAAGTTTTCTTTTCGGATGCAGGAGTACTCAAGCTACCATGCAGGTAAGATCTGTGTCTCGATGGCACATTTCATCTTATGTGTTTCAGCCAAGCATGCTTTGTAATGTATATTTGACCCTTTATCGGCAGGTAAATCTGAAAAATCATTCAATAGGATAGTTTATTATCGCGGCACCTCGCACGTTTCTCGATCAGAATTAAAAAAAAAAAAAAACGTTCGCAAATCTTAAGAGCTTCTGGTGTATAAATCGTTTTCTTTTGAAAATATTTGTGAAACCCTGACTTGACAAATGAAAGACAACAAAGGTTCTCATAATAAGCACAGGGATTTGATGTTGTCTCGTGCGAAAATATTACAAGTAGGCACTCACCGT
The DNA here is from genome assembly GCA_032158295.1 of Pycnopodia helianthoides. Lineage (NCBI taxonomy): Eukaryota > Metazoa > Echinodermata > Asteroidea > Forcipulatida > Asteriidae > Pycnopodia > Pycnopodia helianthoides. The sequence continues at coordinate 13,573,504 of CM063259.1, forward strand.
GATTCGCAGAACCTCGGCCGTAAGCCGCGGCCGATAAATCTGTCATGGTATGCTGCTGGAATCTCGGAACGCTCGGACTTCTTTTTTTTGTTGTTGTTGTTGTTGTTGTTGTTTGTTGTTGTTGTTGTTGTTGTTGTTGTTGTTGTTGTTTGTTGTGTTGTTGTTGTTGTTGTTGTTGTTGTTGTTGTTGTTGTTGTTGTTGTTGTTGTTGTTGTTGTTGTTGTTTGTTGTTGTTGTTGTTTGTTGTTGTTGTTTTGGTTGTGTTGTGAAAGTAGATGTATCAATTTCCACTTCGAAGTGAACGACTCTATCGGTGGATTTATTAATGCATCCACGATGCTACCAACAAGTGCAGGCGTGCGAGTGTAAGAATTAGATATTCTTGCAACTTTTGTTTCAAAAGATCGTTTACATTATTAAAGAGCCTCCATTTTGACTCGCTGAGTTATTCAGCAATTTGAAATTAATTCTTATTGTCGTAATGTAAGACTAATCTAAAATTGGTCAACAGCCCCCTTATAGACGATGTGACCTCTGTTTACATTCAAATCGCCCTCTGTTGACAAGTCTGTTGTCCAAGTCATGTTCCGCCGGGCAAAAAGACGCGTAGTCATGGTAATACTGCGTGTACTTTCTAGCTGGCTGTCAAGTACACAAAGGTTTTGCCCGGCGACATGCGCGCGCATCATGTTATGATTTTCGAGTGACGTCAGAGGTCACATCGTCTATAGATGACCCACAAAATCACTAATTAGTTAATCACGATTCATTACTTTTTGTAATCAAATATTTTCACTTTTTATGTAGTCGATCCTCACATCATCGCAAACAAACACGAATAAATGTCATTTGTCTGAGAAACTTCGTTACTTCATCCCGATGCCTTTGTTTACAATGCCCTGGGGTCGTAATAGTGTAAAAACAGCTAGCCTCCTATGCAGATAAACATTTATTTTTTTGTAACAGCCATTTTTTTGAATTGTTAAAATTTATTGATACCTGCAGTCAGTCCCACATGAGGAAAAATGTACCTTGTCATTCTATATCATCATAGCTCAAAGGGTTAAACATAAATTATATCATTTAGAATATTTATAACTAAACACATGCATTCTAAATATAGAGTTATTTATTATCGTGTGAAGTGACTGCGAATCTCCGCGTGAAATGAATGCAAGGTCAAAGGTTCATCTGGCAACATCCGGTCAGGCTGGTATCTGGCGTTATTCACAAGCCTCGAAGTGTGACGTCAGATGTTTAGGCTAACCTTTTATTGGCTGAGAGTTATGTATCGCATATATTTTGCCGGTTTAAGTTTGTAAAACTTCATATCTTATATTCAATTATTGGTTTGTTGTTTTTATGTTGTTGAATTTATATTTTTTATAACAGATGGAAGTAAAATCTTACGTCGTTAGTATGTTACGGTGAGGTCTTTTCTTTTTAAACAGACACTAAATACACAAAAAGATTCCGACACCCGCTATGAAATTTTGCCGAATCTCTGTGTTTTACTTACTTTTTCAAAAATGCCTTATGATTGACATTTATCATTGGAAAAAGTTGTTAAATGATGGATTTTACGAAAGGAAAAAAAGGTGCTTTCCTGTTGACTGCACTAAAAAATGTAGCTAGAGACTTAAAAACAATCTTTATTGCATAACACTAGTTAAAATATTTGTTGTATAACTTTTTTAAAGATACAATAATCGTGTCAGTCAAACTGTGTAACCACAATCGTTAAAAGCAAGCAATATACACTAATAAGTAATGATTTCTGAATATACAAGTCCCTATATTAAAAAAACTTAATCAGCTCTGGAATCATCATTTTACTTCAAATGTAAATATTTACTTCATATTTTACTACAAATGTAGCGGGTAAACGACCTTGCCCTGGCAACTCAAACTTTAAATTATGTTTCTCAAGCGTATTGTCTTAAAAGTCAAGGAATATGGGATTACAACTAAATTCATCAGCAGAGTATTTAAAAAAAACCGCTTAATCAGCCAGTTGCTGACTAGCAGGCTTGCTCACTAGAAGTAAAGAGTGAGGACTGCGTTCGCTCTGTCCCTTACAAAAACCCCAAATATAGAGTTATACATTATCGTTTGTTGGTTTTTAATCGTGGAATTTATAATTTTATAACAGAAGGAAGTAAAATCTTATGTCATTTATATGTTATAGTGAGCCAACTCCTTGTGCCATTATCTCTTTGTGTCAACCCTGTGCCGCCCAGAGCTAAAACAGGTCGTAAATAACACACACTTCTGGCCCAGACAAAAGCCCTGTGGGGATTAAAATTGCTTTGGGCTTGCAGGAGGGGGTCATTGACCTACAAAACTGACTAGTGATAAAATCCTCCACCTGGAGGACGCACGTTATACAAAAGGGCCCGCTCCTCCGAGGGTTAAACAGACACAGAAGGAAGTAAAATCTTACGTCATTTGTATGTTATAGTGAGGTCTTTTGTTTTTAAACAGACACTAAATACACAAACAGAATCCGACACCTGCTACAAAGATGCAATAATCACAATAAAAAAAACAGATTTACGTTTTGTCGAATCTCTGTGTTTTACTTAATTTTTCTAAAATGTCTTATGATTTACATTTATCATAAGAAATAGCTGTTAGATGATGGACTTTACGAAAGGAAAAAAAAGTGTTTTCCTGATGACTGCACTAAAAAATGTAGCTAGAGACTTCAAAACAATCTTTATTGCATATTAACACTAGTTAAACATCTTTGTTGTATAACTCTGGTTAAGTTACAATAACCGTGTCAGTCAAACTGTGTAACCACACTCTACACCAACTACAGTAATTATTTCAGAATATACAAGTCCCTATAGTTAAAAGAATAAACAGTTCAGAAATCAATATTTCACTTCAAATGTAAATATTTTGGTCTTAGAAGACCAAAGTTCATAATAAACTTTTCATGTCATTTTTATGTTGCAACAAAATGATAATTATTACGACAACAATTTTGTTTTACCAATCACAGGAAAAACAAGGAAATCATTTAAAAATGGACAATCGTCATTTCATCAAATCATAGTCAATAAGGAAATGGCACATACACAAAAAATTCAGAAAAAAAAGTTATTACTGAATCGCAGATAAAAATTGTCTGTTTTGGGATTTTTTTAAAATTAGACTCTCGTTGCTTTTACAACAAGGTCGTGCTTGATTGTTATTACACTTTTAACAACAGATTAATAAATAAACAGACTATATAAAACAGTTCCTTCAGTGTAAATTCTCTTAAAAGGTGAGATTTGCCATTTATAGCTTTAAAACAGTTAGAAATGTATCTAACTTAAAATGATTCAATCAACAAATTTTGTTTCCGTCTAAAATACTATCAAATTGACATGATGGACAAATGTCAATATTACATATACAGGATAAACAAACACGTTATAAACAAGTTGAAATCGCATTCCCGTTCACATTTTTTTGCTCAAGTAGCTGCTTAAAATTAACCGTAAGCCATTCAACCGGTGCAGTTGGGGCGTTGGCTTCAAAACACCTCATATAATGTTTGTATAATTTGTTAATTTTGAACTAAGAGAGTTTGGAGGTAACAAAAACTATTATTATGCAAGGGCCAGAGTATTTCATGGTATCCATAATGAAGTTTATATAACTGCGTCAGTTTTGTCCCAATTGTTATCACGAAAGAAAGCCTACCAGTCTTTATGGACTCGACTATCTGCAGATCATCAACGTTGGGCAGACATGTTTTGATACACCATATCACCATCTCCATCCTTCATGTTGTTTACTTTGGGCTCCTCGTAGGTCTGATCAGAGATTTGACCAGGGTCGACGGCTCCATGACTAACCATGTATCGGTAACGCTGAGCATGCATGTCATTCGGAATCTCGTACTCTTCGTCTTGGGTGACATCTACTTCACCTAAGTCGACGGTGCAGCCTTTACGGAAGCCAACTTTGAGATTTGCAGATTGGAGTGGTGGTGTGTTGCTCACTGCTTCGCGTTTCGTGTAGCTTCGACGGAGAAAGGCAAGCACGGCAACTAAAGCAAGTGTTATAGCAACCGTCACAAACATTGTGAGGACTAAAGCAGTAGCCAGTGAGACTGTCGGAGTAGGATCGGTGACTGTGACATGTACTACCGCTTTGTCCATTTCACCAAGGACATTCACGGCCAGACACGTGAAATTCCCTTGATCGGATTTCTCCACCGTAGTGATATGCAGAACTCTCTCTTGTAGAATAGCAAATCTGCCTTGCCATTCGTGAGATATCTGGGTGTTGTTTGGAGACAGCCATGTTATTCGAGGAGCAGGAACGCCAGTAGCTGTACACGTGAGAGTTGCAGTCTGTCCAACCACGGCTGACAGATCATTCTTGTCCGTCATCGCCTTCGGAGGTTCACAACTGAAGTCGAGAGTGTCCAAGTCTGTTATCACTGACTCATGGTGTTCTGTTGGTCCTTCACATCGTGGCTCAACGTACGGTGGGTTATTAATCAGCCAGTCTCGCAGACCTGTGAGCCTACAGTCACACTGCAGTGGATTGCCTTCCAACTCGAGTTTGGATAAGCTTCCCTTTCGTCCAGAAAGAGATTCCTCGGGCACGACTTGAATCGAGTTAAAACTCAGATCCAGTGTTCCCAGTTTATCACATTGGCCTAACAATGTCACTGTGTCGTAGATCAGATTGTGAGCCAAGGAGAGATTTTGCAGCTGGTCAAGATTGGAGACACAATCCTGCAAATCGACGTTCTGGAGTTCATTTGGGATAAGTTCATGGTCACAATTTGAGGCATCATTTTGAACATCTGTGAGTTGAGGCTGGTGAGTTGATTTCCTGCGAGGTACAGATTCTTCAACGACACCAGACCCATGAAGTAACTTGGAAAGTAACTTGGTGAGTAGGTTGTTGGTGATGGAGAGCTCAACTAATGCAGACTGGTAGATAAATTCTCCACCGAACAAGGACGTGAGGGCGTTGTCATCGAGATACAGTGACTGTAGCTTGGAGAGGTTGCGCAATGCAGTGGGTGAGATGAACAAGAGACGATTGTTGGCTACATGAAGCTCCGTCAGATTGACAAACCCTGATAGGGTTGTAGAGGATATATTGGCCAGCAAGTTGGTGTCGGCGTTCAGGAACTCGATGCCCTCAGCCGTCATTGGTAGAATCATGGAATCGAATGAGTTGTTGCTCGCATCAAGTCTCTTCAGTTCATTTCTGTCTTGATAGTTACTAAAGTCGTTCCAGTGTTGCAACCCATTGCTTGCCAGGTTTAGTTCAATAGGAAGTGATTCAACACGCACACTTCTCAATCGGTTGTCACTGAGAGAAATTAGATCAAAGCCACCCAATAACGTGATAGGTCAACAGTCTGAACTTCATTGTGGTCCAAAAGTATCGTCATTCTTGGACAAAAGTTTTGGTATATGCTAAAAAATCTATGCACTCGGTTGTACCGCAGACTTACCAAGCCACAAACTCGTTTGATGGCCCCACCGTAAATAACACCAATCAAGTTGGCGTCTGCTGTGAAACGCTGCAAAGAAGCGCATCTAGGAATTGGAGCCAGTTCCGTGATCAAGTTATAGTCTACCGCGAGGTCATTTAGACTGCTGAGTGGCATTCTGAAGGCAAACCAGAAATGATGTTGTTCTGAACTGACAGCTTCTTCAGGCTCCCCATCGTATTGGATCCCAGCAGTGACGTGACGTCAGATATGTTATTGTAGTCGAGGTACAACTCAGTGAGCTTCAAGAGAGTACCATTGAAATCGTCTGGGGCTAGCTTTGATATGTTATTGTGGCTCAAATCCATGATGACGGCGTCCGGGTAGTTGACGGGGATGCAGTCAAGATTCAGTGAAGTGCAGTCAGCCTTCCCTGTGACGTTGTCATAATCACACTGCGCATGACTGCAGGTTGATGCGCGAGAGAGGCTGATGCTAGCTCCGAAGCAGTACAGTAACAATGCCCATCCGAGTGGCTCCATTGCAATCTGTACAGAAAAAAGCCATGCTTAATCCTTGTTGATAATGTCGAACTTATGTTGTTTGGATTGAACAAAGACAAATTTACAAGAGCGGGACTTGAACCTGCAACCTCTTGATTAATGTGCTGGCGCGCTACCAACTGAGCTATGTAGCCATAATGTGTGTGGTCTCCTATTTTGTCAATATCTTTGTTCGGGGGTACCAGTCACTAGCCATATTGCAGGTACAGGCTGTGATGACTGGCACTCCGAGCAAAGATATTGACAAAGAAGGGAGACCCCCAACATGAGGACTATAAAGTTCAGTTGGTAAAGCACCGGCACGTTACTTTGGAAGTTGCAAGTTCAAGTCCCAATCTAGTAAATTGTTCTTCGTTCAACCCAAAATTATTTCAAATTTACCCAGTTAGCTAGTTTCCCTTGTGGTTTATTTTATTTATTATTTTTATATTAATATGTAAAGTATTAGCAATGTTACTTACGGAATGGAAATTCTTTGTAGTTCGGAGAGACGAAAAGCACCAAGTTGTTACTTCCGTAGTTAACTTTTTTAGAATGAAATTCTTTGTAGTTCGGAGAGACGAAAAGCACCAAGTTGTTACTTCCGTAGTTAACTTTTTTAGAATGAAATTGTGTGTAGTTCGGAGAGACTACTTCCTTATCAGCCGTTTACAGTCAACATAAAGAGAAAGGGAACGAATCACATTGAATCTGAATGCTAAACTTCCTTTTCCTCTTTAAAAAGTTATATTCGCAGGAAATACATTTATTATTTCTTGGTCAATTTCCGTCTTTTGCAATAACTATAAATTGTGCTGGTTTATTTAAAAACAATTATAAGTTGCATGCTAAAATGACATTTTAAAGTGATTCATGCAATCGAAGAGACTTCCAAAACAGTTTCGGTTCTTACTTGTATTTTGTTTTTGACAGCTCTGTGTACAAATTCGCCATTGGACGTGCTTTACTCTGCTTCGTCGTCGGTTTGAAAAGACGCAAGCTGAGCTTGATATCAACAAGTTTTGTTTTTGGAAGCAGGAGTACTCAAGCTACCATGCAGGTAAGATCTGTGTCTCGATGGCATATTTTATTTTATGTGTTATAAGCTAAGCATGCTCTAGAATGTATGCATTTGACCCCTTTTCGGCAGGTAAATCTGGCTATCGTTCACGTAGGATAGTTCACCTATTATCGCGGCACCTTCGCACGTTTCTCTAACAATCTCCGTAAATCTTTAGAGCTTCTGGTGTAATCGTTTTTCTATAATAATATCTTTGAAACCCTGACGTGACAAAAGAAAGACAACAACGGTTCTCATTGTAAGCACCGGGATTTGATGTCGTCTTGTGAGAAAATATTATGAATAGGCACTCACCGTGATTCGCAGAACCTCGGCCGTAGGCCACGGCCGATAAATCTGTCATGGTATGCTGCTGGAGTCTCGGAACGCTCGGACTTCTGTTTTGTTGTTGTTGTTGTGTTGTTGTGTTGCTGTTGCTGTTGCTGTTGTGTTGAGCTGATGCTGTGTGTGTTGATGCTGATGCTGATGCTGATGCTGATGCTGATGCTGATGCTGATGCTGATGCTGATGCTGATGCTGATGCTGATGCTGCTGCTGCTGCTGCTGCTGCTGCTGCTGTGTTGTTGTTGTTGTTGAAAAGTAGATAGATAAATTTCCACTTCGAAGTGAAAGATTCTATCAGTGGTTTGGTTAATGCATCCACGATGCTACCAAAAAGTGCAGGCGTGCGAATGTAAAATTAGTTGTTATTGCAACTTCGGTTTTAAAAGATCGTTTACATTATCAATGGAGCCTTAATTTGGACTCACTGAGTTATTACGAAAGTCATTCCTATTGTCTTAATGTAAGACTAATTTATTCACACAAGAAAGTTCAACGTTTATTTACAATCAAGTTTTTTTAACAGGCCGAGTTGCAACGTAATTGGTCAATAGCCCCATTGTAGATGACCCACAAAATCACAAATTAGTTAATAATATTCACTACTTTTTTTAACCAAATATTTTTACTTTTAATACGTAGTCTAACCTCACATCATCGCTAACAAACAAAAGATTAATTTTCCATCAGTCCGAGAAACTTCGATACTTCACCCCAATGCTTTTGTTTACAAGTCCTTGGGGTTATGATACTGTAGAAACAGCTAGCCTCCCATGCAAATAAATTTATTTTTTGTTAAAGCAATTTTGTTTTAAATTTATTTTTGTTAAAAACAGCTAGCCCATGCAGATAAATGTAAATTTTTGTAAAAGCCTTTTTTAAAATACTTTTTGTTCTTGTTGAAAACAGTTAACCTCCCCTTGCAGATAACATTAACATCTTTGAAAAAGCCCCTTTTTTTTAAATGATTAAAACCTGCAGTCTCCCAGGAAGGAAATGATATACTCTTTTTATATCATCATAGCTCGAAGGGTTAAACATAATTTATAAAACACATGTCATTCTAAACAAAGGTTAAGATTACAAAGATATTCACAAAAACATACATGTTTTCCTGCCAATTTCAGCAAAAGTTAAACTCAACTTCAATAGCGCGCATTCACATTCACGTATTCCCCCAATCCATCGTTGATGAAACGTTCACGCGTGAAATGCTATCATTGGCTCAGAGTTGTGCGCCGCGCGCACGCGCGTGAACGTATCCATTGTTTTTCATCAAGGACGGTGGTCAATGACGTCTTGTGCAATCCATCTATATTAAAACTAGTTTTTTTTAAAGGAACATTACAGAATTGGTAATTGTAAAATATACTTTTGATCACAGATTTACATAAAACTTACACGGTCTAATGATGATGATAGTAGAAAACATCCCTTGGAATATTTCTGTCTGAAATGCCATATTTGATGAGAAACGAATAAACTAATATTCCGATTGGAGTTTATCGCTCAGTGAGCGTTTTATTCATTTGTTGAACCTATATGATTTCATGCAAATGTGTAATCGGTTTTTCACTATTTTCTCGTGACCCAGATGGCCGATCGATCTCAAACTTCTACAGGTTTGTCAGTTTATGTATATGGTGGATTACATAAAGTGCTTACACTGCCAGCAACTGTTTTGTTAGCAAAAACCAATTTTGTAATGTTCCATTAAGCTACCGCTCTGATTAATTTAATTTGGTTTTCGTGCACACACTACTCAGATTTCTTGTAGTCATTTTTCTCCATATATAGGCATTCAAGAATACATTTTCACCATTCTTCAGTTGAATTTCTATACCTGTATTTTCACACAAGTGACTGTACTGTGCTATTATTAGTAGCATGCGAATTGCCGCTCTCTTTTATCCAACAGTTGCAGGAGACTAACCATTTTCTATTTTGGGCGTCGTCGGATTAATTTTACTGTTCAGTGAATGCTTTTCCTTTTTAATTAAAGGGCTGGCCTCCATCCCCCACGCCTCTACACAATTATTGATACAATCAAATTAAGACACATCGAAGCGCACAGGAATTTGTTGCTATTTTTTTTTGGGGGGGGGGGTCTTTTTGTTCAAGGGGCAACGAATTTCAACTTCTGTGCGTTTTATCTAGACATAGTGAGAAGCATTACTTATGAAAAACATATAGGCACTAACATTTCCCATTGCCACTCACTCAAATCTGACTAGACTGGTGCACCGCATTAAATAGACTCCCGTAGCATACAGTGCAAAATTCTAAATATTCTAAAATACTTTACAAATACTTAGAAGTCTCGCAGCTTTTCACAGTATAAGGAATTATCATCTATAAGGCTTCCAAGTGGTACAATAAATCAGTGTATTTAATATCTTTAGCGCAAGCACCCGGATGACAGATCAATATTGTTTTCGTATTGGTCTGTCATCCGGGAACTTCGCACTAGTACCCGGATGACAGATCAATATTGTTATCGTATTGCTCCGTCATCCGGGAACTTCGCGCAAGTACCCGGACGACAGATCAATATTGTTTCGTATTGCTCTGTCATCCGGGCACTTCAACTTTCGATACAATATCGTAATCGTTTGCTTGCCACTTTGATTCTGAACTAATTTGTGAACTTTGGAACTTGAACTATTGAACATTATTTGTGAACTTTTGAACTTTTTTAGCATTTAGGTAAGTTAAATTGTGTTATTTCGCTAGTCAGCCTGATATAGATAATAATAACAATATTGTACGGCTTTGTTTTTGTGTGATACAAGAATACATTGCTCTCGCTATGACAATATTGGACTCGTCTTCGACTCGTCCAATATTGTCATAGCTCGAGCAATATATTCTTGTATCACACTCAAAGCCATCCAATATTATGTAAATATTGTCCAGTGACACTATTGTTTATCCTCTGCTCAATTTGACACGGAGCAAGGCCCGTCGAGTCATTCTCCCTCCAAATAAAAACACCCCTACATCCGGGTAAGTTTCCAAGAATCAACCTTGAAAAAATGTCCCTACACCTCTCGGCGGTTATGACAAACTTTTCAGGGCCTAGGTCATCCAAAATACCTCAAGTTGGAAGTCAACAGCTCCCAGGTCACAATTTTGCAACATTTTTGTGTTTACACTGAACCCCTTTTATTCGGCTCTCAAATCTGCAACGTACAAATTTGGAGGGCCGACACAGTACTCGTGAGGCCGTCGCTCTGTTTTCTCCCTATTCGGTGTATTATGCATCCCTGTGGAGTATTCTTTTGTTCTTTCCTTTGTCCCCGCACTTAACATTTTTCCTTTGACTTTGTACAGAACATTTCTTGTGGAGCACCCCAGTCTTTAGGATTCCCTTATGGAGAACTTTTATTTCCTCTTTTTTGGTTTTGGTCCTTGGTCTCTATAAAGTACACCGTTCTGAGAATGGCACGATCCCGTAAAACAATTATCTACCCGGTGAGTCTGCCGCCACCTAGCGTTCTCAAAAAGTTTCCCTTTGCACATAAAACGTGACGAGACTGTTAGGTAATCCTCATGTCCGAGTCAACGGCTTCGGTGGCTGTGGCTAATCCTGAAAACATGGCGCTGCAGCCAGGGGCCATATAGCCGTAGCCAAAGTCGCTTGATTTATTATTATTGTTATACATTTCTGGTAATGAAACCAAGGATGCCTCATAAGTGAACTTAACTACTGTAGCTCGCAGGCCTGTAAACAAGGGTGCTTGCTATGTGAACCAGAAACACCAGGGTTAACACCTACTCTTCCACAATAAGTGTTCTGGGTTCTTTTTACGTGCACTGCCAACACTAGCACACGGGACCTACGGCTTAATGTTCCACCGACAACGCAATTATGGTAAAGTGTCTTTTTCAAGGACATCAAGTGCCACGACCGGGACTCGATCCCACACTCTGCTAGTCTTGATGAGCGACGTTCATTTTATTTAACGTAGTGCGATATCGCAACACGAATTACTTTCCGCAACACGAATTACTGGAGAAGAGATATCTGTATCACACGAACATCTGGATCAAAACGATCCAGATTTATAGACTTGCCCAGTCCTTCTGAGTCAGACTCCCAAACAGTCAATGTAGCGCCCTCTACCGTTGGCTAATACAAAAAACAGCGTCGCCAATCAAGACTAACACTCTGCTGATAAGAAACAAGAGCTTGAGTCCCATGCTCTTATTACCGCTCGGCCACGACACGGCTACACGTCTGTATCTCCGACCGGCAACTGCGTCACTATTGTTGAGGGTCTCACTTCGTTATCACCTTCACCCTTGCATGAAAATAACTTCCTAAGTCCCTTTTGAAACTGCTTGTACTTCAGAGCATAAATGATCGGGTTGATGGCAGAGTTGGCTGCAACCAGGGCTATGGAAATAATAAGACGAGTTTCATCTGACGGGAAACCAAGAGTAGAGGCGAGCAGCAGTGACGAGTTGAGGGTCCAGCATGTGACGTAGGCAATGAACACGATGAGCAGCGTCTTGAAGGTGTTGCGTCGGGCGCGCAGCAGAGACTCCTCGGCCGACTCCGGTGCCCCACCGCCCGACGTCCCGGCTCCCGCAGCGGCGGCGCTGGGTCCCATGATGCGAGCCAGCCGATTGGCGCTCCGCTTCAGCTCCACGGTGATGTGGATGTAGGCGACGAGCATCGAGACGACGGGGAAGAAGTACTGAAAGCCCGGTATCATGATCCCAACAACACGGAGTTTCTCGTCGAAGAAATTCACGCAACGGCCTTCGCGGTAGCGGAAAATTTCCGAGGCGTAGAGGGCGGTGGAGAAACCAGCAACCCAGACAAACACAATGACTATGGTCGCTCCAAGACGGTGGCAGACTTGGTGAAACTTGAAGGGGTAAACTATGGCCAGGTACCTCTCGAAGGTGAGGGCCACCAGGTTGAATGATGACGTAATATAGCAAGCCCACAGGAAATATTGGGCGATCCATACTCGACAGAGAAGAACCCCAGCCGTCCCCGGAGGTAGGATCTCAGGAATCGGAACAACACTGAACAGGAACATGAAGATGGAACCAAGAAAGTCCACGGTGGCTTGGTTGAAGATGAAGGCGTTGGTGAGGGTGTGCATGGCCGGGGTTCGCCAGATGACAACGCAGACCAGGCAGTTCCCCAATATGCCGACGACGCCCACAATAATCTGAAAAATGTAGATCGGGGGTATGCTGGACGCCATGGCCTATTTTTTGGTCGTGTTTTACACACTCCTGTACGAAACAAAAATTGATTTTAATTACCAAGGTAAGTTCAGTTTATAAGCGTGATAGTCGATTGATTGACGTTTTACCTCAAAGTAGCAGAAATGAAAACCAACGAGGCGATTAAAACCATGCGCATCGGCAGCCTAGCTGTAGTTGACCACAACAAAATCAGAAATTAGTTAATAAGTAGTTAATTTTTTAATCAAGCCTTTTCACTGTTTGTATGGTCCATCCTCAGATCAACGCAAACAAATAGGAACCATTCCACGTGTCTGAGAATAAAGCTACTTTTCAACGCTAGATGGCAGCAGCGAGGACACATTGGTGCTTTTGGAGTCTTGCTGAGTAACACAATGTGATTTTGGAACACTGTTGGTACTTTTGTTTTCCTTTTTGTGTATAGTGGTATTTCGTTAGACATACCAGGTAAAATTCTATTGTTTGTGTAGTTCTATAAGCACGCGCACATTTCTTTAAGAGCAATGGATTTACCCACAGACATAATAATGCCATCTAGCGCTTAGAAGTCTACCATTGGAATGCACAATCTGAGAAACGTTACATGCAGAAACGTTTCTCAGATTGAAATGTTTTTGAATTCCTCTCTCTAAAACCACACCCCTTTAAAGGGAATCGTTTCTCAACACGTTTATACATTATCAACAGCTGCAGTGCTTCTTACCAAGTACGTTTTTATGGCCGTAAATGTGTTGAGTGATTACCAAAGGTATCCCCAAAGGTACCAAAGAAATAGACCCTTCCCATGAAATATGTAAATTACTTTAACGCATGCGTACAGACACTATTGGTTGGCAAACGCCATAGAGTTGTGCACTAGGCAGACGCACAAACGCGTGTGCGTCACGCCACCATCAGTCCCATACATAAAGGCGCGATGTTCACTCATTTTGCCAACCAGTAGGGAGTGTGCGCACGCGCGATGTTCAATTTACATATTTCATGGGAAGGTCAATTAACAACAAACCTCATTTACATATTATGAATGAATAGAGTCATTCGCGTGCTTTCCCCCCCCCCTTTTCGCAAGCTTCAATCGCTCACCCTACCCAGACGTGGCTTCGAATCTTATTTTCTTCAAGGATGAAAAATAATACTGTTTTATTTGATAGTCTCTAAAACAACAACCCGAAAGATTGTCATGGTAACAAATCATATTTTGATTCGTCTACATCAATTTCAGCCAGAATGATCTCAAAAGATTTTAAATTTGTTGCGGTACCCGGTGCTAAAATATAGGATTCGAACTGCCTCATAGCTACCGAGCAATCTCGGTGGTCTAGTTGGTAAGACACTTGCTCTAGAATGCTAAAAAGTCGTGGGTTCGATTCCCACCCAAATATATATGCCTGTGAATTTTTGTTCACAATACTCGGGGAAAGTAATGAGTATACAGTGTTTCACACACACAAACATCGGTGTATGGGTAGCCTTGATCAAGGCGTGTTTTTTTATAATTTGTATTGTGTTGTTTTAATTTTTATTTTATTTGTGTCGCGCTACCCGCCCGAGCTATCAGCTAGCTACGTCCGTGCATGTGTCTGTGTTCAGTATCAGTCATGTCAGTGTGTGCGCGTGCTCGATCGTGTGAGCTATACGGGTACTCACCGAACGAGGTTGAAAGAACGACCGTACTCACGACTTCGCTATACTGTTCTCGCTGTACAATGTATTTAAATGTACAGTACACTGTCTATGCACTGCAGTTGTTGCCGAATCGTGCCGCACCGGGCCGGGGTACATTACGCCAACAGCCTTGAATCAAGGCTAGTGTATGGGTAAAGCCAAATAATATAAGAATAATCTTGTTTCGATAAAGTTAACCTTCGAGGCATGAAAACAATCCGGGCGAGTCCGAGGCGAAGATTAATTAGTACGTTGTTCTGGACAAAAGTAATTGTTTTCCTTGTGTTCTTTTGTTCTTCGCAAGCATGACTAATTACTGTCATGTACACGCGTTACTGCACCACATACTCACCGCAATTGCTTATTAATAATCCGTGCGTGACCAATAGACTGTGCTCGTCTCTTGCATTATCAAAACATTATCGAGAAAACATCTCGAACGAAGACTGGATGAAATCAAATCTTCTTGATCTTATTAATATATTTGAAAATAGAAATTTTGTGAAAATACCAAGTTGTTACAAATAAAATTTGTAATTTTCATGTCTGTACAAATAATTAACAACGAAACACGATTAAAACTTGGGTCGAGGATGTTCCTTTTTTTAGAAACCCAATTTGCCAATCACGCCCGAATTTGTGCGTCCACCACATATGTTTAATGATCGTAACAATTCGCAATCGGTAAGTTGGTTGCTACTGAATCTTGCATTGTCCATACTGTATTTGTTTTGGTAAACAAAATATATACAAAGAAAAAATTTAATAGAGCGGAATTTTAACCAACAACCTCCGGAAACCTGACGGCACTCTACCAACTATCGTGAACTTGGGTGTGATCCCTGGGTTGTATGGCTTCTGACTGGCACCCGAACAAAGATATTGACAAAATAGGGAGACCGCCAACATAAGGCTAGATAGCTCAGTCAGTTTCCAGAGGTCGTTGGTTCAAATCCCGCTCTAGTCAGTTTTCTTTGTTCAACCCAAAACTGTTTAAAATCTACCCAGTCAGTTTCCCTTGTGGTTTATTACTTGATACAAAGTATATCGATAACAAGTAATAATTTATCAATAACAATAATTGTTAACATTAATTGTGATATTGTTTGATTACTTTGTTGCATCTGAGAACAATCAGGCGTTTTTGAGTAATTTACATTTTTTGAGATTTTCGGATCGTAACGATCCGCAATCTTGAGGCTGGCTGTAATTGTATCTCAAACATCGCCAAGAAACCGTTTGTTTTGGGTAAACAAACTCTATAAATAAAAATATTAGAATAATAAACATAAATCATACCACAAAATGAGAGGCTAGTTGTCTTCTCGTCGATCTGATGTCCGGAAACACTTTTACACACACGGAGCTAGTTCACAACCGCAATTGCCAGTCTTAAATTTCGCTGTCAGCTCGTGCTTCGTGCCGTAGATCCAAACTGAAGCTTGCCAGTTCGACTCGGCTCGTTCTTAAAGCAACACGGACATTTATTTAAATATCTCGGTCCCGCCTACGCGGTAAATCTGGCTACCTTAGATTCCCGGAACGGTATTTTCATAGTCATTTCGGTTTTATTGAATTACTCCTTCATGAATGACCAGAAAGAAAGATAAATACAATTAAAAACAGTATACAAAATAATATGGTTTGAGGGGGTGGGGGTGGACTGTCGATATCGCTTCAGGCCTACTTCATACATATTGATGGTCGAGAGCCGAATTCTCACTGGTCCATTCACCATCACGTGCCAGGTGCCTTTTTTGTTGCTGTTTGCCACCGCGCAAAGGCCAGTTTTCAGGCGCAGGGTTAAAATACGCATGCGTTCTAGACTGTCGCAAAGGCAAAAGTCAACTACGCATGCGATTTACGAAATAGTTGCGGAAACGTAATAATACATGCAAAGATGGCGGACTCAATAATGCTGAGAAGAGAAGAGTGAAGGTAGTAGAACAAATATAACATGGTCTGTTTCGGGTGGGTGGACAACGATACAGCTCTCCTTGGTATCGGCTTGTCGACTTCCGATACCTCGGGGAGTTCATGTCGACTGTCCACCCTCAAAACATGCTTTTGATAATATTCAGTAAAAAAAAAACAAGCGATGAATTTGACCTTTTGACTGATGCAAAAATCCTTCGGAATGTACAGACCCATTTATTTGTGATATCCATCGACTTCATGTTGCAAATTGCGCTCTGAAAGCGTACTACAATGGAATGACATTTTACCCCCTTTTAACGTGAGATTGGTGACCAGTAATCGTTTTTTAATTTAATTGTTTTTTTTACTCCGGCATTGGAGAGCTATAAAAAGGTACTATAAAAACAAGATGGAATAATGATGCATAATTTAAAGGTTATACAAAAAAACAAGGACATACACACACAAATTCTGCTGCTATACACAGGAGAGCTTTTTCGACAGACTTTAGACTTTACTCTTCACACAAACACAACCCCCTTACGGATAGAGTAATCGCTAAAACAACATCGCTAAAACAACATCAATAAAATCTATAACTGTATGGTCATAGTTTATTCTTTGTCAACATAATGCTGATTTAGAGGCCAAATTGTAAATAAAGATGCAATAAGTCACCTGTGAAAGTTTCAACTGGCAGTGTCTGCTTGTTGAGAAAAAAAACAGCAAAACAAACTGTCATGTTAATTTCATCAAGCACGTAGAACCAATCCGTGTATAGCGAGGTGAATTTGAATCTCCAACACTCGCGGTGAGCTTTGGAATCAAAAATTGTCTATACATACTTTCATTGATTTCTAAACAACGGGCGCGTTTCAGACGAAATCATTTCGCAAGATATAATTACAGCTATTGCCATCTTCATAACAAGTAAGCTTTCATTTTAAGGGTCTATATCTACGGAGCCCCTGAAGGGACAGGTAGAAAAAAAATCAAATATTATTTCGTTCCCTCGAAATATTATTTCGTTCCCTCGATTTGGTATTTCGTTCCCTCGAAATATTATTTCGTTCCCACGAAATAGTATTTCGTTCCCTCGAAATCATTTCGTTACCACGAAATATTAATTCGTTCCCTCGAAATGTTAATTCGAGGGAACGAAATAACATTTCGAGGGAACGAAATGATTTCGAGGTAACGAAATGATTTCGAGGGAACGAAATAATATTTCGAGGGAACGAAATAACATTTCGAGGGAACGAAATGATTTCGAGGTAACGAAATGATTTCGAGGGAACGAAATAATATTTCGAGGGAACGAAATAATATTTCGTGGGAACGAAATAGTATTTCGATGTAACGAAATACTATTTCGAGGGAACGAAATAATATATATATTTGTTTACCTTTTCAATTTTTTTTAAAACCTGTCCCCTTAGGGGCTCCGTATATATCTAATGCTTTGGGCGATTTAAAAGTGATTGGGTTCTCCACAATCACACGCTCAAATCGAACCGACACTCAATAAGTGAGCGATGGCGTAAGCCTGTGAGTTTTTTTTATGGTGTCACGCAGGGTTAAAGGAAAGATGCATCATTCAAACACCCCCTAGTTTTCAATAACCACACAAAAAAGCAAACCACTTGAAAATTTCGTCAAATTAAGTGTAAACATTAAAAGATATATATTATAAAACAAGATGAAATAGAGTATGAGTTTTGTCAGGGATTTGTGCTCGTTCAGATCAGGCCCATTTTCGTTGCTGGCAATGACGATGGTGACTGTAGAGGTAGTTATTATAAATGATGTTTTCCGTGACATCTACAAAGTTTTAGACAAAACTATTTATTACCGGTGGGAACATCATAATCAGCGAATTTTCAGAATGAATCTCATCAAATTTTCCCGTGCAGCCTAATCATCCCTTTGGATCACTACTTTGTGTTTGATTACGATGTATGCGTGTTGTCATCCAAACAATGATCATTCGTTGAAGGACACAGCCTCCGTTGCTTAACTATAATTGAAGACGAGATGAGTTGGCTTGACTTGTCGAGGGCAGATGGGCTTTCAAAATGCTGCGGTTATGAAGTTTCATATCCCGCTCTAAGTCAATTTGTTGATTGTTCAACTCAAAATTTGCTTTTCATTAGGTCTAAAAAAAATACATACTGACAGAGCTTGCTAACGTTTGCTTGCCTGTACGACTAATGTCAGGACTAAAGGAATCCTTGAAATATTTCTGTATTTTTTTACCGACAAAAGATTAACGGATTTAGAGTCCGAAGTTAGTTACCTGATTTTCACCAAAAGAATGAACGAATTTTGACAGATGATGCCGTTTCGAAGCTAAAAAACTAATGTAACTTGCAAAATTGTTCAATAATAATAATAAACAGAACTTATACAGCGCCAGACTTATAAAGCATATAACCCCAAAGTGCTAAACAAAGGAAGGAACTACCGATGGATTACACAAATTTAAAAAGTACTAAAAGCACCAGGCACTATTTAAAATATGCGGTAAAAAATATGGAATAAAGTTATAGATACAAAGCAATTACATAATATACAATAAGAGCAAAACGTTAGTTGTTGGTGTCAACCATTATTAAGATTTGCTCGCGTAATTCTTGAAATACTATAGTTTAACGTAGTTTTTGGCTCATAAAATTATATCAATTGTTAGAAAATTTTGAATCAGCCATGAATAAAATAGCGAGGTGGGGGGGGAAGAAAATAATTGCGAACTCGAATATTTTCCGAATGATCGATGCTGGAATGAACCGTCAACTTGCAGATTTTTTTTAAACAGCAAGAACAATACAGGTGATTTAGAATAAAGTGCGCCACCAAGTGGTTTGTCCTGTCAAAACAAAATAAAGGTGAACAACATTTCTCACGACACACTATGACGGTGTGCCAAATTCTTTGCTTGTGTCACCAAAAGGCACAATCCCATCGCCTATCTGTCTTATCATTCTAATGCATTGGTCAGTCATAGGGGTCCAACTTGAAGACAATGATTAAACCGGAGCTCTCTACTGCGCCCGCAGCCCGAACAATCATGCATGCACAACATTCTGTGGTAACCAGCACCACAAAATCGGGTCCGTAGGTGGCTTGACTGGCATAATTATTATTATGGTGAACGCTGCAGTAATAGTAACTTTGTCATTAACCTGATGAGTGATGACAAAATGGATAATGCTGGATTAGACTGGTCCCCTGTCTCTATCCGCAAGGATAAAGACAGACTGGTCTCACAAGCCCAATGGTTCCATTGGATAACCATGCAACAACTGGTGGTGGATATGCACTCCATATCTGTGTTTCCATAATCCATAATACCGGTAATCTCTGTTAGGTAGTGTTGCACTTATGGGGGAATGCATGCTCCCGAAGGTAACATGGTCTGATCTAGTATACCAATAGCTCCGTAATGCATAGAGAAGTTTGGTTCACTAAAAGATATATATGATATTGTTAACAGCATGTCTGGTACTTCTTGCAAATGGTTTCTATTCATAGATTATTAGCCCATACAAATTATTTCTTCCTGGTGAATCATTTTTGGCTAATTTGAAGGTAATTATTATTTGTGACGTCATGTCTTTATAAAACTGTCCGTCATTAAAAAAACACACACACACGCACACAAATGAAATGGCACATTCTATTACGTTGCTAATTTAATTCTGAACAGTGTGTTCGTTTATTTCCGGCAAGGGTTATTGAAAGCGTTATGATGATGATTACGCTTCTGAAAATCCAACCACCAGCTTGAAAAACAGCTTCAGCTTTTCTCTTGATGGG
Source organism: Pycnopodia helianthoides (assembly GCA_032158295.1). NCBI lineage: Eukaryota > Metazoa > Echinodermata > Asteroidea > Forcipulatida > Asteriidae > Pycnopodia > Pycnopodia helianthoides. Next base: position 13,593,533 of record CM063259.1, read on the forward strand.
AATATCGCGCGAATTTACTATTTTAAAAACCACACTTTTACAACGAAAACGCAGAACGGCAACACGAAAACGCAGAATGGCAACCCCTTCTTGAATTAGAAACTATAAAACTACCTTAAAATAAAGGTTTATAGGTTACATCATTTGCAGGCATGACAAAAAAATGTCCTTCCAAGTTTGATACAAAATAGCCAACTTGACTGAGAGTGTTGTAGTCGAGACCCGGTCGATAGTCCGCGACCGAGTTATTGACCGAGACAGGAAGGTCCGAGGGGAGACCGGTCTCGAGACCTACAACCCTGTTGACTGAAAGTGCATTTCGTTGTCGTTAAGTGACAAGGGTGTCAAAAAATGATACAATTTTGCAGATCGGGCTTTGGGGTGGAAATATTATTGATGTATTCAGTGCTGTTAATAATTTACCAAGTATGGGGGTTGTTCAACCCCCATACTATTTGAAATTTACCCAGTCAGTTTCCCTTGTGGTTTATTACTTGTAATTTACCAAGTGTCTGAAAGATACGTAATAGTTTTTTTTTTTTTATAATAACACGATTAGGACAACCGATTTTCAATTTCTGTATTTTTTTGCGAAGTGATCACAATCAAAATTCGCTACTGAAATCTATCACATGGGTGCCCCCCCCCCCCGTTTAGTAACTGCAACATCGCCATTCAAAATATTCAAATCTTACTCATTATGATAAGTTAAGTTTTGTATTTGATTTGTGCTTTGTGATTTTCCGGATCAAAGTACTGTAATATCTTTTTTTTTATGATCGGTCTTGAATCGCTTGATTCGTCCATTGAGGTAATTTAACAGGATTCATTGACACTAATTCTAATCTCTTAAATAATACTCACTGTGGGTTTTATTATTTTTTTGCAATTCATTGAAAATGCAACAAAACAGGCTGAAAGCACTAGTCTGGCACCTTTTATAGTATTGATGCTGTAATTATAACCGTAGTGCAGGGAACTTGATATTGTGTTCTGTTGATCAAGGTCTGTAGCAGGCCGTAAACGAATTGGCGGCTACAGCTACGACTACGGCTGTTGCTAAGGACGTCCTCGCACGATAACACAGGAATCTAGCCGTAGCCGAAGCTGTAGCCTCCAATTCGAACACGCCCTCAGATTTTCACCGAGTGGCTAAACATTAAATGATTTACTGTTTCGGAGAGAGCGAATCATAGCTGCCGTCTCCTTCCGTCTGAACCAGCTTGCTCGCTGCCAACTGCTCCACGAACTCACTCGTACGGTACCAAAGCTTCGGCTTCTCGCTAAGCACAGCTTCCTTGATGACGTTGGCCACTTGGTCTGGTACCTGTACAGCACCAACCATTTTCTGGACTGACTCTCGGGTCACGTTGTACGCGAATGCTTCGGTAGCCACGGCATCGAAGCCCGCCATCTTGGGTACGTTGGTCACGAATTCTACAGGATTTTCCATACCCTTGGTCATGTCGGTGAAGACCAAGCCGGGCTGAACAAGAATGGCCCTGAAACGAGACACCAAAAGAATAAGACCATAAGACAAGCACACAACTGAACTCATTTTTTTATCAAGGTGTTTGTGTGTGTGGAATTTGATGTCCATGTGCACATGTTCCATAGACCGGGGTTGAGGAGTTAGGGGCTACGTCAATAGTGGCTTCTTATAATTGTGCTCATATCCGTCACTCAGTGACGCTCAAGGCGCTTCAACGTGCAGTATTTTCCTGCAAGGTATTATGGAGCTACGCTTGGAATTATTAGACCTTTTCCGACATAGCACCATGTAATGGTTTACAAGGCGAAGGGAACCAATTCCAATCCTGGCTAAATCAGCAATGGGAGAGATTCTGAAGCGAAGAGGAGAGGGGAGGGTTCCTGAACGATCTATGTTTTTTTCCCCAAGCCGGAACGGGAAACTTGGGGGCTAAAGGAAGAACTGATGGGGTTTCCTGCCCGCAAGTCAACCCCATTCTCAGCCTCCATGGGATGTTTCCTTACCAGATGTTGTAGAGCTTCAGCAGCGGGGCCATCGACTGGGTCATGCCGTCAATCGCAAACTTACTGGCCGTGTAGTAGGCCTGGAACGGAGGAGCTTTGGAAGAAAGTCCGAGAAAGTCCAAGTCAAAATACAACACAAAACGCTGATACAGAACAGCAGGTTTTCGGGTGCGTGCCTTAATTAAATGCACAATTTGGGAACATTTCCCTTCATATTTGTAACATGTAGGCGAGCCTTCAGTAAAAGCTTTTATTAAAATGTGTTTAGCTGAGACATGTTTCCTAGCCTGTCTACCACAGCGTAAATAGTTGTGTTATAGCTGTATACCCAGCAACTACATTTTACGAACTGTCGTGTCCAAGATTGACAAGAAATATCTCCATTAGAATTACATCATACAGCTTCATCATTATTGATATAGAGTTCTGAACTTTTGTAAACAGGAAGAGGTGACCTGGGTTAATAATTTAGGGTCTAGGGAAATAGCAAACATTAGCATGAGTTCTGTCGGCCCATCCCAGTGCCTTTGGTTCATTAGGCCCCCGGTGAACGAGTCAATTGAGGTGACTGATAATGGTATCAAGGACTTAAAGCCATTGACCTCTGTGCAAGGATACCGGTTCGAATACAAGCCGGACCCGGTTTGAACACAATCCGTACCAAAGCTTCACATGGCTCTTTCGGTTCTCACCTGCGTGGGGCTATCTCCATTACAACAGAAATGGTCTTCCTTCTTCATCCTCTCTTCAAGGATATCTTTATTCGAACTCTTCGGGTTTTAGAGCAATGGACCTTATGCATTGACGTCATCACGTCATCACGCCGCCATCTTAGAGGTAAAACGATGATGCAACAATGGAAAACGCACATCCATAATTATGTACGCGCGGCGCGCAGGATGGGCCAACCTTCTTTTGACTTCTAGCCGAGGGCGCCCAACACAAAATGACGTCATGTGCATAAGGTCTATAGACATTTTTTTTGTCTTCTTATATAGGATCAACCATTGTGAGGAATAGGCCTAGACTTTATTTTGTATAGACTCACTTTCGAGCGTGTATAAACTGGTGACGTTGATGATTCTACCAGATCGTCTCTCCTTCATCGAGGGAAGCACAGCTCTCATCATTCGAGTCGCTCCCCAGAAATTGACATCAAACACCGCCTGACAAGTCTCTATCGAAGGTGTGTCCGTAGAATCCCACGTGTTTATCCCAGCATTGTTTACTTGAAGAAGAAAAAAGAGAGAAGAACAAAATATGAGGGATATTGTGGCTGTGTGCAGAGTGGCGTCTCTAATGGTTCTTGGCGTCCCAATTGGGTTATGGTCGCATGCCGCTCACTTTGTCGTTTAAACTCATAGCATTATTTTGATATTTTCAATCGGGCCTACACTTGTAATGGCGTCGTGTGTGCCTGGAAAGAGGACATCGTAAACAAAGATGATGTTATTAGCAGATAGGCTTAAAGACACTGGACACCTTTGGTAATTGTCAAAGACCGGTCTTCTCACTTGGTGTATCTCAACATGCACAAAATAACAAACCTGGTCGTCGAAGTTGCGAGATAACAATGGAAGAAAAAACACCCTTGTCACACGAAGTTGTGTGCTTTCAGATACTTGATTGCTTGATTTCGAGACCTCACGCGTGAGGTCTCGAAATCAGTTCAAATATTTTACTGAGAAATTACTTCTTTCTCAAAAACTACGTGACTTCAGAGGGAGCCGTTTCTCACAATGTTTTATACTATCAACAGCTCTCCATTGCTCGTTACCAAGTACGTTTTTTTTTTTGCTAACAATTATTTAGTGTCCAGTGCCTTTAAAGCCAGAGTACTCTTTTGGTAATTGTCAAGAACCAGTATCTTCACCTGGTGTACTCCAACGTAATGAATAAAATAACAAAGCTGTGCAAAGTTTTGGCTCAATAATAATTGGTCATAGAACTTGCAAGAAATGAAAATGAAAACAAAACACCTTTAATTGTTGCATAGAATTGTCGATGCCTGAGATGGAGCCTTTCTCAGACCCATGTTTGGGTGAGCAACCTCTTTCTCTAAAACTATACACTAACTTCAAAGGGGTCGTTTCCAAAAATGGTTTATAATATCAACAGCTCTACCTAGTGCTCTTTACAAAGTTAGTTTTTATTGTCATTAACTTGTGGTAATTACCAAAAGTACACCATTTATAGTCATTATAGGAAGGTTATATGTCTTTTGGTGGTAATTCTAGCAACAGAACTGAAACAATACATATGTGTTTTTTGTTATCAGCCGTTCCATGCCCTTTTGTTACTGGGTGAAAGTACTTTTGTCTGCCCGGGCACACGACAGTAGGCTTTAAATATTAGTCACCATCTAGTCTTGGTTGGCGACGTTCGTTTTTGGTAACGTAGTCGCGAGTTTATTGCAACACGAATCACGGGAGAAGAGATTATCAAACAAACAAACATCTAGATAATTTATAAAAACGAGCAGTTTGATCCAGATTCGTAGACTTTTCCACAGTCCCTCCGATGTTGGGCCCTCCACACGGTGACTACAATGCAAAACACTAGGCCAGCGTCGCTAGGATTTTCTTCATTTTGGGGTGGGGCAGTGGGGTGGGGCATTGCTTTTTCGGGTGGGGGAAGGGGGACAAGTTTTGTTAACGGTTGGGGTCATGCTTCTTTCCTTTTAGAAGGGAGACTTCATGGGGCACGATCGTCTTTTTTGAGGGCACAACATGATTGGAATGCGGGCCATATACGATTAAATGGCTAATCTGAAATAGTTTGTGTTACAAAAATATTATTCATAGAACTCTACAACTAAATCGGGCTACATTTCGTTGACATTGAAGCTGGGTTTAAAGCACGAAGACCGGGTCAACGACAGGAAGAGGAAGTGCTGTTTCGAGATCTTTAAAGGTCCTGTACACTATTGGTAAGATCGAAAAACACAATGTTCACAGATTCACACATAACTTACATGATTTAAAGTAAGTAATGGTAGAAAGGGTTCCTTAAAATGTTTCTGCCTAAAATGCTATCGTTTCTGAGAAACGAGTAAAACAATAGTAATTATCGCGCGCGATAATTTGAAAAAACAGAAAACACATATTAAGAGCTCTTTTCACTATTTTCTTGTGACCTCGATGACCAATTGAGCTCAAACTTGCACAGGTTTGTTTGTTCATGCATATGTTTAATCACACAAAATGTGGACACTGATTTTGAGCTGTTACCAAAAGTGTACAATACCTTTAAACCCCGAGGCCTACACTAAACCATGCACACGTTTATTTAAAATATGAATCAAAGGATGTTATGAAGGTGGAAGTACTCAGTGGTAACCACAGACACTGTGTACAAATATTTTAAGCACATAGGTATACTGGAATGGGACTTCTATACTTTGAGACGAGAAGGGGGCCAGCGAACTTTTTAAGAATAACTAACATGAAATTAAATGTCTGTTCTTCTATAGTTAAAGGTTTTTTACTTTAAATTTATGGTTCTGTTTTGTGTATGTTTGTTAAACTTGAAATAAAATGGATCTAAACCATGTTTTCACGGGACACTCACCCAAAACGTCAATGCGACCTTCCTTCGCAATTATCTCATCGACCGCGCCCTGGTGGTCCCCATCCTCTCTCACGTCGAGATCCCGTACGAAGAGCGTTTCGCCAAGAATCCCAGCACCTTCCCCACCGACGGCAGACTCCAACGCCCCCTTGCTACCGGCCGGGTCTTTCATGGTAGCGTACACCCTGAAGCCGCGGTCGGGGTCCTTGGCGAGAAGCGCCGCTGTGGCCAGTCCAATCCCCGATGAACAGCCCGTGATTAAGACTATCACTTTATCTGCCATGTTTACTAATTGGGGGTCCCGTCGTTTAATGACTGTCCCTCCACCAGATCCAAAGCAGACACAATCGTATCGGAGAGGAAACGGGTGAACTGTGCGCGCACTGTCTACCTGAGACCGCCTGTAACACGATACGGCATGTGCTTTACCCGACCCAAGGGTTAAATGGTTAAAATAACAAGTGAGTTAAAACAATGGAGGCCCGACAGGGGAGTTCGGTGGCAAAGTGTGGGTGGCATTTTGGTCCCCAAACTTTCTATCCATTAATTGGTGATGTTCTCTATGTTGCTCTATTGTTGGACCTGGAGCAGATTTCTCAAAGCACTAAGATTCATCTTAAAGGAACATTACAGAATTGGTAAGAAAAAAACTTGTGAAAATATACTTTTGATCACAGATTTACATAAAATTAGTTTATTCATTTCTCATCAAATATGGCGTTTCAGACAGAAATATTTCAAGGGATGTTTTCTATTATCATCATCATTAGACCGTGTAAGTTTTATGTAAATCTGTGATCAAAAGTATATTTTCACAAGTTTTTTTCTTACCAATTCTGAAATCTATAGTCAGTAGTCATCAAAGAGGGTTTCCGTGTGGCCTTGAAAGACTTCGGGTTTAATTCATTAACATCAAAAACTGGCGACAAATACCGATCGTCTTCAGTCCGCACTCTTATTGCCGCTTTGGTGTATTGTACCAGGGAAATTAAGGTTCAGGCGCGGCCCTACATGTCTTTGTCAGGCTTCATTCCCCGAGTCGTGATTAATACGTTTGTTTTGCTCCCCCGATGAATGTTTCTCTGGCAGACCGCCGTTCGGATTAAAGGAAACATTACAGAATTGGTAAGAAAAAAACTTGTAAATACTTTTTTATCACAGATTTACATAAAACTATCACGGTCTAATGATGATGATAGTAGAAAACATCCCTTGAAATATTTCTGTCTGAAACGCCATATTTGATGAGAAATGAATAAACTAATTTTCCGATTGGAGTTTATCGCTCAGTGAGCGTTTTATTCATTCGTTAAACCTATATGATTTCATGCAAATGTGTAATCGGTTTTTCACTATTTTCTCGTGACCCAGATGGCCGATCGATCTCAAACTTCTACAAGTTTGTCAGTTTATGCATAATGGTGGATTACATAAAGTGCTTACACTGCCAGCAAATGTTTTGTTAGCAAAAACTAATTTTGTAATGTGCCTTTAACATTTTTGATACAGTGGAAATTCAGATCGCCCAAACTTCTTTGCATATCCCTTGCCAGCCCCTCACCCCCACCCAGACCCCTGTCATCGTACGCGTAAAATCTGGTGCCGTCGCTCAGAAACCGTTCAGGCTATCAATAGGCCAACCGATTGTTCAACTGAAGGGCAACAAATGAATAACACGCTCACTGTGAGCGATAAACTCCAATCGGAAAATTAGTTTATTCATTTCTCATCAAATATGGCGTTTCAGACAGAAATATTTCAAGGGATGTTTTCTATTATCATCATCATTAGACCGTGTAAGTTTTATGTAAATCTGTGATCAAAAGTATATTTTCACAAGTTTTTTTCTTACCAATTCTGAAATCTATAGTCAGTAGTCATCAAAGAGGGTTTCCGTGTGGCCTTGAAAGACTTCGGGTTTAATTCATTAACATCAAAAACTGGCGACAAATACCGATCGTCTTCAGTCCGCACTCTTATTGCCGCTTTGGTGTATTGTACCAGGGAAATTAAGGTTCAGGCGCGGCGCTACATGTCTTTGTCAGGCTTCATTCCCCGAGTCGTGATTAATACGTTTGTTTTGCTCCCCTGATGAATGTTTCTCTGGCAGACCGCCGTTCGGATTAAAGGAACATTACAGAATTGGTAAGAAAAAAACTTGTAAATACTTTTTTTATCACAGATTTACATAAAACTATCACGGTCTAATGATGATGATAGTAGAAAACATCCCTTGAAATATTTCTGTCTGAAACGCCATATTTGATGAGAAATGAATAAACTAATTTTCCGATTGGAGTTTATCGCTCAGTGAGCGTTTTATTCATTTGTTGAACCTATATGATTTCATGCAAATGTGTAATCGGTTTTTCACTATTTTCTCGTGACCCAGATGGCCGATCGATCTCAAACTTCTACAGGTTTGTCAGTTTATGCATATGGTGGATTACATAAAGTGCTTACACTGCCAGCAAATGTTTTGTTAGCAAAAACCAATTCTGTAATGTGCCTTTAACATTTTTGATACAGTGGAAATTCAGATCGCCCAAACTTCTCTGTGGCATATCCCTTGCCAGCCCCTCACCCCCACCCCGACCCCTGTCATCGTACGCGTAAAATCTGGTGCCGTCGCTCATAAACCGTTCGGGCTATCAATAGGCCAACCAATCGATTGTTCAACTGAAGGGCTATAATCTATAGTCAGTAGTCATCAAAGAGGGTTTCCGTGTGGCCTTGAAAGACTTCGGGTTTAATTCATTAACATCAAAAACTGGCGACAGAGGGTATGGGGGGGGGGGAGGGGGAGTTGCTCCATGCAGCCTCGATGACTTGATGCCTCTTTTAGCTGACCGCTCTGCGTACCACAGCATGGATCAACCACACAGGGCACATTTGAATATCCAATTTGCTAGTTTCATGTCACGCTTCCAGAGGTTTCGCAATAACGTCTGTTTTGATTGAATTGGCCGACATTGTTTTAAATAACTGGCCAATATTACCGCCAATAGTTATCGGTTACAGATATAATTTCCTTCCTCCATGGTTAAAAGCCGCCAAAACTCACCCAGGGATTAGGATCGAGCAAGGCATTCTGGAGGGGAAAATGACGGCGTGGCGAGGTCGTACACCACTGGCAACGCCATAGGTAGTTGGTTCGGGAACATTATATTATAATTCCCGCAAACTACGCACGCGCGAGTGCGCGAGTCTTCACGCGCGTCTACTGGCGCAAATCTCCCCATCATTCGGCCCCCCAAAATAGGACCCTCTTCTGGTCACTCACTTCACAGTCCCTCGGGTGCATAGACGGGCACAAGTGACCTTGATCTAGACTAGTTTAGGGGGACAAAATATTATTATTATTTTTTGAGGGGGGGGGGTCGTTTCTTGGCCTCGACAGCCAGCTTAAAAAACCTTCAAAGTCTGGATGGTCATCGAAATTTTCAGTTTTTCATGGTTGTGGACGAATACACCGATCCAGTAGGCCACGCCCACCATAGCAACGACCACGCCCACCATAGCAACGACCAAACGTGTCGCGTGTCCCCCCGTCCGTGCACGTTGTTTTGTTGTTTTGTACGTTCGTATGTCCGATCCATCAGCAGCATGATGTACAGTCGTACTCCTCGTATTAATTTTTTGACAGATCGTTCGATACATAATGCATACATGACGAATATTAAAAGTTAAGCTAAACATGGCGGAGAGTTGTAAAAAGTTTTCCGGACTAGGCCTAACGTCAAGTCTTTCTTCTATGCAAGGAGAAGTTAAGTTAGATTTATTTCGGGACGTGACATTAAGTAAGAGGGCCAAGGAAAGGGGATATTTGTTTTTTGTTCAAGGTTATGTTCACGGGATTCGTTTTAGCTACAAAGAAGAAAAGGTAGAAGTCGTCGCAAAATGTTTCCGGTCAATGAAAAAGAGTCTTCCGCCACATACAATTAACTTGATTGTTTCATTCAAGGACCATCAAGGGAGCATCGTGGAGAGTTGTTGCAGCTGTGTTGCAGGGTATGTCATCACGATTGTTTTAACATGTGTATTTGTTGAGTTTCCCTAAGCACATTCATATAATTTAGGCCTTGCTGTAGATGTTAAAAAAAACGAAATAATATCTTTTTAAGTTATGTCCTAGCTTGTACCCCAACAGTTCCGAAAATATTTCTCCAGTGCCGAGATAAACCGCCTGAACAAACAATTACCGGTGTCCTCAACCAACACCCAAGACTATTAACACCGAAAAGAAAATATTCAAAAGTCATCATGATCAATAACGCAACTTCCTTTTATTGTGCTTGGTTTGTTTTTTCGTCCATATGAGTTAAACCAAACTTGTGCTTACATAACTTTTTCCCTCAATCATGCATACTTTCTACAGATTGTCAGGAACATGCTGCCATGTTATTGCAGTTATAAATACTGTGACCCACTTCCAGCAGATTGGAATAAAGGAGGTGCCAACATGGCCAGTTGCTGGTACAAGCCTTCCCCAACAGTGGCATAAACCAAGAGGGGCTAAAATCAGCCCCAAAGCGGTCACTTCCATGATCTTCGCAAAGGCAAAGAATCTGAAAAGAAAAAGGAGGCCAAACCTTGCCAAGAAACCGGAGAGGTGAAGTCCTGTGTGGAATTTAATATTGACTTCTTTATTTTACTTAACTAAAACATAAAATAATTGCCACAGGCAGAACTGCCGTAACTTTTTCTGACAAACCCTTGGACAATTTTTTTTCTCTATTGGTAGGGTTGAGTAATGGCAATTGTTTTTACCTTTTTGAAAACAGTATTGAGTTTCAACCGACCCGACCCACTCCCCCAGTTAATACCTAAAATAAATCAGAAAATTATACTGATCTAGAACCGTTTAGTTAATCCCATACTAAAATCTTTATTAAAATCTACCAAGGGATCTATACAATAAATGACATGTGACTTGCAAGGAAAGGCACAACAGAGATATTCTTTTTAACTTTTAATCTTAAACTGGTTTCACATAAATAAATATATTTCATATTTAAAAAAATTATATTTCATATACATATATTTATACACAGTTCTTGCTATAATCTAAAAGGCGTATATAAAGTAGTAGTATATGTGTGCACGAGACGCCTTTTTTAACATCGGTAGGAAGAGATGTGCCAGAGCGGTGCACTTTTTTGCAGTCCGTTTGTACAGAGACGCCTACCTTCCTCTAAGTGCAATAGCGGGCTATGATTGAACCAACTAGGAGGGAGGTAGGCGTCTCGTGTACAAACGGACTGCAAAAAATAGTGCACGAGACGCCTTTTTGTTTAATTAAACTGTTCACAAAACAGTCGTTGAGATCGTTAAACCCGCGTCAACTATCACATGACCTGAGTCACCTGATCAAACCTCAACAACAACCCACGGTCCCCACATGATCGCATTCGCTATGGCTGCCGTCCACAGATTAACGTGTGTGTTCCTTTTTCTTCTATTCTTCGTAAGTTTGACGTGGTCTTTGCCGCGATTCCTCCATGGGAGGCCCCGGGGTGGAATGGTTGGAGCTCCCAGGAGACAGACAGACGACCCGCTCCCTCCTGACCAGTGGCTGGAACAAAAGTTGGATCATTTCAATGATGCAGATCTCAGAACTTGGAAACAGGTAAAGGCGTCGTCAGTATCTCGTGACTGTAAACATGATGATGAACGTAGTAGTTCAGTAGGCACAGTACAGTGTAATCAGTAGATTTTCTTATCCGGGCTTGCTTGTTTTACATCAATGTATGTCAACATTGTCAAAGCTAAATCTTTTGCTAGAGCTAGAAATCTTTGCAAACCACCTATTCAATACACTCAGTAACAGTTGACAGGAAGTAACAATGCAGTTAAAAAGGAAGCGAATTTTGTGGCCGAGCATTCAAGCGAACAGGACTTGAGCTCCTTGTCTTTTACATGCCAGGAGGGTTAGAGTTAGGATACACTAGGGGTGTTGGAACAGGGCGATGGGGGGGGGGGAGGAACATAGGCGTACAACAATCATTCCAGTAGCCACATCTGCTACTGCTAACAACAGAATTGCTGGATAGAGGTTCTATTTTCAGGAATCCTGTTGTTAAAAAATGAGTGTACCAAAAAGATGGTCTTGGTACCGTTACCCACAGTGTTGTTAGAGTACTTCTGTAAGTTCAGTCGTGAGATGGAGCAAGGCACTGGACCATAATTGCTTCCCTTCACCCAGGAGTAAGTGGTACCTGTGAGGACTGATTGGGTACTTGTGATTGATGGAGCTTAATTTGCTTTATCCATGGCAGCAGAGACTGTATTCTCCTTACTAGTACGAACTAGGAAGCTGAAAAGTTTTAAGGAATTAAATAAATGACCCAACGACCAAGGTTTATTTACGTGCAATAAGCATAAAAATTGGCAGAAAACTCCCGCTGTATAAAATGTCCATAATTTTGTACAGAGTATTTCTGTATTAAAAAGTGTAAGCATTGTAGGGCTCAAAATGCTTACACTTTTTAAAAGCTAGTCATTGAGTACATTTCATTGTCAATTCACTGGTGTTTGATCTTTTAATTAGAAAAATAAACCCTCTTTCATTTTTTCCAGCGCTACTTTGTGAATGATACTTCCTACAAACCAGGTGGTCCAGTGTTTCTGATGATCGGCGGAGAGGGGACGGCCAACCCTATCTGGATGCTTGAAGGGACTTGGGTTGTTATGGCCCAACGATTAGGTGCGCTGTGCCTAATGCTTGAGCATCGGTTCTACGGTGAGAGCCATCCAACTCCGTAAGTGAAGTCATGCTGGAGATAGACTCAAATAAATCTATATTCTGAATCAGGGTACTAATTGATATATGTAAATAATGCTCATTATAATTTATCTTAAAAGCACGAGTAGAATACGGAAGTTGCATATGAAATGCAGATTTTAAATATTAACTGAATTTTTTTGTGTACATCAACTTGTTTTTTTTGCAACTCTGCAGGGATTTATCTGTCGAAAATTTGAGCTTCTTGAGCAGCGAGCAGGCCCTGGCCGATCTAGCCTATTTCAGGCAGTTCATGGCGATGAAGATGAACCTCACGGGTAACAAGTGGATTTCATTTGGCGGCTCCTACCCAGGTAAATCCAGCTAGGTCATGATAGATACCTGACTGACCTGACCAGACTGATCGACCTGACCGGACTGACTTAACCGACCTGACCGGACTGACTTGACCGACCGACCTGACTTGACCGACCTGACCGGCCTGACTTGACCGACCTGACTTAACCGACCTGACCGGACTGACTTGACCGACCTAACTTGACCGACCTGACTTGACCGACCTGACCGGGCTGACTTGACCGACCTGACCGGACTGACTTAACCGACCTGACCGGACTGACAGACTGACTGACTGATTGATTGATTAAAATAATTTTTTTCAGTGGGTGGTGGGCGGGGAGGGAGAGATTCAGATGCCATTTCATTCATTTTAAGAGTGTTTCAGATGGCAATATTTCTCTGTTGGATTGGTAGAAGTTTGAAACTTAACAGTGAGTGAACTTCCAAATTGAAACTTATCAATATTAAAAATGCAAAGGTATAGTATCAATTTTTGGATACAAGTGTACAACCTCTTCAGTTTGTTTGTCTCATGATAACAGGCTCTCTGTCTGCATGGTATCGTCTCAAGTATCCTCATCTTGTGGATGGAGCTGTTGCTACCAGCGCACCAGTACTGGCACAGCTAGACTTCACAGGTAAATCAGATAAGTCCCATGTGGACTTTACACCTTATAATAATAACCATGGAGAGACTTGAACAACTCTAATTTTAATTTTGGTGTTTTGGCTTCTGTCTTCTACCAAGCGTAGAGACTGACTGTTCCAGCAACAATAACCTTCGGAATTCTGACTCTTTGTCCACTCATCAGGTGTAGAACAAACCGATACAAATATAGTCCCATTCCTTACTTGACCTACATTTTGAATTTGTAAATTTGCTCTGCGCCTTTCATGTATTAATGTTCCGTATATTCAAGGCCTTTATAAACCCTTTTAAAAACCTTTTCAAGTCATTGACTCTCGGATGATTTCATTTTCGTTGGGTGTTGTCCGTAGTCTGCTTTGTCTGCTTGAATGTCTTCCCAGTGGTCCTTCTTAAATAGTAGATTTGTTTTACTTGTTACTGTTTTAATCTTGGTGTACATTTTTCACTGTCTTTTCATCTTCGTTGTATTTCAGCCTGTTAATTAAGCAGCTATGAACAGGTTTTTTTAATAAACAAAAAATAAAAGAGTATTAATTATTCCAGGCAATAGGCACCAGTGTACCATAGGCCCTAGGCACCAGCGATCCATAGGCCCTATGTACTAGTGCTCGGAAAGCGCAGACACCCATGTCCCATAGGCCCTAGGCACTAGTTTTCTGTTGTACATATTCCTATGCCGCCAATTTTTTCAAAGGCCCTATACTACTGTGCCTGTGAGACAATCCGGTCCTGTACAACTGCTAAAACAAACGGCTTAAATTTACATATTTTATTGACCCACTGTAACAGCTCGTAGACCCCTATGTATTTGTTGGCTGTTTATCTGAATGATTGATACACATTTTGATATGGTGTCCTGATGAAAAATCTTCATTTTATGGCCTACAATTCCTTTTTGATTAATGATCATGTATGTTATTTGTGTTAGCGCCGTGAGCACTTTTGTGGATTTGTGCGCTTTAAAAGTTTTCATTATCATTATTATTATTATTATTATTTTTGTGATGTCTACTATAGGCTATGTGTCAGTGGTGCGTGACTCGCTAGCAACGACCCAACACGGCAGCGAGTGCAACAAGAACATCCAGCTCGCTACAACTCAAGTAGAGAAGTTTCTGATGCACATGGTCGGCTGGTCTGTCATCTCCAAATCATTCAAGTGAGCGAGCCTTGTCCCACGTTGTTTGTTTGTATTTGGTATTTAGTTTTCTATATTTCTGTTTGTACCATTTCAGTCTTTAAAATAAACCAAAAAACAGTTGCCTTGGGAATAACCCAAAGTGAACCAAACCACCATATAAAAGAGCAAAACCCCTAACCGAATCTAACTTTGGGACCACGGTTTGAATTCCACCAGGGTTTTCAGTACCTACCTGATTGTGTGGATTGTGTGGAGTTTTGTGTGTTATTGTGTCCTCCAAAGTGAATTGGTTAAGCTGACGTAAACATGAACACATGACCATCTTTCAACCAACAGGGTATTTATGAATATTCGATAACCATGACTGTCTCCTTTTTTTTTTTTTTTTTGCAGACTTTGCAAACCGTTAAATGGATCCAATCCGAACGATGTTTCCAATTTCTTCGAGTCCATTGCTGGGAATTTCTTTGGTGTGGTGCAGTACAATAAAGATAATCGTGATTTTGAGGTAAGCAAAACACTCTCCACACTGCCGTTGATTTTGCCTAATTAAACTGGGCCTTGAACTTTTTGCGCTCTGTGCAATCATCTGGTAGCGCCCTCTTTTGACTAAATTTCCTCAGGCTATGTTGAAACACTCCTCACCATGTTTATATTGCACGTTTAAACATGGCCAGAAGATCTACTCTTGACCGAATCAGAATGGATAAACTGTCCCAGGTATTTATGAATGATAGCTATTACTGTGTGTATATCAGTCTGCAATATTTATTTACTATGTGGTGAATGCATCTACACGGTACACACACATTATATTTTTTACATCCCTGTGGAGACATCTTTTGTTCTTTCCTTTGTCCCTGTAGTTAACATCCTCTCTATAGACTTTGTACACAACATTCCTTGTGGAGCACCCCAGTCTTTAGAATTCCCCTATGGAGACCTTTTGTTTTTCCTTTTTTGTTTTGTTCTCGGTCTCCATAAAGGAAGCAAATATTAAAGCAGTTGTGCCACCATACACAACATGCAGTTGAATGGTTTTTAATGATTGGTCAACTCGCTGGAAAATATCCACCAATAGTAAGAGCGTTAATTTTTGTTTTTATGACAGGGAGCCGTTGGTACGGACATTACCATCGACACGTTGTGCGGTATCATGGTAAATGCGTCCATCGGTGAGGAAATCGACCGCTACGCGGCGGTCAATTCACTTCTCTTGAAGACGTACGGAGAGTCCTGCCTGGACATCTCATATGACACTATGATCAAAGATATGAGACAGACCTCATGGAATAGCTCGGCTTCCGAAGGAGGTAAGCTCTTTGGATTTCTTGTACCTCACCAACGGAACATGGTGTTTCGTGGTCGAGCGGTCAAGCACATGCTGGACTCGAGCTCTGGTGTTTCTGATCAGCAGAGTGTAGGTTCCAGTCCTGGGCCCAATTTCATAGAGCTGCTTAAGCACAAAATATTGCTTAACAATTGTCTGCTAAGCAGACATGAACAGGATACCAGTCACAAATTGTTCATGTGACATGGTTGTTTGGCTGATAACCTTATTCTGGTACGTATAATTTTGTTGTGCTTAGCCTTTTGTGCTTAAGCAGCTCTATGAAATTGGGCCCAGGTCTTGACACTTTGGTCCGTAACCAAGACACTGAACGATTATTAATTTGCCCTTTGGTTTGGGACACAAAGCCAAAGGTCCTGTGTGTTGTATGGATCGCAAAACTGAAATTGACCTTGGAGCTCCTCTTTAACAACAACAATTTACAGCAGCAGACCCTTGTGTTGCAGGACGCTTTTGGTTGCTTTGTTTTTTGAGAACTCGATCAACAAATTGGAAATTAAGATTTTACAATGGTCAGTGAAAATTTTTAGATCTTTTAGCAACATGTGGCAAGTCCAGTTCTAAATCCATTTGATGAAATACTTGTTTGTTTTTTAATAGGTCGACAGTGGGTGTATCAAACATGCACAGAGTTTGGATTTTTCCAGACATCGGATGGCACAGATCAGCCCTTTGGTCACCACTTTCCCCTAAGGTAAAGCAGTTTGTAATAGCGGTAATTGTTAGTTTGGAACAAAAAGAAAAGAACCATTTCCTCCCTTGCTCCTGGGTGAAGAGAAGCAATTAAAGTTAAGGACACAAGTTGGGATTTCAACCCATACCTAGGTAACTTTGCTGCTAAAGAGAGCTTGACCCAATTGGTCTAGAAAAAAACAACCTCTCTAATAAAAGTATTTTAGATTGATACTCAATAGTAGCCAATACACCAGCGTCATGACATTTGACCCATTTTCTAAAACTCGTTTTCCTTTCCTGTTGATTAGTTTTTCTCTACAGATGTGCTCAGACATTTACGGAAAGCAGTTCAATAAGTCGACGCTATCCCAAGGTATCGCTCGCACAAACACCAACTACGGCGGTATGGGCATCCGAGCGACGAAGGTAATCTTCCCCAACGGCTCCATAGATCCCTGGCATTACCTCGGAATAACCAAAGACATCTCCGAGGAGGAACAAGCAGTGTACATTCATGGTAAGTGCTTCAATTTTGGTTTGGTAGCATAAACTCCCATCAGCCTAAAACTCTGAATTTTTTAACACCAGCTTCACCCTGACTATTAGTAATACTTTAATACTTTGTTCAGGCATATCACCATACATTCAAAATATACAAATTAAGTCCCTTCCCAATATAGAGCATGGACTGAAATCAAAACATTCAAAAAAAATAATAAACAAGGCAAAGAGAGAACACATAAAAAGGGCCACAAAAAACAGAGGAAATAGAAATTGGACAACAAACCAGGGAGCAACAGACAACACAAAACTTGGGCTGCCTAGGAGAAAGACAAAAAAGAATTAAAACACTATCACCAAAGAGGTGTGTCACTCCATCAGCTGTTATCAGTAAGTCAGCTGTTTTGAAGTAAAGTAGTTGTAAGGTAAACACTGCACCCTGGCACCTTTACTTCCTCAAGGCCAGTCACCATGAGCTGGACTAATGCCCTGTCAATTACATAGTCTAGCCTTCGTCTCCATATCTATTTTGGATCTCTTCTGTGTGTAAATTTTTATTGAACTTGTGGAGAGAAATAAAATAATAATAATAAAATTTGTAATTTCTTAAGAGATGCTTGTGTCAAATCATGCAAACATGGATGAAGTACGACTGTTTCTTATTTCATTTCATGAGAGAGAAAAAAGAAAGGTGTTGTTTATCAGGGCCCAATTTCATAAAGATGTTCCGCAGAAAATACTGCTTAGCAATATCTTTTGCTGGGCAGACAATGAGAGGGGCACCAGTGGCTACAATGTAAACTTTATGCAATTTTGGTTGGTAACCTGTTCCAGCTAAGCAAGATTTTTTTCTTGTCTACAGGCTTTATGAAATTGGGCGCAGTACACCAGTTTGACTTGCTTTAAGCAACCCAACAAGGTTACCGGCTTTTTCCACACCGGCTAGACTTTATATTTGACTGATTTTCTTGTATACACGTCTACCGGTGATAACTGGTTTTAAAAAATTGTTATTTCCTCCTATAAAGATGTTAACATTGAGCGGTGTGATGAAATTTTTTAGGGCGAAACACTTGCAGGGACTAAATGGAGCTGAAAACTTTGTCTGGGGGATACTTTATTCAACTTTTTTTGTCTCGGCTTGTTTGTCTCCGTCAGGTACTGCTCACTGTGCGAACATGTATCCAGAGCTGCCGTCGGACCCACCAGAGTTGATTCAGGCCAGGGATACAATCTTCAAGGCGGTCGAGGAGTGGGTCAAATAAGAAACTGATGAACTCTCATACTCCCAGCTACTGTCTGCCCACGGTCGGCCATTTTGGTAGTAAAATTTCATGTAGAGGTTGTCATTACGTGAAACTCCGTTTACCGCAAAACTCTGAAATTCTAAACAGATCGGTTTCATCCTGACTCTTATCAAAGAGATCTTTTAGTGGCTGGGACCAGCTACTAGTGTTAAATCATGGAAACATTGAAGACCATGAATGAAGTATGACTGTTTCTTATTTCATTTCTTGAGATGTATCAATTTTTATGATTAAAATTTTTTAAAAGTTGTTGAAAACTGCTCCATCCCAAACTGGGGAGTTCTGACCCGAGTTTGTCGTAGGCAAACTCGGGTCCGCTTCTAATGGGTGATTCACGTAATGACATCTCATCAAGCGCGGGTCACCTTAACTCCACTGTAAAACTCCCAAAACGGCACAAGCAAGACTTATTGTACATCTCCCTTGAACATTTTCAAGAAGAGATTGAAAACCTATTTGTACTCAAAAGCATTTTCTATGTAATAGATTCTTGTCAAAGCGCCTTTGAGCATACACTTATGGATACCGGCGCTATATAAATTTTTTGATTGATTGATTGATAACCATCACTCGGCTGCACAGCAGGCATACTCTTTGCGTCTCTCGTAATAAGTCTATTTGCAGAAAAATGGCAGGATTTTTATGGAAGGTTAGCCCTATACAACTCCCTTGATGTTTTTAAAGGTCCGCTTGCTAGGCAGGCGGTCAGCAGCCATGGATCACAGGTTATGAAGTGATTTGCTGCTCACCTGAAACATGTTACTAGTTGATCTGGGCCCAATTTCATAGTGCTGCTTAAGCACAAAAAGCAGCTAAGCACAATGAAATTATGCTTATACCAGAATAAGGTTACCAGTCAAACTACCATATCACATGTACAATTTGTAACTGGTATCCTGCTCATTTTTGCTGAGGAGGCAATTGTTAAGCAATGATTTCTGCTTAAGCAGCTCTATGAAATTGGGCCCATGATTAGCCCTGATGGAGTCGCGTCTAGCCCCATGGTTACTGCGACGCCATCATAACCGGGTGATTTAGTCGAGCCCGCCTATTCCACTGTTGCAAACTTCTGTACAGAGTGGGGAGGTCCCTCACCTGCAGTAGTTTACTGAACATGTTCACTCACATCCACTCCGGGCAGTTTCCATCCTTCCTTAAAGGCCCTGTACACTATTGGTAAGATCGAAAAACACAATGTTCACAGACTCACAATATAACTTACATGATTTAAAGTAAGTAATGGTAGAAAGGGTTCCTTAAAATATTTCTGCCTAAAATGCTATCGTTTCTGAGAAACGGGTAAAACAATAGTAATTATCGCGCGCGATAATTTGAAAAAACAGAAAACACATAAGATCTCTTTTGACTATTTTCTCGTGACCTCGATGACCAATTGAGCTACAAACTTTCACAGGTTTGTTTGTTCATGCATATGTTTAATCACACAAATTTTGGACACTGATTTTGAGCTGTTACCAAAAGTGTACAATACCTTTAAGGGGCCATTCAGAGGGCACCAAGGCAATGTCCAAGGACCCAAAGGCAGTGGCTTCTGTATAAATCTGGCTGTTAGTTAGGTATTAGGTTCAACTAGGTTTTCACTTTGTGCGGACATAGTGTACTTGGACTACGTTTGAAGTATAAATGTATATCATTGATTCACTTTGTAAAAACAAAATTCAATTCTGCATAACCGGGTGATTTAGTCGAGCCCGCCTATTCCACTGTTGCAAACTTCTGTACAGAGTGGGGAGGTCCCTCACCTGCAGTAGTTTACTGAACATGTTCACTCACATCCACTCCGGGCAGTTTCCATCCTTCCTTAAGGAGCAATTCAGAGGGCACCAAGGTAATGTCCAAGGACCCAAAGGCAGTGGCTTCTGTATGATCTGGCTGTGTTAGTTAGGTATATGGCATAGGTTCAACTAGGTTTTCACTAAGTGCGGACACGCAGTACTTGGACTACGCTGTACAGTTTTTCAGAGCATTCTAGTTCATGTTTGATTCAATGAAGTAATGTATATTATTGATTCAACAAAAATTCAATTTGCATACAGCACCCTCTTATCAGTAGTTTTATGTTTTTAAGACAATTATTTTGTATAGAAACGTCTTCTTGTTCATCGGTGACTATGTTTGTGACTTTAAAAGTTGACACTTTCGTATTGTGTTTATGTTAATTGTTAACTACTTGTTTAAAAGTACTTCAAAAGGTATGGTATGCAATAAGGGAGGATGTGTAGCCATTGAAATAAATTTTTGAAATAAATTATAAAAACGTACTTCTCTATTTTTGTTATTTTTTATTTTTAATTTTTCCTTATACAGAAAAAATTAACATGATAATACATATAGTCTAAATCATTAAGGAGCTCATAGGGCAAATGTATACATATGTACAGCAAGTTTTTTATTACATTTGTTAAAAACCATACGCGTTTTTAATATTGAGGCTAAATTTTGATTAAAATGCAAGGCATTGTGAGTTTTCCAAATTTAGGGCAAAAATTTGTCTAAAATGCAAAGCATACACCTTGTGATTTTTCAATATAAGGGCCAAAATTTGACTAACCCCTTGTGATTTTTTCAATTTTAGGGCTAAAATTTGACTGAAGTGCAAGGCTTACCCCTTGTGATTTTTTCAGATTTTAGTGCCAAAAATTGACTAAAATGCAAGGCTTGCCCCTTATGATTTTTTCAATTTTAGGGCAAAAATTTGACTAAAATGCAAGGCTTACGCCTTGTGATTTTTTCAGATTTGAGGGCCAAAATTTGACTAAAATGCAAGGCTTACCCCTTATGATTTTTTCAATTTTAAGGCAAAAATTTGACGAAATGCAAGGTTTACCCCTTGTGTTTTTTTCAGATTTGAGGGCCAAAATTTGACTAAAATGCAAGGCTTACCCCTTGTGATTTTTTCAGATTTTAGTGCCAAAAATTGACAAAAATGCAAGGCTTACCCCTTGTGTTT
The DNA here is from genome assembly GCA_032158295.1 of Pycnopodia helianthoides. Taxonomy (NCBI): domain Eukaryota; kingdom Metazoa; phylum Echinodermata; class Asteroidea; order Forcipulatida; family Asteriidae; genus Pycnopodia; species Pycnopodia helianthoides. Next base: position 13,614,777 of record CM063259.1, read on the forward strand.
TTTTCAGATTTGAGGGCCAAAATTTGACTAAAATGCAAGGCTTACCCCTTGTGATTTTTTCAATTTTAGGGCAAAATTTTGACCGAAATGCAAGGCTTACCTCTTTTAATTTTGTTTACATTTGAGGGCCAATATTTGACTAAAATGCAAGGCTTACCCCTTGTGATTTTTTCAATTTTACGGCCAAAATTTGACCGAAATGCAAGGTTTACCCTTGTGATTTTTTTAAATTTTAGGGCCAAAATTTGACTATAGTGCAAGGCTTACCCCTTGTGATTTTTTCAGATTTTAGTGCCAAAAATTGACTAAAATGCAAGGGTTACCCTTGTGAAATTTTCAATTTTAGGGCAAAAATTTGACTAAAATGCAAGGCTTACCCCTTGTGATTTTTTCAGATTTTAGTGCCAAAAATTGACTAAATGCAAGGCTTACCCTTATGATTTTTTCAATTTTAGGGCAAAAATTTGACCGAAATGCAAGGTTTACCCTTTGTGTTTTTTACCAGATTTTAGGGCCAAAATTTGACTAAAATGCAAGGCTTACCTTTTAATTTTGTTTACATTTGAGGGCCAATATTTGACTAAAATGCAAGGCTTACCCTTGTGATTTTTTCAATTTTACGGCCAAAATTTGACCGAAATGCAAGGTTACCCCTTGTGATTTTTTTAAATTTTAGGGCCAAAAATTGACTATAGTGCAAGGTTACCCCTTGTGATTTTTTCAGATTTTAGTGCCAAAAATTGACTAAAATGCAAGGGTTACCCTTGTGAAATTTTTCAATTTAGGGCAAAAATTTGACTAAAATGCAAGGCTTACCCCTTGTGATTTTTTCAGATTTTAGTGCCAAAAATTGACTAAAATGCAAGGCTTACCCTTATGATTTTTTTCAATTTTAGGGCAAAATTTGACCGAAATGCAAGGTTTACCCTTTGTGTTTTTTTACCAGATTTGAGGGCCAAAATTTGACTAAAATGCAAGGCATACCCTTGTGATTTTGTTTACATTTTTGGGCTAAAATTTGACTAAAATGCAAGGCTTACCCCTTGTGAAATTTTCAATATACGTGCAAATTTTGATAAACATGCAAAACCTTGAAACCTTGACTTAGAACAATCCCAGTAAATCACTACATGGAGTAAAGGGTTACAACATAAGCACAGTACAAGTATATGAATAAGTCAACAAATCTCTGACAAAAACATATATAATTTAACGTTGTTCTAACTCACAACCGACAACATAATTTAACAAAATGTTCAAAGGATGGTTTAATGGTGTGTTTAATTGACATAATTAACTTTTTAAAAACCAAAGATGTTCTATCTCTTAATGCACTTTAACTATGCTAAAAACATGTCAAAGGTCAACATAGCTGGTTATTGTCCCTTTGCTGGATTCAAACGATGATGGCATGTGCCAAGGGTCAAAGTTCCATCGTCATCGAAGTTCCACATAATCACTTCATAAACTACCACTTAAAATGGCAGCTAACATGTCAGAGATGTTAATGGGTTGTTCATGGCCCCTTTAGCTAGATTTGAGTGATGATGACAAGTGCCAAGGGTCAAAGTTCACATCATCAGCGAGGTTCCACACGACCTGTTCATAAACTTTCACTTGAGCTGCTGCTCGAGGAATCAGTGGACATGACCTCGACGTCGTCCTCGTTCTCTTTGTTCTGACCCGGGGCACCGAGGTCGAGGTTCAACTCCGTGGCATGATGGCTGACGCTAGAGGGAATGGTCAGGCTGGCGGTCAGTTCACTCGAGGGCTGCCATGTCATGCCACCAGCTCCGGATGCTGCAACGTCTGGAGAGGGGTAGGAAAAGCACACGGAGAATGCAAGAGTTTCTGTGCCAAAAAGCTGTCATGGTGTAAACAAGAGCCTAGAGGGGGTGTTTGGTGTCACTGCTTATAGGCACAGTACACGTTTGGTAATTGGAGCCTACCGATTGTGTTAATCCTATATAAATGTAGGTACATACAATAAAACTAACCTGTGAAAATTTCACTTCAAAAGGTGGTCGCGTTTTTTAAGATTTAACCGAAAAACTAGAGCGAATATTTCCATGCAGGAAAAATATTCTCCATAGGAAAACACAGTCTTGACAGAAACGCTTCTCAGATTCAAATTTTGGGGAATTAAAAGTGATGTATTTTCCATAACCGTAGTACTCGAAGTTAAAAGTTTCTCAAAATTCATTATATTAACCCAGAGTCATTACCAAACGTGTACTGTGCCTTTAAAGGTTGGTTCATAGATACATAAGTACTCAAAAAATTACTGACCATACAGACTTACAATAGGTAAGAAGCCGGCAGCTGTTGATAGTTTTAAAACTATTTTGAGAAAGGATTTCCCTTTGAAGTATGGTTTGGATAGTTTTTCATCCAAAAACATTGGCATGAATCGTTTCTGAGATCTCCGAGGGTTGACAGTAAATTCAAATTTCCACGGTGTCAGCTCGCGAATGCTGATGCCGGAGATGCGGTTGGTACCTGCTGTTACCTCGCTAAATGTGGATGGATTCAACGTTCTTGATGCAAATCACACACTGACAATTTTGTTGCTCGTCTTCTCAACGAGCAGACACTGTATTCAGCTGAAACTCTCAGATGTGAAGTTTACTGTATCTTTCTCGAAAATTTGGCCTGAAAATCAGCATTACGCTGACAAAAACCAATCTATGACCCTACCTTAAAAGTGTGGACACCCATAACTCAACACCAAACTCACTTTGTATACATGTAAATAAGGCACCTTTAGTAATTGTATAGAAATTGTTAGATGACGGACCTAAACATAATGTTAGTGATCACTAGAGATCTACCAAATGTCTTCGAAAATTTATTGTAAACTCCTCCTTATCAAGAAAGGCCTTTTTGGGGAACTGGCTGTTTTTTTTTTGGGGGGGGGGATGGTAGGGGAGTTTGGACTGGCAGGGTGTTTGGGGACTGGCTGGGTGTTTGGAGCACCTGTTTTTGGGGGACTGGACTGGGGGGACTGGCTGGTTTTTGGGGACTGGCTGGGGTGTTTTGGGGGACTGGCTAGGGTGTTTCGGGGGACTGGCTAGGGTGTTTTGGGGGACTGGCTGGGTTTTGGGATGGCTAGGTGTTTGGGATGGCGGGTGTTTTGGGGACTGGCTGGGTGTTTTGGGGGACTGGACTGGGTTTGGGGGGGGACTGGACTGGGTGGGGGATGCTTTTTTGTTTACACCTACCTCCTCCAGACGTTGCCACTGTTGCCACCTCCGAGACACCGTTCGTTACCGCGGCAACTGGGAGATTGCTGAGACGACCCAGAATGCCCATGCGCATCTCCAGGTCCGTTGGATACGGCCTACGGGTATCACCTATCAAGGAAAAAAGTAGTTACATGTAGAGACGGTTTCATGTTAATTTTTTCAAATCTCTAATGGATTTTTTCTCAAAGGCAAACTCCAATGTTAAAAATATTTAAACACACTCTTGCAAACATACCTGGTGCCCACGACAAGGGAGCTGACACGGCATTCGTTGCACTGATGCGATGCGCATACTTAATGAGCTCTTCTGCAGATATCGCTCCCTTATTGGCCCTGTCGATGGCTTTTAACTTCTCCTTGGCTTGGTAGATGGCTGTGGCCTGTGTGGATTTAAGCCAGGTTAAAAAGCATAATAATGAGAAAACTTTGCAACAATTTTCTGTTCTGTTAATTTTCATTTCCTGTCATGTCCACAGGCTCCGTCTGCATGGGGAGGGTAAAATTGGTGCGTACTGATAGATTTTACCTTGAGTATTGGTATGTTTTGACTGCGTTACTTGTTATTGGCACCTGCGTACGCTTCTGCGCCAACATGCAAATGGCTATGAAACAGCATCTGCTATGTCTTTATCACAAGTGAGTGGGCGTCACTTGAACCAAAGAGTAAGGCTTGAACGTAGTTTCAATGTTTAGTGGTGTGTCGGGTTGATCACCCAAGAGCACTGCCTCAAAGCTCTGGTTTTCTGATCAGCAGAGTGTGGGTTAAAGTCTCGTCGTGGCACTTGTGTCCTTGAGCAAGATACGTTACCAAATTGCTTTGTCCTTTGGATGGGACATTAAACTACAGGTCCCTTGTACTAAGTTTGGTAGTGCATGTAAAAGAACCCAGAACACTTATCATGGAAGAGTAGGGTTAACTCAGTGTTTCTGGTTACACAGCAAGCACCCTTGTTTACAGGTTTCCTCAGGCTTGCGAGCTACAGAATTAAGTTACAATTATGAGGTACCCTTGGTTTCGTTACAGAAATATATAATATTAAAGCCCCAACACCCTAGTACCATTCTGAGAACCTCGTCCATAAATATTCTACCCATGCATCTATGGTAATCAACACCAAAGCAGGTCTCATGCTTCTTTTCTTGAAACAGCAAGGGCACCAATGCATTTTCTCAGTCAGGGCACCTCTATGAGAATTGTAAATTTCTATTGGACTATTTGAAGGGAGCACCAACATGACCAAGGCAATGATCTGGGGCAACAGAGACAATTTCCTCCGTTGCCTCCGCGAAGTATCAGGCCTGCCAAAATGTTTGGACTTTGATAAGATTGGTATGCCTGGCCCAGGGACAAGCAGTAATGCTGCTAGTTCCCGAGGTCACGCGCACGTTTTTACGCACTAAGAGCAGCTGTCATCCACTGATCTACCTCACTGAGGGCGCTGTTTGAGAGCGTGACACTACATGCAAGCGATCTATTATTAATCAGGCCAACAGCCCTCAATCCTTCACGATCAGACAGCTCCTGATAGATTTGAGGATCTTGGAGAGTTAGGGTTCTCCAGCATCCTCCCTTAACAGTGGTCCGCTGGCCAAATGCCAGTTAAAACACCTGGGAACCAGTCAGAATTCTCTCCAAGTGGTCCTGCTGGCTAGTTCAGTATTGAAAATCATCCCTATTTCATTTGAAATTACGTACGAGTGAACAAGGTGACGGACTTGTGAAATGACAAGCTAAATGGTCCTGCTGGCCAGTCACTGAAAGAGTTAAGGGCAAACCCTGTTCTCATGATTGAATGTTTTTTATATACGTAACAACTCTTCTCACCAATATATGTTCAGCCTCTTTGAGTTGTCTCTGCAACTGTTTGATGTCCTCATCCCGCTTGTCTACTTCCTCTTGCAGACATTCCATCTCCCGCCGCTTCTCCCTCTGCTCCTTTGTCTGCTTGAGTGTGCCTCAATCTCCTCGTTCTTCTTCATGAGCATGTCCATGATCTAATTCAGAGGGTGTAAGCACGAATGGTATATAACAGTACAGTTACCCTGCCTTTAACTTCAACGAGTGATTTGACCCTCTATCACTTAACTAGTGTTTATTGATCAACAATCATGTTAATAAACCTTTAAAGAGGGGCTCCAAAGGTCAAATTCAGTTTTGTGATCCACTCATTTCTAAAAAAGATAGAGTTCTCATGAAAATGGGGAAAAACTTGCAAGTCTGTTAAAATGCCACTGTGTTTGCTATCCTTCAGGTGCAATTTCTGTCTAAATCCAGAAACAATATTAATGGTCTGTAAATTTTTGTGCAGAAGATTTTGAGTTCATTCCTTAATTTTGATGCTTTACCATCAAAAAAACATTGAGTTGACCTCTTGACTGGCGCAAAAATTCCTCTTTCGAATGTACAGACCAATTTGTTTTTGATGTCCGATGACTCATGAGGTCTTGTTACAATTTTTGCTCTGAAAGAGTATAAAAAAATGTAATTTTTAATAAAACCAACAACTTACCTGGGGATCCTCCAAGGTTGGCATTTTTTGCCTCACTGCTGCCGTAGTTTCAAAAAGATCCCTGAAAAAAAAGAATAAAAAATGTAAAGATCATCAACGATGCTCCGACTCTTGGTGACATTATTTTTTCAGTGAATTGACCAACAATTTTAAACTATTCAACTGGAAGGATTTGTGCACGGTGCCACTGTGCACAGTCCCTGTGTGTACTGTGTACATGAATGTACATGAATGACCAATTGTTATTGTGTGACCAAAACATGACATCAAATGCCAATGGATTTTAATTTACGCGGCCGGCCCGGACACCTTCCTTGATACGGCTGGTATGGTTAGTTACGAGTTTACTCCACAAATTTATTTCATTCGAAACAAAATAAATACATTGATATGAAACGAAGTATCAAGACTAGTTCACTGTAAAAGGTGGAAGAAAAAACTCACTTGGTGAGGCATTCAGCCTCCTCAACCAACGATAATAACTTCGACTTTGTTACTGCACTGGCCGCCGCCATCTTGCCTTCTGAAGACTAGATCCGAGTAATTTAAATTAAGTGATCCTTGTTTTTCCTCAAAAGAAATTGAAATTTCTAATCTAATAAAAAAACAAAAAAAATGATGTTTTAAAATTAACAAATTAAAAGGCAATACTTTTGTAATACTGATTGTACATTTTATAATAACGTTAATTTTTAAACATTGGAACGAGCCTGGTAAATAAGTTACTTTGCCAGCCAATTTCATGTGTGTGTGTATGTAGACTGTCTCGACTGTCTCGTCAGCTCGTGTAGTGATTAAAAAAAGTTGAAACAATTGCATAGATTTTCAATAAATTCCTGTTTGTTTGTGTCGATTTGAAACGTAGCATTTATGAACTTATTTTATACTTAATCTAAACAGAAAGAAGATGAAGAATAAATTTGATATGTAAGTATAAATCACGGCTTTCTTTTTATCTTGCTTGCTTAAGTTAAAATTAACTAAATAAATTTAAATTTTATTTTATAACTTTTGATCATACATAGACTGTTGTTACAGGGGCCTGTTTAGCTCTTATTAAAAAATATATTTCATGTTCAACTCTTTTACATACATGTCCTTCATCCATGCATAATGTTCATATATATCAATCGTGTTTCTTTATGTCCCAATCCTTCCGATGATGGTTACGGTTATCACAGCTGTCGTTATGAGCGTTCGGAGCAGAGTGATGTGATAGTCTTCTATAATAATTGTGCATACACTATAGTTGCGATAATCGTAACCCTCCATCCTCCCGACCGTTGGGAGGATCCATCCTCCCGACCGTTGGGAGGATGGGGAGGATGGAGGGTTACGATTATCGCAACTATGCATACTGCTACTGTCGTGTACCTATGATAGTGCAGCAGTGGATGTGCCATTAATCTGTATCCCGATGCAAATCTGAATCGTTCAGAAATCCACATGCATCTATTAACTCCTCACTCCTCAGTTGGGATGCGAAACCACGACCTCTGTCATTCTAGAGCGAATGCATGTATCTTGCCATTTTAGACCACCAAGCTTGCCTGGTACCTAGATGTTACCTTGGGGTATGTAGTGTAAAAGACCTTGATTTTAAGTCGTGGCCGAGCGGTTAAGAGCACCTGACTCAAGCTCTGGTGTTTCTGATCAGCAGAGCGTGGGTTTGCGTCCCAGTCGTGGCACTTGTGTCCTTGAGCAACATACTTCACCATAATTGCTTTTTCCTTGAAAAAGATGCCGTACAATGCCGTAGGTCCCAATGGTAGTGCACGTAAAAGAACCCCAAAAACTTATTGTGGAAGAGTAGGGGTTAACCCTGGTAATTCTGGTTCACATCCATAGCAAGCACCCTTGTTTACAGGTTTCCTCAGGCTTCGGAGCTACAGTGATTTAGTTCACTTATGAGGCATCCTTGGTTTTCATTACCAGAAACTTACTGTAATGTTAAATGATAATAATTTGTGTTTTTGTTCATGAAGGTTGAAGGATGAAGACAGTGGAGAAGAAAAAGACGAAATTGAACCCTCTAAAGATCATCAGTCTGACAAATTTGTCTGGGTGAGAACTTCTTTATTTTCTCTTAATTCATAAATATAGGCTCACCCTTCAAAGAAAATTATAAAAACAAAGAATCATAAACAATGTGTAGCTTTACAGACCATGTAAAACAATTAGTTTGATCTCGCAAGACAAAAATTCTGTTCTCAATCAGTGAAATTGTATAAGATTGTTTTCACTATTTTCTTGTGACTCCAACAACTGATTGAGCCTAAATTTTCACAGGTTTTGTTATTTCATGTTTATGTTGGGTTACACAAAGTGCAGATACTGGTCTTCGCCCAACTGTTGCACATGTGCGTTTAGAAGATATGAATGACATTTGCAAAAACCCTCTTTTTATTTGACATCTAAATATTTAATTTTCTCATTCAGCCAAAGGTGAAAGTGGGTCAGGGTGAGCACCAGCTACAGTTTAAGTATTGCATGTGGTTCTCCAAACGGACGCCGGGGAACAAAGCATCCTCAACCAACTACGAACAGAACATCAAGACAGTAGGCAGCTTTGCGTCGGTTAGTACATAATTATGTAATTGAGAAAATAGAATAAGCTGTTGCAAACAGCTTACCAATAAAAGGACCTATGGTATAAATGAAAAAATAGTTACTGGCCTGACGTTTTGACCTAGCAGAGTCTTTCTTGAAGGCTAAATGACAACACAACACACATGAACAGGTGTAGCCAGTCTAGGGTGGAAACATCAAGCAATTAACTAATTTTTGCAATTATGTAATTAGTAAAACAAAAGTGACACCACTTTTCAAAAGGCAAATTAAAAATGGTTTTGTGTATGATTTGTGGTACCCCCCCCAACACACAAATACTTGAATGCTGCAGCTAGAGATGCAGTTGGTGCCCACTGTCACCTCGCTAATCGGTATGGGATCAACGTTCTTTGACAAAACACAACAGTTTTCCCCATTTTCTCAGCTGCAAGTAGACACTGTATTCAATTAAACTTTCACATGTGACTTTTATTGTATCTTTCTTGATATTTTTTCCCAAAAAATAATTGTTGGGTGTGCAGGTGGAACAATTCTGGACGCTTTACTCTCATCTTGCCAGGCCCTGTGATCTCACCAGCAGCAGTGACTATCACTTATTCAAACAGGGTATAAAACCAATGTGGGAGGTGAGTTTTGAAAATATGGCTACGTCTCAATGATGGCTTTCGTCAACGTTCATGTTATTTTGTTTATTTCGGATGGGACGTAAAGCCGTAGGTCCCGTGTGTTGTGTAATGTGCGAAACAAAAACCAGTGCATTTGTTGTAAATAGAAGGGGTTCGCCCCGGTGTTCCTGGTTTGATAGGCAGCATATTGCGCCACGACACTGTGTTACCATTACATGGTGCTATGTAAAGGAAAAAGGTCTTGACTTCAAAGCGTAGCTCCACAATGCCTTGCAGGATAAATTATATAATAATGATGGAGCGTCAAGTTTGAGCGCTATGTAAGAAGCCACTGATTTATTATTATTTATTAATTCTGGTTGTGAAGCCAAGGTTTCTCAGAAAAGCGAACTTAATCTCTATAATAGCCAAGAACACCCATGGAAAGGAGACAAGGAAGAAAGTTTCAGTTTCAGTTGTGGGAGGAAACCCCAGAGAAATATTCCAGGGAAAACCCACACAATCAGAAAACTCAATCTATATACATGTAGTGCCTCCGGCGGGATTCGAACAGGAGTCCTAGAGGTTGAAGGCGAGGAGCGATACTACTACACCAAACCGACTGCCCCTTGGGTAAAACCAAATAGGTATCTTGCTGACATCTCAATGTTTTTTTTATCCAGGATGATGCAAACAAGAGTGGCGGGAAGTGGATCGTGCGTTTAAGGAAAGGGCTTGCCTCTCGTCTTTGGGAGAACCTCATCCTAGCGATGCTCGGGGAGCAGTTCATGGTGGGGGATGAGATCTGCGGAGCTGTCGTCTCCATCAGATTTGCAGTAAGTCTTGTCATCTACCCTCTACTAATAAGAGCTCCGTACTAATGCTGAAAATAGAAGCGAAGTACCCAGATCTCACAGATCCCCACGTACATGTCCAAGTTCTATTTTCCTTGTGTGCACCGACTGTACTACTGGTGCAGTTTGGTGCACGATGATGCGGTGATCACTTAAGTGGTGGAATGTTTGTCGGCATTTTGAGCAAAAATGATTAGTGCGGAGTTCTATTCTATCCTAGAGAATTGTTTTTTTTATATAACCAGATTCTGGTATAGGAATTGTTCAAACATTCATTCCTATAAAACTTGAGGCATCCATTTAATCGTGCACTATTATTATCATCCTGACATTGAACTACTGAACTAGCTAGCCCAATCACTTGGAGTGAATTTTGACTGGTCCTCGGTGTTTTATCTGGCATTTGGCCAGTGGACCACTGTTGCGGGAGAACACTAGTAAAGTTACCAGCTGCAAGGTTTTTTTTTTGCACAATCGAATGTTCCACGATCAAACCCACCATAGCTTCAACATCACACAGCAGCTTTTAAAGCACAAAATGTAGCCGAGCATAACACAATTTTACCTACTAGAATGAGGTTACCAGCCGAAACATCATATCACACTTACCATCTGTGACTGGTCTCCTGCGACGTTTTTGCTTTAGCAGAAAATAATGTCAAGCAAAATTTCCTGCAAAACACCTCCATGAAATTGAGCCCATGGGAATGTCAATCCCTGAGGTATAGCGCTTTATTGTCCAATTGATTGATTGATTGACTGATTGATTTATGATGATTGATTGATTGATTTCAATCTTGATTGGTTTGTTTCGATTGTCAGGAGGATATCATCTCCATCTGGAACAGAACGTCAAGCGACGTCACGATTAGTCTCCGCATCAGGGACACTCTCAGGAGAGTTCTGAATCTACCCCCGAACACCATCATGGAATACAAGACACACACCGACAGTATTAAGTAAGTAATCCAGTTCACCTTTGAGGGGTGTTTTAATCATCCAAATCATCATAGATTAATCTCAGAGGCAACAACACCAGGGCCCAATTTCATAGAGCTGCTTAAGCACAACAAGGAGCTAAGCACAACAAAATGATGCTTACCAGATTAAGGTTACCAGCTAAACTACCATGTCACATGTACAAATTGTGGCTGGTGTTCTGCCCATTTTTGCTAAGCAGACAATTGTTAAGCAATATTTTCTGCTCAAGCAGCTCTATGAAATTGGGCCCAGACTAGTGATACCTGTTTAAGTTTAAATAAAAATTCAAAAACGAGCACTTGAAAAACAAATCTAACACTATAGACGAATCCATTTTAGATTAATCAGGGTTCGCCCTTAACTTTTACAGTGATTGGCCGTCAGGACCAGTTAGCTTGTCATTTCACTAGTCAACCAGCTTTTACACTGGTCCTTATCTTAAGGTTTTCTTTCAATACTGGATTTGTATGGGACTTGAGTTTAAAACCCTGAACATTCCAAGAAGGCAGTGGGTTTTACACATAGCTTCGGGGAAGCAATGAACTAGACAGTTGAGAGCACTGGACATAATTTTGCTCGGTCCTCAGGTGTTATATTAACTGGCATTTGGCCAGCGGACCACTGTAAAGGGAGAACGCTGTTAATGCCATACCTCCTGTACCAGTGTTTTCCACTGTCGATTGGATGCTTTTATATGTAGTGCGTAGGCTTTAACTGCTGTCGTTTTGTTAGTTGTGTCGACATCATTGGTCAGAGGTGCCGATGTAGCATTAACAAAACTAAAGGCTTGCCTAGTACACTCGAAATTCAAGCCCTAATTTTATTTCTAATTTGAACTCGTCTTTATTTACAGGGACAACTCCAGTTTTCGAAACACTGAAATGTTCACCAAATAAAAGACTGGAATTGATAGGTCTGATACTTCATGGGGGGGCACAGGAGGCAATAGCATCCATGGTTTTTGCCCCTTGAGATGTTCCAGTGGAACTTTACATTTCTCCCGTAGAGGTGCCATAAACTAAAGGAAAAACTGCTTTGCCTTTAACAAGAATGAAGGGTCGGGCCTTGCCCTTGACCTTGACAAGAATGAAGGATCAGGCCTGCCTTAAGACAGCCATCAACCAAAGCAGCCGGTAATTTTCCTGTGTTAATTTCCCACGAGACCATCGAGGACTGTTGCTGTGAGCTTTTTTGAAAGTTTTAAAGAGACAGTTTGGGAACACCGAGAGTATACACGCATCCATGTATAGCCTGGCTGAAACCAGGCAACGAGTGGAAATTTTGCTATGTAGTTACAGCACCTTTTTACCTGCCAGTGACTTATATGTATTCAAATCTCCGGATAGGAATAGGTTTATGCAAGTAAGCTATAGACGATGTGACCTGTGACATCACATGTTTACAAAAGAGCCACAGAGCCTGGACTTCCGGCGGGCACATTGTGTACACAGCTCAATGGAAGAATACAACAAATCTTATGTTTTATGGAGATCGCACTGTCTAATTTTCCTCAACTTTTGATATGAAGCAAGGGGGGACATCTCATGTTGCTTTTGTAAATTTTGAATTTACGTGAAAATTATGACACAAAAAATAAATTTTCCCATTGAGCCTGTGTAGCATCTTGCCCGTCAGGAATAGCATTATAATGTACGAGGTCACCACTCTGTAAACAAATGTAACATGGTCTATAGTCAAGTGGATATGAATGTGGAGGACTTGTGTTTTAAATAACGTATCAGCAAAGGCTAACACTACATGCAAGATGAAAAACTATTCTAAAAGTTGTAACACAGCAAGGTGATTTTCAGTGAGGATTGGATTATGTGCACAAAGTTTATTGACTAGAGCGCAAGCTCTTGATTCTTCACGCATACTTTTCTTGAAGCCTCCTGGACACGGACATGTGACAGGGGCTTCTGCGTGTCTGAGGACCGAATTCAGTTTCCATAGAACTTGATGTTCCGGTTAAAACTGATGCATTGTGCGAATAAGTTGCGTCAGTGCAACAAGGTCGTAACTACAATTTCTGGTGTTTTTCTGTAAATCACTTTTTTTTAAGGGTCTGGGGGACGTTTTAAACAATCACTGGTTGTTTAAGACAAGTCCACTTGGAGATACGACCTTGTTGCACAAGCTTGCATCGCATGCAATCAATGGGGAATAACGTCATATTTCTCAGTGCAACAAGGTCGTACGTGTGAGCTCCGACTTTGTTGCTCGGAACACGTTCACGAGTTATGACACATTTCTTGTTAATGACCTGTATCTTTTTACTACTTTCGGACAAAATTAATTTTTTACAGTTTATTTAGACAAAAGTAAAAGCACCATTTGTGTATTCTAACTCAAGTTCACCAAAAATGTGACATACGACCTTGTTGCACTGATGCGACGATATGCTGGTTTGCGTTATTACGCCTTTATTGATGTGCATTCAAGTCAATAACGGCACTGGTATGCAAATAAGCTGGACACACTTTCAAGCTTTTAGGTGGGTTTGTATATAAACATGGATGCCCCCACAGTGGATTCGAAACACAGGGCAAGTTAGCAAACTTTTATAGTTTTACGATTGTTTACCTTTAAACACTAACCCTCCCAAATCCTCTTCATGGCGTTGTCTGATTGTGGAGGATTGAGGACTGTCGGCCTAAACAACAATTGCGAATCACTGGGCCAGGCAAACCAATCTTATCCAAGTCCAAACATTTTGGTGTTAAGTGACCGTAATAATGGAGGATTGTGGAGGATTGAGCGCCGTCGGCCCAAATAAGCAACTGCTTACCACTAAGCCAGGCAAAGCAATCTTATCCAAGTCCGCACATCTTGGTGTGGATGGAGGCTAGAGTGGAGTATTGTCTTTGGGCAATTGGGCAGAGGGCCAGACCCTCGAAGCAGAGCACCAGTTGCAACCAACTCTGTTTGGTGACTGTTTACATCTGTCAATTAATTTCTCCAGGTTACTATCAATTCCGTACATAATTTACTTTAAATAATGTTTACAAAAAAAGACTGTCATGTTTATATGAAATAAATATTTATAAAAAGGTAACTTGTGCTTATTGGTTATTTATTCTTTAGAAAAATTTTAATCTACAAATTTATTGATTTGAGAGATGCAATAAGAGAAGACTGCAAAGTTAAGATGGTCGCCTCGCTCAGAATTCACAAAGGGCCTTGTATTTAGACTGTTCACAAATTTTCTTAGGACAAGTTGCCATAAGCATTTTAAGACCAGCAAAACAACCCGGTTTTACTTGACATGACTCAATACACGTGCAAAGTTTAATATTTGTAATTGGATTTGCAGAACTGTGATCTACAGCCAATCATACCCAACCCAATCTCAAACCCCCAATGTCTTAACAACAAGTGTTCGAGTTCTTTTACCAGTACTACACAACACACTGGGACCTGTACCTGTGGCTTTACGTCCCATCCAAAGCAATAATGGTAAATCAAGTGTCTTGCTCAAGGAGACAAGTGTCCAAACCGGGACTCGAACCCACACTCTACTGATCAGAAACACCAGAGCTTGTGACCGCTCGGTCACGACACGCCATATCTTTGGTACAGCCAACATGCCACTTATGTGCAGAATGATGTCTTTTTTTAGCAGAAGGGGAGCATACAAGTTAACCATTTACGTAATTTAGTGATGGTTAAGACAATAGGTTTTAAGATGTAATAGAATTAGTGCAAAACGTATGCAAAATGTTTGAAAAAACGAAAGTGGTCAAAAGTCAGCGAGTACGCTTTACCAGCCATTGCAAGTGTCAAATTTATGGGGACTTTGGCCCTTTTCGAAACAATGGCTTCAGCTTGAGCTCTGGCTTGGGCTCTGTCTGGCTGTTTGAAGCCCTGTAATGAATGCGCATGTTTTCCAATTTACAAACTGCGACCTAAGCCGCAGCCAAAGCCCAAGCCTTGGTTTCGAAAAGGGCCATTATTGTGCAATAATGCAAGTAGACTGGTGCTCTGTTTATGTAAATGTTATAACTACGGCGAGGCATGAGGATCCAGTCTGCATAACCATCCAGTTTGCATAACTCCACATTGTTTAAACAACCTACTCTTATAATATACACATGTCAGTCCAATGTACATAAAACTATCACAAAACATCACAAAGAAACAAACCAAAAATAGGTAAAACAAAAGGTCAAACGTCCAAAAAGCACGATAAATCCAAAGGCGATTGCTTACTGTATTACAAACTAGTAGCCTACTTCTAACTAGACAAAGCTAAAACTTAACCACAGATTTTGCCATTTTCCCCACTATTTTGTCAACACTTTAAATGTACACAATTACACCGTCATTGTCACAAAAGCGGTCTTCATATTACAAATCTATTAAAATGTATAAACAAACAAGTGAAATGTAAAAGAAGAGGGAGAAAGTACGTACATAGACTTCCGAGTCTCGAAACGTTGCGGTTCTGCCACAGCGGATTTGAAGAGCTGGGTGTACAGACTAAAACCATGAATGACACCCACCCACTTGCTCGATGTTGGGCGGTGTACGTCCCCACCTACCCTATTGTGTCTCCATTGTGTGTTTGGAATCTCAGGAATCTGGTTCGTGGACTGCTGTAATATCCCCTCAAAATTTAGGCAAATAAAATATTACAGATATTTATGTTCAAAAGATAAAGACCGTTTCTCCGAAGTTGAAATTAAACCACACCACAGTAGGTTAAATATCACAGTTAGTTCGGCAATATTAACCTGAGAGTTTTGTTGCTTTAGTTTAAAGCCACTTTATATGAAGACCCAAGGATTGGACAAAATCGGGTTATACCCTCAAAAACAATACTAAAAAGACAATGGTTTAACCAAACTCTCCTTTGTTGTGTTCATACGGCGACCTTTTCACCTTTTCTTAATGGAAGCAATTCTTTCAAACGGCCGAGGTGGAAATTAAAGCTGGACGATGATGGAAGAAAAGTCCCAAACCTTGATCTGCTCCATGCTATGCTCCATGCTGAGATTTGGTAAGTTTTTATGTCATCTCGAAGAACATGTAATCCTGAAACATACAAACAACAAGTTAAATCATTAGAATGAAGGTATTTTGAATTTCATTGGAATTTCGAATGGTACACTTATACAAATTATCTTTATCAGAGAGTTTCACTACAAGCCTGAACTGCGAAAAAAATCAACACAGAATCCCGACCCGGACCGCAAACCTGGGCCCAATTTCATAGAGCTGCTTAACAGAGAATTATGCTTAGCAACTTTCTGCTAAGCACAAATAAGCAGGATACCAGTCACAGATTGTACATAATGACATGGTACTTTGGTTGGTAACCTTTTTCTGGTAAGCATAATGTTGTTGTGCTTAGCTACTTTTGTGCTTAAGCAGCTCCATGAAACTGGGCCCTTGATCACACCAACCCCACATAGATCCAACTTTCAATTTCCATTTGAAGTAGGGACGGTGTGGTCAAGAAATGAACAACCAAATACCTGTCTTTAGAAACATGAAGTTTGTATGTGTACAGGCAAAGTACATTCTGGGCCAAATTTCAAAGCTAGTGAGCAGAGTTTGTATGCTTTACAGTGGAGCAAACCTAATCACAGTTTCTGTTTTAAACAGCGCCCTCACTGCGGCAAAAAGAAGATCGGACCTGCGGCGCGCTATGCAAGGGGATTGAACATGCCCCAACGTTAAGCAACGTTTTTTGTTTTGCTTAAAGTGAGAGACTCATAAAAATAGGTCCTGTTTGGTCGCACGACCGTTTCTTAACGCGTAAAGGAGACATAATCGCGCACCTAACAGATGCATAATGTTCGAAAGTGCGCAAGACTCCCTCGAACAGTCTTTTTAACGCGTATGACGCACGCGGGCGCCCTTCATGCCAACACTCCCATTGTACGTCACAAAAAACCCGCAACGCACCCTACAACGAAGAGCGCATTTTGCAAACTGCAAACACAAACTTCTCTTTCGGATACAACGTGCAGAAAAAGTTCAGAACCAAACAAAAGTATCTTGAGAGAAACAAGGTCAGAAATTTGCTCTGATACATTATTTGTTTTACCACATCGAGATAATTTTGAATCATTTCCACGATGGTGTTTTGCAGTAATAAGATTGAAGTGGTACAGTTTGACTGTCCGGAGGAGAGGAAGAAGCAGCCGCACGTACGCAAAGCCGGGGGCTGGCGCTCGTTCCTCGGCAAGGGAACTCCGAACTACGGGTCGGGGGAAAAGTACAGGCGTCAAGGCTGGAAGGAAATCATCCCAGGCGAGAAGTAAGTGGATTAAACTTATTTGTTAATTAAGTTCATGACCCGATGCTACAATTTATGAAACAAATATGCATTAAAGGATATTTTGGACTGAAGCATGGATTTTATAAAAACACACACATTTTTAAAAGTGTAAAAAAAATGAGATAAGCTCATGTTCACGTTTTTTAAGGACACTAGGTGAATTACACTTAAATAATAACAGCATTAGCTATACAACAACAACAAAATTCCCTCCACAAAAAAGGGGGGAAAAGAGAGAGTTATTTACAGTAATAATACAAAACAAATAAACTAAACTAAACTAACTGATCATAAAAAAAAGCAAGTTGTCATCGTCACGGCGGAAAGTTGAACTCCATTTTATGGGAAATAATTCCTGAAACAGAGCAGCCATTCCTGGACCCGACGGTACCGAGCTGCAGAAAAAGAAATCGTATCCCGTGGCCTTCAAGCCTGCCGCCGCACAAGAGAAGAAGACCCCACGGGCCAAGACCAACCGTGTGGGCGTGCAGCAGCAGCAGGACAGCGCCGTGAAGAACAACGCCGCACCCATCTCTCTCACCAAACAGGTAGGGACTATAGAGATGCTGTTAAAGGCAAAGTATACCTTTGGTTTTTGGGACCGTTTGATTGTTTTAATCCTACATAAATGTAGATACATACAATAAAACTAACCTGTGAAAACTTCAGTTCAAAAGGTGGTAGCGTTTTAGAAGTATCGCCAAAATCCGAAGCGAATATGTCCACGCATAAAGAATAATCCCTAATAGGAATACACAATCTGAGAAACTTTCTGACAGAAACATTTCTCAGATTCAAATTTTGGGGGATAAAAACTGACATTTTTTCCCATATCAACTTTATTTTGAATTGAAATATTTCTCAAAATGCTTTATACTATCGAAAGTTGCTGTACTTCTAACCAGGTAAGTTTTTATTGCCATTTATTTGTAGAGTGCTTACCAATCGTAATCCCTTTAACAAGATTAATGCATTGTTTAAAGGCAGGGTACACCTGTGGTAATCGTCAAAGACTTGTATCCTAACTTGGTGTATCCAAACATATGCGTAAAATAACAAACCTGTGAAAATTTGGGCTCCATTGGTCATCGAAGTTGCAAGAAAACAATGACAGAAAAACATCCTCGTTGCATAGAATTGTGTGCTTTCAAATACCAGAGAAAGGCTTCAGCAACAAAGTTTGTTTACAAACAGAGAGTTGATAAGTGTCCCATGGCATTATGGAGGGTTTTGAAATGTATTTATTGTAACATTTACACGGTGCCAACGATAAATTAAGTTTAAACAAATCATTTTTTAAACAAATATTTTCCCGTAGTCTTTCAACCTGACACAAAGTGCATCAAGCATATCTCTGTTTCTATCTATGTAGAGGTGGCCAGTGACAAAAAATGCAACCGAAATGGCAAGACTACAAACATGAGACACACGTCCTACCTCATAAAATGACCAAAAAATCTTTACAAGCCAAGCATGCAACTTATCAGCTGCTGTTGCTTCTTCTCTTCTTATGACTGGCATAGAAACTGAAAAACACTAACATTTTTGCGCTAGCAAGTTTCTGATCTTTTTTGTGCAAACAATTAATAATAAGGTTGGTCTTCTAATTGTATGTACATGACCGGCACACAATCAATCACGCCTGCTCAGAGTCAAACTGTGACAGTGTACCATTAAGCTCACGTTTTAAAATTTATATTATCTATTTTGGTGTGTTTGTGCTTTTTAGTTATTT